>CM051244.1:122409297-123009297 GCA_027917425.1 Gastrophryne carolinensis | reverse complement strand
TTATATAAAATGACCAAGGTGCAGTTCATGAAGCTCCTTGTCTGAGAGTCTGAGAGTAATGTTGTAACCTAGCATTCCTTTGTGTATCATGTATATGATCATGTGAGGCATCACTTGCGGAGACTGAGACCTGGACAGATAGCTTTCTCTGCAGTTTGGTATAGCTCACCAGACTGGTTCCTTAATGTTGTTACTGACCTGTGCCACTTAATTGAAAAACACAACTGCCCAGTTCTCGAAATTGGAGGTCTTCTAGCTTTCAAAGGTTACGTTTCAGTATACATTTTAATGGGATGCAATATTTTTCTAGGTTTATGTTTAAAATTCCAAAGAGTAAGACATCAAATGTAAAAATATTCTAATCCACCTCTTTAAATCCTAATTTAATTAGCTTTAGGGGTACAGTATCATGGGTGGCTTGGAAATGTAATTATGTGAGTGTTTTTAGTATAAAAATCATTTTGGCTTGCATTTTGTGAGGGCTCTAGATAACAAAATATTTGATTGTTGTGTCCAGTAAAGGTTGTTAGAAAAAAGGTGTAAGTTGACATGCCTAGGGGTGGCCCATGTCAATGACTGCTTCTTACATTCTCCTGATTTTTATGCTTCTGTTTACCTTGGTGTAGTTCTGTTGGCTAAGGATGCACACAGTGGTGCTTAAGCGTTTTTGAATCCCTTTTTTATAATTTTTTTTTTTTTAATTCCTTTGACCTAAAACTAAAGATTTTCACGCAAGTCCTCTTAGATTCAAACAAAATTATTAGATGTGGTCACCTATATATTAAAGTGAAAATAATCTAATATCCTACCTGTGAGTGGTACAAGTATGCAGTAATAACGTCATTGTCATTTTGAGTAGTTGATTAGTCCTGCATATCTTTGGAATATTGGTGCATCCCTGCTTCACCTCTGTTTTGTGGCGGGGTTTCTGTCATGAGCTGCTCCCTTTTTTTTTTTTCCCTAAAATAGTGGTATTGGTTTTCCCAGAGCCCTTTTTTTAATTTTACAACTGATAAATTCACGTTATCCTCTGTAGTTCCTGCAGAACTGTCCAGATACTTTTCTCGTCACTCATCCGCCAAGGGATCGGGGAAGGAAGCTGCAGCATATAATTTTGGAGCTCTGCGACAATCCTGCATGAACACCAATGTTCCATGTCCTGCTACAGGTGGCAAATGTGTTTAGTTGCTTTTGTAACCACCTAGACTGCTATACTCATTGTTCTTGGTGTGGTCTTGGTTGTTCAGCCTCACCTGGGAAGGGTAATTGGTCTTTAAAGTGGACCAACACCCAGCCCTTCTTTTTTTTTTTTTTTTTTTTTTTTTTGAAGATATACAAAAAATGCAGCATAACCCGATTAACAATGTAAAGAAAAAAAAATTACCTCCGACGCTCCCTCGGCGCGTCGCCACAATTTAAATTTTCGGCCGCCATCTTCAATTTGGTCCCAAAGGAAGAGATCCTTTGACCTCTGCTGGCTGAAAATCGCGCGCATGCGCAGTAGTTAGGTGAAGCGCCGCTTGCATCGGGAACGAGCGGCGCTTCACCTGACACTACTGCGCATGCGCAATTCTACTGAGATGGGAGGGGATGGTGTCGAGGCGGGGGCGCGCGCGGCTCAGAAGGGGCGAGGAGCGCGCAGCGTCCAGACAGAGAGGAAGAGCGGTTCGCGAGGAGAAGCTGACGTCAGGAGAAGAGACAAGTAACGCGAGAACAAAGAAGAGCTCGGACGGGCGACGGACGGACAAGAAATGCTAATGACCGGACAAGATATGTTAATGACCGGACAAGAGCTGGAGTGCGGGACTTCCGGTGAAGGATTCAGAAGATTCCAGGCGCAGCGAGGGACAGAAGGCTCCAACAGTGATCAAAAGGTAAGTGTCTTTTACTATTAAAGTGAATAGCGTTAAGTAGTTTTTGAGGGTGTTGGTCCACTTTAATTTGCTTTATTTGTACACAATCTATCAGACTGTGTAGATTGGCGGAGTCCAAACTCTTGTAACGTTTAGCAACCTAGCCTGCATTTACAGCTCTTCTCCTTGTTTGGGGAGGTTTCTTATGGCACAAGCAGATTGATTTTATTAAATGAACAGCGATCTATCAATCACCCCCACACCTGATTGTGATTCTGTGGATTGAAAACATCCAACTTCACCTTCCAGGTTTTTGCTACATGACATTGGGTCATTTCGCTGACTTATTTCATTCTCTTAATCTACCTGTTAGGACTTGTGTGAAAATCTGATGTAGTTATAGGATTTTGCGGGATTGTCTTAATTTGTAAACATTTGTCCAGGCCTCAAGTCAATAATGTCTGTGGTTGGGTGGCAGCTAATATGGAGGACTGCTGTGTTAAATGATGCTTACCTCTCTGTAGTCTCTTTTCCTTGCCCCCAAAGCTACCGTTCAGTGACAGCCAACCCATCAAATCCCCTACACATGCAAAAAGTTGCCAGTGTAGGCCAGTCTCCCAAAGTAACAACCATTTTTTAGATTACAACACAATTCTATAAATACATTACCTGGCAGTTCCTTTAAATAAAGGCAGATATGTAATAAATCGTAAAACACGTTATGACTCTTCTTTGGCTTTTTAGTATCCATGACAAATTTGCCCACACTTTAGAAATTAGCACAATATTTGCAATCTATTAAATTGAAATATTACTATAAAACCCTTCACCGGTGTCACAGGATTAATGTGTTGGGTGTATCTAGTTCTAGAATCTTCCTCAGCATTCCCAGGCCACGTGCTATCCAATCTTTCACATTCTGTGCAGCAGAGATTCCCAGTTAACCATACAAAGTATGTCATTATTTGATTGGCTTTTAGTTGGCCTTGTAGCATATGAGGGTAACACCCCCCCCCCCCACCCGATATTTGTGACCTTTTATAGAGGGGCAATGCCGTCGTCCATAGCATACAAGGTTCTCCCCACAATACTAAACATTTTGACAGTTGATCAGGACATGAACTGTTGGCACGTATGCTTTCTATTTATCTCAACTTCTAGCAATAATCCAGATTTACCTGAAGCAGGCCACGCCCTGCCTTTCTCTACATAATACTTGTATGACACTGCACAATGACACAACTGTAGAATGGGGAGGGCCTCCCCCACCCGCACCCTGGACATGCAAAATGTATTCTACCCTATGCTTTTATGCTAGGGCACCATTCTAGTGACAACACTGTGTCTAGTAGACCTGGAATTAGTGTATATTTGTTTACTCTGGGATCAGTTTATATTCCTGCTATGGCATGCTCTGGGTTTAGGAGGTTAAGAACTCTTATACGAAAAGAATGTGTTGCTCTTGCTTGAAGCAGAACTATATTGCTTGTTTTCTTTGTGTTTTTTTTTTAATTCATCAGCTTGTCAATTAATTCACAGGGAAGCTCATTTAATAGGAGAGCCACAGGCGATTGTCTGAGAAACCTTACTGGCCTATCAATCTTACATAATCTTTGCACTAAATCTTTCAGGCCTCTGACATTTAGCTAAAGGCTTATTGGCCAGAGTATGTTTAGAATAACATTTGTCTTGCCCAGGCCATGGATTTGAAGTAAATCTTTGAGTAAAACATGGCTGCACTTTCTGGTTGCAATGTTCAATCAGAATGGACAGCTTGTAATTTACATTCTAGACCCTGGATGGTGACTCCTGATCTAGCAATGGAGATGGGACAGGTTTGTCACCAGTCATCTAGCATTGTAAGGGAATTGACCATGATCCTGTACCAGAACTGAATGCTAAAATTAGCATCTTGTTAATGGAGCTCTATTTCAAAATAAAAAAAATACATTTTAAGAGTCTTAAATAGTAAATAAACGTATGTAAAATAAGGCCAAAATTGAAACCTCAAAAAACCTTGCACCATTTCTATCGCTACCTAAAAAAATAACTTAGCGACGCTGCTTTATCAAATCCATTACTTGCACAGGGAAGTCCAGTCAGGTGCTGCCTGGTCCCTTTCTGACTGACCATGTCCCCCCAACTCGGTGCTGCTGAGGAACATTTCTAGAAATAAAGTAGGAGACCAAGGGTACACTGGCCTCATGGAAATAAACAATGGTTACCTTACCTTTACCTACATTATAGCCAGTGAGCTGCGTTACAAGAATTTAGGAAGAGATGCTCCAAAACAGAGGCAGAGATGAAAGTCACTTAGGGGTCGATACAGAGCCAGGTGAGAATTCTCACGCCTTTTTGGGAGAGAAAATGGTCATTTACTTTCATTGTCTACTGGTTGTAAATTTTCACCTGGCTCTGAGCCCCAAGGTAGACAATGAAAGTCAATGGCAGTTTTTTCTCCTTAAAAAAAAAAAAAAAAAAAAAAAAAGCAGGAATTTTGACTTTGCTCTCTCGATCCCCCTAGAGATCCCTTCTTCTGGGAAATAAACTTCTGATCAATGCCGAGTCCTCTCACCTGCCTCATTATCTTTGTTTCAGTGAATGTGAAGTTGCTTCCTTTTTTGACCACCAGTATTGCCAAAGAACTGGAACTAGTAAATGTCATACTAAGGCAGCTCTAATTCTTAGAGTTACTATTCCTTCATATGTTTGTTTTGGGATTAATAGGAAAATGTCAAACTACTTAATGGGGATGCACAGCAATAAAAACCAGATACTTAACCTTTCTCTAATATTTTGACCTTTCTCTCTATGTCAAACTCAAGGCCTAGTGGCCTTGTTGTGGACCACAACAGATAGCAGTGGCTGGTCGACACTTCTAGCCAGCCTGGTCACTTCTAAGCAGCTTCTGGCAGTCTGTCTTGTGTAGCACAGCTGAGTGATGCGCTGATACTCCGCATTCCACTGCACAGTACCACCTCTAATAGCCCCCCCCCCCCAGGCATGGTGTCTATAAAAGCTGCTGACAAGCCTTTTTAAGCTTCTAGGGGAGAAGAGTAGTGGGGCCCACCAAACCCACCCAGCTTACTGCAACAGCAAAGGGTTCTAAGTCTGCTACAGGATTTATTGCTAGGAGGGGTAGGCCAGGCTATGGGCAAAATAATTCAGTGTCTGGATATGTTCTGGCCAAAACAATTCTGAGACAACCCTGGCCAAAATAATTCAGTGCCTGGATCTGTCCAGAGCAAAATTATTCAGTGTCTGCGTTTGTCCTGCGCAAAATAATTCCACATCTGCTTCTTTCCTGGGCAAAAATATTCAGAGACAACCCTGGGCAAAATAATTTTGTGGCTGTTCTGGACAAAATAATTCTATATCTGGGGAAAATAGTTATTTGTAACAAAAGATGTAATTAGCAGTGTTTTGCATTTTGTTTCATCTTTATCGTTAACTGGCCCTTTGAAGGCAATCAGAATGCTAATGTGGCTCTCTGTAAAAATGGGTTTGACAGCCCCTGAAGTAGAATTTTTGAAACCGTGACACCCCTCTAGTTTAATAGTATTGTAGTTTTCCAGTTTGGTTAGATTGGGCTTATGCATATGTTGGGGCCACACCCCAAATCAAATTCACCATTTTCAACCCCACCTACTCAAAGCTGGAATCTATTGGGTCATTTGTTCTCTGTCCATACAGGACACATTGCAGGTATTTCTTAGTTACACAGCAGCAAGGACAGGCTTCCCAGAATATGTGAACATGGATGAGGTATGGTTCTGCGGACAGCACGGTGGCTGTAGTTGACCCTTATTAAAACATGTCCTTGAATAGCACAGTTCTATATATAGATAGTTCTATATTTTGGTAAACTTGAATAATCTATGTACCAGGTTAGGATTTCCTCTTGTATAGGAATGTGTTGGTTGTATGTGTACTATTCTTTTATTTACCATCTGTATATAGATCTCTATTACACTGGGCAGCTTGCTTCATATCTATGCAGATCTGGTGACAGAGGGGTTAATTAGTGTAACGATACAAGTAAGACTAGTGTAATGGTGGCATATTGTTATGTACACCTCAATGTAAAAACTGCATTTGTGTACCTTTCTAAAGCAATAAATAAACTGAAAGTGTACCAAAGTGCCAACTGTCTTTGCGTGTGTTTTTTCTTTTGCAGTGCTGCACTGTTGAAGTCATAAAATCGTGTGTTCTTTACAAACATGTACAAAATTGCAAGTGCCCTTCGGTTAAAAGAAATACAATGGTCACTTACATGACTTAACATAAGTAATTTCTTCTGGAACATGTGGAGGACGCAGCTTTGTTGCATATTCTTTACATCTGGGTTGATGGGCAAAAATACAATTCTGTGAAATACTCACCTGTAGAATTGATATATTCTAAGCATACAGCATGTCCTGCTCCAGAATAGTAATAACATGTGGGTAATCCTCCGCCTCAGGCGCCGTGCACTGCAGACATGTAGAAAACAAGCTCCTCCCGGCCCTACATATACCGAAGGACCTCCCACAAATCCCCAGATTTCTCTGCAGTGCTGGAACTGCGAAGACATGAAGTATCACGCTCTGCAGGCGAGTGGGCCTTACGGCCCAAGGTCCTGTGGGACTATTTCCACCCGTCCTCTTCAGAAGAAATATGCCTCCCAGCCTGGGCTGCGCGGGTTGGGTGAAGGTAGGCAGCACCTAGTGTGCTGAATGGAGCCATGCTCCACCGCAATCCCGCTCCATAGGGTAGGCGGTCAGGCCGATGGTGAGCCTCTAGTGGATGCCCCTCCCGCAATCTTGCCCGTTCCCCTCACAGACTTAGTCCTTGGACGCCGTCCGCTTCCTCCCGTAACTTGGGGGAAAAGGGGGGGGGGTTATGTGTGGCAGCCCTAGTGCTAACTTCACTGTTAGACCTTGGTTTTTTATTATTGGGGTCAGTGTCACGCCTTGATATACAGTGCGCGCCGTTGTTTTCATTAACAAGCTGCCTAGGCGGCAGCATCTTTCCAGTGTGTCAGTATTTTAGACGTACGCCTTATTTCCAACTGTTCTTCGTTTTTGCCGTTGGTCAGAGCTTCGCGCTCTTTCGCGTCACAGCCCGGCCTGGCCCACCCCTCGAGGTTCTCTTGGCGCCATTTTCACTATCCGCGCGCGCGTGGTGCGGTTCGCCTCCTCCCTTGGTCATGTAAGTGCCCTCCGGGGCGGCATGGTTCTGTGTCTTTTAGGCTGCGCATGGCACTGACTCCACCGCTCTTGTCCCATTATGTCTTTCAGAGGCCAGGACTTCGGTGGCTTCCCCCGGCCTAACATATATTACAGCGGGTCCACTTTACAAATTCTCCCACATTACTAGCGGGTTTTGGGGCATCCAGGGTTGCCTATTGCCTAAATCCCTGCGGTCATACTGCTTAATAATCACCATATGGAGGGATTTCAGAATTATGTAACCGGGGTCCCTCCGGGACATGACCAGCTGTGTGCAGTGTGTGTGGTCAGCCCCAGGCTGAGGCTGACAGGGCACGGGTCTGTGGACAGTGTGCAGAACAGGCAGGTTTGCCAACGGAGGCACCTCCCTTCCTTACTCCCGTCTCCCCGGTCCCAAATATCACTCATGACGAGTCCCACTCCAGCGGGGATGACCTGCAATCCGTGCCGCGCATGTTGCCCACAGCGGAGCAGGTGCTTTCTGGATTGGCGGAGCGTATGGGCCCTGGTAAAAAGCGGTCCCTGACGCCTCCTGGCTCCCCGGTTCCTGACGATACAGATGACTCTGCTGATATGCAGGACCCTGACCCTTCTGAGGAAGGTGAGCTATTCTCAGATTCGGGCTACTCGAATGGGATGCCCGGGGGCTGCGATGATTCTGAGCCCGGTTCTTGGGGTCTGTGTGACACAGATGAAATTCTTGTTAAGATTTTTGAGATTTTGTCAATCTCCCCACCTGGGGAGATCCCCAAGCCTAAGAAGGAGAGTTTCCATACAGCGCCGCCGCGCTTGGAGTTCCTAGAACAGGAACATTTCCAGAATCTTATATCCCAAGAATGGGAATCGCCTTGTAAGCGTAAAGGGGTTCCAGGGGTCTGGGAATGGAAGTACCGCCAGGACTCTTGTCAGAAAAATACTAGATCACCGCCCTGAGGACCTCCCTTGGGGGGTGTTTAATGCGCTATCAGACTGTGAAGCGTTTGTGAAGTTTATTCTATCAGCACTGGATGACACCATTAAGATGTGTGCTAGAACCTCAGCCCTTGTGGTAGCTATTCGCCGCCTCGTCTGGCTGCGACAGTGGGGTGCTGACGAGGCTACAAAAAAGGCTCTCACTTGCCTTTCCTTCAGAGGACGGCGGTTATTTGGGGCCCGTTTTGACCTTTTTGGTAAAAAGGGTAAACCACCCTTGCGCAGAAGGCCGTGGAAGGTGTGCTTCCAACTGTTCTGTGTGGATTTCCACCACGGGGTGGGCAGGCAGCGCCCTGGGCCTTCTGGCAGGACTAAGTCCAAATCTGCCAAGACCTCCCAAGCATGAAGGGGCGCCCTCGCCCCTATGGGCGAGGGTACTGCTGCAGCAGCTGTCTCCCATCCAGGAATATACCACCTTCTTCTGGTGGTTCCAGGATGTAATTCCCCTGGACACAGGATGGCTTTTGCTGGGCGGTCCCTCTGTGATTGTCGGGGGGGTTCTAGCCCCTGCTTTTCCTTCAGGAATTGGCGCAGGTCGGACTGGGCCTACAGAGTTTGGGCTTACTTACAGGTTGCCCTTAACGGTATGGGGCTATGGCCTCTATATTAACCCTCCTCCTTCCCTCAACAGTATGAGGCAGCCTGGGCCACGCTAGCCTATGGCAGGCTTGGCAATTCTACTTTCACAGGTAGTCCCTATATGACACCTCTGTCTTGGGTCACGGGCCCCTGTGCAAGGGGGGCTTCCGGCCTCTTGTGAAGTACTAGATCTTCTTAGTTTCCCTTGTGTCTGCTGGACACCAAGACCATTACTAGATAGTGTTGCAGGACCAACCCTTATTTAGGGCCTCTCTTTCATTCCCAGGCCACTCGCCATGGCACGAATGGGGGTGATGTCTCTGACACGCCTGGGGGGGGGGCGTCTGCGTTAGGATCTACCGGGTCGTCTTCCTTACTCCCCAGTCTCTGCGTCAGGCCGAGTGGATTGGTCGGCCAGCGGTGTCCCCTGGGAGCTACTGGATGGTTGCTCAGTCACCTCAATCCCTCATGGTCCCTTATCCGCTATCCCCCATTCCTGGGATTCGGTTCAGGCTTGAAGCCTTCTTCTCTGGCAATAAGGGGACTCCTGGTTATGGGGGCTCTGCCCCCCTTTACTGGCGCCTTACCTTCACCAGGCAGGATGGCAGCTGGTGGACCCGTTGGTGGCACATCAAGATGATGTCACTTATATACCGAGACCTTGGGCTCTTTGGCACAGTAGGTTATTGAGCTTACATATGTTCTAGCACCCTGGTGCTTGGTCTGTGCTCATGCCCCCTTGGTAAGGTGGTTCCTCTTTAGCTGCTCATATTTAAGGGCCCCGTCAGGGGGGCACCCCCTTCCTTACTAGCATCTTCCAGTGATTGGTCACCCTGGGTACCAAGTCTCGCAGGTTTGGCGGGGGAGGGGAATTTCTTCCACAATCCCAGTGGTTCCTAGGTAGGGTCCCCTAGAGGGTCCATCTTACCTGCTGGTTTGTTGAAACGGTGTGCCTCCGTTGACTCTCTATATGGCTGGACTTCTCCTCCTTTAGGATCGGTCGGTTTATTGGGGGACTCCTGGACTGTTGGATGACAATGGCTTGTTTTACTACGGGTCTAGAGATTGAGGCAGGATGCTCCCTCTGGAGAGTCCCTGATCCTGCCTTGGGCGGGGGTCTACGTCCCCTGCTTCTTAGCGGTATTCGCTCCAATGGATGCTCTTTAGCGGCAGGTTATTCTATCCCGGTGTTGCCCGGGGAGCCTAGCGTGGCTCTGTGGGGTCTCCCTCATAACACACGGGCTCCGCCCTTGTTTCTACTGTCCCAGACTGTTCTGACTCTGGTCATGGAGGCCGAGTATTTTAGGCATAGACTTGTTATTTCATACGCCTTCTCTTCATCACCCTGCTTGTGGGATCTGCGCACGGTTGGGCTGATAGAGAGTTCCGTGAGATGGATGGCCTGGGTGGCCTTGTGAGCTGTGGTTTGCAGATGCCTCTGCTGAAGTCTGCTGATCTGTGCGCTCTCTCAGGAGTGCGGTTCTGCCCTTGTCAGGCCCCTTCCTTTGTCCCAATATAAGGTCTCCTGTCTGGGGATTGACAGCTGATTCATTCACCCCTTGGAGACGGGCCTTATCTTTTGGGTAACTTAGTATGAGGGGGGCTGGGAGCTAGCTCCCCAGCTTCCCCTCCCTCCGTCTGTGGGGTTTTGTGGTAACCCATATTGATTAACAGGGAAGAGACCAAGGCTCATGCCAGACGTTCTCGGTTTCCAGGACCTTTAAAGTCATTACAACGTACGTTGGGGTTGGCTCCCCATCTGGGGACTCTGAAGGTGCAGGTTCTGTCCTGGCCTTTTCTGCAGGAGTCTGGTTCTGTCGCCCTCGTAGGGAATTCTTTTAGGGATTGCTTAGCTGCATCTCCCAACTAGTTCCATGGTCCCTGTGGGGATCAAGTTTCATTTTTTACCCTGCGGACTTCTGGGGACTTTTGCTGGGGACTGTAGTCCAGCTCGCTTCTCTGGGGCCTCCTGACTCCGTCAGACATGTGCCTAAGACGATGGATCTGGTTCTTAACCTTGGCTCGATGTGTATAGATATAGAGAGAGATATAGAGATAGATAGATATATATACACAGATATATATGGCTACAGGCACCCCATGCCTGGGGGTGTTCCCTCTTACGCCGGGCCTCCGGTCCAAGTGGTCTGTAGGATCATTGCTTTAGTCCTTTAGTCTAACTATGGACTTTATTCTTAATAATAATAATATGAGGGCCTACATTCCCTCTACAGGTGTTGCAATTCTCCCCATGTGGGTTTTCATGGCCTTAGGGGGACTGATGCTCTTGGAGTCTACGGGCGCCACCTTATGTATGCGCCTGATATCTCCTTCTAGCGCCATTGCGCCCTTTGGATTAATCCTTCTGGATGTCCCCTGATCCTGAATGAAGCCTTGGCTTCGTGATATATAGGGGTCTGTATTCCCACCTTGGTCGGGTGACCTGTTCTGTTTCCCTTAGGGGGTGTTTCAAGTTTTGCCACGAGGCTTCCTTGCCTGTGAGCTGGTTGGGTCATTACACTGACCTATGTTCCTCTTCAGGGGAAAGAATCTTCCCTTTTTCTGTTTACTCCATTATATTGGTGCTTGGGTACCACTGGCCCTTCAGTTTATTCTTGGTGTGCCACACACCCCGCTTCACCTTTAATATTCTTCACGATTGGGTTACTCACCGCCAGGTGACGCTGTTGCAGAGAGGAAGTCTTGTAACGAGCCCCCTTCCGGCCTATATATACCTGGTACCTCCCATTTATCACCAGTGTTTTTCTCTCTGCATGACGACAAGACAGAAGATTGAAGTCTCCTGTTTGCAGGTAGCCGGGGGTCTTACCCCGGCACCCCCTTTTGGTCTATTTCTGCCCGGTTTTGATTGTTTGTTACCTTTGTGGTGGAATGGAAGCCTCCCAGCCTAGGCTGCTCACTGGGCAATTGGTAGACGGCACTATAGGTGCCTAGGAGCTTATCTCCTCCGCTCGACCCCCTGTTTTGGGAGCAATGCGGCTATCCGGCATGGTGATCCGGAGGTGGGATGCCCCTGTCCCGAGGGTCCCCCTTGGCCCCTTGCTCTCCCGTTTCGGTCCCTTCTCCCTTCACTATGGGGGGGGGGGTAGAGGGATGTGTATTGTGTGTATGGTTTACTGTATGTTCATGTTTGCTTATTTCAACGTTGTCAGGCTGCACCGCAAGTGAGTGTGCATATGGCCTGACTTTGATTCCTCCTTATATGGCAGTCTGTTTTGCGGGCTGCTGCTGCTGGCCTGTAGGGCCAGAGCTTTGGGTCAGCTTTAGGGGTGACCGGGGCGGGCTGTACGGTGTCAGGCTTGCTTATGGCTGCCTGCGCCTTTCTCACTTTATCCAGCTCCCCTCCCCCCTCCGCTTATCTCCTTTGTTTTAATCGGCCACTGCCGCCTTTGCTGACATTTGCTGCCTGTCTTCCACCACCTCTTTGGTCGGGTGCTGGGCTTTTGTAAGCCTTACTGGGGCAGGTAAGCGGCCTCACCTAGCGTGGGGCCATCTATTTTTTTTTATGGTGTTTGACTGTTTATTTAAAAAGTAATATATTTAATGGAAAAATACTTTTATTTAAAAAAAAAAAATATAAGGAGGAAAATCAGAGGCCAGTTTTCTTGCCTCTTCAAAGCACTTGGTGCTGTGTATGTATGTTATATTGCATGTTGCCATTGGTTTCTGGGGGTCTCACTGTTGGTTTGTTTCTTCCCCACAGTTCCTGGGATTCCCTCAATACAGCAGCCTCCCGGTTCTATTTTGCCTGGCTAGTCCTTTCTTTTCCTCCAAATTGGGACATATATATATATATATATATATATTTATTAAGAAAAAAAAAAAATATATATATATATATATATTTAAGGGGATCTTTATTATAAATTAAATCCTCCCTCCCGGGACATTAACATAAAGGGGCATCCCGGGTGGCTTATGCCTTAAACCCAGAATTTTGCGAATACCATAAATCACCATATGGAGGCTTCCGATAATACCGGAAATAGTTCTTCTGGGCCATCTAGGGTGTGTGGAGGCTGTGGGACTCCGCTCCCAGGCGATGATGTTTTTGTATGCATTCCTTGTGCAAGGCAGAATATTGTGCGTCAGTCCTTTGCTCCGGCTGCTGGCTCTTCGCAGCTTCCATCATCCCCTACCCCTCCCTCCCTGTCCTGGACCCCATGTGACATTGTCATAGGTGGGGATTCGCAATCCGAGGTGGCGGCACGGTTGGCCAACCTCGAAGATAATTTCCGTTAAAGCAGGGTTAAAAGCCACTGCAAAACGGAAGCACCTGACTCCTGTACCTCCGGCTTCACAGGATGAAGTAGGTGAGCCTGTGGATTGGTCCGATTACTCCCTGGACGAGGAGGGAGAATTTCAGGTGGAGTCAGATGAGCCTGCAGATCAGCTTGAGGTTGATGCTATTGGCGATTTGTCTGCGGGGGGTTCTCGTGACACCCCCTCCATTCTGGCTCAGATGTTTGAAATTTTGAATTTAGATCCACCTGAGGCCGTCAACCTGCCTAAGGGTCAGTTGTTTAATGTGCCTCAGCCGCCTTTGGTTTTTCCCAGACAACACCACTTTGAGAGGGTTGTGCTCAAAGAATGGGAACATCCCACGCGGTTAACTGGAATTCCTTCCAGTTGGGAGAAACGTTATCCTTTTCCACCAGAATTGGTGAAGCTTTGGTCGGTTCCTCCTGACGTCGATACCCCTGTATTAGGGCTCTCCAGCACGGCTCTGGTGCAGTTTGCTGAGACTACTGCCCTTAAAGATGGTGAGGATCGTCGGATTGACCTGTACGCTCGCCATGGTTTCAGTTATGCCGGGTCAACGATGCGCCCGGTGTGTGCTTCGGCGCTTCTTCTATTGGCGGTTAGATCTGTAATTCAGGGTCTGTGTGTGGATCTTGATCCCACTTGCAAGGAGCTTATTGCTCTCAGGCAATGTGAGTCTTTTGGTTCCTATGTTCTGTCCGCTCAGGACGATGCCCTGGCTATGAGTAGCAAGACAGCGGCAATGCTGGTGGCTATTCGTCGGGCTGTATGGCTGCGCCAGTGGTCTGCGGATGCAGCTTCTAAAAAGGTGCTCACAGCTCTCCCTTTTCTGGGATTGCGGCTGTTTGGTGATAAAATTGATTCAGTTGCGAAAGGTGGTAAAATGCCGCAACGTAAGAGGCCTCGTCGTCCCTTTCGGGGGGCAGGTTCTGGTAGGCCTTCCTCTCAGGGATTCAGAGCGGGTAGGGGGGCTTCCTTTCCCGCTACCAGAGGTGCAGGTTGGACTCGGGGGAAGGGCCGTGGCCGCCCCGCACAGTCCTGGGACTCCAAGCCCAAGCCTGCCGGTAAGCCCGCTCAGCAATGAGGGGCTGCCCTCACCCGTGTGGGTGGGGGGACGATTGCGACACTTCTCCCGGGTTTGGGTCCAGGAGATTCCGGACAGATGAATCCGGGAGGTAGTGTCGTCCGGTTACAAGCTGGAGTTCGAGTCTCGCCCTCCTTCACGGTTCTTTCGGTCTCGGGTGCCCATCGATCCTTTGGCCGCACAGGGGCTCCTGGCGTTGGTAAAAAATCTGTTAGAGATGGCGGTCATCCGGCCGGTACCACGCTTAGAGATGTGCCTCGGTTTCTACTCCAATCTTTTCGCAGTCCCCAAAAAGGACGGGTCGGTTCGTCCCGTCCTGGACCTGAAATTTCTCAATCAATCGGAGACAGACGCCAGCATGGTGGTCTCCACGCTGGAAAGCTTTGGTTGGGTGATCAACTTCCCCAAGTCCTCCCTCGCTCCGGCCAGGGTGGTGTCCTTTCTGGGGATGCAGTTGGACTCTCTTCAACACAGAGTGTTTCTCCCCCAGTCCAAAATTCATCTGATTCAGGAGTTGGCTCGGGTCTTACTTTCCAATCCTCGGCCGTCCATCTGTCTGGGGATGAGGCTGGTAGGGTTGATGGTCGCCTCTTTCGAGGTAGTTCCTTTTGGCCAATTTCACACAATGACGCTTCAGCTTTATCTGTTGGCATCCTGGGACCGGCAGCCTCGGTCACTGGATCAGCCCTTCCAGTTGTCCTCCCGGGTCCGGCAGTCCCTCCAGTGGTAGTTGGTCTCGGCCAATCTCGTGAGGGGCAGGTCCTTCCTGACCCCTCTTTGGGAAATTGTCACCACGGACGCCAGTCTTTCGGGATGGGGCGGATTCTGGAAGGAGCTTCAGTTCCAGGGGCAATGGGGGACCTCAAGAGGTTCACTTACCCATCAATGTTATGGAACTGAGAGCCGTCCGTCGAGGGTGCTTGCTCTCCTGACTCATCACGTTCTGGGCCTTCCGGTCCAGGTGCGTTCAGACAATCAAACAGCGGTTGCTTACATCAATCATCAGGGAGGGACTCGCAGTCTGAGTGCTCTCAGAGAGGTGTCCCTGATCCTGACCTGGGCAGAGACCCATGTTCCTTGTCTCTCGGCGGTATACATTCCAGGAGTGGAGAATCAGGAAGCAGACCTGTTGAGCAGGGGATCTCCCCGTCTGGGAGAATGGGCTCTCCATTCTCAGGTTTTTCGCTCACTGTGTCTTCGATGGGGGACACCGGAGGTGGACCTGTTTGCCTCTCGTCACAATCACAGGCTCCCGAACTTCGTGTCGCTCTCCCGGGATCCTCTGGCTCTGGCAGTAGACGCCATGTCCCTGAGCTGGGGGGATCTGGGATTTCTATACCTGTTTCCTCTGATACCCATGCTGGCAGGTTCTGGAAAGGGTGTCCGCCGTTCTCGTGGCCCCAAGGTGGCCAAGGCGAGTGTGGTTCGCAGACATCGTTCGGCTGGCAGTGGACCAGTTTGTTCTGACTCTTCGGCCCGATCTGCTCACTCAGGGTTGGTTGTGTTACCCCAGTTTACCAGCGCTGGGTTTGACGGCCTGGCTGCTGAAACCTCCATCTTGAAGGAGGAGGGTCTTTCTGACTCGGTCGTTAAGACTTTGATTAGTGCCCGGAAGAGGTCTTCTTCTTCTATCATCTACTATAGGACTTGGAAAGCCTATATCGCTTGGTATGAGATTAGATCCCTCCCTTGTAGGGTCTTCTCGGGCTCCAGAATTCTGGAGTTTTTACAATCTGGGCTGGACTCGGGTCTTCAGCTAAGTACTTAGATAAGGCAGAAACCTGCCCTTTCAATCTTTTTTCAGAAGCGTTTTGCGCTTCATTCTTTAGTTAAAACTTTTTTCAGGGGGTTACGCATGTGCGGCCTCCCAGGAAACCATTACTCCCGGTTTGGGATTTGAATTTAGTTCTTTCTGCTCTGCAGGCTCCTCCTTTCGAGCCTCTGCAAGATATTGCTTTGTCTACCCCGACTCAGAAGATTGTCTTCTTGGTAGCTATCACTTCGGTCCGGCGTGTCTCGGAGTTGGCGGCCTTGTCGATTCAGGCGCCCTACTTTGAGAGGCATCAGGACAAGGTGGTCTTTCGGTTCAAACCGGACTTTCTTCCTAAGGTTGTTTCTGCTTTTCATTTGAATCAGGATATTGTTCTTCCCTCCTTGTGTCCTAATCCTAAGAATGACAAAGAGAGGGTTTTGCATTGTTTGGATGTAGTACGCTGTATTAAGTACTACTTGATTATCACGTCTCCTTTTCGTAAGACGGATGCCTTTTTTGTTGTGCCCTATGGGCCTAAGAAGGGTTTGGCACCAGCCAAATCTGCCATTAGCAAATGGATACGTCAGGCCGTTACTGCGGGAAAGTTCCCCTTTTCGTATCACTGCTCATTCTACTCGCGCCGTTGGAGCGTCTTGGGCTTTTCAGCACCAAGCTTCTGTTGAACAAGTTTGGAAGGCCGCCACTTGGTCTTCTGTTCATACTTTTTCTAAGTTTTACAAAGTTGATGTGCGAGCCTCAGCTGATGCTGTTTTTGGCCGCAAAGTTCTGCAGACTGCAGTCATTTAAGTTATGCTTCACCTGGCCTTGAGATGCCCTTCCCTTGTGGACACTGCTTTTGGATGTCCCAATCGTGAAGAATATTAAAGGTGAAGCGGGGTGTGTGGCACACCAAGAATAATACCATTTTGTGTGTACTCACCTGAAAAATGGGTATTGTTGGTGTGCCACACACCCCGCTTCACTCCCAGCCTTTTCGGTATTCCGAATCCTTTATTTTTTTTTTTTTTTTATTGTAATTTTTTTTTATTGAAGAAGCATGGCATGGTACATAGCACGATCAGCATAGTCAAACAACAGTTAATAATATAAATGGACACAAGTATGTCAAGCAGTTAACAAACAACTATGAAGCCGATGTGGCAGTATGAACAACCCGGCATACGTCATAAGCAGGCCGAGGTCGTAATAGTGAACTGTGAGAAAGAAAAGTGAATGGTGGCCTCGGCTGCCGGCGAGCCCCTCTAACGAGGGCATGGAGGGTGTCCACACAAAAGCATCTCTCTTACTAATCATTAAGATGTAATAAAGTGTGCAATCCAAACACCACGTCTCCAAGGTTTTAGTTTCTTTTTTATCCATTAGAGAATCATGTATCAACTGAGAGAGGGGTCAGTTACAGGTAATCTGACCGATACATATAGGGGGGGGGAGACAAGACAACACGAAGACAGCGGGGGGTGGGGCTGGGGGGGGAAAGGGAAGGGATGAGGGGGAGGAGGGGGGGTCGAAGATCCCACACGTCTTTACTCCTGTAAAAATTTCGAATATTCTGCCGAAAAGGTGAACTGTTCCCATATCCGCCAGCGATTTCTATACTCGTCCATCTTCCCTCTCAGCGAGGCCGTCATCTCCTCCATCCTGCTAATATCGGCAACCCTGGCGAGCCACATGGCTGTCGTGGGGGGTGTCGTGGATTTCCAGCAGGACGGAATACAAGTCCTGGCTGCATTCAGTAAAGAAGCCAGAAGAGACTTAGTCCTCCTCCTGAGGGAAGTAGGGGCCAGGCCCAGTAGGTATCCCGCCGGGTCCTCACCCAAATCTATATCAGTCAGAGTCAGGGTAATTTTCCTGACGTTGCTCCAAAACCCGGCCAATGCCCCACATTCCCAAAAGATGTGCAACATCGTACCCCTGTCCCCTGAACATCGCCAACACAAGGGGGAGGAGGAGGGAAACATTCTCGCCAACTTGGATGGCACCAGGTACCAGCGTGAGAGGACTTTGTAAGAAGCCTCTTGATATCTGCACGACATAGATGATTTGTGTGCTACCTGTAACATGGCCTGCACCTGCTCCCTCGTGAAACTCCTGTTTAGCTCTCTCTCCCACGCTTCGACATACTGGGGTTTGTAGGAGTCTGGGGGGGCCAGTAGCAGAGAATATACATAGGACAAGGCTCCTCTGAAGTGTCCGCTACCTAAACAGGACCGCTCGAAAGGGGCAATGGGGCCTATTCCTACCATGGCTTCCGTTAGGGAGGCCTGATAGTGTGAGATCTGCATGTTCTGCCAGGTGTTCAGGGGGGTGAGTGAGTGTCTTGCCGCCAAGGTCTCCCCTCCTACCCAATCTCGCCCCTCCCGTAGATGGAGAACCCTAAAGCAGTCCTTTTTTATCCATGCGCGAAAGGTGCCATCTGTTAAACTTGCTGGGAAGTCTGGATGTCCCAACACGGGGATCAAAGGCGAGGCCGAGGGGGAGATGTCCAGCCTTGGGAAGCAGCTGCTCACAATTTTTCGGGTTGGGCCTATTGTGGGGTGTTTGTTCAGGGCGGGAGCCCGGTCAAGTGGGATCCAAGGGAGCCCCGGCAGGGGAATCACCGAGGCCTCTTGCTCTATACCTGTCCATTGTTTTAGAGAGGAATGTCTGCACCAGTCAATGACCCTTGATAAGTGGGCCGCCGCATGGTACGCCCTCCAATCCGGGAGGCCTATTCCTCCCCTCTCCTTGGGAAGGGCCAAGAGGGAGGCCGCCAAACGGTGACGTCTACCCGCCCAGACGAACCTGGAGCAAATCCCTGTCAGGCGTTTGAAGAACGTATGTGGGATCGTGATGGGGAGGGCCTGGAAAAGGTAGAGAACCCTAGGCAGGATGTTCATCTTAATGATATTAGATCTACCAAACCAGGAAAAGGCGTTCCTGTTCCAGCTCTGCAGGTCCTCCTCTACTTTCTTCAACAGCGGCGGAAAGTTCATGCTATATAGTTTTTGTGGCGTAGCCGTAATCTGGGTCCCCAGATATGTTACAGCTTCTTTTTCCCACTTAAATGGGAAATTTTCCGCAATCTGTTTCAATCTCCCCTGGGGTATGCTGATGTTAAGGGCCGAGGACTTTTGGTAATTAATCTTGTAATTGGAAACTGTTTGGAAGGCCTTGAGTTCTGCTAGAAGGATGGGGAGGGATGTCTCAGGTCTGGAAATAAAGAATATTAGATCGTCGGCATAAGCCGCAACCTTGTGTTCCCCCCTACCTACTTTGATGCCTGCAATGTCGTTGTTTTTCCTTACATTTCGTAGGAAGGGCTCAAGTGTCAATATGAATATCAGGGGGGAAAGGGGGCATCCCTGACGAGTCCCGTTCGCCAGCTGGAATGGTTCTGAGGCCATCCCGTTTACCACGACGGACGCCGAGGGGCATGAGTAGGAAGCCATGATCCAACGGGTCATGTTCTCTCCTAGACCAATCCGACGAAGGGTTGCGGAGATAAAGGCCCAGCTCACCCTGTCAAAGGCCTTCTCGGCGTCCGTCGAGAGAAGCATTGCCGCTGGACCCCCGGTACGGGCCTGGTGAATCAGATTGATCACCCTAGTAGTGTTGTCTCGTCCCTCTCTCGAGGGAACGAAGCCGACCTGATCCCAGTGAATGAGGGATGGGATATATGGTGCTAACCTGTCAGCTATTATCTTGTTGAACAGTTTGATATCGCAGTTCAACAGGGAGATGGGCCTGTAACTTCCACATTGCGCCGGGTCTTTCCCTGGTTTGGGGATGACGGTAATGTTTGCTTTTAGGGTATCTCTAGGAGGTGGGTTCCCGTCCTGCAAGGAGCCGAATGATGTGATAAAGTGTGGGCCTAATACTCCAGCGAACTCCTTATAGTAATCCAAACCGAATCCGTCAGGACCCGGGGCTCTGCCTGGCTTGGTGTTCTTTATGGCTCCCATGAATTCCCCTAGCTCTATGTCTCCCTCAAGAGCCTCCACCACTTCACTTCCCAGTCGAGGGAGTCCAGACTCTCGGATGTATTGCTCTATATTGGTCGTCTCGGGGGCATGGTGATTCGATGGCAGGTTGTATAAGTTCTCGTAGAACTCCCTAAATGCCCTCGCTATGTCCTTTGTCAAATAAAGGTCTCTACCTCCTCTATCCCGGATGTGTGAGATGAAATTTCTCGCTCGCTGTGCTTTCAAAGCCCTGGCTAGTGCCTTGCCGCATTTGTTGCTGTACTCATAGAAAAAACGTCGACACTTAGCCGCCATACTCTTGGCTTCAGTGAGGCAGATGTCCCTGAGAGATTCCCGGAGGCGCGTCAATTTGGCACCTAGCGCTGCGTCTAGTGTCTTCTTGTGCAAGGTCTCGGTTTCAAAAATCTCTCGGGATAGGAGCTCAACTTGTTTGTTCCTTTCCCTCTTGAGACGAGCACCATGTTTGATCAGTACGCCTCGGACTACGCACTTGTGGGCCTCCCACAGGGACATCCGCGAGACCTCTCCTGTGTCGTTAGAAGCGAAGTAATCTGTGATCACCTTATGGATATCTGCTTTTACTGCTGGGTCCTGCAAAAGAGAGCTATTTAACCTCCATTGACCCCTCAAGGGGGTCGTGTCGGGAATGGCGATGGTCAGGGAGACAGGGGCGTGATCTGAAATAGTTATCTGCCCAATTTCTATGTTGGTGATTAGGTGTAGGAACCTGTGGGGGACCAAGAACCAGTCGATGCGCGAGTAGGAGTTATGTGGAGCGGAGAAGAACGTATAGTCCCTCCCTCGGGGGTTAAAGATCCGCCACGCATCCATCAACTGGTGTTTGTAAAGTATTGTTCTGAGTTCCCTCAGGGAGGAAGAGGGGGTGTGCGAGGAGCCGCGGGAGGTGTCCCAGGACGGATCCAGCACTGTATTGAAGTCGCCCCCCAGCAGGAGAACCCCCTCCGCAAACCCGTCCAGCTTGTTCAGGGCAGAGCGTATGAATTTAGCTTGGTTGGAATTGGGGCAGTAGCATGTTGCCAGCGTCACCCTCAGGGAGAAGAGGGTACCCCGTACAAATAGGAATCTACCCTCGGGGTCCTGAAGCGTCGCCAAATGTGTCCACGGCAGGGATCCATCCAGCAGGATGGTTACGCCCCTCGATTTAGAGTCAGGAGAAAGGGAGTGATATTGGGTCTTATAGTAGCGGTTGGAGACATTGTGTGTTCTCCCCACTTTGAGGTGGGTCTCCTGCAGGAAGGCGACCTGGGCTCGTAGGCGCCTCAGTTCTCTAAGGACCAACGTTCTCTTCAAGGGGGAATTGAGTCCCTTTACATTGAGGGAGGTGAGCTTTACCCGGGACATCGTGCTGCCACCGCACCCCCCTCCTTCGTTTCACCAGGGGAGCCCGGACCAGCCCGCCTGCCTCAAGGGGATATACCGGGAGGGGGTAGGGTAGGTTGAAATAGGAGGGGGTGGGGAGGTACAGAAGGACTACAGGGGGAGCGACAAGACGTAGGGAAGGAGAGAAAAAAAGAGAAAGAAGAAGGGAGGGAAGAAGAAAGGGGAAACGTTTAAAACAGCGAGGACCGGAAAGGGGACGAAGAAAAAAGGGGGGGGAGATAGAGAACGGAAGATAAAGAAGAAAAAACTAACCAACTAACTAAACCGGGCCGGGAGCAACCTTAGAACGCCTCCGCCCGGTTGGGAAACCAATTACTGTTTCCCAAGAGAGTCACCCCCACCCCGCTCCGCTATGGCGCGGGGAGGAGGGTAACGGCCTAATGTGGGAACGCGACGGGTCCGAGAGACACGTAGAGTCGCTCCGACCGATCCCTGTGATATAAACTGGGTTCCCCGGAGTCCCTTTCCCGGACCCCGAGGAGTTGCCCTTCGGCAACATCCACCCGTACGACCTAGGATAAACAAAATGAGGGGGTGTATTCCCCAACGCCCCCCGCGCGACCCGGCCGCCACGAAGCCCGCCCATAGTGGCAGGGCCCGGACCACCCAGCCACGCAGGAGAACGCCCGGGGAGCGCCCCAAGGATGAAATTCAACAAACATAAGTATAACTAATCCAATGTACATTAGACAATGAAACAATGGCAACTATGTATCAGACATGAAAGCGCAAATGTAAGGCAAAGGATATCCGGGGCTCCGGACAGTCCCGTATCAGAACTCGTGGTGGGCACTCCCTTCAGGGTTCGTTCGGCAGCGGGGCCGGCCCCTCGGGAGGACCTCTTGGCCGTCTTGAACGCGTAGTAGACGGAGCTCTCCTTGTACGCGGCCTCCGAGAGCGATCGCCGCCAAGGGAGGCCTGGGGGGGCAGAGGGGAAGGGTCCAACCAGTCCCGAACTTCCATTGGGGGGGAGTCCAGAAAGGCAAATAGGTCTGGGAGGTCGGTGCGGGATCTTAAGGCGAAGACCCTCTGGTTCTTTCGAACGAGCAGGTGAAAGGGATACCCCCATCGATATGTGGCTCCGCACTCCTGGATCCTAAGAAGAAGCGGCTTCAGGCACCTGCGCATCTGGAGTGTTCTTCTAGAGATGTCCGGGAACACCTGGATTGGTGCCCCATCAAATATGATTCTCTCTCTGTCCCAGGCGCGTCTGAGGACCTCCTCCTTAACTGAATAATAGTGCAGGCGGCAAATCACGTCTCTTGGGCGGTTGGGATCTGTTGGTCTAGGCCCCAGGGCCCTGTGGAGGCGGTCTATCACAATTTCTGTGTTAGGCGGGCGGCTGAGAATTCCGTTGAAGATGCCCACGACTGTGGGTAGTAGCTGATCTTGACCGGTCGCCTCTGGCAAGCCTCTCACCCTGATGTTGTTGCGTCTGCTCCTATTTTCAAGGTCGTCCAGGTGAAGGACCGTAGCTTGAGTAATGGTTTGTTGGAGCGACAAATTCTTTTCCAAGGCTTCAATTCTTTGTATGGAAGCAAGGTGAGAATGTTCTAGATCGGCGACTGAAGAGCTCAGGCCCTCGACGGAGTTTTGCAGGTCAGATATATCTTTCTTAAATGAGCTCTCTACTCTTGCAATAAAGGATTCAAGGTCCGCCTTGGTCGGGAGGGCTTTGAGTTCTGCCCTAATATCTGCCAGAATCGGGTCGTGAGAGGGCGGTGTAGGCTGGGGAAGCTCCGAATCAATAGCCCGCCGGCCACCTTCCACCGCAGGTGTGTTGCAAGGGCGTGTGTCTCTCCCCTCCGCACGGGGCCCAGGCTGGTCGCAGGTACTAAGCTTTCTTCTGGCCTCACCCGCGGGGCTCGGCCACTTTTTGGGTGGTACTCCAGAAGTACAGGGGGACGCAGGAGGCGCCGCTTCCAGTCGCCCGCCCTCCCTGCTCCTGCACCATGTGGCCCCAGCTGAGTTGCTGCGTGAGAGCCACAAGGGGGATCCCTGCGCCTCCTCTCGGGCACCTGGGGTGAACCAGTCATTCTGGGGGCTCTGCGGCGGCCCATCCATCGCAAGGGACTCTGGGCTCGGAGGGGAAATCCTGGGTCCGGGGGGCACTTCACTGATCGTGATTGGGTTGGGGGGTGTGTCTTCCCACAGCCTGCCGGGACTTCTCCCACGATGGGGGGATGGGGCCACCACGTGCGGTCGCATATCTGTCTCCCACTGTCCCGTGTGTCCTGCCGGCATATTGGGTCCCCTCCCGGGCGGTTGCTGCGGCTGGGCATTGGGGAGTCTCGTGGGTGTACCCCTCCAGTGTAAGGGGTCTACCATGGGATCTGTAATGGCTGGGCTCTTCCACCCCCCCTTCTCTGTGCTCGCATGTGGTGCAGGGGTTAATGGTGGGCTTGGGTCTCCCTTGTCTGCGCAGCTCTGCGTGTCCCCAAGCATTCCCCACTCACCAGTCCTCAGGGGAGTACCGATCTCCGGGAGGCACGTAGGCTCCAGGCCACTGCTCCTGTCTGTGGAGCATATGTTAGTGCGGCAGGCAGCACCGCTCACAGCCGCCGCCGGTGTCATGTTGTTCGCGCTCCCCGCCGGCTGCGGGGGCCCGCGTCTCACAGCCGCCTCTTCTCCCGTCTGTGTCTGGCTGCCCGTGATCCTCGCTGGCTGCGGGGACTCGCGTCTTCTGGCCGCATCCTCTCCCGTCAGTGATAGGTTGCCCGCGCACCCCGTCGGCTGCGGGGGCCCGCGTCTCCCAGCCGCCTCTCCTCCTCTCCTCTCGTCAGCGCCTCCGAGGATCGACCCCTCCACGTCGCTCGCAGCACCCGGCATCGGAGATGCCCTCGCTTCTGTTTCCCGAACGGGGGGATCCTCACGCATGTTAGGGGTCGCGACCCCGCCATCCTCCATCGCCGCCATCTTGGAGAGCCCCGCACCTCCGCCCCTCATGCGGTCAGGGGCCAGGTAGGAGCTGATCTTCTTGCGCTGCGGGGGTGTTTTGGGTTTAGCCCCCTTCTTGCCTTTTGCCATAATGCTCTGCAGTAGGTCTAGGTGGGGAAGAACCCCAGAAATCGCTGATTAATAAGTCGGCCGGAGGGAGCTCCAGGGATGTGCGTCCTCACTCTCTCATCGCCGGCCACGCCCCCCCGAATCCTTTATATGGTGAAGCTTTTATTTATTTTGATTTATTTTGAGGTTACTGTTAATTTACTGGTACCTTGTCTTTCTGCTTTTTAATACACTGGTGATAAATGGGAGGTACCAGGTATATATAGGCCAGAAGGGGGCTCGTTACAAGACTTCCTCTCTGCAACAGCATCACCTGGCGGTGAGTAACCCAATCGTGAAGAATATTAAAGGTGAAGCGGGGTGTGTGGCACACCAACAATACCCATTTTTCAGGTGAGTACTCACAAAATGGTATTTTTTCTGTTGATTCAGTTGCTAGACTTATGGCCTGTCTCTGTTCATACCTTCATGGTCTTGTTATGAGACTGACGTTAGAGCCTTTGCTCATGTCATGCCTGTTGCAAGTTTTGCAGGTGACAGCGCCTTTACTGTCCGCTGTGCCTTGTTTTTTTCCTGGGGATCCCACCCTGCTTCTGGACACTATTGGATGTCCCACATGTTATTACTATCCTGGAGCAGGACGTGCTGTATGCTTAGAATAATACAACTCTGTGAAGTACTCACCTGAGAGTTGATATTATATGCATACAGCACGTCCTGCTCCACCCCCACCCCCTCTCTTCTCACTGCTTTTCAATGCTGAGGATTTGTGGGAGGTCCTTCGGTATATGTAGGGCTGGGAGGAGCTTGTTTTCTACATGTCTGCAGTGCACGGCACCTGAGGCGGAGGATTACCCACATGTTATTACTATCCTGGAGCAGGACATGCTGTATGCATATAATATCAACTCTACAGGTGAGTACTTCACAGAGTTGTATTTTGTATACAGTACATCCTGCTGCAGATATAGTACTTACACTTGGGTTATCCTCCGCCAGATGGCGCTGCACTGCAGAGACATGCAAAACAGGCTCCTCCCGGCCCTCAAATACCCGGGGACCTCCCACAAATCCTCAGCATTGAAAAGCAGAGAACAAGAAGCCGGGAGAATTAACCACCGAAACTGGTAACTATAACAATGGTAACAAAAAAATGCAAAAACCAGGGTGGGTTGGAGCAGGACATACTGTATACAAATAATATCAATTCTACAGGTGAGTATTTCACAGAATTGTATTATTCTTCGTATACAGCATGTCCTGCTCCAGATATAGTACTTACACTTGGGACATCCAATAGCAGTTTTAAAGTAGGGTGGGATCCCCAACAAAAAAAAAGGCAACAGCAGACAGTTAAAACCACTGTCACCTGCATAACCATGCGGCCAAGACAGCGTGAGCTGAGGCCTTAACATCAACCTTGTAAAACTTTGAAAAGGTATGAACAAAAACCAAATAGCGGCCTAGCAAACCAGTTCAACAGAAGCCTGGTTCTGAAAAGCCCAGGAGGCACCAAAGGCATGAGTAGAATAAGAAGCAAAGCAAAAAGGAAGATTCTTCCCCTTGTTGGAATAGGCCTGAGTAACAGCCTGACAAATCCAATCGCTAACAGTAGACTTGGCAGAAGCCAAAAACCCTTTCCTAGGACCAGAAGGAACCATCCCATTCAAGTAATGACCAGGGCCAAAGCCGCCCAACTCCCCGAGAGCAGACGAGATCGGGCACATTCAGGATGGAGTGACCGTAGGCCCAAAGGAACATCAGTTCTCCTAAAGGACACAGTGACTACCAAGGAAAAAACTTCTAACACCTGCTCAAGGAATGCAGAACCCTGTCCTCAGCGTTTCTAGGAATAAGGCACAGAAGGAAGAACAGTATCTTGAATCAATGAACATAAGACACCACCTTAGGCAGAGAGTCCGGCTTCAGGTGGAACACCACCTTATCCTGGTGTATCTCAAAGAATGGGGGCTAGGTAGACAGAGCCGCCCGCCAAACACACGTCTGAACGAAGTAACAGCCACCAAAAGGACAACCTTGAGGGTAAGAACAGCCAGACAGCATCCTGAATAGGACCAAAGGGAAAAACCCTGCAAGGCACACAGAATCAAATTCAAATCCCAGCAGGGACCATAGGATTACATGGGGGACGCACATGAGTACCCCCTGAAAGAAGTCTTAACCAAGGAAGACTGAACAAAGGACGTCTAAAGCAAGGCGGACAGGGCAGAACCTGACCCAGAGTACTGAGTTGGAGAACCAACTCCAACTCGTGCTGCAATAACTCTAGAACCCTGGGAACCGAGGGAAGAGACCTAGACTCGCACCAATCAATATGGGTATGCCATACCCTATAACAGATGGAAGAAGAAGCTTGCTCCTAGTCTTCCATAGTCTCAATCACCGAGCCAGATAAGCCTGTCTCCATCAAGATGGATGCTTCAGCACTCAGGCCATCTAGGCCAGAGTCTGTAGATTGGGGTGACGTAAAGGGGCCCTGAGTGAACAGAGCTGGCAGAACGTACAGAACTACTGCCCTCGGTACCACGTCTGCAAACCACACTCTACTAGGGCACCCGGGGGCCACCAGAAACACTGGTCCCCCTTCCAGAGCAAGCTTGCGCAGAACCCTGCCTAGCAGGGGGAATGGAGAAAAGACATACAGAACAGAATGTCCAGCCATGACGATACTAAGGCATCCTGATCACGGCCAGAGGATCCTGGGACAGGGAAACAAGGGGCAAGAGCTTGTGATAGTGACGGGGCAAGCAGATCCAGAACTGGTTGGACCCCATAGTGACACAGGAATTAGCACATCCTGTTGCAGAGGGACCCCCACCGGAGCGAATACCACTGATATGCAGGAAACATTGTCCTCCACCCAGATTAGGATCAAAGACACTTCCTGGAGGACCCTCCTGCTCCAGGTCCCTCCCAAATTATTAATGTAGGCCACTGTCGTCAGACAGACCGAGCTCCCCCAAACAGGCAGGCCCTGAAGAGGAGTAGGTCAAGCGAGATAGAACCAACCTAAACGGTCACTGTTTCAAACATCTATAGGTGTATGGACCTTATAAGGGCCCCACCTCCCCCAGAACCGCAGGGAGTTTCAGAAGAAAAGACAGATCGGCATCCATCGTGACCATCTCCAGGACGGGGCAAGAAGGGAACTGCCCCCAGACAGGTTCCTTGAGTTCATCCACTCCAAGAGGGACCTCCTTACCAGGGGGGAAGGCACACATACCCTGCTCCAGGGATGCTGGATCCCTGTCCTGTGCTAACAATAGAAGTCACAGAAGGGGCCAAGGGAAACTGAGCATAAGGGACCTCTTCTGAGCAAGCCACCAACGGGCCCACCAGGTGCATCCCTGCCTGGTGAAGGGACTGGGACAGCAATGAGGGACTGAGCCCATACAACCAGATTGTCCACTTTACTGCTGAGGAAGGAAGATTCTCATCTGAAACGAATCCAGAGTCATTCCTATGAATGGAATTACCAATCAAGGCGACAATGAGGACTTGGGGTGATTGATCACCCATCCAATGACTCCCAATGGACACCACCAGCCGAGTGTCCAACTTAGCCTGACGTAGAGACTAGGAAGTGAAAAAGGACGTCCAGGTAGGTCATCGCGTGGACGCCCCTTGGTCTCAGAGACATCACCCCCGACAGCACCTTGGTGAGCACTCTGGGAGCTGAAGAGAGGCCAGATAACAAGGCCACAAATTAGCAGTGTTGGACTTCCAACACGAACCAGAAGAGTCACGGTGTCCAGAAGACACAGGGATGTGAACATAAGCATCTTAGAGCTCCACAAACGGCAAGAAGCCCCCTGGGCACAAGGCGCTGATGGCCCATCTCAGAGTTTCCATGCAGAAATTGCCTGTAGTTGGAGAATCGCCGAGAACCTGTGAATCCAGAATGTGCCAGACTGACCCATCCTTTTGGGGGACTTTGGAAGATTGGTGTAGCGGCCCCTGCCTCTGCCTGTTAAGGGCAATCTGCAAGTGACCCTCAGACCCCGCAGGCCTTGCATGGCCTGTGCCAGCACCAGACCAGCAGCAGGGACCAGGAGTACCCGGGACCTAATAATCTTGGGGAAGGCCGCGCAGCAAACTAGCTTGTATCCGGAGGATACTACCTCCTGATTCCACCATTATGAGGCGTAATGCCTCCTGACAAGAGCAAAGTGCCGCAGCCATCCCCTCACCCAGACGGGCGAGGGCGCCCCATCATGCTTGAGGGGGATTGGTGGAAGATTTAGGCTTAGCCCCGCCGGAGGGGCCAGAGCGTTGTCTGCTGCTCCCGGGGCAGGAGTCTGCACGAGCCCCCACGAAGGACACCCCTGGTTCTTGTTTAACACTATGGTAGGGAGGAGGAGGGGTGCCCCTGCCCTGAGGGGGCCGAGACGGCCGCCTGCGTAGGGGTGACTTACTCTTTTTACCAAACAGGTCTAGACGGGCCCCAACCAAGCGTAGCCCTCTAAAGGGAAGCCCGGTAAGAGTCTTTTTAGTAGCATCGTCAGCACCCCACTGTCGCAGGCAGACCAAGCGACGTATAGCCACCGTAAGGGCAGAAGTTCTTGCACACATTCTAATGGTGTCATCCAACGCTAATAGAATACATTTTACAAACACATCGCAGCTGAAGAGTGCATTAAACACATCCCAGGGGAGATCCTCAGAGTAATGATCAATCATCTTTCTGATGAGGGTTCTAGCAGCCACTGCAGTAATAGCCATGGCACAGAAGGGTATTATAAGCAGGGGCTGCAATAAAGGGGGGTTAGGAACCCATATGATCGGGGCATCCACCACGGGGGGGGGGATGACCAGCAATTAACCACCTCAGGGAAAAAAGGGTATTTCCTATCCCAGTCCCCTGGGACCCCTGGAAGTTTACCGGGGCATTCCCATTCCTTGAGCACAAGAGCATGGGAATGCGCCTGCTCTAGGAATTCCAAACGTGGTGTCACTGTATGGAAACGCTCCCCTCTCGGCTTGGGAACCTCACCAGGGAGAGAGATAGACAGAACCTCAAAGACCTTAATCAACAAATCGTCAGTGTCACACTGGGCCCAGTACTACTAAAACAACCTATATACTCCGCACCACCCAAACAAATTATGTGTGTGCAGGCCTCCAACCTGGATTCAGCCACCAATTGTCTGGTGGTATCCAAGAAACAACAAAGATGGAGCCGCCAGACTAAGCACCCAATAGTCCAGGGGAAAATGGTGCCGCACCACTTCAATTGCAATATGTATATTTCATCTTTATTACATTATTTTGCAACCGTGCATAACATAGAATGACATACTACATAAGATTAAAAAACCCCATTAAAAACATTGGCTATCAAGATGTCCAAGCTGGCTAATTTATAATATAATATGATGTAATAGAAATAAGTATAATAGGTTCCCTAATGTTACCCCCAAAAAAGTGCTAATAGAAATACAAAGTCAACATGTGAAACAGATTAAACAATGTGACATCAACAATGTAACATCAAATCTAATTATACAGTGTAAGGGGCTACTGAGACATTTGATCACGGCCGCCAGGTCAGTGATACCTAGACATTGGCGTTCCACGACTGCTCCATCTTTGGTGGAGTGGTATGGGGAGGTGGAGAACATTAAGAGGCTGGAGGGGTTGATGTTGGAGGGGGTGGATGGGGGCACCCAGAGATTTCTCAAGACATGGACACTATGGGAGGTCTCTCGGTTCACCCCCGACTTTCAGATATTACTGGAGGCCGGATGAGACTTGGGGCGATGAGGTGGTGGACGCGGATGGGGCCTCTGAGCCTTTTATCCTCTTGATCATTGCAATAGGCTTCGACTAGGTGGGGAATTTAGATGGAGTGCAGGCTTGGAACCCCAGAAGTTTCTGTTTCTGTTCCTCTTTGTGCTCTTGTCCTTGTTCTCGTCTCATTTTGTTTTGTCTTGTCCTTCTTTATATCCCCCTCTTTTTCCCTTTTTCCCTTTGTCTCTATCTCTTTTTTTGACTCGCAGGGGGATGACCTAAGTCACTGTATATCGGGCTTGGGAGAGGGAACACGTCAGGGGCAGGAGAGTACCTGCTTTTGAGAGGCGACCCGGTTGTGGAACTAGGTACCCTTGGCATCTGCTGGTGGACACCCTGGGCCTGGTCCTTTCGGGTGCCCTGCCGGGATCGAGGCGTTCCAGGGTCCTCTTATATAGTTTGGAATGGTGTCCCCTTTCAAGGAAGTGGACATGACAAGCTCACCCTAGGATCCCCTTGCTAATCTAATGTAATGTAATGTCTTGTGTTGTTCTTATTATGTTATTATGCTCTTGTGTGTATATTCTCTGAAAAATTTCTTACTCAATAAAGATATATTGAAACTAATTATACAGTGTAAAACTATATACAAATCAATGTGCAAAACTGCTGCAGGTTAAAGTGCTGAGTGCTATACTTAAGAATCTGTGCCTATAGAGAATCGTGTCAGACTCCCTGAATACAGTGCTAAATCTTAAACATTTGGGAACTAAGATAAGTATAAAAGGTTTACATCACCGTGTTCTAGATGGCCAGCATCCAACGATATCAATAGCAAACCTTTGCTATTGATATCGTTGGATGCTGGCCATCTAGAACACAGTGATGTAAACCTTTTATACTTATCTTAGTTCCCAAATAAATGTTTAATATTTAGCACTGTATTCAGGGAGTCTGACACGATTCTCTATAGGCACAGATTCTTAAGTATAGCACTCAGCACTTTAACCTGCAGCAGTTTTGCACATTGATTTGTATATAGTTTTACACTGTATAATTAGATTTGATGTTACATTGTTGTTGTCACATTGTTTAATCTGTTTCACATGTTGACTTTGTATTTCTATTAGCACTTTTTTGGGGTAACATTAGGGAACCCATTATACTTATTTCTATTACATCAAATTATATTATAAATTAGCCAGCTTGGACATCTTGATATCCAATGTTTTTAATGGGGTTTTTTAATCTTATGTAGTATGTCATTCTATGTTATGCATGGTTGCAAAATAATGTAATAAAGATGAAATATACATATTGCAATTGAAGTGGTGCGGCACCATTTTTCCCTGGACCATTGGGTGCTTAGTCTGGCGGCTCCATCTTTGTTGTTACACTGGGCCCAGTATTCAGGTCCAGAATCGTCATGACTCCTCGGCCTCTCATCAGATGAGTCAGAGAATAACTCTCCTTCATCAGAAGGGGTATAGTCACACGGAGTAGTAAACTCCTTAGTTCCCATAGGAAAAACAGTAACATGAGGCGTCAAGTGCCGCTTCTTACCAGGGCCCTTGCGCTTTGACAACCTCGCAATAATCTGTTCAGCCGTAGGCAGTCTGAAAGACGCAACAGGCTGCAGATCCCCACTTGTATGCGACTCAGCAGGAGTGAGATTTAAGCATGGGGAAATAGGTGAATTGAAACTAGGTGCAGCCACTGGCAGACCTGATTGCAGAGCCAGTGCTTGCTCAGCACAGGGTCCGCAGACCCGTGCCCTGTCAGCATCAGCATGGGGTTGTCCACATGCTATACACAGCCGGTCTCGTCCCAGAGGGACCCCGGTCACATAATTCTGAGATGCCTCCATATGGTGATTAGTTAAGCACAATATGCCAGCAGGGATTTACGCTATAGGCAACCCTGGATGCCCCAAAGACCCGCTAGGGAAGTGGGAGAATTTTACAAGGCCCGCTATAAATTACACCGGGCCGGGAGAAGCCAATTGTGTTCACCAGTCTGAAAGACACAATGAGAAGAGAATGGTGTCTGAACCGAAAACACTACAATGAGTATAAGCCGCCCGAGAGGGCACTTACAGTACCACGGTAAGTTGGAACGCCCCACGCGTCGCGCGACGACAAAATGGCGCCGAGCACCTCGAGGGGCGAGCCAGAGCGTACCATGACGTGGAGCGCGCCAAAACAGACCCCGCCCTCCTGAAGAGTGCGAAGTCCAACATCAGCCAATGAGGACACAGAGGTGTCTGAGGTAATGCCGCTGCGGAACATTCAACGAAGGAAAAAAGCGCGTGCGTCGGCGGTCATACAAGTAAAATACATAAAAAGGGCGCGGCGGCTGACACCTTATCGATAAGAGTCCAAAGACAGACAAAGGCCATATACGTGCCAAGATCCGATACAGACCACACAGACACCCCCCCCCCCTTTTCTTTCCCCCCCCCCCCCCAACTACGGGGGGGGGGCGAGGGAGGATGGCGACCCTTAGTACAGGGCCCACCGCTGCAAGGGGCAGTAATGCGGGAGGGGCATCCCTTAGAGGCTCACCATCAGCCTACACTGCCTACCCTTTGGTGGGGGACTGCGGAGGAGCAGCGCTCCATAAGCACGCGTGGTGCTGCCTACCTTCACCCGACCAGCGCAGCCCAGGCTGGGAGGCACATCACAACGAGGACGGGTGGGAATAGTCCAACAGGGCCCCGCTCACCTGCGAGAGAGTGATACTTCATGTCTTCGCAGTCGGCACTGCAGAGAAATCTGGGGATTTGTGGGAGGTCCCCAGGTATTTGAGGGGCCGGGAGGAGCCTGTTTTGCATGTCTCTGTAGTGCAGCGCCATCTGGCGGAGGATAACCCAAGTGTAAGTACTATATCTGGAGCAGGACGTACTGTATACTAAGAATACACAGGAGATCCGTAGACCCTTTGTAAATTAAGCTGTAAATGTAGTCAACATATTCATATCCCAGCACAAGGAGTGTCCGGAGGAGATTGGTCATTTGTTTTAAAAAATAATTAATCGTAATTAATTGCACAGATTATCCACCAGGTTATGCATATAACCAAGAGTGATGGGTCCACTGGCCATTACACCCCCCTCCCAATTGGTCTGCCAGGGAATGCCTCACAAGGTGTGAGAATCCTGGTTGAGGGCAGTTTAACCCCTAAGTGCCAGCCTAACTGGTTTTTATCACCCTTTTTGCCAGACCATTTTTCACTATTTTGTGCTACACATGTTCAACTGTGATATTTGAAGACATTTCACAGGAAAATTATATATAGTTTTTTTTAAGCACTCTATGCTTTAACATGAAATGTATTGTCATTTTATTAAGTGTATTAATATTTTTAGGTGAAATGTAAAAAATTTTTTTACAATTCGTAGTTTTGTTTTTTGCAATAGGTTTTTCAATAAAATGTTATTGCATGTAAAATCCCAAATTTCTCCCGGTTACAACGGCACCACATATGTATTGGTGGACACACTTTCCTGCCCAGGTGATTCCCCCCAACTGAAACAGTGACTTAGAAGACTTTCAGATAAAGGACAACTGATATGCGCACCTTGCAGTTTTTCAAGAAAAACAACCCTTTACATTTGAAATGCCCTCCACAAACTATATATTCTCTGGAAGTACACAGCTCAAGCTTTTTAGGCGTACCAGGCTTGCTGACATGGGCACAGTTTTTTGGAAGTAATCCCTCAAAGAATTCTTTGGTTGCACATGGTGGCTTTCATAAAAAAATATGCAAACAAGAAAAATTATCTGAAAAAGCAAAGTCCCCCGAATCGTACAATACCAAACATGCACAGGTAATGTCAAGTAAAGAGTTGCCAAACACCCCAATTTAAAGCATGTCCGTAAGGGTAATTTTAATTGAAAATTTCAGCTCTGCAGACAAAGTGCGCACCCAGGGACCTCCCACAAATCCCCAGATTTCTCTGCAGTGCTGACTGCGAAGACATGAAGTATCACTCTCTCACAGGCGAGCGGGGCTATTAAAGCCTGCTGAGCAAGCACTGGCCTTGCATTCTGGCCTGCCAGTGGCTGCACCTCGTTTCAATTCACCTGCTTCCCCAGTCCTAAATCTCACTCCTGCTGAGTTGCACACAAGTGGGAATTCTCAGCCTGATTGGTTCCATAGACTGCCTACGGCTGAACAGATTATTGCGAGGTCTTTAGCGCGTAAGGGCCCTGGTAAGAAGCGGCACTTGACGCCTAATGTTACTGTTTTCCCTAGGGGATCTGAAGAGTTTATGAATCTGTGTGGCTATACCCCTTCTGAAGGAGAGCTCTTTTCTGACTCAGGCTCATCTGATGAGACACCGCAGGGTCATGAAGTCTCAGGCCCTGACCCCTGGGCCCAGGATGACACTGACAGGTTATTGATCCAGATCTTTGAAGTTATGTCTATCTCTCCCCCTGGTGAGGCTCCCAGGCAAAGAGGGGAGCATTTCCATACAGCAACGTTACGTTTGGAATTTCTAGAGCAGGCACATTTCCACACCCTTGTGCTCAAGGAATGGGAGTGCCCCAGTAAACTTCCCGGGGTCCCAGGGGATTGGGATAGGAAGTATCCTTTTCCCCCTGAGGTGGTTAAATGTTGGTCATCCCCCCCGAGGTGGATGCCCCAATCATAGAGCTACCTAACCTCCCTTTTTATTACAGTCCCTGCTTATACTACCCTTCGGGATGCTGAGGACCGGCGCATTGACCTGCTGGCCTCCCACGCCTTTGCATGTGCGGGGACGGAGCTGCGCCCGGTCTGTGCCTCTGCCATTACTGCCGTGGCCGCTAGAACCCTCATCAGAAAAATGCTTGATCGTCCACCTGATGATCTCCCTTGGGATGTGTTTAATGCACTCTCCAGTTGTGATGTATTTATAAAATTTATCCTGTTAGCATTGGATGACACCATTAGAATGTGTGCAAGAACTTCTGCCCTTGTGGTGGCTATACGTCGCTTGGTCTGGCTGCGACAGTGGGGTGCTGACGATGCTGCAAAGAAGGCTCTTACTGGGATGCCTTTTAAAGGGCTACGCCTGTTTGGGGCCCGTCTAGACCTGTTTGGTAAGAAGGGTAAGTTACCCCAACGCAGGCGGCTGTCTCTTCGGGGCCAGGGCACCCCTTCTACCCCCTACCATGGTGTTAAACAGGAACCAGGGGTGTCCCTCGCGGGGGCTCGCGCAGATCCCTGCCCCAGGAGCAGCAGACAATGCCCTGGCTCCTCCGGGGGGGCTAAGCCCAAATCTTCCCCCAAGTCCCCTCAAGCATGATGAGGCGCCCGTCTGGGTGAGGGGATGGCTGCGGCACCTTGCTCATGTCAGGAGGCATCCCGCCTCAGACTGGTGGATTCAGGAGGTAGTGTCCTCCGGCTACAAGATAGAGTTTGCTGTGCGGCCTCCCCCAAGATTATCAGGTCTCGGGTACTCCTGGTCCCTGCCTCTGCTCAGGTACTGGTGCAGGCCATGCAAGGCCTGCGGGGTCTCTTGCAGATTGCCCTTCACAGACAGAGGCAGGGGACGCTACACCAACCTTTCCACAGTTCCCCAAAAGGATGGGTCAGGCTGGCCCATTCTGGATTCACAGATTCTCAGCAATTCGTCAATTACAGGCAGTTTCTGCATGGAAACTCTGCGCTCGGCCATCAGCTCCTTGCACCCCGGGGGCTTATTGCCATCTGTGGAGATCAAAGATGCTTATTTTCACATCCCTGTGTCTTCAGGACACCAAGGTTCTTCAGATTCACTTTGGAAGACCAACACTGCCAATTTGTGGCCTTGTCATCTGGCCTCTCTTCAGCTCCCAGAGTACCCGCCAAGGTGCTGACGGGGGTGATGTATCTGATGAGACCAAGGGACGTCCGCGTGATGACCTACCGGGACGTCCTCATCACTTCCCAGTCTCTAAGTCAGGCTAAGTTGGATACTCGGCTGGTGGTGTCCATTTGGGAGTCATTTGGATGGGTGTTCAAACACCCCAAGTCCTCATTGTCCCCTTCATTGGTAACTCCATTCCTAGGAATGAATCTGGATACAGTTCGGGCAAGGATCTTCCTTCCTCAGCAAAAAAGTGGACAATCTGGTTGCATGGGATCAGTCCCTCATAGCTGTCCCCGCCCCTCCACCAGGCAGGGGATGCAGCTGGTGGGCCTGTTGGTGGCGTGCTCCGAAGAGGTCCCTTATGCTCAGTTCCCCTTGGGGCCTTATGCAACTTATCCTATTGTTTGTACGGGACAAGGACCCAGCATCCCTGGACAGGGTCTGTGTGCCTTCCCCCCTGGTAAGGAGGTCCCTCTTGTAGTGGATGAGCTCAAGGAACCTGTCTGGGGGCAGTTCCCTTCTTGCCCCTTCCTGGGAGATGGTCACCATGGATGCCACTCTATCAGGTTGGGGGGGGGGGTTTCTTCCGGAAGTCCCTGCGGTTCCAGGGGAGGCGGGGCCCTTAGGAGGCCCATACACCTATCAATGTTTGAATTAGTGAGCGTTCAGGTTAGTTCTAACTCGCTTGACTACTCCTCTTCAGGGCCTGCCTGTTCGGGGGTGCTAGGTCTATCTGACGGCAGTGGCCTACATCAATCATCAGGGAGGGACCCGGAGGGTCCTCTATGAATTGTCTCTGATCCTGATCTGGGTGGAGGACAATGTTCCCTGCATATCAGCGGTATACGCTCCGGGGGGGGGGGGGGTCCCTCTGCAACAGGGTGTTCCAATCCCTGTGTCACTATGGGGACCAACCAGTTGTGGATCTGTTTGTGTCCTGTCACGATCACAAGCACTCAACCCTTGTTTCCCTGTCCTAGGATCCTCTGGCCTTGGTCACGGATGCCTTGGTTACGTCATGGCAGTGCATTCTGTTCTGTATGTCTTTTCTCCATTCCCCCTGCTAGGCAGGGTCCTGCGCAAGATTGCTCTGGAAGGGGTGCCAGTGATTCTAGTGGCCCCCGGGTGGCCAAGAATAGTGTGGTTTGCAGATGTGGTACAGAGGGCAGTAGATCAGTACATTCTGCCAGGGGTGCCAGGTCTGCTCACTCAGGGCCCCTTATGCCATCCCAGTCTATGGACTCTGGCTTTGATGGCCTGGCTGCTGAAACATCCATCTCGATGGAGACAGGCTTATCTGCCTCGGTGATTGAGGCTATGGGAAGACTAGGACCAAATTTCTTCTTCCATCTATTATAGGGTATGGCGTAACTGTATTAATTGGTGTGAGTCTAGGTCTCTTCCCTGTCGGGTGTTCTCTGTCCCCAGGGTTCTAGAGTTATTACAGCATAGGTTGGAGTCGGGTGTCCAACTCAGTACTCTGCAGGGTCAGGTTTCTGCCCTGTCTGTCTTCTTCCAGAAGTCTTTTGCTCAGCTTTCCTTGGTTAAGACTTTCTTTCAGGGGGTTACTCATGTGCGTCCCCCACGTAGTCTGCCTTGCAGGGTGTTCCCTTTGGACCTATTCAGGACGCTGCTCTGGCTGTACTTACCCTCAAGGTTGTCTTCTGGTGGCTATTACTTCGGTCAGACGTGTGTCTGGGCTGGCGGCTATGTCTATCTAGCCCTCATACTTTGAGAGACACCAGGATAAGGTGGTGTTCCGCTCTAAGCCGGATTTCTGCCTAAGGTGGTGTCTACTGTTCTTTTGATTCAAGATATTGTTCTTCCTTCTTTGTGCCCTATTCCTAGCAACGCTGAGGAAAGGGTTCTGCATTCCTTGGACAGGTGTTGGAAGTATTCCTTAGTAGTCACTGCATCTTTTAGGAAAACTGATGCTCTTTTTAGGCCTACAGCCACTCCATCCTGAATGCGCCCGACCTAGTTTGATCTCGGGGGCTAAGCTACATTGGGCCTGGTCATTACTTGGATGGGATGGCCCCTTCTGGTCCTAGGAAAGGTTTTGGCTCCCGCCAAGTCTACTATTAGCGAATGGATTCGTCAGGCTGGGACTCAGGCCTATCCCACTAAGGGGAAGAATCTTTCCTTTCGCCTTACTGCTCATTCTATTGGTGCCTCTTGGGCCTTTCAGCACCAGGTTTCTGTTGAACAAGTTTGCTAGGCCGCTACTTGGTCTTCTGTTCATACCTTTCAAAGTATTACAAGGTTGATGTTAGGGCCTCAGCTCATGCTGTCTTGGCCGCAAGGTTTTGCAGGCGGCAGTGGTTTAAACTGTCTGCTATTGCCCTTTTTTGTTGGGGATCCCACCCTACTTTATGGACACTGCTATTGGATGTCCCAAGTGTAAGTAATCTATTTGGAGCAGGATGTACTGTATACTAAGAATAATACAATTCTGTGAAATACTCACCTGTAGAATTGATATTATAAGTATACAGTACGTCCTGCTCCACTCCACCCTGGTTTTTGCATTATTCTGGATCCCCTGTATGGTGATTGTTATCATTGTTATAGTTACCAGTTTTTGGTGGTTAAATTCTCCCGGCTTCTTGTTCACTGCTTTTCAATGCTGGGGATTTGTGGGAGGCCCCTGGGTGTTTGAGGGGCCGGGAGGAGCCTGTTTTGCATGTCTCTGCAGTGCAGCGCCATCTGGCGGAGGATAACCCAAGTGTAAGTAATCTATTTGGAGCAGGACGTACTGTATACTTATAATATCAATTCTACAGGTGAGTATTTCACAGAATTGTATTATTCCCTGAAAGTACACACAACTCCAGGTTTACCCAGCTTGTAGTTGGCTCATCGTTCTATAAGCAATGCCTCAAAGAATTCTTTGGTTGCACAGGGTTTCCCTATAAAGAAAAAAATTATTAAAAAGCAGAATGAAACATTTTCTGAAAATATCAATATGCAGACAAGAAAAAAAAGCTAAATCTTAAAGTGCAAGGTCCCCTGTACAGAATACCCAACATGCATAACTACTTTTAACTGCCAGCCTACTTGAGATTTTGTCACCGACAGGTAATTTTTCATCATTTTGCGTAACCTTTAACTGATTTTAATAGGAATTTCCCAGAAACATTTTTTTTGTGGCAGAGGTTAGGCTTTAACATGAAATGTCTTTTTTTTTTCTCAAAAATAAAAAAAAAGTAGAAAAATTACACACGAAAAAAGTATTTTAAAAATGTACTCGTTATTTTAAATAAACATTTATTAAAGAAAACCATATTGCATGTGAAAGCTCAATTTCTCCCGATTACAAAAGGTACCACAAATGTGTCGGAAGCCTAGGAGACCTCCCCCCCAAACTGAAAAGAGATTTTATATCTTTTACTCATAAACAAATAAAATACAACTACTATCCACACTAAATAAAAGAAAAACAACTGGCATGGGGTTCCCCTTGCCAGGGGTGGGGCATTTTTACATTTAAAGGGTTAAAACCAGCTAGGCAGGGCTTGTAGAACAGGGCACAGGGGCCAACATCGGTGCCCCCCACACTGAAGGCTACAAGCCTGCACAGCCTAAATGGCCTTGTGGGCTTTGGGGAGGCAGGTAATGGGGGTTAATGGCAAGTCAGCTACTAGCTGCAGGTGACTTGGGAAGCCCCCCCGAGCCTTGTGAACTGGTATAGGGGTCTCATAGATCCCTTGCCAGTTTGCAAAGGGGTTTTTTTAATACCTCGCCCATCCATCCCCATGCACCGTGTTCCACACTGATCACTCTGGCTTTGGCTCTCCTGCTGGAAGCCTTTTATACCTGCTGGGCCGACAGGACATAAAATGCCCCCCCCCAAAAAAATGACATGGGGTCCCCCCTACCCAGCATAACCAGCCCAAACTGCAGGCTACAAGCCTGCACAGCCTAAATGGGCTCTTCTGCCCCACATGGGCTTTGGGGAGGTAGGTAATGGTCAATTAATAATTGCCAGCCCCCTAAGCCTTGTTAACCGATATAGGGGTCCCATGGATTCCTTACCATTTCACAAACTGTTAGATGTAAAATAACACCAGAGAAATATATATATATATATTTTTTTTTTTTTAACTCGCCTCCGATCCTCATTTCCCCAGCAATCCTTTCCCACGGAGCTCTGATGACAGATGCAGGAGGGGGGCTCGAGAGGCAGTGGATCACAGCCTCCTACCCCTCCAACCTCCCTCCCGCAATCACCTGGCCCTACTAAGCATCTTTGCATGTGTGCAGGATGAGTTCCTTCATCCCGCCCACAAAAGGTGGGGCTAACGGCGATGACAGGTTGTGGAGAGGGCCAATTTCGGGGAGGCGGAGGGATCACAGCCGCAGGTAATTTGTATTTAGCGGTGCAGGGGGTCTTTTGGACCCTCTCGTGAGGAGCCTTGGTTGGGGGGGGGAAATCAGATGCCCGGGTAAAGAGAAGACCAAGATGAATCAATTGCGGAGTCAGGTGAGTTTTATTTTTTATTTTTTCCTATGGAACTTTAAAGTCAGCTATGCGAGTCTCATACAGCTGGCACTTAACAGTTGAAGAGGCAGCTACTCGGGACTCGCATAGCTGGCACTCAAAGGGTTAATGGGACCCCCCCCCCCCCCCAAAATAAAAGCACTTTATAACCTTAAAAATCATAAAAATGGCATAACCAGCCTGGGGACCAGAAATGCAGGGCTTGAAGAACAAGGCACAAGGGCTACAAGCCCTCACAGTAACAGCTCTTCTACCCCCCTGGGCTTTGGGGAAATAGGTAATGGAGGGGCTAGGGGTTAATGTCAAGTTGCCCACCAGCCACAGGTGACTTGCCAGACCCAGAACCTTGTGAACTGGTATAAGTGTCTCAGTTTACTTTTACAGGTGAGAATCACAGAATAGTATTTTCTCACATTTTAACCCTGGTGATTTCTATATCTACTCCAGGGCATCAGTAATCAGTAAATAATGGGTTAACACTCGACCAAAGGGGATGGACTGCAAGAAAAAAAAATACAATTCTGTGAAATACTCACCTGTAGAATTGGCATTATACGTATACAGTACGTCCTGCTCCAGATATAATACTTACACTTGGGTTATCCTCCGCCAAATGGCGCTGTGCACTGCAGACATGCAAAAAACAGGCTCCTCCCGGCCCTTCATATACCCAGGGATCTCCCACAAATCCCCAGCATTGAAAAGCAGTGAACCAGAAGACGGGAGAAGTAAACCACCAAAACAAACTGGTAATGATAACAGTAAGAACAATCACTATACAGGGGATCCAGAATAATGCAGAAACCAGGGTTGGGTGGAGCAGGACGTACTGTATACGTATAATACCAATTCTACAGGTGAGTATTTCACAGAATTGTATTATTCTACGTATACAGTACGTCCTACTCCAGATATAATACTTACACTTGGGACATCCAATAGCAGTGTCCATAAAGTAGGGTGGGATTCCCAACAAAAAAGGCACAGCAAACAGTAGAGACACTGTCACCTGCAAACCTTGCCACCGAAAGCGACATGAGCAAAGACTCCAACGTCAACATCATAAAAACCTTTGAAAAGGTATGAACAAAAAACCAAGTAGCGGTCTAGCAAACTTGTACAACAAAACCTGGTGCTGAAAGGCCCAAGGATACCAAGTCACCAGTAGAATCAGAATAAAGTGAGAAGAAACTCATCACCTCAAAGGAATAGGCCTGAGTAACAGCCTGACAAGATCAATGCTAACAATAGTCCAGGAAGAAGCCAAACCTTCCCTAGGACCAGAAGGGAAAATCATCCAAGTAAAGGCTAGGCCAAGGGCCGCTTAACCCCTGGAAGCAGACGAGATCAGGCACATACAGAGGTAGGTGCCCACAAACCCCAAGGGGCATCAGTCCCCCTAAGGGAACAGAGACAATTCAGGAAAAAAATTCCAGCACCTGATGAGGGAAAGTAAATCCCCTTGCCTCAGCGTTACTAGGAATAAAGCACAGAAGAAAGTAAATGTCTTAAATACATGAGCCTAAGTCACCACCATAGGCAGAAGATCCGGCGTAAAGCGGAGCACCACCTTATCCTGGTGCATATCAAGGAACGAGGGCTAGCGAAAAAGAGCCGCCCGCTCAGACACACGTCTGACTGAAGTAGCAGACCCAAAGGACAACTTTGAAGGTAAAAGACAGCCAGACAGCATCCTGAATCGGTCCGGAAGGAACACCCCGCAAGGCAAACAGCATAAGAATCCAATTCCCAACAAGGACCATAGAATTACGTGGGGAACGCAATGAGCAACCCCCGAAAGAATGCTTAGTCAAGGAAAATAAGCAAAAGACTTCTGCAGGAAGGCAAACAGGGCAGAACCTGACCCTTCAGAGTACCGAGTTGGAGAGCCAACTCCAAGCCATGCTGTAATAACTCTAGAGCCCTGGGAACAGAGAATGCCCAACAAGGAAGAGACCTAGACTAACACCAATCCATATGGGTAAACCATACCTCATAAGAGATGGAAGAAGAAGAGCCCTGCTCTTAGACTTCCAATAGTCAAGAACACAGAGAGAAACCTGTCTCCATAAGGACGGAAGAACCAGCCGTCAGGCCGCTAGGCCAGACTGTAGATTGGAGTGACGTAAAGGAGGCCCTGAGCGAAACAGGGCGGCACCCCTAGCAGAACTACTACCCTAGGTATCACGTCTGCGAATCCACACTCCACTAGGCCACCCAGGGGCCACCAGTATCAATGGTCCCCCTACCAGAGCAATTCTGCACAGAAACCCACCTAGCAGGGGGAACGGAGATAAGACATACAGACCAGAATGTCCTGTCATAAAATTACTAAATCATCATGACCACGGCCAAAGGATCGAGTGGCAAGAGCTTGAAATAGTGACGGGGTACCAAACAGATCCACACTGGTTGAACTTCATAGTGACACAAGAATTAGCACATCCTGTCGCAGAGGGACCTCCACCGGAGCGAATACCACTGATATGCAGGCAACAGTGTCCTCCACCCAGATCAGGATCATATACCTTCCTGGGGGACCATCCTGCTCCAGGTCCCACACAGATGATTAAGGTAGGCCACAGTCCTCCGACAGACCGAGCGCCGCCAAACAGGCAGGCCGTGAAGAGGAGAAGTCAAGCGAGATAGTGTCAACCTGAAAACTCACTGTTTCAATATTGATAGGTGCACGGACCTCCTAAAGGCCCCACCTTCCCTGCAACCGCATGGGGTTACAGAAGAAAACCTCCCCATCAACCAGATAGGTTGGCATCCATGGTGACCGTCTCTAGGAAGGGCAAGAAGTGAACTGCCCCCAGACAGGTTCCTAGAGTAAATCCACTCCAAGAGGGACTCCTAACCAAGGGGGAAAGGCACACATGACCTGCTCCAGGGATGCTGGGTCCCAGTCCAGTATTAACAATAGAAGTTGCAGAAGGGCCCCAGGTAGAGGAGTATAAGGGACTTCTTCTAAGCAAGTCACCAAATGGGCCCACCAGCTGCATACCTGCCTGGTGAAGGGACTGAACCCACGCAACCAGATTGTCCACCTTATTCTTGAGGAACGAAGATTCTCGCCTGAACCGAATCTAGATTCATCCCTAGGAATGGAGATACCAATCAAGGGGACAAGGAGGACTTGAGGTGAATGAACACCCATCCAAATGACTCCCAATGGACGCCACCAGCCGAGTAGCTAACTCGACCTGACAGAGGTTGGGAAGCGAAAAGGACAACCGGGTAGGTCTCACGCGGACGCCCCTTGGTCTCATCAGAGACATAGCCTCCATCAGTACCTTGGTGAGCACTCTGGAGGCAGAAGAGAGGCCAGATAAGGCCACAGATTAGCAGTGTTGGACTTCCAACACAAACCTGAAGAGCCTCGGTGTCTAGAAGACACGGGGATGTGAGCATAAGCATCCTTGATCTCCCCAGACGGCAAGGGCCCCCACTGGGGAATGTGAAGGGTTTGGTGTAGCGGCACCTGCTTCTGCCTGTTAAGGGCAAACTGCAAGTGACCTCCAGACCCCGCAGGCCGTGCATGGCCTGCACCAGCACCCGAACAGAGGCAGGGACCAGGAGTACCCTGACAATCATGGGGGAGGCCGCGCAGCAAACTTTATCCTGTATCCGGAGGAAACTACATCCTATAGCCACCAGAATGAGGCAAAATGCCTCCTGATAGGAGCAAGGTGCTGCAGTCATCCCCTCACCCAGGCGGGCGAGGGCGCCCCATCATGCTTGAGGGGATTTGGTGGAAGATTTAGGTTTAGCCCCGCTGGAGGGCCCAGAGCGTTGTCTGTTGCTTGTGGGGCAGGAGTCTGCACTAAGACTCCGGAAGGACACACCTGGTTCTTGTTTAACGCAATGGTATGGAGGGGGAGGGGTATCCCTGACCCGAGGGGGCCGAGACGGGCGCCTGCGTTGGGGTGATTTGCCCTTTTTTCCAAACAGGTCCAGACGGGCCCCAAACAGGCGTTGCCCTCTAAAGGGGAAACTGGTAAGAGTCCTTTTAGCAGCATAGTCAGCACCCCACTGTCGCAGCCAGACCAAGCGACGCATAGCCACCACAAGGGCGGAAGTCCTCGCACACATTCTAATGGTGTCATCCATAGCTAAAAGGATAAATCTTACACATACATCACAACTGGAGAGTGCATTAAACACCTCCCAGGGAAGATCATCAGTGTGATGCTCAAGCATCTGTCTGATGAGGGTTCTGGCGGCCACTGCAGTGATGGCCGTGGCACAGACCGGGCGCAGCGCCGTTCCTGCACAAGAAAAGGCGTGTGAAGCCAGCTTATCCATGCGCCAGTGCTCGGCATCCCGAAGGGTACTATAAGCAGGAGCTGTGATAAAGGGGGGGTTGGGAACCCCAACGACCGGCGCGTCTACCACAGGGGGAGATTACCAACAATCAACCATCTCAGGGGGAAAAGGGTATTTCCAATCCCAGTCCCCTGGAAGTTTACCGGGGCGTTCCCATTCCTCGAGTACAAGAGCATGGAAGTGAGCCTGCTCTAGGAATTCCAAGCGCGGTGTCGCTGTATGGAAACGCTCCCCTCTCGGCTTGGGAGCCGCGTTAGGGAGAGAGATAGACAGGGCCTTAAAGATCCTAATCAACAATCCAATGGTGTCAAACTAGTTGCAGTCTTTATGGTCAGAATCGTCATGACTCCTCGGCTCCTCATCAGATGAGCCTGAGTCAGAGAACAGCCCTCCTTCATCAGACGGGGTGCAGGCACGCGGAGTAGTGAACTCCTCCGATCCCTTAGCAAAGGCAGAAAAAGGGGGCGTCGAGGACCGCTTCTTACCAGGGCCCGAGCGCTTTGTCGACCCCGTAACAATCTGGTCAGCCGTAGGCAGTCTGGAAGAAGCAGCCGGCTGCAACTCCCCACTCGTATGCGACTCAGCAGAAGCGAGATTTAAACCTGGGGGAATATGAGTGTTAAAGCGAGGAGCAGCCACTGGCGATCCTGGTTGCAGGACCAGTACTTGCTCGGCACACAGATCTGTGTCCTGTCAGCACCAATGAGGGCATAGCCACACGTTATACACAGCCGGTCTTGTCCCCGAGGGACCCCGGACACAAAATTCTGAGATGCCTCCATATGGTGATTATCAATGCAATATATGTCAGTAGGGTTTTATGCAATAGGCAACCCTGGATGTCCCAAAGGCCCGCTAGGAATGTGGGAGAATTTTTTGTAAGCCCGCTACGAGTTATGTTAAGCCGGGAGAAGCCACCGGAGTCTTTGACGTCTGAAAGACAGAAGGGGAATAAGAGGTGTCAGGGCCATGCGCAGCAGAAAAAATTACTATAAGGCATCCTAAGAAGCCCCATGTCCCTGCTGGAGATGAGGAGAAACGAGCTAAGTTCCTCTCTCTTTTTTTTATGCTGAATATTTACATATCTACAAGCTCCACTAGGACTAGGCATCTGAAGAATGGATATAGTAACTTAGATAGGGAGGATCAGACGCCCTGGAGTGGAAATAGAAGAGAAATAAATTCTACAGGTGAGAATCACAGAATTATATTTCCTCTCCCATTCCACTCCAAGCTGTCAATCAGTAACGAATGGGACCTCCAAAAGCAGAGCCCTTACTTCAGGGTGGAATCCCATGTATTGAAAGTTATTCCTTTAATGAAGAGTAAGCCAATTCAAAAATCAATCCTCTAGCTACTACTGTAAAATTTGGTAAATGTATGAACTGAAGAGCAAGTAGCAGCTTTGCAAACTTGTTCCACCGAAACCTATTGCTGAAAAGCCCAGGAAGCTCCAGTAGCTCGTGTAGAATGAGATGTAACTTGAAGGGGGGATTCTTCCTATTGGAGATATAGGCCCTTATCACCGCTTGTCTAATCCATGGTCTGGTGGTAGATTTAGCTGGCGAGAGACCATTCTGTGGCCCCTCTGATACACAAGCCTTCCGTAAGTCTGACTCCTTATTTGTTAATAAGATAATATTTTTTTGCTCTCAATACATCCAGAGAATGAAGGTCCCTTAGGGCTAACTGGAGCAGGGCCTAAGGAGGGCAAAACCACCTCTTTATTAAGATGAAAAGGGGACACCACCTAAAGAAGAAAAACCTGCTTAAAATGAAGACAGCCTTGTACTTATGCAACTCTAATGGTTAAGCCTCCTTATTTAAAGCTGCTAATTCAGAAACCCACCGTACAGAAGTAATTGCCACTAGGAAGATGATCTTGAGTGTCAATCCAAGCGATGCTTCTATCAATGGTTCAAAGGGAGGACCCTGAAGGGATGACAGTTCAAGTCCCAAACAGGCAAATTAGGCTTACGTGGAGGGTGCACATGGGTGACCTAGTAAGGTTATTCTCTCAATGAGTTTCTGAAAGAGGATGGATAAAGCAGTTGCCTGCCCCTTAGAGTGCTCAATTAAGGACCCTCATCAAGGCTACCCTGCAAAAATTCCAGAATTCTGGAGCCCGAAAATTTTCTACAAGAAAAACCTCTAGATTTACAGCAAGTAATAAATACTTGCCAGACTCTAGTAAATCTTTGATGAAGTCTGTTTTCGGTCCCAAATCAAGGTCTGGATAAACCCTTCTCTGCCAAGATGGAGGTTTGAATAGCCAGGCTGTCAAAGCCAGAACTCATTAATTGGGAGGCAGGTGGTCTGTATTCTGCCTTGTATGCGTTCTCTCTGGTATGCCGCCGCGCACTTGTACCACGATCCGCGGACGGCGGCGGCGACATTGATTCTGAGGTGGCAGCGCCGCAATTGGCTGGCCGCATCACGTGGGGCGTGTCCTTCGGGGGGGGGGTTGGGCCTTGTGGATGACGTTATTCGCATCACGGCCCGCCCCTCGAGGTCTCTGCAGGCGCCATTTTACCTCTCCTGTGCTGCGTGCCTTGCTGGTTCACTGCGGTCCGTGAGTAACCCCTGCGGGGTGGTCTCCTGGTTATTTGCCTTAGAGTATATGCTTATGGGGATGTGTTTTTATGTCTTTCAGGCGGGTTTAAACCCTAGCTATCTCACACTTCCCTAGTGGGTCCTTGGGGCAACCCGGGTAGCTCTTTAGCGCTAACTCTTACTGGCCTGTTGTGCCGCGATAATCACCATATGGAGGCTTCTGGGGAGAATGTGCTTGGGGTTTCTTCGGGACAAGCCTGGCTATGTGTTGCGTGCGGGGTATCCCCTATAAGTGATGATGTCAGGGTGTGTGTACCCTGCGCCCAGCAGGTACTTGCACTGCAGTCTGGGTTGTCTGTTACTGGGCCGGGTGCTGCACCCCCTCTGGCTTCACCTACCCCCCCACGCTTACATCTGACCCCCAGCGAGGGGCATACTAGCGGGGAGTCTCAACCTGATTTGGCTGCTCGGGTGGCCAGCATTGAGAAACATATTGCTGGGTCTGCCCAGCGTAAGGCTTCTGCTAAGAAGCGGCATTTGTCACTCGCTGTTTCCCTCTTCCCTGTTGAGGCTGAGGAATTTTTTGACACTACTGGTTATTCCCCCTTTGAGGGGGAATTATTCTCCGATTCAGAATCATCTGAGGAACAGCCTAAGGTTTATTGTGGTACCGGGTCTCCCTTTGGAGAAGACCCATGGAGGCCTGCTTAAGGGTCTCTTAGATGGAGCGGGAGGAGAGGAGTATAGATCTCTCCTGCTTTGCTATGAATTTGTTGCATATGTTCTGTCTGCCATGGATGATGGCATTAGAATGTGTGGGAGGACATCTGCCCTTTTGGTGGCTATACGCCGCTCTGTTTGGCTGCGTCAGTGGGTAGCTGATAATGCTGCCAAGAAGGCTCTCACTGGTTTTCCCTTTAAGGGGCTGTGCCTCTTTGGGGAATGCTTGGACTTGTTTGCCAGGGGTGGTAGGTTACCCCAACGTAGGAGGCCGTCCCGTCCTTTCAGGGGACGGGTGCCTTTCTCCCTTCCTTCCATGGTTCCAGAACTGGTTGAGGAGTCTCCTTTGCTGGGTTTCACGGAGACTATTGGGGTAGGGGCAGAGGGCGTGGCCACCCCGGCCCCTCTTGGGGTCCCAAGCCAAAGTCCTCCCCCAAGCCCCCTCAGGCTTGAAGGGGCGCCCTCACCCATCCGGGTGGGGGGACGGCTTCGGCTCTTTGCTCACGTCTGGAGGCTTCACGTCTCAGACCGGTGGATTCAGGAGGTAGTGTCCTCCGGTTACAAGATAGAGTTTGCAGCCTGCCCCCCCAAGATTCATCAAATGCCGGATGGCTCAAAACCCCGTCAGCTCAGGGTCTGTGCCTTGCTGTTCAAAACCTTATGGAGTTGGGGGTCATCTGCCCGGCGCCTTTCAGGGAAAGGGGCAGATGCTTCTATTTCAATCTTTTCACTGTCCCCAAAAAGGACGGGTCCCTCAGACCCATCCTGGATTTAAAGCGTCTCAACAAGTTTGTCAGATTCAAGCATTTTCGCATGGAAACCCAGCACTTTGCAGGTCAATTCTCTGCGCCCGGGCGACTTCATGACATCTGTAGACATCAAGGACGCTTACCTTCATGTACCAATCTTTCCAGGTCATCAAAGATTCCTCAGGTTCGCTCTGGGGGATCAGCACTACCAATTCATGGCCTTGCCTTTCGGTATCACCTCGGCTCCCAGGGTATTCACCAAGGTGCTGGCGGGCGTAATGGCTCTGCTGAGATCTCAGGGCATTTGCATCCTTCCTTACTTGGACGACATTCTCATCATGTCTCAGTCCTTCCAGCAGGCCGAACTGGATACCCAGCTGGTGGTGTCCACACTGGAGTCCTTCGGCTGAGTGATCAATCACCCCAAGTCTTACCTGTCCCCGTCACTGGTGAGGTCCTTTTTGGGCATGATATATCTCAGGTCAAGATTCTTCTCCCTCAGCAGAAGGTGGTGAGTCTTCAAGCTCAAGTCAGGCTTCTTCTGTCTTGCCCTCATCCCTCCATCCGGCAGGGGATGCAGCTGGTGGGCCAGATGGTGTCTTGCATCGAGGCGGTTCCATACGCTCAGTTTAAGATGAGAGCTCTCCAACTTCACCTCTTGTCAGTATGGGATCGGGATCCTGTGTCCCTGGATCAGGTGTTTGTTCTGTGCCCTCTGGCCAGGCGGTCTCTTTCGTGGTGGCTGGACTCAAGGAACCTGTTGATGGGCAGATCCTTTCTGGCCCCTTACTGGGAGACGGCCACCACAGATGCCAGTCTGACAGGTTGGGGGGGCTTCTGGAAATCCCTTAAGTTCCAGGGTCAGTGGGGCCCTCAGGAGGCCCATACCCCTATCAACATTCTGGAACTGAGGGCGATAAGATTGGTTCTCGCCCAGTTGACTCCACACCTTTGGGGTTGGGTGGTCCAATCCGCTCGGACAACCAGACGGCGGTTGCCTACATCAATCATCAGGGAGGGACCTGGAGCAAGAGGGCCCTCAAGGAAGTGTCCCTGATACTGTCTTGGGCAGAGGAGAATGTTCCCTGCATCTCAGCTGTGTACATCCCGGGGTTGGAAAATCTGGAGGCAGACTCCCTCAGCAGGGGGCTTCTCATCTGGGAGAATGGTCCCTCAGCAGCAGGGTGTTTCGCTCCCTGTGCCACCGCTGGGGGCAGCCGGATGTGGATCTGTTTGCATCCCGTCACAATCACAAGCTCCCAGTCTTTGTCTCTCTGTCCCAGGATCCTCTGGCCTTAGCCATGGATGCACTAGCAATGTCTTGGAAGAGCTTTCGGCTCCTCTATGTGTTCCCTCCGTTTCCTCTACTGGGCAGGGTGCTGCGCAAGATATCCCAGGAAGGGGTGTCAACGATTCTGGTGGCCCCCTGTTGGCCAAGAAGAGTGTGGTTCGCAGACATCGTGCAGTTGGCAGTAGATTATTACGCCCTGCCCAATTTTCCAGATCTGCTCACTCAGGGGCAGCTTTGCCATCCCAATTTACAAACGCTGGCTTTAACGGCCTGGCTGCTGAAACCTCCATCTTGATGCCTGCCTCGTCATCTATCTACTATAGGGTATGGCATGCTTACATTGACTGGTGTGAGTCTAAGTCGCTTCCCTGTAGGGCGTTTTCTATCCTCAGGATTCTGGAGTTCCTGCAACGTGGTTTGGATTTGGGTCTTCTACTTAGTACCCTCAAAGGTCATGTTTCAGCTTTGGCCATTTTCTTCCAAAGATCCTTTGCCAACCATCGTCTGGTTAAGACCTTTTTCAGGGGGTTATTCACGTGCGTCCTCCACGTAAGCCTATGTTACTAGTCTGGGACTTGAACTTGGTCTTATCTGCCTTGCAGGGGTCTCCCTTTGAGCCCTTGCGTGAGGCCCCTTTGTCCATTTTGACGCTTAAAAGGTAGCCTTTTTGGTGGCCATCACTTCTGTTAGGCGGGTTTCTGAGTTGGCGGCGCTTTCCATCAAACCTCCTTACTTTGAGAGACACCAGGACAAAGCGGTGTTTCGTTTTAAGTCTGATTTTCTGCCTAAGGTTGTGTTTGCTTTTCATCTCAATCAGGACATTGTTTTGCCTTCTCTGTGCCCTAAACCTAGTAACCCTAAGGAGCGGGTTTTACATTTTCTGGTTGTGGTCAGGACCTTGAAGTTCTATTTGGTGGCTACTGAATCCTTCGGGAAGACTGATGCTCTTTTTGTTATCCCTTCTGGGCCTAAGAAGGGTTTGGCTCCGGCTAAGTCCACTATCAGCAAGTGGATCCGTCAGGCTGTGGTTCAAGCCTATTCTGCTAAGGGAAAGGAACCTTCCTTCCGCCTTACTGCTCATTCTACTCGTGCTATTGGTGCCTCTTGGGCTTTTCACCAAGCTTCTGTTGAACAAGTTTGCAAGGCCGCTACTTGGTCTTCTGTTCATACTTTTTCAAAGTTTTACAAGGTTGATGTTAGGGCCTCAGCTGATGCTGCTTTTGGTCGCAAAGTTCTGCAGGCGGCAGTGGTCTAATCTGCCCGGACACTGCTATTGGATGACCCATGTGTAAGGAATATTCTGGAACAGGACGTGCTGTATACTTGGAATAATACAATTCTCTGATTACTCACCTGTAGAATTGGTATTATAAGTATACAGCACGTCCTGTTCCATCCCACCCTTGTTATCTTTTTCTAGTTACCTCTGTATGGTGATTGTTCAATTGTTCATTTTGGATTTTTGTTATCATTGTTCTCCCGGCTTCTTGTGTAACTGTTTGTCAATACTGGGGAATTTGTGGGAGGTTCCTTACTTATATGGGGCCAGGAGGAGCCACAAGTTGTTTTCTGCAGTCCAGCGCCATCTTGTGGATGTATTACCCATGTGTAAAGAAATTTTCTGGAACAGGACGTGCTGTATACTTATAATACCAATTCTACAGGTGAGTAATCACAGAATTGTATTTTTTTAGTACTCCACCTAGGAGTGGAAATGGATGGAACGCATAAAGAAACCTCAATGCTGACCAAGGAAGTTGCTATTACTAGAGGATCCCTGGAATGAGACACAAACCTTGGAACCTTCCTGTTGTTGCGACATGCAAAGAGATCTACATCTGGGAGCCCCATCGCATGCAAAGGCACTGAAAACCCCCCCTGACTGACTACTCTTCCTGATAAAGGACCTCTCTGTTTAGACAATCGGCCTGCAAGTTGTCCACTCCTGTGAATCGCTGAGATGCAAGGAACATGCTTCTTGGCCCAAAGAATCCTCACCTCCTTGAGAGCTCTCTTGCTCCTGGTGCCCTCCTAGTGGTTGATATATGCCACCGCCATCAGATTGTCAGTCTGAATTCTGACAGAATGACCTCTCAGGAGAGAAGTCAGATGCGTGAGGGACAAAATAATCGCTCTCGGCTCCAGGATATTTATAGGGAGCTTGCTATCCCTTGGTCCCCACTGTTCCTGCCCCATGACACCCCCCAACCTGTGGCATCCGTGGTGAATGTCTTCCATTGAACCGAAATAAAAGACCTGCCCACCTGAAGATGCTGAGGATTCAGCCACCAGGTTGGGGACTGGCCGATTGTCATGAACAAGGGGTGATCCAGAGTTTCTGTGGTCCAATACCAGATCGAGAGCAATTCCATCTACAGTGTATATCCACTGTGGTCATAAAGCCTCCCAGCTAAAGCGACACTGTGGATCTTAAGGATTCCATATGAAATTTATTCAGACGGACAAACCTATTTAGGCCCTTGAGATAAAATATTGGACTCGCAAAGCTGTCCTTTTTTGGAACAGATTGTAGTGAAAACCCTGACCTTACTCTGAGAAGGAAACATGACGTACTACTCCAATCCAATCCAAAAAGATGAACTACGGTGGATCTCAAGGCTTTTGCTTTCACCGATTTCGGGATACTCCTGACCAAATGAACCTCCGAGGGGGTCTGGCCCCCAATTCTATCTTGTAACCTAGGGAAACGGAGAGAGAAAAAAAAAAAAAAAAAAGAAACAGACCCACAACTGAACTCTATAATTAATACATAATCCAGCCATAATACATCCATAATACATAATCCAGCTCCACAGAAAACGGCGTATGCTGCCTTTTCAGATGTTTAGAAAAAAATTACCAGGTACCTAACTTAAGTTTTCTCAAAACATCCTTCAGGCAGCATACGCTTGAGGGATAGGCGAGTACTATCTCATTGGGTGGGAAGAACAGCACGAAGGACACTTCTGCCAAATGAAAGATTTAAGATCCAACCGATAGTCTTTTGCAAAAGTCTTGGCTGAGGACTACTACTTACATATCTGTTCCATAGAGACCCCAGCCTGCTCGGCCCAAGATGTAAAAACACTCCTTGTGGAATGAGCTGTGACCCCAACTGGTATATTGACATTTTGATAAGCCATATTAATCGTATTCTTCATCCGTCTTGCCATCGTTGTTTTAGATACCTTCCGACCCTTCCTAGGGCCTGAGAAGGATACGAACAACTGTTGAATCTTCTCCAATCCTTAGTCTGCTGAAGACATTCCAGTAGAAGAGTTCTGACATCCAAGGCACGCAACTTGATAGACGGAAGGATAATCTTTTGAGCTCTGTGAAAACCAGGTGTAATTTTTGGCAAGTAACAAGGATCCACTTTAATAACTGCGATCCAGGAAGATTTAAAGAAAAGGACGACGACAGGACAAGCCTGAATATCACCAATTCTGCCTGCAGAAGAACCTGCCACCAAAAAATAACACCTTCCAGGCAAGGTATTTTATGTGCAAACTTTGACAGGAAAACACAGAGGATTTCAACATTGAAAGGACCCTAGCCAGGTCCTATAGTGACACAATCTTAGATGGCACAGGCTTAGAGCGTTTAAGTGCCAGAAGGAAACTCTTGACAATAGAGAAAGAAGACAATCTCTTGTCCAAAACCACTGACAAGCTGCCAACAGGACCCTCAGGTTATTAACACTCATATCCACTCCATGCTGCAAAGAATTCCAAAATTACAGGGATTTTGCAGGAAGATTTCCTGTTCTGAACTCTACAGGACTTGAAGGTCTTCCAGACATCCAAACAGATCTTCCTGGTGACCACTTTCCTGCTTGATAGAGTGTCTGAGACTCGTTTGGAGTAACCCTTCTTCCGCAGTAAGGAGACCTCAGGATCCATACTGTCAGTTTCCACCATTGTGGGTTTGGACAGAACACTAGTCCCTGAGACAGCAACCGTGTGCTCACTGGAATCATCCACGGGTCCTGAACAGATAGTTCCACAAGAGTCTGAAAACCAAAATCTCTTGGGCCACCAAGGAGCGACCAGAAAAATCGTAGCTGGTTCCCTCATGATTTTGTTCAATACCATCGGAATCAATCGGACTGGAGGAAAAGCATAGGCTAGATTGAACTGCCACACATGGGTCAATGCATCCACTCCTAATGCTTGTTCCACCGGAATCAACGAGAAGTATTTGTCCAGTTTGTGATCATTCGCAGAAGCGAACAGATCTATCTCGGGCATGCCCCTTAGATCGCATATCTGCCTGAATACTTCTGGATTCAGAGACCATTCTGATTCCTTTATTTAGGACTGACTCAGAAAATACGCTACCCGATTCAAGGTCCCCTTTAGATGTACTGCTTCTGACCGCAGCAAGATCTCTGATGTCACCGTCATCAATCACGAGGATCTCGTTCCCCTTGACGATTTATATACGCCACTGATGTTGCATTGTCTGATCTGACTTGCACATGCCGATTTCTTAGGTGCAGTTTCAGTGCCCATAATGCTTCCTTCACCGCTATTAGCTCTCTCAGGTTTGAGGAAGACTGGCTCAGGGCCTTGGACCACTTCCCCTGCGCCATCCAAGTCTTGCAATGGGCTTCCCAGCCCCAAGCTGAAGGATCTGTAGTTACTATCAACTTGTTGGGATTCAACCAAGGCAGACACATTGAGAATCGGTCTTCCTTTAGCCATCATTCCAAGGAATCTTTCACTTCCTCTGGAATAGGAACTATTTGCTCCAACCCGTCCTGGGTTCTGTTCCAATTCTTCAAATATTCCAGAGTACTGGAATGTAACTGGCCCCGTCTTACTGCCGGAAATGCTGAAGTCAATAGCCCCAGTATTCTCACGACCTGTCTTATGGATGAAGCCGTGCATGCGCAGAAAAAAACAAACTGCCTCCTGAAGAATTACAATTTTCTGATGAGGCAAAATCAGAACTTGGCGGACTGAATGGATTTTGAATCCCAAGTATGTCATCACTTGCGAGGGCACCAAAGTTGACTTCTCGAGGTTCAGAATCCAACCTAGGCAGGCCTGGCTCGCTCTGGCCTATTATCATCCGTCTCCCACCTATCAGTGAGGGGGGGTGGGGCCAGCAACAGCGCGCGCTCCATCGTGGAGCACGGGCGCGCATGCGCAGTAGCGGGGATTGGCGCACTTCCGGCCGGAGTGCGCCATCACCGCACGCAGCTGGGGCCAGGCATGGGAGCGGTCGGGAGGGTATGTATTTAAGGGGGGTTGTTACCCTCTATCCCTAGCCGCACACTGACCGTGAGCAAGAGTCTACACGGGACTCGAAACGCGTTGGTCTTTGCCCAAGGGGGGTCCTCCTGTTCATTATCCTGAAGTAAGCACTCTCTTTGTTGTGTGTTGTTTGTGTTCCCTCCTTTATTTTTGATGGTCTCGAATATCTTGCACAAGGTACTATTTGTGATGGAAGCACTGGCACTTTATTAGGTTGAGGATATTAATTGCGAGTTGTATATATAAATTAATTGATTGTCACAGAATCACTATGAACTGTATATATATGAGATTGTATTGTTGATAAGGGAGTGTGCCCCCTGGTGGCTTACCATGCATATGGTTCAGTATAATTGTTTTTAATCTGGTTTTAAACATATGCTACAATAAAATGGATTTGTAAATTGATTTTTTGAGTGCAATAGTCAGTCTCTGTGGGGCTATTTGGTAGGGGGTCTAGAGGTCACCCTAAAATAATACATTAGGCAGGTTAATAGATTCAGGGTGTAACTGAGATTTCCAACAACTTGTCCCTTGATTGGGCAAAAAATAATAGGTCGTCCAGGTAGGCGACCACACCTATTCCTCTCCGCCTCAGATATGCCAGAGTTTCTGCCAATACCTTTGTAAAAATCCTCGGAGCTGAGGCCAGGCAGAAGGGGAGGCAGACAAACTGGAAGTGCAAGATCCGGTCTCCGTCTTTTATTGCAAATCTCATAAAAGACTGAGCCTGAGCACTCATTGGTACTTGCCAATAAGCGTCCTTCAAATCTATTGACACCATGAAGGAACCCTGAAGGAGCATGCTCTTGACTGAAAAAAATGGTTTCCATCGGAAATGTTTGTACTGGACATAGAAATTGAGCTTTTTTAGGTTCAGAATAAATCTGAACCCTCCTGAGGACTTCTTTACTAGAAGATGCTGGAGTAAAAACCTGTCCCCTGTTGAAGACGGGGAACAGGAACAATTACTCCTCTAGACCCCATGTCCATTAAGCTTACTTGAATAGCTTTCCTTTCTTTTTGATGAAACAAACAGGAACTTAATCCTTGCCTTCAGACCCCAGGGTCAGCCTTTGTCCAACAAAAGAGAACAAAACGAAAACTTTAGTTCTTAAGGCCACAGTTATGAAACAAATCAGAGATGACCAATAGTTTATTTCTACAGAAAAATCAATTTAAGAATGTTCTTGCAGAAATGCAGACAGAGCCTTGCACATGTGCTGTGTGATTCAATACTGATGGCCAGTGGGGTTCCAGAATGCCTCAGGGCAAGCTGTAAACTGGCCTGGAGTGTTTCAGACTTCTAAAGCCAGGTTATCAGGGTATTGGGGCGCTTTAAAGTCATCATCGCCCTGCGACATCATAATGCTTTGCATTGTTATTTGCTCAACCTTTGTTTCATTGTGGCAAAAATTTGGAGCAATCAGGTTGGAAGGTGTATGGCCAGACATGATACAAGATGGATGTAATTAAATATTGCAACAATCCAATCTTATAAAGTGGACCAAAACCCCTAAAAGGCAAGTGCAGCTTCCCGCGCTGCCCCCCTACTCCTTACTTTGCCTAGAACCCAATACAGTCATTGGCTCTCAGGAGGCTGGCACATAGCAGCACCACCCACTCAGGGAAAAGGGGAATTCAGCCCTTTGTAGCCTAGTCAATATGGCTACACCCAGGGCCAGAAAAAAAACAGGGAACATATAATGCCATAAAACATACCTTTCCAGTGTTCCCACTCGCATATGCGGCCGCAGCAGAAACCGTTCTGTTGATGCTCGGTCCCACGTGCCAGGCCTAAATGTATGGCTGGTACAAACATGCACAGTCATAGGGAAAAAGATGGCAATCCATACATACAGACTAGGTTGCCAGGTATTAATATTCAAGGCAATGTATTATGTGCATGCACTGTGGAGTGAGGCAAGGTATCCGGCGATTCCCAGACAAGGGCATCCCAAATCAGGATCGCCACCCCCCAGCACCTTGCAGCACAGGGGTGTAAACAGCATTGCTATATAAAAAGTCATATTAGATCAGGATGCCAGGCATTATAACATGTCTGGATATTACACCATTGTTCGCACATCAGGTTGGAAGGATCATAGCATTATATGTCCTGCTGTTGCAGTCTATTGACGTATTTATTTAGGACACTTAACATTCTCATTTGATCCACCACTACTGGCACAACAGTACAATCAGTTTGGAAGATGTGTTACCAGATGGATTTAAGATAGTAATAGTAGCTCTTGGTAGCTTTGTCCGGGGTCTTAGACTATAAGACCTAAGAAAATAAGGGGACGTGAGCTATATTTTCAACAAATATGCCCGATAATAACACTATTAAGAAATTAAAGTGACTTACCAGGGCAGAGCTGGGCCTCCTTTTCCCAGGATCGGCAGTCAACGGGTTATTAGATGAATTCTGGTCCACTTTAGGAATATCTGTGAAAGCATTTTCCAACAGATCAAATATAGGCTCATGCATACATCCTCCGCCTGGTCTGCCATTTTTCTGGTATGAGGCATCAAGGATTAGCCTCCTGAATAGGGCAGGAGCATAAACCCAATAATTGTTATTAACCCTTTCAGCAAAAAAATAGGAAAGGGAGGCCAATTGCACCAAATGCCAAAACAACTGTGCTGCCCCTTTAAGGCCTAGCACGTGTTGTGGCTAAGCAGTAAAATCCCGGCGCTGACTAGTGACGTCACAGCATTCCCAGGAGGAAGAAGCCCAATCCAATCTCCTGTAGGGACACTATATCCAAAATGACGCAGTGCATGCGCGTTTTCAAACCGGTGTCTGGCCCGGGAAGGAAGAGGAAGATGTGAAGACGATCCACGATCCAGGAGGATTCGCTGGTTTCCCGAGCCTTCCGACCCCACACCTCCGGACTGCCAGCCGCCGGAGGTAAGAAACCACGAATGCAACTAGCAAGGGCCGGGCGGGGAAGAGAGCGAAATTGTGTCATTCCTCTCTCTTCCCCGCCTCTTAAAGGTAAAGTGTCCCAAAAATAGTAAAGTTAAATTTTTGCTGGAAAAAAGATCCCAGAGCAACCAATTCTTAAGGGAACTTCCAGATAGTAATAAAAACACTATTTCCATTAATAAAAAAACATTTATCATGGGGTACGGCCACCCTGGCTTCTTCCAAAATTCATCCTCAGAGGGAAAAATAGCTTACCCTTCTTTGAAAGAGTCAAAAAATGGGATCTGGCCTAGAATCCCTGAGGGTATCCCGGGCCCCTGGCATAGTAAGCCTCCGGGACCGAGAAATGGACCCCCTGTTTACAACAGGCCCACAGCATCGGAAAATACTTACCTAAACCTTCCTGGTTCAGGAGCTAGTGGTCTGGCTCCTACCTCACGGAGGAACACGGAAACAACTGGGGAATGGGAGGAGGAGTCAAGATTTCTGGTGTTCCAATTTGGTGGGAGGAGCCCGGAGGTCTCAAGCGTATATGCTGCCCGAAGGATGTTTTGAGAAAATGGGGTTAGACTTCCATCTTTGTGGACATTTAGTTGATTTACCTCCAGTAGCCTCCTTTACCATATCATCCAAATGCTCCCCAAACAGACGTCCCCCTGTAGGCAGCATCAGCCGACCATTGCTTTAGCCATAATGAACACCTTAAAGCCACTAACAGAGCTAAACCTCTGACGCTTAATCTAACCAAATGATCCATAGCAGATATGACTTACTTATTAATATCCATACTGGTCTTAATGAACTGGGAGCATGCATTCTGTGAATGACCCCTAGACTAAGTCTTGGAATCCAGTTGCTTTAACAACCTTCTGTTGACCAAGGATGCTATGGAAGTGTCACAGGCTGGCTGTAAAGTTCATCCTACAACAGAAAAAACATGACGCATCATCTGATCTATCTGCTTATCCACTAGATCCTTTAGAAAGGCACTATCAGAGGATGGCATAACCGTGGTATTAGAGAGACCTGAAGCTGGAGGAAGAGACCATAAATTAATCAGATCTGAGGTAAAAGGAATGGAAGAGAGCTTATCCGCTTCTCCCATTCCTTTTGGAAAATACTGGAAAAATGTGTTTGCTCAGGGAACTGCTGCCTCTATTTCTCTGGCTTGAACAAATCTCCCATTTTTTTTCTCGGAAACTTTTGGAGCCCAGATATCCAAAATTTCTAAAATGCAACTAATCAGACCTTACATCTGATCCTTAAACAGAGAGCCCTGTTGTGTAGTGGATCCTGAATCCGAAATACCCTCTTCCCCTCCTGGAAGGAAGTTCACCCTCTGATAACTCATCAAAGGAAACTACGGAAGCATACATATCCTCTTCAGAAACAGGAGGAAACTAAATGCTTCCTTTTCTCTAATTCTTTCCTTGGGATCGTCGGATCTAAATGGCTTTCTATGTGGCGAACCTCTCTGCAGTCTAGGTTCCGAAAGCTCAGCTCCAGAAGTCTCTCTAGGAAACCACTCTGAAGGAGGAATTTGTCTCCCAAACTTGGCGAGTACCACTGTAGTGCATTTACTATCCTCTGTTCTCATCCAGAGGCCTTTGCATGCATAATGGACATGTGCTGACCTTGTCTGCTAAGGTACCACACCCAATTACCCTAGGTGCCTCCATCATGGTGAAACAAAACAAGTCTAAATGTCCCTGAGGCCCTAGGAGTAGTCTAGCAAGTGACTATCAAGTACTTCGGTCTGAGACCCTAGAGGTGAACCACAACCAATATGTCCCTTTCTCACAATCTTTAAAACAAAAAATAACAGCATTAATTATAACCTAAAATGATATATATTTATTAATAGGTAATAAAACACTTACCTGCTCCAGATGCAACAGGAGCACGGCAATGAAACCGGAGGGGCACCCCACTGAATAGGGTCAGCCAGCCCTCAAGTGCCAAAGCAGGACCATGATCAGCGGCAATGGGGCCACCACCAGCGGCGCGCAGACTGCTGTGGAACCACAGGCAGCAGAGCACAGGCCGCAACAAAACCACCGCTGAAGCATGGATCACAGCAAGGTAGCAGCTCCACTACAGAGCAGCGTCAGCGCCAGGGAAGGGAAGGGGCCACAGCAGAACCAGACGCGGCTGAAGAAGTGCTCCTTCTTTTCCCCCCAGTAGTGTCCGGCTGAGGCGTCAGCGACCTTCCTCACTGCCACATTGGAAGGAAGTGTTTGCCTGTTCCTGCCACCCAGCTCCACCCCCTCGCTCTAGTGATCCCTCACCCCAAAAAGGGCGTGAGATTCAACTTTTAAAGTGCACAAAAACACAAAAACAAGTATATTGTGGGAAAGCAAGAAAAGGGGAAATTATTCCCCTAGTCCCCCCTGCAGGCTCATCAGACAAAAACCTGAGGCCGACTGTTCCTTCAGATGGAACTTCAGCCCCAACCTTATAAAAAACAAAGCGACATGCCATAGTGCCCCAAGACCCTGGTGCCTACCCCTACCACACTGACCCGCATACACAGAATAGCTGAGGAGGCATAATGGGTCCCCCGGATAGGTGGGATATAGGGGACCTGGAAGACAAACAGGGTTAAATTCCCCTGCTTCCCAAGTAAAAAAAATAAAATACATCTTTTTCTGTGTCTTTTTTTTTCTAATACCTCCCATAGATCCATCCCACTGTGCCCCATGACTGTTTGTTTTCTGCTGCTGCTGGAAGCCTTTTATACCTGCTGAGTGATGAGACACAGGGTTAATTTAAAAAAAATGAGACATTGGGCCCCCCCTCCCTTAAAATGACCCCCAAAAATGGTGTGCGCCCTCCCCACCCAGCATAACCAGCTTAGGGAACAGCTATGTGGGGCTCGTAGAACAGGGTACAAGAGCCAGCTTCTGTGGCCCCTGGCCCGGCAAGACTGCAAGCCTGCACAGCCTAAATGGCCCCAGGCTCTTCTGTCCTCACCCCAGGCTTTGGGGAGGCTGGTAATGGGGGCTGGGGGTTAATGGCAAGTCACCCACTAGCTGCAGGTTACTTGCCACACCTTGCGTCTTGTGAACTGGTATAGCCGTTTTATGAATCCCTTAACAGTTCACAAAGGGTTAAATGTAAGAAAAAAGGCCACACAGAAAATTATTAAAAAAAATTCCATTCTGTGAATACTCACCTGTAGAATGGATATTATCAGTATGCATCACACCCTGCTCCAGAATAATTCATTACGTCTGGGTTATAGTCCACAAGAGGGCGCTTTACTGCAGAGATGGCAAAAAAAGGCCCCTCCCGGCCCATATATACCCGGGATCTCCCACTCATTCCTCAGTATATGTAAGCAGTAAGGGAACCAGGAGAAGCCAAAAACAAACATTAACAAGGAAAAATTCACCATTTAGAGGATCCAGAATACAACTCAGGGCGGGATGGAGCAGGGTGTGATGCATAGTGATAATATCCATTCTACAGGTGAGTATTCACAGAATGGTATTATTCTAAGTATGCATCACACCCTGCTCCAGAATAATTCATTACGTCTGGGACATCCAGTAGCAGCGTCCAACAACGGGTGGGGATCACAAAGCAAGGCCACAATGCGCAGTTAAAAACACTGCAACTTGTAGACCTTTGCAGCCAAAACAGCATCCGCTGAGGCCCGAACATCAACCTTGGAAAAGGTATGAACAGAAGACCAAGTAGCAGTCTTACAAACTCGTTCAACCAAAGCCTGGTGCTAAAAAGGCCTAAAGGCCCCAACAGCACAAGTAAAATGAACAGTAACTCGGAAAAAGGGGGAACCCTTCCCCTAACAGAATAGGCCCTAACAACGGCCTGATGAATCCATATGCTAATGGTAGACCTGACCGGCGCCAAACCCTTCTTTGGAGCAAAGGGTACCCCAAACAAGGCATCGGTCTTCCTAAAAAGGCACTGAGGCCACCAGGTAGTATTTCAAGTTTCTGACAACGTTCAGAGAAGCAAGGCCCCATCCTTGTCATTACCAGGATTAGGACCTAAGGAAGGAAGCACAATGTCCTGAATAAAGTGAAAGGCAGAGGCAACCCTATGCAAGAAGTCCGGTTCAAAAAGGAAAAACCACCCTGTCCCAGTGTCTCCCAAAGTAGGGGGCCTGAATGGACAGAGCCACCAACTCAGAAACACGTCAGACAGAAGAAATAGTCACCAAGGAGGCAACTTTCAAGGTGAGAATAAACAGTGCAGCCTCATGCACAGATTCTAAGGAGGACCCCGAAGGGCAGACAATACCAAACTCAAATCCAAACCGGAAACAAGGATGAAGAGCAAGGACCTCTGGAAGAGAACAGCCAAGGCGAAAACATGCCTCTTCAGAGCGCTGAGCTGAAAAATCCAAATCAGGACCATGTTGAAGGAACTCCAGTATCCGAGGAAAGAGGAACCCCCGACAGGGGAAGGCACCAGCCTCACACCAGAAAATGTAGGTCCACCAGGTCCTGTAGAAGCCGCTAGAAGAAAATTTCTTCCTAGCTCTGACCAGAGTCTGAACAATAGCATCAGACATACCCTCTCCTCTAGGATGGAGGTAACAGCAGCCATGCAGTCAAAGCCAGCGTATGTACATTGGGGAAACAGAGCCGCCCTTGAGTGAGAAGATCCAGAACCAGGGCAGAGGGTACTAATCGACTGTCAGCTGCACGACATCTGCGAACCACACCTGCCTTGGCCACCTGGGGGCCACCAGAACAACTGGCAACCCTTCTTGAACCAGCTTACGTAAGACTTCGTCCAGAAGAGTAACGGAGGTAAAAAAGGTACAGGAGACCGAACCCCGGCCAGGATAGAGACATGGCATCCACCGCCAGAGCCAGAAGATCCTGGGACAGTGATACAAATGCTGGAAGCAAGCGACTGTGACAAGAAGCAAACAGATCAACAACCGGCATCCCTCACCTGTAGAGAGATAGGAAGACCTCGGTGTTAAGGTACCAGTCGCCCCAGCGAGAAGCCCCTCCCCCGCTCAGGGGATCCGCTCCCAGGTTTCCCCCTCCCGGAATGTAACCGCCAAGATGCACGGAAAATTGTCCTAGACCCAGGATAGGACCAACGACACCTCCCAGAGGACACTCTTGCTCTGAGTCCCTCCCTGATAATTGATGCAAGCGACCACAGCCCAGTAGTCGGAACAAACCTGAACCGGTAGGCCCTGGAGGTGAGGCGTCAGCACCAACCGAACCGCCCTCAACTCCAGAACATTAATAGGGGCGTGTGCCTCCTGAAGGCCCACACAGCCCCTAGAATTTTGGAGGGCTCACCCAGGGGCCCCCCCAGCCTGACAGTCTGGCAACCGTAGTGACCGTCTCCCAGTACTGTATCAGGAATGATCTGCCCCCAGAAGATTCTCAATTACAGCCACTCGAGGGGGGACCGCCGGACCAGAGGATACCTATTTAAAGCAAAGGCCTGAACCAGAGACAGGGGACAATTCCTTTCCCAGGCTGAAAGAAGATGGATCTGAAGAAAGCCACCTGTGAAATTGAGCATAGGGCACTGCCTAGAAGCAGGCCACCATATGTCCCACCAGCTGCATCCCTTACCGGAAGGATGAATGAGGGTTGGACAGCAGAACATGAATCGGCGCTTGACCACTTTCTGCTGAGGGAGGAAAAACCCTGGCCCGAGTGGTATCCAGAATCATACCCAGGAAAGGCGATCACCCGGGACGGGGAGAGAGAGAGAACTTGTGGTAATTGATCACCCACCCGAACTACTCCAGTGTCCCCACCACCGTCCAGCTGTCCAGCTCTGCCAGTTGGAGTGAAGGAGACTTAATGAATAGAATGCGAATAACGACGGGCTCTGAGAAGGCCATCACGCTTGCCAACAACTTGAGTAACCCCTGTGGGCAAGGTGGGCCCGAAGGGGAGTGCCACAAATGGCAGTGTCGTTCCTCTACAGCAAACCTGAGGAACCGCTGGTGCCCTGGAAAAATACCATTTTGTGAATACTCACCTTTAAAATGGGTATTATAAGTATGTCACACACCCCGCTTCAAGACATTCATTACATGTGGGTATACTGACCTGTAGATGGCGATCTTGCAGAGATAACAAAAAAAGGAAGGACCCTCCCGGCCCATAAACACCCGGGACCTCTCACTCACCCCCCAGTATAAAGATAGCAGTAAGATCAAGGGACCAGGAAAGCCAATTAAAACGAACAAAGGTTCACCATATGAAGGATCCAGAATACAAAAGGGCAGGGTGAAGCGGGGTGTGTGACATGCTTAGAATAATACCATTTTGTGAATACTCACCTTTAAAATGGGTATTATAAGTATGTCACACACCCCGCTTCAAGACATTCATTACATGTGGGTATACTGACCTGTAGATGGCGATCTTGCAGAGATAACAAAAAAAGGAAGGACCCTCCCGGCCCATAAACACCCGGGACCTCTCACTCACCCCCCAGTATAAAGATAGCAGTAAGATCAAGGGACCAGGAAAGCCAATTAAAACGAACAAAGGTTCACCATATGAAGGATCCAGAATACAAAAGGGCAGGGTGAAGCGGGGTGTGTGACATGCTTAGAATAATACCATTTTGTGAATACTCACCTGTAAAATGGGTATTATAAGTATGTCACACACCCCGCTTTAAGACATTCATTACATGTGGGACATCCAATAGCAGTGTCCATAAAGGGCGGGGATCCAAAAACAAGGCACAAACTTAAACCACTGCAGCTTGCAGAACTTTGCGGCCAAAAACAGCATCCGCTGAGGCCCGAACATCAACCTTGTAAAACTTGGAAAAAGTGTGAACCGAAGACCAAGTAGCAGCCTTACAAACCTGCTCAACAGAAGCCTGGTGCTGGAAGGCCCAGGACGCCCCAACAGCACGAGTAGAATGAGCAGTAACACGAAAAGGGGGAACCTTCCCCTTGGCAGAATAGGCCCCAACAATGGCCTGGCAAATCCATTTACTAATGGAAGACTTGGCAGGAGCCAAACCCTTCCTAGGCCCAGAGGGCACCACAAAAAGGGCGTCAGTCCTATGAAAAGGAGAAGTAGCCACCAAATAGTACTTCACACAGCGAACCACATCCAAAGAATGCAAAACCCTCTCCTGGTCATTGCTGGGCTTAGGACACAAGGAGGGAAGAACAATATCCTGATTCGAATGAAAAGCAGAGACCACCTTAGGAAGGAATTCTGGCTTGAAGCGGAAAACAACCTTGTCCTGATGCCTCTCAAAATAAGGAGCCTTAATAGACAAGGCTGCCAACTCCGAAACATGCCGAACAGAAGTGATGGCAACCAGAAAAACAACCTTCTGAGTAAGCGTAGAAAGTGCAATATCCTGCAAAGGTTCAAAAGGAGGATCCTGCAAGGCAGACAAAACCAAATTCAAATTCCAAACTGGGAGCAAAGGCTTCCTAGGAGGCCGCATATGCGTAACCCCCTGGAAAAAAAGTCTTAACCAGAGGATGAAGAGCAAAAGACTTTTGAAAGAAAACCGCCAGGGCAGAAACCTGCCCTTTCAGCGTACTAAGCTGCAAACCTTGGTCCAGACCATGTTGCAGAAATTCCAAGACCCTAGGGATAGAAAACGCCATGCAAGGCAAGACCCTGACCTCACACCAATCAATATAAGACCTCCAAGTCCTATAATAGATGGCAGAGGAAGACTACTTTCTAGCCCTAACCAGAGTCTGAATGACAGCATCAGAGAGAACTTCTTCCCTCAAAATGGAGGTTTCAGCAACCACGCCGTCAAAACCAGCGTTGGTAAATTGGGGTAGAGCAGTGGACCCTGAGTGAGCAGATCCGGCAGAAGGGGCAGGTCTAACTGATCCTCTGCCAACCTTACCACGTCTGCGAACCAAACCTGTCTTGGCCACCTTGGAGCCACCAGGATTGCTGACGCGCCCTCTAGGGCCAGCTTGCGCACCACTCTGCCCACCATGGGAAACGGAGGGAACAGGTACAGAAACCCCAGATTCCTCCAGTTCAGAGACATGGCATCCGCTGCCAGAGCCAGCGGATCCCGCGAGAGAGACACAAATGCCGGAAGCTTGTGATTGTGACGAGAGGCAAAGAGGTCCACCTCCGGAGTCCCCCACCGGAGGCAAAGCGACCGAAAAACCTTGGGGCAGAGCGACCATTCCCCCCGGCGAGATGACCGCCTGCTCAGGGAGTCCACCTCTGTGTTCTCCACTCCCGGAATGTACACTGCCGAGATGCATGGGACATTGCCCTCTGCCCAATCCAGAATCAAAGACACTTCCCTGAGGGCACGCCTGCTGCGAGTCCCTCCCTGGTGATTGATGTAGGCGACCGCCATCCGATTGTCCAAGCGAACCTGAACCGGTAGTCCCCGTAACTGATGAGTCAAGTGAGACAGAACCAACCTGATGGCTCTCAGCTCCAGAACATTGATGGGATCGTGAGCCTCCTGAGGCCCCCACAGCCCCTGAAACTGAAGATCCTTCCAAAATCCCCCCCAACCTGACAGGCTGGCATCCGTGGTGACCGTCTCCCAACGAGGGGTCAGAAAGGACTTGCCCCTCGTCAGATTGCTCGGTTTCAGCCACCACCGAAGGGAACGCCGCACCCGGGGGGACATCAGAAAGGACTGATCCAATGACAACGGGGACCAGTCCCAGGCCGCCAAGAGATGGAGCTGGAGCGTCCTTGTGTGAAACTGGGCAAAGGGAACCGCCTCGAACGATGCCACCATCAATCCCACCAGTCGCATCCCTAGCCGGATGGACGGGCGGTGTATGGATAGGGGACGCTGAGTCAATTCCTGAATCAGCAGTGGCTCGTGGGAGAAACACCCTGGCCTGAGAAGTATCCAGAGACATTCCCAGGAACTCCACCACCCTGGAGGGAGTGAGGCAGGACTTGGGATAGTTGATCACCCAACCAAAACTCTCCAGAGTGGACACCACGGTCCTGGTATCCAGCTGCGCCTGACTGAGGGAAGACGCCATGATGAGAAGATCGTCCAGATATGGCACAATGCGGATACCCCTGGCTCTGAGGATGGCCATCACTCCTGCCAACACCTTGGTAAAAACCCTTGGAGCCGAGGTAAGGCCAAACGGAAGAGCCACAAACTGAAAATGTCGATTGTCCACAACAAACCTGAGGAATCTCTGGTGTGCCAGAAATATTGGAATATGCAGGTAAGCATCCTTTATGTCTATGGACTTCATGAAGTCCCCCTGACGAAGTGAATGGAAGGCTGAGCGCAGAGATTCCATAAGGAACTTCCGGGGATGGACGAACCTGTTGAGCAACTTCAGATCCAGAATGGGACGAACGGATCCGTCCTACTTGGGCACCGTGAACAAACTGGAATAGAAACCCAGGCCCCGGTCTGAGAGGGGCACCGGACAGATGACAGCCATGTCCAGGAGACTTGCTACTGCCGCCTGAAGCCCCTGGGCGGCCAGAGGATCTGACGGCACCCGAGACCTGAAGAATCTGGGAGGGGGCCGGAACTCGAACTCCAGCTTGTAACCGGAAGACACCACTTCCTGAATCCACCTGTCCGAGACCTCTTGGACCCAGACCTGGGAGAAGAGTTGCAACCGTCCCCCCACCCGCAAGGGTGAGGGCGCCCCCTCATTGCTGAGCCGGCTTGGCAGCGGCTCTAGGCTTGGAGCCCCAACTGTGTCCTGGACGGGCCCGACCCCGGCCCCTAGTCCAGGAATCCCCTCTGGACGAAGGGAAGGCCAAATCCCTGCCAACTCTAGCCCCACGAAAGGACTGAGAGAAGGAAGCCACCCCCCCGAAAGGGACGGCGCTGCTTCTTACGCTGAGGTAATTTACCTCCCTTTGCCACCGAATCCAATTTTTCTCCAAAGAGCCCGCAACCCCACAAAGGGAAGGGCCGTGAGCGACTTTTTGGACACAATCAGCCGCCCACTGGCGTAACCAACCCGACCGCCGGATAGCCACAAGCAGGGCCGCAACTCTGCTACACATCACCAATGTGTCATCCAGGGTGGACAGCACAAAGGACAAAAATAACTCACAGCGCTTAAGGTCGGCAAACTCCTCACTAGCCGGGTCAAGCCCGGAAGAAGTCAACAATCTTCTAACAACCGACCTGGCAGCTACCAATACAAGCGCAGAAGCACAAACCGGCCGCAAGGCCGATCCAACACTGGCAAAACCATGACAAGCCATCTGGTCAATGCGTTTATCCTCACCATCCTTGAGAGTAGTGCACTTCGGAGAATGGAGGACTGAGGAACTGGACAACCCCAAAACAGGAGCTTCCAACTCGGGGGGAGACGACCAGTGCTTTACCGCGTCCGCTGGAAAGGGATATTTCTTGTTCCAACCCGGTAGTACACCCGAAAGCCGCGTCGGCCTCTCCCATTCCTTGAGAATGATACCATCAAAATGCTTTTGATAAGGAAATTCCAAGCGCGGCTTGGTCACTTCAAAGAACTCCCCCTTCAGCGGGGGAGCCGCCTCGGGGGGAGAAATAGCCAGGACCTAAAACATATGAGCCAGGACCCTAGAGGTATCCAAAGAATCCCGCTGGCCCTGCTCGGTATCAGCGCCCACAAACTGCTGATCGTCGGAGTCATCAGACTCCTCATGCAGCTCCCCTTCCTCACGCGGGGAACAATCAGACAATCCAGGGAGTCAAAATCCTCTCTATCAAAGGCCTGCGCAGCCGTGTACAAATGTTTTCTCTTTGCCGAGGAGAAGAGAACCTCATGGGCTCACCGCCGCCATTAGCATCACACCGGAGGCCGGTCAAATGTAAAAGACACACACACAGTGAAACATACACACACACACACACACACACCAATAAATAAGATAAATCCATAAGGGACCCCCCCCCAAGGGTAACCGGGAGAGGGGGAATCCATGCCAGGGTAGGGCCAAGGGACGGGGCATCCAAAACCGGGATCACCAACCCGGATAGCCGCCTACCCCTTGTTATGGGGTCTCACGGCTCCTAAGCACCAGGGGTGCCAACTACCTTTGCCTGGACCAGCAGCCTAGGCTGGGAGGCAGGAAATTTAAATAAGAGGATCCGGGCAGGAATAGAAGAAAAGAGGGTCGGGAGTCATCCCAGCTACCTGCAAGGAGGAGACATCTTCTGACTTGCTCGCCACTGCAGAGATGAAAGACTGGGGTGAGTGGGAGGTCCCGGGTGTTTATGGGCCAGGAGTGTCCTTCCTTTTTTTTTGTTATCTCAGCAAGATCGCCATCTACAGGTCAGTATACCCACATGTAATGAATGTCTTGAAGCGGGGTGTGTGACACACTTAGAATAACCAGCACGTGAGGATAAGCATCCAAGATGTCTGTCAAAGTCAAAGTTCCCCGGGCGCAGGGAACTGAAGACATAGCGCAGCGTTACCATGCGAGTCAGGTTCTGATGAACTTGTTGAGAAGATTAGTTCTCGGATGGGACTGACAGGACCATCCCTTTTGGGCACTGTAAAGAGATTGTTAACACTGACCTCTATCTCCCGGGGGTACCTGACGGCTGGCCCCCATGGCCAGAAGGCTTTGTACCGCCAGCAACAGGCCCTGAGCAGCCCAAGGGTCCGTAGGAACCCGTGATAAGAATCTGAGAAAAGGAGTGAAGAGCAGCAGCCGTCCCCCACCAGAAGGGTGAAGGCGCCCCCTCAATGCTGAGCGGACTAGCAGTGGATTTGGGCATAGCAACCCATAAGGATCCAGATCGGGCACAGCAACTGCCTCTGCCCCAGAATATCCCCTTTGTCCCACAAAGGGTACCCCCCCTGCCTGTCCCAGGCTCATGAAAGGAGGGATTGAAGGCCCCGAAAGGGTCGTGGCTGCTTATTGCGTTGGGGAAACTTACTTCCCCAACAGGTGCAACCCAACAGAGGGAAGCCCCTTGAATGCCTTCCTAACCGCATTATCAGCCACCCACTGGCGCCACCAGACCGAGCGACTGGAAGAGACCACCAAGCCGAGGTCCTGCTATACCGCCGAATGTGTCATCTAAGGCAGAGAGGACAAAGGAGACATGCGAGTCCCGTTACTCGATACATCAGTCCTCACTATCCATCAGGAAGTGGAAGCGAGGGAGTGCGCCACAGACGTAATAGACAACCCCAAGATGGGGGCGTCCACCTCAGGGGGACCTATCCCACCCCGTAGGTATACCGGGAACCGGCAAAGCCATTCTCATTCCCAGAGAACCGGATAATAAAAAAGTGTCTGTTTTGGCAATAACAGCCGCGGTTTGCGGTACCAAAAAATTCCCCCTGCTGCTTAGGAGCCACTGCAGGAGGGGAAAGGCAAGTATTTCAAAACCATGAGTAAGAAGACTACGGGTGTCGTCAGCATCCCACTGCTCTGAGGCGGCATCAGTGCCATGGCAGGCTGATCAACAAGGGATCAGAATCTGAATAATTCCCCTTCCACGAGGGGGGTACAGACAAATTAATCATGAACGTAAAGGCGGGCGCCATGTGCCGTCTATTAGCTGCAGCCTACTGGGCTGCGGAGCTAGCAACAACATCTCAATGTCGGCCAGACTAGCGCAAACATCGGATTGCGACTCCCCGCTAGTGTTAAGGTCACTAGGGGTCATAACCAGGCGCGAGGGTGTGGGGGACGAGACCAGCAGAGCTGATCCAGACGCACGGGGCCCAGCCTGCTGCGCGCGTGGTACATAGTCAGCCATAATCGCCCACAAGGGATGCCCCACAACCACACAGCCGGGCTGGCCCCGAAGGGACCCCGAGCACAGTGACCTGCAATCACCCGCATACAAAACAGCCTGAATATAAAAAATACCTGCTGTGACCGTTGTGGCACCAAGGTACCTGGCCTTGGTGCAGTAAAACCGTGTGGTTTGTTTCCCAGCATCAGCTGCTAATGGCAGTCTGGTGCTGAAGTTAGTATAGCTGAAAGGCTAACCCGGTTTTACTGGGATGAAGTAGAGCAGGGTGGGACTCCATCCCACTACCCAGGTCCGGGTTTTACAGGCCGCATAAATAGCCTGGGGAATCAGCTGTGCACTGTCTGTGACTGGAGCTCACTTGTGGAGTGAGACTCTGAGCCTGGCTGAAAACTCCTATGCAGGCTGTTCCATGCGGACCTAAGATGGATTCGGTTGCAAAGCAGCAACTTTGCCCAAGGACAAAAAAATACCATTCTGTGAAATATTCACCTGTAGAATTGGTATTATATGCATACAGTACGTCCTGCTCCAATATAATACTTACACGTGGGTAATCCTCCGCCAAAAGGCGCTGTTCACTGCAGACATGCAAAAACAGGCTCCTCCCGGCCCTTCATGTACCCAGGGACCTGCCACAAATCCCCAGTATTGAAAAGCAGTGAGAAAAGAAGCTGGGAGAAACCAACCACCAACAGGTAACAATAGTAATGATAACAATCACCATACAGGGGATCCAGAAAAATGTAAAACCAGGGTGGGGTGGAGCAGGACGTACTGTATGCGTATAATACCAATTCTACAGGTGAGTATTTCACAGAATTGTACTATTCTAAGCATACAGTACGTCCTGCTCCAATATAATACTTACACGTGGGACATCCAATAGCAGTGTCCATAAAGTAGGGTGGGATCCCCAACAAAAAAGGCACAGCAGACAGTAAAGGCGCTGTCACCTGCAAAACTTTGCTACCAAGTACGACATGAGCAAAGGCTCTAACGTCAATCCCATAACAAAACCTTTGAAAAGGTATGAACAGAAACAATCAGCGGTCTAGCAACTTATTCAACAGAAAACCTGGTGCCGAAGGGCCAAAGGTACCCAAACACCAATAGAACGGAATAAAAAGAGAGGGAGATTCTTCCCCCTTAAAGGAATAGGCCAGTGTAACGGCCTAACCAGCCCAAAGGCAACAGAAGCCTCGGTAAAACTTAGAACTCTCCCCAACGGGGAAATGAAAACTGGTCTCCCCCCAGACAGGCGGGGATACTGACCCCTTCAGTAACAAGGATCAGCAAGAAGCCGAAACCTTTACTCAGGACCAGGAAGGCAAAACATCCAAGTAAGATCAGTCCAAAAGGCGCATAGGCCCTGGAAGCAAACGAGATCAGGCGCATACATATGGAGGCGCCCGCATACCCCAAAGGGCATCAGTCCCCCTAAGGGACAATAAACAACCAGGACAAGTTCAACACCTGTTGAGGGAATGTAGACCCCTTACATCAGCATTACAAAGAATAAGGCCCATAGGCAGACTAAAAGGACTCATATATATATATATATATATATATATATATATATAATGAACGAGGGCTAAGTAGTCAGAGCCACCTTCTCAGGCACATGTCTGACTGAAGCAACAGCCCCCGGAGGGGCGACTTGAACTACAAAACAGTTCAGACAGCATCCAGAATAATTCCCAAGGGAACAACCCGCAGGGCAACAGAATGAAAAATTGATCCCAACAGGGACCATAGAACTACTTGGGAGATGCCCCTTAGCAATCCCCAAGAGAACTCCTAACAAGGAAGACTGAACCAGACTTCTACAGAAAGGCAGACAGGACAGAACCTGAACCTTCAGAGTACCTAGATGGGGAGCCAACCTCAACCTATGCTGTAACAACTCTAGAACCCTGGGAACCGAGAACGTCCAACAGGGGAGAGACCAAGACTCATGCCAATCAATATGGGTACACCATAACCCACAATAGACGGAGGAAGAGGAAGTCAAGGAAGCTTGCTCCTAGCCCCCCAGATACCAAGTCACCCAGAAGATAAGCCCGTCTCCAAGGGGTGAATGAATCAGCTGTCAAGCCCCAGACTAGATTCTGTAGATTGGGACGACATAAGAAGGAGCCTGACAAGGGCAGGACCGCACTCCCGAGAGAGCGTACAGGTCCGCTGATCTCAGCAGAAGCATCTGCGAACCACAGTTCACTAGGCCACCCAGGGGCCATCAATCTCACAGGTCTCTTTATCAGCACGACCGTGCGCAGAACCACACATAGCAGGGTGAATGAAGAGAAGACATATAAAATAGAAAGTCTATACATAAATTTACTAAGCCCCCATGACCAGAGTCAGAATATTCTGGAAAAGCAAAAAACAAGGGCAGGGCCCCTGTGATATAAGCGAGACCCAACAGAGCCACCCTAGTTGGCTCTCAGAGGGACACCAGGATAGCACAACCTGCCACTGAAAGATCCATTGGAGCGAATACCACTGAGGAGCAGGGGACGTAGCGCTCAGCGCACTCAGCAGCCGGCCCGCCCCCTTCTCTCTGTCTTCCTCCGGTCCGGCGCCATCTTGCTGGTGCGGTGCGGTCCCCAACACAGGGAAACTCATACAGGCGGAGCTCCCCAGCCAATGGGGCGGGAGCTGGCCATGACGTCATCGGCCCGCCGCTGCAATAGAACGCGCACGCGGGCCGATCAATGGCCATGTGAATCAGATCAGAGAGGGGGAGAAGCGCTGGCCGTTGCCAGCGCCAGCCAAAAAACACACAACACACAGTGTATAAGAACAGCACACATACGTAAAAAAAAAAAAAAAAAAAAAAAAAAAAATTATATAATATATATATATATATATATATATATATATATATATATATATATATATATCCCTAGCCGGGAACAGGGAAGCAGGGGGAATAAGACCATGGTTACATTTGTTTCACATGTAATGAGGGCTGGGAACGGACGGGGCATCCCAAGTCAGGATCACCAACCTGAAACCGCCTACCCTTTGGTGGGGGATTTGCGGTGGAGCCTAGCTCCGGTAATAAAACACCTCTAATAGGTGCTGCCTACCACCACCCGGACCATGCAGCCATAGCTGGGAGGAATTCAAAATGGCCCGGGTGGGAATAGGACAGAAGGGCCGGGGGCCGTGCAGCCCGGCTTACCTGCAAGGAGAGAGAGAGCCATCATCTTGACTGTCGACGCCGACTGCAGAGACTAAACTGGGGAATGAGTGGGAGGTCCCGGGTATATATGGGCCGGGAGGGGCCTCTTTTTTGCCATCTCTGCAGTAAAGCGCCCTCTTGTGGACTATAACCCAGACGTAACGAATTATTCTGGAGCAGGGTGTGATGCATACTTAGAATAAATGTTTTTTCTTTACTCACTTCCAAGCATCAGCTCCAGTGATCGCTGGGGGGTGGGGGGGGGGGCGGATGAGAGGATCCCATGATCCCCTCTCGCCAGTGATCGGTGCATCCAACAACTGTCAGGCCGGGAGCAAGATGACATCATCCGCCCACCCCCGGAAGAGCCCAAGCGGGGGATCAGAGGCATCCCAGGTGAAGAGGAGAACTGGTTGGATCGATAGAGGGGTCAGGTGAGAGGTTTTTTTGGGGCCGCTAGCAGAGGGGGAAAGCAAGGCATGTACAATTTTATGTGGCTGGCAGTTAAGGGGTTACATTTACTAAAAATCAACTAATAAAAACCTGGCTTTGGAATTAAAAGACTAAGAGGCGACCAGTCGTGAAACACGTTACCTGTGTCCACGTGAGATCATTTTCTGTGGGGACTTTCTACACATCACAACTTTAATAACTAACGAAACAAGCCTGGGAACAAATCATAGGACATGTTAAACAGGAGGCATGTCACTTTACTAGCACCACCACAGTTGTCTTCAAGCATCTATTCGGTCAGCCTGCCTATTTAAAGTGGACCAAAACCCAGGATTTTAACTATCTCCAAATGGCTTGTTCCTGTTACTACAGTTGCACCTACCGTTCAGAAGTTTTAGAAGTCTATGGCACTGTAGCCAACAACCCTGGCTATGGCTGCAGGAGACGGATAATATGCATGGTAGCCAAATAGCCCAGAACAATGTCCAAAGATATTAGCTGTGAACTCCAATGACAATCATATACCTAGACCTCTGACTCAAAAGTTATATCAGTGACCATTGTGGGTAAGAGAGTCTGGGAATTGGACGTTCGAATCTGATGTCTGCTTTAAATTCCCACTAAAGTAGACTTTTGGTTAAAACACTTTATTTCCTTTTACTGTATATTCCCTTCAGAATATATCTTATGGGTACACCTCTATTGCATTAGGGGTTATAGACCATATACACAGTTTACTACTAGGTATACTTTATCTCACAAATGTGCCCCTAAGTTTAGCGGTGGTATGCATGTGAATATACTACCATTGTGCTCCTCATTCTGAGCTGATTGCTAGCCTTGTCCAGTTTCACTACTGGAACTACCTCCTTTAGGTACAATTTCTAGAGGAGGTAGTCATTGTTTTTGTGTCATCATTTTACCTTCTCCAAAAAGTTCTGCGGCTTACCTTGCCATATCTGGCCTCTCCCTTCCTGTAACCTGGGAGCAGCATCTAGAAGCAGAAACTTGGAGGCGATTTCTGACCCCCCCCCCCCGATTTCCCTAGCAGTAGACCACCAACTATAGGGCTTGACTGGTGATCTATAAAGCTGCCCCCTGTGGTCACCTCTGTATTACAGCATTGTGATGAGGTGTCCTTGCATGATATAAACACACTGCCTACTATTGTACTGGAGGACGGCCACAGTTAGACCCAAAACATCAATATAAAAAAAATTGGGAACCAACAGCCCCGCCGCCCAACACCAGAGCGTGAGGGAGCAGGTGGCTTCATAGGGGAATGGAGCAGCAAAGGAGGACTGAACAAACCAGTTTTGCAAGAAATAACTCTAGTGTAACGCTAGTGAGTAAAGGCTTCTGCAACCCAGTACCTATAATAAAGCCAGAATGTATTAGTCGTCTTATCCCTCTGAGCTCTGTCGCCTTTATACTGAAACTTTATTGTATTCATCGGTATGACTTCATTATGGTGGGTCCACTGATCAGTGTTTGGGCCCCCCGTCCGAGCAGTCAGGTGTTGCTGTTGGATCGGCCAACGCCAAAGCCACAGCAATTTTGAGAAAGCCAATGTGCATGAGTTGCAGCCGGGTGGGTGCATCCTCGACGTGCCGCTTGGCACAGTGGGGCTGTACTTGCCGGGGGAGGGCATACTCGCTAGGGGAGGTAGGGGGCAGCAGAAGCGACGGGGCCATACTCACCCGGCGATGGAGAGGGGGAATCAGGTGGTATGGGGAGTGCGGCGTAGCAGAGGTCTCACTTTTTTGAAGTAGGCCCAGCACAAAGCAGTCTGCACCCAGCACTGCTCTCGTTATCCCCTCTCTCTGCTGCCTTCTTAGCACACATCAGAGACGCTGCAGAAGTTTCAGAGAGTGGGGACAGCAAAAGCAGCACTGGACACGGCCGCCATCATGCTGTCCCAGCTGCACAATCATTTCCAACACCACCACTGCCCGACACCAGAACGTGAGGGAGGAGACCGCTTCATAGGGCAAAGGGGTGGGCTAGGGGGGCTACACAGGGGAGGGGGCAGAGGCAATTAGCAATTCCATCAGTGCTGAGCTGAGTGGAGGACAGAATCTGAGGGGAGGTGCCGTTTTCCCAGGAAGTAAATGCCTATATCCAGTATGCTGTTATTTTTACAAGCTGAAAACCTGCACTGTTACCACGGGAAGAAGGTAAGCGCTGCATTCAGCTAGAGATCGGGTGAGACTGCACAAACACCAACTTCTGCAGTTTTGTCTCCATGGCTCATAGAAAATGAGGCTGAAAAGAAAGTAAAACGGCGGCGCTGATGGATCAGAAATAAACACACACCATAGCAATGAATTACTGTCAGTCATTTTATTCAAAGGGTTGTTATTATGAGCAATTGTTTATCAGGAGAAGTGAAAAGGCATTTTCCTCATTAGCACAGTAGTCTGCCTTGCATTTACAGATCTCCATCACTGTAGAGAAGAGAGTCCTTGCAGAATTATCTTAGAGCCACTGGTAAAATGCTGATACTTTGGAGGAAGATTTCAGCAAAGAATGAGAATCCAGCAGAGGCTCTCTGGTTGGGAAACAGTCTTCCAAGAAACCATTTTGTTCTGCAAAGTATTGTGCTGTTTCGCTATAAAGCTGGAGGCAAATGTTAAGAATTGTCCTACTATGTATTGCTGATCATATTCTAGGAAGTACAAACTCGTTTTATCATAGGGGACAAACCATCTACAGGTGCTGGTGGTTAGTCGTTGGGCAGTCCAAATATTAGAACACAATGAATGCAGACATGTTTTAAACGCACCCAAAAGACCACTAAGTCTCTTGTTATGCTAGGGTTACACATCATGTCATACACCGGTATGTTGTAAAGTAGCTGTTCCAACATGACCCAAGATATTGGAACCAAGAACTGAGTTTCCTAAACCTTGGAGACCCTACTGTACTAACTTTAGATGGCCAACAAGGGCTCACATTTTGTGGAAGCGGATTAAAGAAAGGCCCAACTTCAAGGGAAGCTTTCATATGATTCCAGCACCACTTGGAGAGCAATGTTTAGTGTTATCAGCTTGATGCAAACATTCACAATTCACAACCATTCTGGTCAGGAGTGTGGAATTCCAATACTAACTGGGGAAGCAAGAGAAAAAGAGCTGGTATCCCAGATTCAGCAAAAAGTGTCTTCTCATTAATTAGAGAAAGAAGTGTTTAACTGCTCCAAAATCTTATAAAGTATAGATAAAGTGAGTCCTACATTTTCTAAGCTTACATTAAACCACCGAGTCAATGAAGTCAGACCAACACAATCCTATACCTAAAAGGTGTGTGAATTGAAGAAAACACAATTACATGAGCGGATTTATGAAACGGTATTAAAAAATAGTTCAATTCTTTTTCAGAATGTTAAGAGCCCTCAGTCTGTTAAATATAAATATAGAAAATATAAATTACTCATAATTTGTGCCAATCTTACTTGGAAAAAAAACATGGATGAAACAGCAATCAAAGCAGGCCCAGATGAGGAAAGAAATCAGGACAACTATCATTAACGAGAACTAACTAGCAGTATGCGGTCCGGTGAGGTGCAAGGGAGGATCAAGCCTATTTTTGAGCTCCCGGAACATTTTTAAATGACTTATCCAAGTATGTAAGCATGTAACAAAAGGAAAGTTAGGTTTCCAATAATTAGGACAGAGGAGATGATTTATACATTTTGGTAGGAAAGGTAGCCTAACCTGAATAAATCTGACTGAGGAGGATTAAATGAGCCCCCCACTATCCAAATAAAAGAAACTTTATTTTTTCACATTAAAAATCCAAAGTCTATTCCTATTCTAAAATTCCAAACATGGTAATAAGCAAAAATGTCCCTGGAACAAGTTGTAACCTCGAACACAGCCTTTAAATGAGCTCCACTGAAAAAAAGTCTGTATCATAGAAAAAGAAGAAGTGTAAAATGATACAGGAGTAAAGAGAAAGGTGACTTACACACCTTGCATTTCTTTTATTGGTAAGAAAGGGGAGTGGCGGGTTTCAGGCCATTCCACTTTTACAGGGGAGAACTATAGACTCTTGGGCACAAAGTAACTAATTATACTGTTCTCCAAAGGATTGCATGCTGGGTAGAGGAATTGCCATAGAAATAAGCGATTATTCTAACCTAGAATGGCTTTGAGGACAGGCTGTAAATATGGAATCTTGCCACCAATCATAATAATGGGGGTGTTGACTGAAATATATTTGTGTGATAGAGCTCCTTTAATCACACAAATTAGATTTACTGTAGCTGTGCTCATGTTTAAACTTTATTACACCCACCCCCTTTTTTTTACCTAGAACAAAAACATAAAATTTAACCCATGTCCTACTAAGTAAAAACTATGCAGTTCACCATGTGCATACCCCAATTTTCAATCCCACAGCACATGCAACGCTCCTCAGAGGCATCCAGGCCCTGTACACTCAGATAGCACAACAGTCTTGAATGTCTACCGGCACACAGAGGTGAGGGAGCAGGAGCGCTATAGCGTGCCATGGCCGAACAACCTAGCCCAGCACCCTGCTACCTTCATCCTCGGAGCAGAGAGTATTTGGGAGTATAACACGCGATATATATTTTCATTCCTTTGGTCCGCCCCCCTTTTATTACAGTCTTTCTTCTCCCTGCTGTGATTGATGTGCTGGCGTATTCCAATGCAGCATGCTTTTGGCCTTTCTTTTTTAATTTGGAGTAAACAAAGGTGCAATGGTATGAGGGGGGGGGGGGTGAAGTGGGGAGAACAGCAAGAAAATGTCAGGTTTAAAGGAAAGGGTCTTCAAAAAGTAAAAAGCCAAACTCCCCTACCCCACTGCTCAGTTGCCATCAATACTATAATAAGTTCATGCACACAATAATTGTTCTTTTCTTCTTGCCTAATCACACACAAGTAATGATAAATACAGGCTTAAAATTAAGCGTTAATGATAGTTGTCCTTTAACCACCTCAAATTAAATTGAAACTGTTCCGGGGACTGGGGCCTAGCTGCGTTCTCCTCTAACAAGCAATGTAACAGACAGGCGGGAGGACACACAACGGTAGAAATGTTCACAAAAGTGCAAAACCACATACAAGTAGTGGCTGAATTCATTCAGTCTATTTTAGGTCTAGATAAAATCCCAACACACATCCAAACACACTGAAATCACCACTAACCAGAGACTCCGCTACCATCTGACATGCGCTTACAGTGCTTCTTCTTACCTGGTAACTGGAGTACTGAAATTACTGCTGGGTAATCAGTACGATTAAGACTTGTTTTGTTCCTAATATATCCTCCCTTGGTTGTGTCATTTAAAAAAATCTCCCAAAAAAATTAAACTTCAAGCTTGCTTTAAATAATCTGAGCAACAATAAAAACAATAGTAAAAAAATAAATGCACAGGAAAGCAGCTGGATGGGTCTCTAGTAGTTGGCACAGGTTAGTGTGTGTAGTATCCAGGCATCCAGTCTGAAGAAAAAAGGAAGAGGGGTCTGCGATGAAAATGTCTCCATGGTAAGAGGGCTAGAAATTGGATTTAGAGTGTCCAAATATACAGATGGGGAAGTGCTTGACGTGGGACGACCACTGCGCAGCAAGCTGGAAGAACTTCACGTCGTTCCATTCCACACCATCAATAATGACTGAGGAGGGAAGACAGGAGGGAATCATGTTACAATGCAAAGTTACAACTACTACTTTAAGTTTTAATATCTTTTTATTAAGGTTTTGCATCATATAATAAAACAATACAGAACACTAGTACAGAAGAGACGAGAAGAAAGGAGAATTGTCGGCCCAGTGTATCCACAGGCATATACATGTTAATACATGTTCTACTTCTTGTGCCCATTCAGCAAGTGATGGCGTAGATTTCCATCACCTTGGAATTATTGTTTATAAGGCTGTTAAGAAATGTCGCAGGAACCCCTTTTTGCCATGGGAAATGGGACCGGGAAGTAAGGAGAGCAAAGCCACCTGCGGGGAGTTCTGTACCGCCTCTCCTGTGATGTCATTGTAGATAGATAGGAATTTCCCAAAGAGCCTTAATTGACAGGCATCCCCACCAAATATGGGCCATATTCCCGTGCCCCACGAAGCATCTCCAGCACCTGTCGGAGCAAGATGCATAAAAACTTACTCAAGTCCGCCGGGCATCTGTACAACCGTGATAAGACCTTAGAATTCCTCTCCTGAGCTACAGTCGGGACCACCAATTTGTGGGTAAACAAGTATATCTTGGTAAGATCCTCCTCAGACGGATATTCACAGCTCCTTTTCCCATTTCCTTACGAATCCCAGTGGGGAGTCATGCATTGCACCCAGTAAATTTGGATACAGAATAGCGAGCGCACTGGGAGGTGCTTGCGTAAGGACATGCTCTAATTGTGTCAAGGGTTTTGTACCCCGCTCCACTAGATTTTGGGTCGCCACAAATGCACTCAGTTGTCTATAAAGAAACCACAAAATCTACTGCCCTGGGACTCTTTCCCTTATTTTGCCCCGTTTTGGGGAGCCCCCCTGGTGTCAAAATACTGCCCTTTCGACATTAGATGAGGCCTCCATGCCAAAAATACAATTCTGTGAGTACTCACCTGTAGAATTGTTTTTACTGTGTACAGCACGGTCTGTTTCATATAATCCTTACTTCTGGGTATTCCGCCACAAGGTGGAGCAGTGGACTGCAGAAGATTTGTGGCTCCTCCCGGCCCCATATAAAACCAGGAATCACCAATAGACCCCCCAGTGTTGAAAAGCAGTTATACAAGAAGCTGGGAGATAATCAAGATAAAAAAGATAAAAGCCTCACAACTAAACTTTGGAATAAATCACCATAAAGAGTCAACCAAGAATAATGATAACAAGGGAGGGATGAAACAGGCCGTGCTGTACACAGTAAAAACAATTCTACAGGCGAGTACTCACAGAATTGTATTTTTTCCAGTGTACAGCACGGCCTGTTTCATTTAATCCTTACTTCTGGGACATCCAATAGTAGTGTCCGTAAAAGTAGGGTGGTATCCCCAACGAGTAACGGCAGGCAGTTCAAACCACTACCGCCTGAAGTACTTTGGGCCAAAAGCAGCATCAGCTGAGGCCTTAACATCAACCTTGTAGAACTTGGAAAAAGTATGAACAGAAGACCAAGTAGCGGCCTTACAAACTTGTTCAACAGAAGCTTGGTGCTGAAAAGGGAGGTTCCTTCCCTTTAGCAGAATAGGCTTGCACCACCGCCTGACGAATCCACTTGCTGATAGTAGATTTGGCTGGAGGCAAACCCTTCCTAGATCCAGCGGGAAGAACAAAAAGAGCATCATATTTCCTAAAGGACTCAGTAGCAACCAAATAAAATTTCAGTGCCCTGACAACATCCAGAGAATGAAGGGTCCGTTCCTTAGAATTAGCAGGGTTAGGACACAAGTAAGGTAAAACAATGTCCTGATTGAGATGGAAATCAGACACAACCTTGGGCAGGAAATCCGGTTTAAGCCGGAAAAGACCTTATCCTGATGCCGCTCAAAATAAGGAGGTTTCATGGAGAGCGACGCCAGTTCAGAAACTTGCCTGACCGAAGTAATAGCCACCAAAAAGGCCACCTTAAGAGTCAGAATGGGCAACACAGCCTCACGCATAGGTTCAAAGGGAGGACCCTGTAGAGCATTCAACACCAAATTTAAGTCCCAAACCGGTAGCATAGGCTTTCGCAGCGGACGCACATGAACAGCTCCCTGGAAGAAAGTCTTAACAAGCCTGTGATTGGCAAAAAAATCTTTGGAAAAAAATTGCCAGAGCCGACATCTGTCCCTTGAGAGTACTAAGTTGAAGGCCTGAATCCAAACCATGTTGTAAAAACTCCAGAATCCTGGGGATAGAAAACACCCGACAAGGAAGAGACTTGGACTCAACACCAGGCAATGTAAGCATGCCAGACCCTGTAGTAGATAAAAGACGAGGACTTCTTCAGAGCCCGAATCATGGTAACAGAGGCCGGTAATCCCTTGCTCATCAAGATGGAGGTTTCAGCAGCCAAGCCTTTAAAGCCAGCATTTGTAAATTGGGATGGCGCAGCAGTCCCTGAGTGAGAAGCTGTGGATCCTCGGGCAAGACGTACCGATCTACTGCCAACTGTACGACGTCCGCAAACCACACCCTCCTCGGCCAACATGGGGCCACCAGAATGGCCGGTACCCCCTCCTGGGCTATCTTGCGCAGCACCCCACCCAGCAGAGGAAAGGGAGGGAATACATAGAGGAGTCGAAACTCGGTCCAGGGAATTGCTAGCGCATCCGTGGCGAAGGCCAGAGGGTCCTGTGACAGGGAGACAAATCTTGGAAGCTTGCGATTGCGACGGGACACAAACAGGTCCACATCCGACTGACCCCAGCGGCGACACAGGGAGCGAAATACCTTGTTGCTGAGAGACCATTCCCCCAGCCGAGACGTCCCCCTGCTCAGGGAGTCTGCCTCCTGGTTTTCCACCCCCGGAATGTAGACCGCCGAGATGCAGAGAACATTCTCTTCTGCCCAAGACAAGATCAGGGACACATCTTTGATGGCTCGCTTGCTCCGAGTCCCTCCCTGATGATTGATGTAGGCTACCGCCGTCTGGTTGTCCGAGCGGACCTGAACAGCACGACCCCGAAGGTGGGGAGTCAAGGAGACACGAAAGGAGGACGACGACCCTCGAAAGGGCCGTGACTGCTTCCTACGCTGAGGGAGCCTACCATCCTTGGCCAGAACATCCAGACGCTCAACAAAAAGACGGAGACCCGTGAAGGGAAGCCCGGTGAGGGACTTCTTAGCTGCAGTGTCAGCTGCCCACTGGCGCAACCAAACAGACCGGCGCATAGCTACCAAGAGGGCAGAGGCCCTACCGCCCAGCTGGACGGTATCATCCATGGCAGCCAGCACAAAGGCTACAAAATCAGAGCAAAGCAAGAGGTCCCTATAATCCTCCTTTCTCTTACCAGACATGGCGCCATCAGCAAGATGCTTGAGCTTCCTCTTACTGGCAATGGCCGTGGCGCAGACCGGACGCAGGCCTGCCCCCACAAAGGTGAAGGCATGACAGGCCAGCTAATCCATACGCCGGTCCGCACTGTCACGCAGTGTAGCAGTGTCAGGGGACGGCATGACCGAAGTGTTAGACAATCCTAGAACCGGAGCGTCCACCTCAGGAGGGCACGACCAGCGCTTAACCAGATCAGCCAAAAAGGGATACCTTTTGTCCAATCCCTTGGGCACCGTGCGCAATCTGTTAGGACATTCCCACTCCTTGAGCACCATATTGGAGAAATGGCCCTTCTCCGGGAACTCCAAACGTTGTTTGTCAGGGTGAAAGAGCCCACCCTGTTTCCTGTTCGCCGCCTTGGAGGGGGCGATGTGTAATGTCTCGAAAATAGCCAACAGCAGTCTATCAGTGTCATCAGGGAGCCAGGTATCCTCATCAGAGGTGGACCCCAGGTCACTGTCATAACCTTCCTGATGACCCCCAGAGGAGTCTGAATCACGGAAAAGCTCCCCCCCTCTAGGGAGTCACGGCCGCCATACACATAAAGGCCCCCATCCTCCTCGGTAAATGGGGACAGCGCGGCGTCAAGATGCCTCTTCTTGCCGGAGGCCTTGCCCGCCACCGGTGGGGCCAACTGCCTTTCAATGCTGGCCACGCGTAGTGCCAGATCAGATTGGGACCCCCTGCTAGTATCCCCCTCACTGGGGGCTTAATGCAGGCGCGGGGGAGTAGGAGATGCCGGAGAGAGCGCAGAACTGGAAAGAGAAACGCTCATCCCAGCCTGGTCCGCAATAATACCATTTTGTGATTACTCACCTGTAAAATGGGTATTATAAGTATGTCTCACACCCGGCTTCGGAAATATTTATTACACTTGGGTTATGTCCAGTAGAGGGCGAACTTCTGCAGAGATGAATAGAAAAAAAGAAGCCCCTCCCGGCCCATAAATACCTGGGACCTCCCACACACTCCCCAGTATAAGAAAGCAGTAAGGGGACCAGGAAGAGCAAATAAAATCTATGATAAAAACAGTATCACCAAAAAGAGGATCCAATCTAAAACTCAGGGTGGGGCGAAGCAGGGTGTGAGACATACTTATAATACCCATTTTACAGGTGAGTAATCACAAAATGGTATTATTCTAAGTATCTCTCACACCCTGCTTCGGAAATATTCATTACACTTGGGACATCCAATAGCAGTGTCCAAAAAGGGTGGGGATCCCAACAGGCAAAAGTGCACAAATGAAACCCCTGCCGCTTGTAGAAGCCCCAACAGTACTAGTAGAAAGAGCAGTAAACTGAAGGGAGGAACCCTCCCCTTGGCAATATAGGCCCCAACAATGACCAGACATATCCATTTAATAATGGTAGACTTGACGGCGCCAAACCCGTCCTGGGCCCAGAGGGCACCACAAACAAGGCGTCCGTCCTACAGAAAGAGAAGTAGCCAAGAAATAGTACCTCACACAACAAACATCCAAAAAGTGCAGGGCCTCTCCTCGTCATTGCTAGACTAAGGACACAAGGAAGAGAGAACCACATCCTGAATGAAATGGAAAAACAGATACCATTTTAGGAAGGAAATCCAGCTTAAAGCGGAAAACCACCTTGTCCTGGTGTCTCTCAAAGTAAGAGGCCTGAATAGACAGGGCCGCCAACCCAGAAACACAGCGAACAGAGGTAATAGCCACCAAAAAGGCAATCTTTTGTGTAAGCATAGAAAATGCAAAATTAAATCCCAAACAGGCACAAGGCTTTCGAGGAACAAAGGACCTCAGAAGAAGACCACCAGGCCAGAGACCTGCCTTTTCAAGGTACTTAAGCTGGAGCCCCAGGCCCAGACCGTGCTGAAGAAAGTCCAAAATCCTAGGGATCGAAAACACCTTGCAAGGCAAGGCCCTAGCCTCACACCAATCAATATAGGACCTCCAAGTCCTGTAGAAGATGTTAAAGGAAGATCACTTCGTAGCCCTAACAAGTGTCTGAATCACAACATCAGACAAACCTTCTTCTATTAAGACGGAGGAGGTTTCAGCAGCCACGCCGTCAAAGCCAGCGTTTGTAAACTGTGTTACGAGCCAAACCTATCTTGGCCACCCTGGAGCCACCAGAATTGCTGGCGCACCCTCTTGAGCCAGCTTGCGCACCACCTTGCCCACCATGGAGAAGGGAGGAAACAGGTACAGGAACCCCAGATCCCTCCAGGCAAGAGACATGGCGTCCACTGTCAGGGCCAGAGAAACCTGAGACAGAGACCCAAACGTTGGGAGCTTGTGATTGCAACGTGAGGCAAATAGATCCACCTCCGGAATCCCCCACTTGCAACAGAGGGACCGTAATACCTTGTGGTTGAAAGAGCATTCCCCTCAGTGAGAGGATCCCCTGCTCAAGGAGTCTGCCTCCGTGTTTTCCACTCCCGGAATGAATACCGCTGAGATGCATGGAACATCGCTCTCCGCCCATGCAAGAATCAGTGAAACTTCCCTGATGGCACTCCTGCTGCGAGTCCCTCCTTAGTGATTGATGTAACCGACCGCAGTTTAATCGTCTGATCGAACCTGAACCAGTAAGCCCTGTAAGTGATGCGTCAAGCATGACAGAACCAACTGAATAGCTCTGAGCTATAGATGGGGGTGTGAACCTCCTGAGGACCCCCCAGCTCCTGAACTGAAAATCCGTCCAGAAACCTCCCCAGCCCGACAGGCTGGCATCCTTGGTAACCGTCTCCCAACAAGGGGCCAAAAAGGATCTGCCCCTCATCAGATTGCTTGGCTCCAGCCACCACTGAAGGGACTGCCGGACCCTGGGAGACAGCAGAAAGGACTGATCCAAGTACCGGGGACATCCGTCGCAGATCAGCAATAGATGGAGTTAGAGCGACCTCATGTGGAACTGAGCAAAGGGAACTGCCTCGAAGGAAGCCACCATCAATCCTACCAGTTTCATCCCTAGCCGGATAGAGAAGCGAGGATTGTCCAGGAGAATACGTATCGGATCCTGAACCCTCTGCACATTTGGGTGAGGAAGGAACACTCTGGCCTGACTGGTATCCAGATTTATGCCCAGAAATTAGATCTCCCTTGATGAGGAGAGAGAGAGGACTTGGGGTGGTTGATCACCCATCCGAACCTTTCCAGTGTCGTCACCACCCTGGAGTCCATCTCCACCTGACAGAGAAAAGATGCTGTAATGAGTAGGTCGTCCAGATACGGCACAATGTGAATGCCCTGGGCTCTGAGAAGGGCCATTATGCCCGCCAGCCCCTTGGTGAACACCCTTGGTACCGAAGTCAACCCGAAAGGGAGAGCCACAAACTGAAAATGTCGATCTCCCACCACAAACCTGAGAAATCTCTGGCGTGCAGGGCAGATTGGTACATAAAAGGTAGACAACCTTGATGTCTATAAATGTCACGAAATCCCACTGACGAAGGGAACTGATGACTGAGCGCAGAGAGTCTCCATGCGGAACTTCTGGGAACTGATGAACCTGTAGAGAAGCTTCAAAAACCAGAATGGGTCTGATGGATCCATCCTGTTTGGGAACCGTAAAGAGGTTGGAATAATAGCCCCGGCCTCTCCCTAAGAAAGGCCTGGACATATGACCTCCATGTCCAGAAGATTATTCCCTGCCAACAGGAGCCCCTGCGCACCTCTGCCTGCTCTGGCACCGCGAAAGGAAGGATTAGAGGGGCCTGCCCCCGAAAGGAGCGACGCCGCTTCTTGCGAGGCGGAAGCCTTCCTCCTTCCGCAACTGAATCCAATTTATCTCCAAACAGCTGCATACCCAGAAAGGGTAGCCCTGTAAGTGACTTCCTAGCCGCAATGTTAGCCGCCCACTGGCGCAACCTGACAGAGCGTCATATAGCCACAAGCAACTCTAAGGTTCTGCTAGACATACATATTGTGTCATCCAAGGCAGACAAGACAAATGGTCATGAACGATACACACCGCATAAGCGCTGCAAATTCATCCCTGGCTGGGACCAGCTGGGACCCCTCAACAGGCCCCCAACCACAGACCTGATAGCCACAACCGTGAGTACAGAAGTACAAACAGGCCGCAAGGCAGAACCCACGACAGAAAGGGCATGTCAAGCCATCTGATCAATACGATGGTCCTCACGATCCTTAATCGCTGTGACGTCTGGAGAGTGCACCACAGATGTGTTGGACAATCCCAGTACGGGCGCATCGACCTTGGGAGGAGACGACCAGCGCTTCACTGGAAAAGGGTACTTCCTATCCCATTCCTGAGGAAAACCGGGAAGCCGGCTAGGTCCTTCCCCTTCCTTAATAATCAAATATTAGAAATGAATCTGATTTGGGAACTCCAGACGAGGCCTAGCGGTCCCAAGGAAAAAATACGATTCTGTAAAATACTCACCAGAATTGATATTATTTGTATACAGTACGTCCTGCTCCAGATATAGTACTTACACTTGGGTTATCCTCCGCCAGATGGCGCTGCACTGCAGAGACATGCAAAACAGGCTCCTCCCGGCCCCTCAAATACCCGGGGACCTCCCACAAATCCCCAGCATTGAAAAGCAGTGAACAAGAAGCCGGGAGAATTAACCACCAAAACTGGGAACTATAACAATGGTAACAATCACCATACAGGGGATCCGGAATAATGCAAAAAACCAGGGTGGGGTGGAGCAGGACGTACTGTATACAAATAATATCAATTCTACAGGTGAGTATTTCACAGAATTGTATAATTCTTAGTATACAGTACGTCCTGCTCCAGATATAGTACTTACATTTGGGACATCCAATAGCAGTGTCCATAAAGTAGGGTGGGATCCCCAACAAAAAAGGCAACAGCAGACAGTTAAAACCACTGTCACCTGCATAACCATGCGGCAAAGACAACATGAGCTGAGGCCCTAACATCAACCTTGTAAAACTTTGCAAAGGTATGAACAGAAGGCCAAGGTAGTGGCCTAGCAAACCAATTCAACAGAAGCTTGGTGCTGAAAAGCCCGAGAGGCATCAAAGCACGAGTAGCATAAGAAGCAAAGCGAAAAGGAAGATTCTTCCCCTTGTTGGAATAGGCCTGAGTAACAGCCTGACGAATCCAAAACAGCCAGACAGCATCCTGAATAGGACCAAAGGGAAAAAACCCTGCAAGCAGACAGAATGAAATTCAAAATCAAATCCCAGCAGGGACCATAGGATTACATGGGGGACGCACATGAGTACCCCCTGAAAGAAGTCTTAACCAAGGAAGACTGAACAAGAGACTACTAAGGCAAGGTGGGCAGGGCAGAACCTGACCCATCAGAGTACTGAGTTGGAGAACCAACTCCAACTCATGCTGAAACAACTCCAGAACCCTGGGAACCGAGAACGCCCAACAGGGAAGAGACCTAGACTCACACTAATCAATATGGGTATGCCATACCCTATAACAGATGGAAGAAGAAGAGGAAGAAGCCTGCTCCTAGTCTTCCCATAGTCTCAACCACCGAGACAGATAAGCCTGTCTCCATCAAGATGGATGTTTCAGCAGTCAGGCCGACTAGGCCAGAGTCTGTAGATTGGGGTGACGTAAAGGGGCCCTGAGTGAGCAGAGCTGGCACTCCTGGCAGAAGGTACAGCAAACTACTGCTCTCGGTACCATGTCTGCAAACTCCACTAGGGCACATGGGGCCACCAGAATCACTGGTCCCCTTACCAGAGCAATCTTGCGCAGAACCCTGCCTAGCAGAGGGAATGGAGAAAAGACATACAGAACCGAACGTCCAGTTATGACGTTACTAAGGCATCCGGACCACTGCCAGAGGATCCTGGGACAGGGAAACAAGGGCCGAGGGCTTGTGATAGTGACGGAACACAAACAGATCCACAACTGGTTGGAACCCATAGTGACACAGGGATTAGCACATCCTGTAGCAGAGGGACTCCCACCGGAGCGAGTATCACTGATATGCAGGGAACATTGTCTCCACCCAGATTAGGGTCATAGACACTTCCTGGAGGGTCCTCCAGCTCCAGGCCCCTCCCAATGATTAATGTAGGACACTGTCAGACAGACCGAGCGCCCCCAAACTGGCAGGCCCAGAAGAGAAGTAGTCAAGCGAGATAGAACCAACTGAAAAAAGCTCACTGTTTCAAACATCAATAGGCGTAAGGGCCTACTAAGGGCCCCACCTCCCCCAGAATCGCAGGGAGTTTCAGAAGAAACCCTCCCCCTTCAACCAGATAGGTTGGCATCCATGGTGACCGTTTCCAGGAAGGGGCAAGAAGGAACTTCCCCCAGACAGGTTCCTTGAGTTCATCCATTCCAAGAGAAACCTTCTTACCAGGTGGGAAGGCCCACAGACCCTGCTCCAGGGATGCTGGATCCCTGTCCTGTATTAACAATAGAAATCGCAGAAGGGCCCAAGGGGAACTGAGCATAAGGGACCTGTTCCGAGCAAGCCACCAACGGCCCACCAGCTGCATCCCTGCCTGGTGAAGGGACCGGGACAGCAATGAGGGACTGAGCCCATGTGACCAGATTGTCCACTTTATTACTGAGAAGGGAAGATTCTCGTTTGAACCTAATCCAGATTCATTCCTAGTAATGGAGTTACCAATTAAGGGGACAATGAGGACTTGGGGTGAATGATCACCCATCCAAATGACTCCCAATGGACACCATCAGCCGGGTATCCAACTTAGCCTGACGTAGAGACTGGGAAGTGAAAAAAAGGAAGCCCAGGTAGGTCATCGCGCGGACGCCCCTTGGTCTCAAGAGACATCACCCCCGTCAGAACCTGTGTGAGCACTCTGGGAGCTGAAGAGAGGCCAGATAACAAGGCCACAATTAGCAGTGTTGGACTTCCAACACAAACCTGAAGAGCCTCGGTGTCCTGAAGGCACAGGGATGTGAACATAAGCATCTTAGAGCTCCACAGATGGCAAGAAACCCCCTGGGCGCAAGGCGCTGATGGCCCATCTCAGAGTTTCCATGCAGAAACTGCCTGTAAGTGGAGGATTGCTGTGAATCCAGAATGGGCCAGCCTGACCCATCCTTTTGGGGGACTGTGGAAAGGTTGGTGTAGCGGCCCCTGCCTCTGCCTGTTAAGGGCAATCTGCAGGTGACCATCAGACCTCGCAGGCCTTGCATGGTCTGTGCCAGCAACTGAACAGCGGCAGGGACCAGGAGTACCTGGGACCTGATAAAACTGGGGAAGGCCGCGCAGCAAACTATCTTGTATCCGGAGGACACAACCTCCTAAATCCACCAGTATGAGGCGTAAAGCCTCCTGACAAGAGCAAAGTGCCGCAGCCATCCCCTCACCCAGACGGGCGAGGGCACCCCATCATGCTTGAGGGGGATTGGTGGAAGATTTAGGCTTAGCCCCGCCGGAGGGGCCAGAGTGTTGTCTGCTGCTCGTGGGGCAGGAGTCTGCGCGAGCCCCTACGAAGGACACCCCTGGTTCTTGTTTAACAGTAAGGAAGGGGGAAATAGGGGTGCCCCTGCCCCGAGGGGGCCTGGACGGCTGCCTGCGTTGGGGTGACTTACCCTTTTTACCAAACAGGTCTAGACAGGCCCCAAACAAGCGTCGCCCTCTAAAGGGAAGCCCAGTAAGAGTCTTTTTAGTAGCATTGTCAGCACCCCCCTGTCGCAGCCAAACCAATCGCCGTATAGCCACCGCAAGGGCAGAAGTTCTTGCACACATTCTAATGGTGTCGTCCAACGCTAATAGGATAAATTTTAAAAACAGATCACAGCTGGAGAGTGCATTAAACACCTCCCAGTGGAGATTCTCAGGTTGATGATCAAGCATCTTTCTGATGAGGGTTCTAGCGGCCACTGCAGTAATAGCCGCGGCAGAGACCGGGCGCAATGCCGTCCCTGCACAAGAAAAGGCGTGGGAGGCTAGCAGCTCAATGTGCCGGTCCTCAGCATCCCGAAGGGTATTATGAGCAGGGGCTGTAATAAAGGGGGGGGTTAGGAACCCCTATGATAGGGGCATCCACCACGGGGGGGGGGGAGGGATGACCAGCAATTAACCACCTCGGGGGGGAAAGGGGTATTTCCTATCCCAGTCCCCTGGGACCCCTGAGAGTTTACTGGGGCATTCCCATTCCTTGAGGACAAGAGCATGGAAGTGAGCCTGTTCTAGGAATTCCAAACGTGCTGTTGCTGTATGGAAACGCTCCCCTCTCGGCTTGTAAGAGTGACGCGCGTGCGGCGGCGGCAGTCATGCAAGTAAATACATAGAAAGGGCGCGGCGGCTGACACCATATCTATAAAAGTCCAAAGACAGACAAAGGCCATAGAAGTGCAAGGATCCAATACAGACCACACAGGCACCCCCCCCCCTTTCTTTCCCCCCGACTAAGGGGGGGAACGAGGGAGGATGGCGGCCCTTGGTACAGGGCCCACCGCTACACGAGGCAAGGGGCAGTAATGCGGGAGGGGCATCCCATAGAGGCTCACCATCAGCCTACACCGCCTACCCTTTGGTGAGGGACTGCGGAGGAGCAGCGCTCCATAAGCATGCGTGGTGCAGCCTACCTTCACCCGACCAGCGCAGCCCAGGCTGGGAGGCACAACACAGCGAGGACGGGTGGGAATAGTCCAACAGGGCCGCAGGCTTTAATAGCCCCGCTCACCTGCGAGAGAGTGATACTTCATGTCTTCGCAGTCAGCACTGCAGAGAAATCTGGGGATTTGTGGGAGGTCCCCGGGTATTTGAAGGGCCGGGAGGAGCCTGTTTTGCACGTCTCTGCAGTGCAGCGCCATCTGGCGGAGGATAACCCAAGTGTAAGTACTATATCTGGAGCAGGACGTACTGTATACTAAAAATTTCCCCTTCTGCGGAGGGGACTCCGCCGGAGGAGGAATAGCCAGCACCTCAAATAAACGGGCCAGGGTCTTGGGGGTATCCATGGCATCCCCAAGCCCCTGCCCAGCATCAGCATCCAAAACTGCTGATCCTCAGAGCCATCAGATTCCGTAAACAGTTCCCCTTCCGCAAGCGGAGAATAAACAGATCAGTCAAGGGAATCATGATCATCAAGAACTGGCACTGCCGGTGACAGATACCTTCTCTCGATGTTGGCCAATCTAGCACATACATCAGGTTGCGACTCCCCGCTAATGACCATGTCACTTGGGGTACGGATAAGTCAAGGTGGGATAAGTGATGAGGCCGGCGGCACTGACCCAGACGTCTGGGCCCCCGACTGCCGTGTTATGGCCTGCTGAACACATGGTATGCAACCAGCACATTATCCCCCGCAAGGGATACCCCCCAACCCACACACTGCCGGGACTGCCCCGAAGGGAGCCGGAGCCCGGTATCCTGGGGAGCCTCCATATGGTGATTTGTATGGTAGTCGCAATGACCAGCGGGAATTACGCTAGAAGCTACCCGGGATGCCCCTTCAGTCCGTTAGTGGGAGGATTAGTAAGCCCTTATTTTTTGGCCAAGGGACCCCAACAATAACAAAATGGGGCCCCCCGTAAGTAACGTACACCAAGACACGCACTCAAACATGCAGAATGTACAAAGAGTGTGGCAAAAAACATATAAAATAATATATAACATTGACTATAGTATAGTATATAATACTAATAGAAATGTATATAATAATAATATGGCATACTTATTTCTTCATGTAAGTAATAAACATAATGTATGCGCAAATAGTACAATAAAAGAGTAGCGTGAGGTCCCCCGCAAGGGATACCCCTGGCATGAATGGAGTCTTGAACAGCAATCTACCATCTATCATCACTCAGAGTCTGCTGCTCTAGCTATGGTGCTTTCTGCTGGAGTTACACTAATGACGCCCAGTGCGCATGTGGGCATTGACAAAAATAGTTCAATTACTGGTTTACGGAAGTATATAGGCGGGAGGAGCCTGGATGACTCAGGCAACAGACAACAAGCAAAGCCCCGCAGGGCACTCACCGCACAACAGAAGGCGATCCCCAGCCTGAAAGGAGGAAGAAGTAGGGCGGGCCGGCGCAGATCGCGCGCCACGCCTGGCCCCACCCCCTCCCCACCCAGCAACACGATGCCATTGACCGGGCGCCGCCGAGGGCGGCAGAGAGTGGGGCCGGCCTCCGCCAGTGCGCCGAGAGCCCGGCCCCGCCCCCTCTCCTCACCGCAAGGAGAGGGAGAAGCTCACACTTAGCCCTAGCAGCCGTGACAGGGCGGCCGGCTCTCAATACGGCCGCCTCATGTATCAAAGAAAGATAAAATGAATGTTAAAAGCACACACACACACTCATACACCCATTCATTAAAAGGATTACTTCCCGATGCTTCACATCAACTGGACAAGGGAGAAATCACAGGCCCCCCTCCCATTGTGAATACAGGAAATAAAGGAAAGGGAGGGAGGGATCCCCAACTACGGTAGTAGAACATGGGGAAACGGACAGGGCATCCCAAACCAGGGTCACCAACCTGGTAGCCGCCTACCCCTTGTAATGGGGTCACACGGAGGAGCGTGGCTCCTATCAGTGCACCTGTTAAAGGTGAGTCCTACCGTCACCTGGACCTACAGCCAAGGCTGGGAGGCATTAGGGGAATTAAGCATAAATAGGTCCGGGCAGAAATAGGGATAAAAATGGCCGGGTGTGAACCCGGCTTACCTGCAAGGAGGAGACTTCATCTTCTGACTTACTCGCTGTCTGCAGAGACGATTACTGGGGAGTGTGTGGGAGGTCCCAGGTATTTATGGGTTGGGAGGGGCTTCTTTTTTTCTATTCATCTCTGCAAAAGTTCGCCCTCTACTGTACATAACCCAAGTGTAATGAATATTTCCGAAGCAGGGTGTGAGACATACTTAGAATAATACTTTGGGTGCACGGCACACAAACCGCGCCACCACCACTCAAAGGGGATGCCCCGAAGGGCCCCCAAGCTTGCTATCCCCAGAAGCCTCCATATGGTGATTATCACAGGCACAATAGGCCAGTACAGGGTAAGGGCTAAGAAAAGCCACCCGGGATGCCCCCCAAGGGATGCCCACTGAGAAGGCCAGGAGGGAAAAAGGAAGGTGGGGGAGGGATAGGACCGGGAGAAACCACAACACACTACAAATACAATTCTGTGAAATACTCACCTGTAGAATTGATATTTGTATACAGTACGTCCTGCTCCAGATATAATACTTACACTTGGGTTATCCTCCGCCAGATGCCGCTGCACAGAGATATGCAAAACAGGCTCCTCCCGGCCCTTCAAATACCCAGGGACCTCCCACAAATCCCCAGCATTGAAAAGCAGTGAACAAGAAGCCGGGAGAATTAAACCACCCAGAACAACTGGTAATTATAACAATGATAACAATCACCTTACAGGGGATCCAGAATAATGCAAAAAACAGGGTGGGGTGGAGCAGGACGTACTGTATACAAATATCAATTCTACAGGCGAGTATTTCACAGAATTGTATTATTCTTAGTATACAGTACGTCCTGCTCCAGATATAATACTTACACTTGGGACATCCAATAGCAGTGTCCATAAAGTAGGGTGGGATCCCCAACAAAAAAGGCAACAGCAGACAGTTTAAAACCACTGTCACCTGCATAACCATACGGCCAAGACAGAGTGAGCTGAGGCCCTAACATCAACCTTGTAAAAACTTTGCAAAAGGTATGAGCAGAAGGCCAAGGTAGCTGCCTAGCCAACCAGTTCAACAGAAGCCCGATGCTGAAAAGCCCAAGAGGCATCAAGCACGAGTAGAAAAAGAATCGAGGCGACAAGGAAGATTCTTCCCCTTGCTGGAATAGGCCTGAGTAACAGCCTGACGAATCCAATAGCTACAGTAGACTTGGCAGAAGCCAAAAGACCGAATCAAGGACTAGGAGGAACATCCATTAAGGTAATAACCTGGACCGAAGCCGCCCAACTCCCGAAAGCAGAAGAGATCGGGCACACAGGATGTAATGACCACAGGCCCCAAGGAACATCAGTTCCCCTAAAGGACACAGTGACTACCAAGGAAAACTTCCAACACCTGATTAAGGAATGCAGAACCCTTTCCTCAGCGTTTCTAGGAAAAAGGCACAGCAGGGATAGCAATATCTCGAATCAATGAACAAGAGACACCTCCAGATGCAGAGAGTCCGGCTTCAGGCGGAACGCCACCTTATCCTAGTGTATCTCAAGGAATGGGGGCTAGGTAGTCAGAGCCGCCCACTAACACACGCCTGACCAAGGTAATAGTCACCAGAAGGACAACCTTGAAGGTAAGAACAGCCAGACAGAATCCTGAATAGGACCAAGGGACAAAAACCTGCAAGCGGACAGAATGAAATTCAATTTCAAATCCCAACGGGGACCATAGGATTACATGGGGGACGCACATGAGTAACCCCTGAAGGAAGTCTTAACCAAGGAAGACTGAACCAGAGACTACTAAGGCAAGGTGGACAGGGCAGAACCTGACCCATCAGAGTACCGAGTTGGAGAACCAACTCCAAATCATGCTGCAAACAACACTAGAACCCTGGGAACAGAGAACGCCCAATAGGGAAGAGACCTAGACTCACCACCAATCAATATGGGTATGTCATACCCTACAACAGATGGAAGAAGAAGAGGAAGAAGCTTGCTCCTAGCCTTCCCATAGTCTCAAAATACCGAGACAGATAAGCCTGTCTCCATCAAGATGGATGTTTCAGCAGTCAGGCCAACTAGGCCAGAGTCTGTAGATTGGGGTGACGTAAAGGGAGCCCTGAGTGAGCATAGCTAGCACTCCTGGCAAAAGGTACAGAAACTACTGTCCTTGGTACCATAACCACCCTCTACTAGGGCACCTGGGGGCCACCAGAATCACTGGTCCCCTTGCCAGAGCCATCATGCGCAATGGGAATGGGGAAAAGACATACAGAACTGAACGTCCAGTCATGACGTTACTAAGGCATCCGGACCACTGCCAGAGGATCCTGGGACAGGGAAACAAAGGCCGAGAGCCTGTGATAGTGACGGAACACAAACAGATCCACAACTGATTGGACCCCATAGTCGCAGGGGGGCTCCACCGGGGCGAATATCACTGATAGGCAGGGAACATTGTCTCCACCCAGATTAGGAACCTAGACACTTCCTGGAGGGTCCACCAGCTCCAGGCCCCTTCCAATGGTTAATGTAGGACACTGTCGTCAGACAGGCCGACCGCCCCCAACCTGGCAGGCCCAGAAGGGAAGTAGTCAAGCGAGATAGAACCAACTGAAAAACGCTCACCGTTTCAAAATCAATAGGTGTAAGGACCGTCTAAGGGCCCCACCACCCCCAGAATCGCAGGGAGTTTCGGAAGAAACCCTCCCCCTTCAACCTGATAGTTTGGCATCCATGGTGACCGTTTCCAGGAATTGGTAAGAAGGAACTGCCCCCAGACAGCTTCCTTGAGTTCATCCACTCCAAGAGAAACCTTCTTACCAGGTGGGAAGGCCCACAGACCCTACTCCAGGGATGCCGGATCCCTGTCCTGTATTAACAATAGAAGTCACAGAAGGGCCCAAGGGGAACTGAACATAAAGGACCTCTTCCAAGCAAGACACCAACGGGCCCACCAGCTGCATCTCTGCCTGGTGAAGGGACCGGGACAGCAATGAGGGACTGAGCCCATGTGAACAGATTCAAGTATTGGAAAAAGTGCAATTCCTCACCGAAGTGAAGGAAAAAGACTATTGTGGCGCGCTGGGTGGAGTTCTACTTTAAGGAGGTTATAAATTGTAGGTTTAAAGATGTCCCCTTTCTCTGGAAGTCAACCAGGTTTTGGGTATAAATTTTCTGTGCTGTGTATTGCTAAGGAACTGCCATATAAGTGACAGTCCTTATTTTTGCAGCATAAATCAATTCAAATGGTATATTATATGTGGGCTAATTAGCCGGTGTTAATAATTTATGAAAAGAAAAACTTACCGCCACGGCCCGGGGGTACTTAACCTGCCCAGGGCCTCTGACGTAAGGAGGTTCTCAACGACGTAATGATGACATTCGTTGCAGTGCTGCGAGATCACTTTTAGTCTGCTTCAGTGGAGTCTGTATTCCATCCAATGAATTGGTTGTCTTCAATTGAATAAAGATACCGCAAGAGTGTTTATTCTAAACACACTTTTATTCAGGAACGGGCAAAGTAGGGGGAGGGGGGCGGTGAAAGGGTATGAGTCACTGTGGGGGGATGGGGTAAAGTTCAGCAGCGGCGATCCGTGCTGTGTAGTTGGTAAAAGTTCTTTAGTCTTTAGAAGTAAACTTCATATCCATTCCGGCTGCTTCAAATTCCCATAGTTGTAGTAAAAATTCTGTTCCGTGGAAGGTTGATTGGAGCGGCGTTCTTGCCCGGCTCCAGATAGATCCGACGCGCGTTTCGGTGTTTACACCGTCCTCAGGGATTGAGTTTTAGGCTTCTAATGGATAGGTGTCTTTTTATTGGTGGAAAGTGTCCACGTGGTGCTTTCAGGAGGCGTTGTAACTTTTTTCATGTCATTAGTCCGCAGCTGTTACAAATGTTGTCTTGGGAGTGCTCTGGGTTCTTATAAACTGATAGTTGTTACAAATGTTTCTTTCTTGGCAGCATGTTTCAGTTGCTACACTCGTATTGCTCTGGCAGCACGCCGGCTGTCATCCGTTTGCAACATTTGTATTCCTTTTGACCGCAGACTTTAGAAAGTGCTTTTAACAGCCTGCGGCTTGAGTTTTGGCTGGTATTGAAGGCTGCGTATTGTCGGCAAAAGCCGACAAAGATAAAAAACATGAATAAAGGTTAAAAAAATGTGAATAAAGGTTAAAAAAAGGTTAAAACATGTTTTAAAAATTAGTAACAAGTGAGAGATAAAAAAATCTGAGTAAAAATAGACCACAAAAAATTTATTTAAAATAGGTTCAAATGAGTTGGACATGGGATATTAATCTAAAAAGGGTTCTGTATGTATATATATAAAAAACAGTGTTAAAAATAATGATTAATAATGGTTAATAATGATTTTATAAACATTAAAAAGTGTATGATAAGAAAATGCCTGTGGTTCTATATGTTAAAAAGGCATTGGACTGTAAAATTTGATGTTAGAATAAATAAATTAGATTATGTAGATATGAATAGGATGTATGAGTGTATATCTCTGGGAGATTAATGGTGTTGGTGCAAATATGCTGCAATGAGAGATGTGTGAGTGATAGAAGTACAGATGGTTCGAGACCAAAAAAGAAAGAAAATTAGTTTTTTACTACGTTGAAGGAAGAAATATTTTTTAGTTATTTTGTAAAAAGCAATTAAGATCGATCTCTACATTTAACCCATTTGGGGTGAGGGAATCAAGTTCAAAAATCCAAAAAGTTTCTCGTTTTGAGAGTTCAATATCAATATTGGATCCTCTCCAATTGGCTCGAACTTTTTCAATTATCCAGTAATTGAGGTGTTTTGGGTCTTGGTTATGTTTGGATTTGAAGTGGGCTGAGAGGTTGTGGGTTTCCAAGCCTTTTATTATGTTTCTGGTGTGCTCTCTTAAGCGGACTTTGAATTGTCTCTTTGTGCGGCCTATGTACAACAGGTTGCACGGACACTGCAGACAATAGATAACTTCCTTTGTGTTACACGATGTGATCCCTTTTATCTTGTATTCCTTCTCCGTTTTAGGGTCTTTGAACGAGGTTATCTGAACGGGATGAGATGTGTGTTTTATTGCTGTTTTGCATGTGTGACAGTCTCTGCATTTATTAAATCTGTTGAATTTATTGGTGGGAGCTGCTGGTGGGTTGATGTAGCTTCTAGTTAGTTGCTGTGCAAGGGTTTGGGGTCTCCTGTAGATGAATTGAGGCCGTTCCGGAATTATATTCTGTAAGGAGGGATCAGCCTGTAAAATGTTCCAGTTTTTCTTGAAAATTCGTTCAATCTGCTTGTAGTTTCTATTGTATCCCGTTATAAATGGAAGCTTGGTTCTTTCTGATTCTATAGGATTTGTTTTGGGTTTTGGTCTGCATTGTTTGTGTGAGGCGGTTTCTTCAATAGTTTTGTTGATGGTCCTTTGGTCGTATCCTTTTTCAGTAAATCTGGCTCCTAAGACTTGGGCTTGGGTGTGGTAGATTGCCCTATCCGTACAGTTCCTTTTTATTCTTGTAAATTGTCCTTTTGGAATATTTTGTAACCATTTAGGATGGTGGCAACTGTCAATAGGAATAAAACTATTGCGGTCAGTTTCCTTGAAAAAAGTCTTAGTCTTGATCTGATTGTTGTCCTTATAGATGGTGAGGTCTAGAAAGTTAATTTCGGATATACTCACGTCGTGTGTGAACTTAATGTTCCAATTATTGGTATTGAGGGATGTTAAAAAATTTTCTAGTTGTTCCTTGGGACCATTCCATAGGAAGATGCAATCATCTATATATCTTTTATATAAAAGTAGCTCTTTTGGTCTTATTTTCTTAAGAACTTCTGATTCCCAGTGTGCCATGAATAAGTTGGCTACGCTAGGGGCAAATTTGCCCCCCATGGCTACGCCGATCTTCTGTAAATAGAAATGGTTTTCGTACCAAAAATAATTGTGTGTCAGGGCAAACTGTAGACATTCTATGATAAATTGTATCTGTGGTTGTGGTATTTGGTGGGCTTCTTTCAGAAAATGATGGACAGCTTCTATGCCTTTTTGATGGGGTATAATTGTATACAATGAACTTACATCAGCTGTGCCCATAGCCAGATCTGGATTGTCTCGGAAGTCTTGTAAGATGTTGAGCAGATCTCCTGAGTCTTTTAAATATGCTGGTGTTTTGATGACCAACGTTTGTAAATAGGAGTCAATATATTCCCCAATTCTGCTTGTCAAAGATCCAATTCCACTTATAATTGGGCGGCCTGGTGGGTTGTCTTTATTTTTGTGTATTTTTGGAAGATGGTATAAAGTGGATACCCACTTTATACCATCTTCCAAAAATACATCATTTTTCTGAAAGAAGCCCACCAAATACCACAACCACAGATACAATTTATCATAGAATGTCTACAGTTTGCCCTGACACAATTATTTTTGGTACGAAAACCATTTCTATTTACAGAAGATCGGCGTAGCCATGGGGGGCAAATTTGCCCCTAGCGTAGCCAACTTATTCATGGCACACTGGGAATCAGAAGTTCTTAAGAAAATAAGACCAAAAGAGCTACTTTTATATAAAAGATATATAGATGATTGCATCTTCCTATGGAATGGTCCCAAGGAACAACTAGAAAATTTTTTAACATCCCTCAATACCAATAATTGGAACATTAAGTTCACACACGACGTGAGTATATCCGAAATTAACTTTCTAGACCTCACCATCTATAAGGACAACAATCAGATCAAGACTAAGACTTTTTTCAAGGAAACTGACCGCAATAGTTTTATTCCTATTGACAGTTGCCACCATCCTAAATGGTTACAAAATATTCCAAAAGGACAATTTACAAGAATAAAAAGGAACTGTACGGATAGGGCAATCTACCACACCCAAGCCCAAGTCTTAGGAGCCAGATTTACTGAAAAAGGATACGACCAAAGGACCATCAACAAAACTATTGAAGAAACCGCCTCACACAAACAATGCAGACCAAAACCCAAAACAAATCCTATAGAATCAGAAAGAACCAAGCTTCCATTTATAACGGGATACAATAGAAACTACAAGCAGATTGAACGAATTTTCAAGAAAAACTGGAACATTTTACAGGCTGATCCCTCCTTACAGAATATAATTCCGGAACGGCCTCAATTCATCTACAGGAGACCCCAAACCCTTGCACAGCAACTAACTAGAAGCTACATCAACCCACCAGCAGCTCCCACCAATAAATTCAACAGATTTAATAAATGCAGAGACTGTCACACATGCAAAACAGCAATAAAACACACATCTCATCCCGTTCAGATAACCTCGTTCAAAGACCCTAAAACGGAGAAGGAATACAAGATAAAAGGGATCACATCGTGTAACACAAAGGAAGTTATCTATTGTCTGCAGTGTCCGTGCAACCTGTTGTACATAGGCCGCACAAAGAGACAATTCAAAGTCCGCTTAAGAGAGCACACCAGAAACATAATAAAAGGCTTGGAAACCCACAACCTCTCAGCCCACTTCAAATCCAAACATAACCAAGACCCAAAACACCTCAATTACTGGATAATTGAAAAAGTTCGAGCCAATTGGAGAGGATCCAATATTGATATTGAACTCTCAAAACGAGAAACTTTTTGGATTTTTGAACTTGATTCCCTCACCCCAAATGGGTTAAATGTAGAGATCGATCTTAATTGCTTTTTACAAAATAACTAAAAAATATTTCTTCCTTCAACGTAGTAAAAAACTAATTTTCTTTCTTTTTTGGTCTCGAACCATCTGTACTTCTATCACTCACACATCTCTCATTGCAGCATATTTGCACCAACACCATTAATCTCCCAGAGATATACACTCATACATCCTATTCATATCTACATAATCTAATTTATTTATTCTAACATCAAATTTTACAGTCCAATGCCTTTTTAACATATAGAACCACAGGCATTTTCTTATCATACACTTTTTAATGTTTATAAAATCATTATTAACCATTATTAATCATTATTTTTAACACTGTTTTTTATATATATACATACAGAACCCTTTTTAGATTAATATCCCATGTCCAACTCATTTGAACCTATTTTAAATAAATTTTTTGTGGTCTATTTTTACTCAGATTTTTTTATCTCTCACTTGTTACTAATTTTTAAAACATGTTTTAACCTTTTTTTAACCTTTATTCACATTTTTTTAACCTTTATTCATGTTTTTTATCTTTGTCGGCTTTTGCCGACAATACGCAGCCTTCAATACCAGCCAAAACTCAAGCCGCAGGCTGTTAAAAGCACTTTCTAAAGTCTGCGGTCAAAAGGAATACAAATGTTGCAAACGGATGACAGCCGGCGTGCTGCCAGAGCAATACGAGTGTAGCAACTGAAACATGCTGCCAAGAAAGAAACATTTGTAACAACTATCAGTTTATAAGAACCCAGAGCACTCCCAAGACAACATTTGTAACAGCTGCGGACTAATGACATGAAAAAAGTTACAACGCCTCCTGAAAGCACCACGTGGACACTTTCCACCAATAAAAAGACACCTATCCATTAGAAGCCTAAAACTCAATCCCTGAGGACGGTGTAAACACCGAAACGCGCGTCGGATCTATCTGGAGCCGGGCAAGAACGCCGCTCCAATCAACCTTCCACGGAACAGAATTTTTACTACAACTATGGGAATTTGAAGCACCCGGAATGGATATGAAGTTTACTTCTAAAGACTAAAGAACTTTTACCAACTACACAGCACGGATCGCCGCTGCTGAACTTTACCCCATCCCCCCACAGTGACTCATACCCTTTCACCGCCCCCCTCCCCCTACTTTGCCCGTTCCTGAATAAAAGTGTGTTTAGAATAAACACTCTTGCGGTATCTTTATTCAATTGAAGACAACCAATTCATTGGATGGAATACAGACTCCACTGAAGCAGACTAAAAGTGATCTCGCAGCACTGCAACGAATGTCATCATTACGTCGTTGAGAACCTCCTTACGTCAGAGGCCCTGGGCAGGTTAAGTACCCCCGGGCCGTGGCGGTAAGTTTTTCTTTTCATAAATTATTAACACCGGCTAATTAGCCCACATATAATATACCATTTGAATTGATTTATGCTGCAAAAATAAGGACTGTCACTTATATGGCAGTTCCTTAGCAATACACAGCACAGAAAATTTATACCCAAAACCTGGTTGACTTCCAGAGAAAGGGGACATCTTTAAACCTACAATTTATAACCTCCTTAAAGCAGAACTCCACCCAGCGCGCCACAATAGTCTTTTTCCTTCACTTCGGTGAGGAATTGCACTTTTTCCAATACTTGTATCTCCAATAGGGGAAGTGACCCCCTATAAGTGGCAGCAGCTTCCTACCATCTCCAGCGCTTATCACTAACAAAAGTACCCACCATGTGAACAGATTGTCCACTTTATTAATGAGAAGGGAAGATTCTCGTTAGAACCTGATCCAGATTCATTCCTAGTAATGGGATTACCAATTAAGAGGACAATGAGGACTTGGGGTGATTGATCACCCATCCAAATGACTCCCAATGGACGCCATCAGCCGGGTATCCATCTTAGCCTGACGCAGACTGGGAAGTGAGAAAGGACGTCCAGGTAGTCATCGCGCAGACGCCCCTTGGTCTCATCAGAGACATCACCATCGTCAGGCCACAATTAGCAGTGTTGGACTACCAACACGAACCTGAAGAGCCTCAGAGACCTGAAGGCACAGGGCTGTAAACATAGGCATTTTAGAGTCCCCCAGACGGCAAGAAGCCCACTGGGCGCAAGGTGCTGATGGCCCATCTCAGAGTTTCCATGCAGAAACTGCCTGTAATTAGAGAACTGCCGTGAATCCAGAATGGGCCAGCCGGACCCATCCTTTTGGGAGACTGTGGAAAGGTTGGTATAGCGGCCCCTGCCTCTGCCTGTTACGGGCAATCTGAAAGAGACCCTCAGACCTCGCAGGCCTAGCATGGCCTGTGCCAGCAACTGAACAGCGGCATGGACCAGGAGTACCTGTGACTTGATAAAACTGGGGAAGGCCGCACAGCAAACTCTATCCTGTAGCTGGAGGACACAACCGCCTGAATCCACTAGAATGAGGCGAGATGCCTCCTGACAAGAGCAAGGTGCTGCAGCCATCCCCTCACCCAGACGGGCGAGGGTGCCCCATCATGCTTGAGGGGGTTTGGTGGAAGATTTGGGCTTAGCCCCGCCGGAGGGGCCAGAGCGTTGTCTGCTGCTCGTGGGGCAGGAGTCTGCACGAAAAATCCGTAAGGACACCCCTGGTTCCTGTTTAACACTAAGGTAGGGGGGAGGAGGGGTGCCCCTGCCCGAGACGGCCATCTGCGTAGGGGTGATTTGCCCTTTTTACCGAACAGGTCTAGACGGGCCCCAGATAGGCGTTGCCCTTTAAAGGGAAGCCCAGTAAGAGTCTTTTAGTAGCATCGTCAGCACCCCACTGTCACAGCCAGACCAAGCGACGTATAGCCACCGCAAGGGCAGAAGTTCTTGCACACATTCTAATAGCGTCATCCAGCGCTAATAGAATAAATTTTACAAATACATCACAATTGGAGAGTGCATTAAACACCTCCCAGGGGAGATCCTCGGGGTGATGATAAAGCAACTTTCTGATGAGGGTTCTAGCGGCCACTGCAGTAATAGCCGCGGCACAGACCGGGTGCAGCGCCGTCCCAGCACAAGAAAAGGTATGGGAGGCCAGCAGCTCAATGCGCCGGTCCTCAGCATCCCGAAGGGTATTATAAGCAGGGGTTGTAATAAAGGGGGGATTAGGGACCCCTATAATCGGCGCATCCACCACGGGGGATGATGACCAACAATTAACCACCTCAGGGGAAAAAGGGTATTTCCTATCCTAGTCCCCTGGAACCCCTGGAAGTTTACTGGGGCATTCCCATTCCTTGAGCACAAGGGCACGGAAATGAGCCTGCTCTAGAAATTCCAAACGTGCAGTCGCAGTATGGAAACGCTCCCCTCTAGGCTTGGGGACCTGACTGGGGAGAGAGATAGACAGTGCCTTAAAGACCTTAAGCAACAAGTCGTCAGTGTCACACTGGCCCCAGTATTCAGGGCCAGAATCGTCATGACTCCTCAGCCTCTCATCAGATGAGCCTGAGTCAGAGAACAACTCCCCTTCATCAGAAGGGGTATAGTCACACAGAGTAGTAAACTCCTCGGTTCTCATAGAAAATACAGAAACATGAGGCGACAGGTGCCGCTTCCTACCAGTGCCCATTCGCTCTGACAACCTAGCAATAATATGTTCAGCCGTAGGCAGTCTGGAAGGCCCAGCAGGCTGCAATTCCCCACTTGTAGGCGACTCAGCAGGAGAGAGATTTAAGCCTGGGGAGATAGGTGAATTGAAGCTTGGTGTAGCCACTGGCCGACCTGATTGCAGGGCCAGGGCTTGCTCGGCACAGGGTACGCAGACCCGTGCCCTGTCAGCATCAGCATGGGGTTGTCCACACGCTATACACCGCCGGTCTTGTCCCAGAGGGACCCCGGTCACATAATTCTGAGATGCCTCCATATGGTGATTATTCAAGGCACAATATGCCCGTAGGGATTTACACTATAAGTAACCCTGGATGCCCCAAAGACCCGCTAGGGAAGTGGGAGAATATTACAAGGCCCGCTATAATTTTACACCGGGCGGGAGAAGCCAATGGTGTTCACCAGTCTGAAAGACATAATGGGAATAAAGGGTGTCAGAACCATGCGCAGTAATCAAGGATCATGAAAATCGCCCGCGAGGGCACTTACAGACCAAGGGAGGAGGAGGACCGCTACCACGCGTGCGTGCGGCCAGCATCAAAATGGCGCCAAGCGAACCTCGAAGGGCGGCCAGAGCGGGCTGTGACGCGGAGCGCGCCAAACCAGGTCCCCGCCCGCCCGAAGACCGCGAAGCTCTGAGATAGTTACAACGTTGTCATGAGGAGCGAAGTGTATGGCACACTTAGGAGAATGATTTGCCAATGAAGACGCCGCAGCGTCTGAGGCGCCGCCGCCGCCCGCCGCAGCACATCCAGTAAGGAAAGAGGTGCGCGTGGCAGCGACAGGTACACAATAAAAATGCAAACAGCGCGGCTCTGACACCAGGAATACCAGTCAAAGACAGTACTAAGGCCATAAGCGTGTAAACATACCCTGAGAACACCCCCCCCCCTTTCTTTCCCCCTGGGCTACGGGGGGAACGAGGGAGGATGGCGACCCTTTGTACAGGGCCCACCACTACACGGGGCATGGGGCAATAGTGCGGGAGGGGCATCCCCTAGAGGCTCACCATCAGCCTAAACCGCCTACCCTTTGGTGGGAGACTGCGGTGGAGCATGGCTCCGTTAAGCACGCATGGTGCTGCCTACCTTCACCCGACGAGCGCAGCCCAGGCTGGGAGGCACATCACAGGGAGGACGGATGGGAATAGTCCAACAGGGCCGCAGGCTTTGATAGCCCCGCTCACCTGCGAGAGAGTGATACTTCATGTCTTCGCAGTCAGCACTGCAGAGAAATCTGGGGATTTGTGGGAGGTCCCTGGGTATTTGAAGGGCCGGGAGGAGCCCGTTTTGCATGTCTCTGCAGTGCAGCGCCATCTGGTGGAGGATAACCCAAGTGTAAGTATTATATCTGGAGCAGGACGTACTGTATACTAAGAATATCAAAAAGACACCATAAGTATCCCGCAGCACATGCCCCAACGAGAACTCTGCCCAGAAGGGGAATTGGTGGAAACACGTACAGGAGCCGAAACTCCCTCCAAGACATGGACAGGGCATCCGTGGCCAGAGCCAGAGGATCCTGAGACAGGGATACAAAACACGGGAGCTTGTGATTGTGACGGGACGCAAACAGATCCACATCTGGCACACCCCAACAGTGACACAGGGACTGAAATACCCTGTTGCAGAGGGACCATACCCCCTGACGGGACGACCCCCTGCTCAGAGCATCTGCCAGCAGGTTCTCCGCCCCCGGAATGCATACCGCCGAGATGCATTGGCCTCCGCCCATGTTAGAATTAGAGAAACTTCCTGGAGAGCCCCCTTGCTCCGGGTCCCTCCCTGATGGTTGATGTAGGCAACCGCCGTTCTGTTGTCTGAGCGAACCTGAACCGCCCGACCCCTCAGGTGATGGTCAATTGTTCCAGCACCAATCTGACTGCCCTGAGTTCCAAGACACTGATGGGTAGATGGGCCTCCTGAGGGCCCCACCTCCCCTGGAAGCGCAGGGACTTCCAGAATCCCCCCCAACCCGACTGGCATCCGTTGTGACCGTCTCCCAGGAGGGAGCCAGGAAGGATCTGCCCCTTGTCAAGTTCCTGTGGTCCAGCCACCACGTAAGGGATTGTCTGACCGAGGGGGGAACCACCCATAACCCGTCCAAGGACGCTGGGTTCTTGTTCCAAACTGACAGAAGGTGAAGCTGCAGGATTCTCAAATGAAACTGGGCGAAGGGCACCGCCTCGAAGCTTGCCACCATCAAGCTCACCAACTGCATTCCCTGCCGGATGGAGGGATGAGGGCTCGAAAGCAGGGACATTGCCTGCGTTGTCAGAGCTTCCACCTTCTGCTGAGGAAGGAATATCCTTGACTGAACTGTATCCAGAATCATCCCCAGGAACGGGGTCACTGAGGAGGGGGACAGAGAGGACTTGGGGTAATTAATCACCCATCCGAAGGACTCCAGGATGGACACTACTAACTGAGTGTCCAGCTCTGCCTGCCGCAGAGACCGAGAGGTGATGAGTATATCGTCCAGGTAGGGCAACACACGTATGCCTTTTAGTCTTAACAGGGACATCACCCCTGCCAGCACCTTGGTGAACACCCTGGGAGCCGACGTGAGGCCGAATGGCAGGGCCACGAACTGGTAATGCTGATCCAGCAGCGCAAATCTGAGAAACCTTTGGTGTCCAGGGAACACTGGAACGTGCAGGTAAGCATCCTTGATGTCCACAGATGTTATGAAGTCACCTCGGCGCAGCGAGGCGATAGCCGAGCGCAAAGTTTCCATATGGAAGTGTTTCTGACAAATCTGTTGAGGATTTTTAAATCCAGAATGGGTCTGACTGACCAGTCCTTTTTGGGTACCGTGAAAAGGTTGGAATAAAACCCCTTGCCCCTGTCTCTTAAGGGGACCTTGCAAATGACCCCTAGATCCAGAAGGTCCTGCACAGCCAGCATGAAGACCCGAGCTGAGGCAGGGTCCTGAGGGATCCGGGACCCAACGAACCTGGTAGGGGGCCGTACAGCAAATTCTATCTTGTAACCGGAGGAAACTACCTCCTGAATCCACCGGTCTGAGACGTGGCGACTCCAGACATGCTGGAAGTGCTGTAGACGTCCCCCCACCCTGACGGGCGAGGGCGCCCCTTCATGCTTGAGGGGTCTTGGGCCCCCAGGAGGAACCGGGACGGCGTCCTTTATTCTTGTTCCAGGGATCTGCGCGCGACCCAGCGAAGGACACTCCTCTGCCTTGCTTAGCCCCACGGTAGGGGGGTCGATTGGGAGCTTGGGCCACGAAAGGGCCGAATCTGACGCTTGCGCTGGGGTAACTTGCCACCCTTGGCAAAGATATCTAACCTTTCACCAAACAGGCGCAAACCTTTAAATGGAAGCCCCGTAAGGGCCTTCTTGGCGGCGTTATCAGCGGCCCACTGGCGCAACCAGACCGCTCGGCGTATGACTACCACCAGAGCAGAAGATCTAGCGCTCAACTTAATAGCATTGTCCGATGCAGATAGGATATAGTTCACAAAAGTTTCACAGGTGGCCAGAGCATTGGCAGCATCAGAGGGCAAGTCACCCGCGTCTTAAGTGACGCTCCCCCAAACGCAAAGGCATGACATGCCAGTTGGTCAACACGCCGATCCTCCGAATCCCGCAGCGTAGTAGTGTCGGGGGAGTGCATAATAGAGGTGTTGGACAGACTTAGAATTGGGGCATCGACTTCGGGTGGCGATGTCCAACACTTGCCCAGGTCAGCAGGAAAGGGATATTTCTTATCCACAATTTTAGGAACCCCATGAAGTTTGCTGGGGTGTTCCCATTCTTTCAGCATGAGGCTATTAAAATGGGTTTGTTCGGGAAATTCCAACCGCGCCCTAGCGGTGTGGAACAGATCACCCCTTTGCCGGGGAGCCGCTGCAGGGGGAGAGAGGGACAATACGTCAAAGATCTGGGTCAACAGTCTATCAATGTCGTCCAAGGACCAATGATCAGAACCAGACTCTTCCTGTCCCATAGACTCGTCGTCGTATGATCCTGAGTCAGAGAACATTTCCCCTTCGTCTGAGGGGGGATGTGCGTAAGAAAGAAGTAAATCATCAGATTCTATAGGAAATATAGTAGATTCAGGATTCAAATGTCGCCTCTTGGCAGTGGCCTTGCGCGCCAAGGAGCCAGCAATTAAGTTTTCCACACTAGCCAGTCTAGTGGCCAAATCAGAATGAGCATAAGCCCCAATACCAGTGAGGATTCTCAGACTTGGGGGAGTAGGTGAAGAGAGGCGAGGTGCGGGCCCAGCCTCAGAAGAGGTGGGAAGACCGGCTAGCGCATGCTGTGCACAAGGAACGCAGACCCGTGCATTGTCACCGCTGCTAGGTAAGACCCCACAAGCTACACACAGAACGGGCTTGTCCCGAGGGAACCCGTTCACAATATCCTGAGATGCCTCCATATGGTGATTATTATGTGCAATATGCCAGTAGGGATTGACGCTATAAAGCAACCCTGGATGCCCCAATGACCCGCTGGGAAGTGGGAGTGATTTATTAAAAGTCTGGACCGGGCGCTACGCCGGGCCGGGAGAAGCCACGGTCAGAGCCAAGCGAGGAGAAGCAAAAAGCTAAAGAAAGGTCGCCCGTGAGGGCACTTACAGCACAGCGAGGGGAGGACTTCTCTTCACCACGCACCACGCACACGTGAGAAGGAAATGGCGCCAGCAAACCTCGAAGGGCAGGCCAGAGTTGAAGATGATGCGGAACGCACCACACCAGACCACGCCCCCCCGGAGAGCGCGAAGCTCGGAGTGCGTAGCCAGAAAACCAGTAGTTAGAAACTGAACTCTGACCGAGTGAATCACCTCAGGGACTAAACTGACAGGATTAGAATACAGAAATAAACTCGTAGCGTAGACCACCAGGGACACATCGCAATCAGAGCCGCCGTACGCGCCAAGTAAAATACACTAAGGGCGCTGCGGCTAAGTTAAGATCAATGTGAAATGCGGCTCATGACACCCGGTAACCGTCAGGGGCTAAAAGCTTACAAGTGTACTGGAGCAAGGTTAACCGTCGTACACACAACTCCCCCCCTCTTTTACCCCCAATAACGGGGGGGAACTAGGAAGGATGGTGACCCAATACTTGGGGTTCACCGCTACACGGGGTGTGGGGCCTGATGCGGGAGGGGCATCCTCTGAAGGCTCACCATTAGCCTTAACCGCCTACCCTATGGTGGGGGATTGCGATGGAGCCTAGCTCCGTAAGCACACAAGGTGCTGCCTACCTTCACCCGACCAACGCAGCCCAGGCTGGGAGGCAATAACTTCACAATCAAGACGGGTGGAAATAGTCCCGCAGGGCCTCGGGCTGTAAAGCCCCCGCTCGCCTGCGAGAGCGTGATACTTCATGTCTTCGCAGTGAGCACTGCAGAGGAATCTGGGGATTTGTGGGAGGTCCCTCGGTATATGTAGGGCCGGGAGGAGCCTGTTTTCTACATGTCTGCAGAGAACAGCGCCTCAGGCGGAGGATTACCCACATGTTACTACATCTGGAGCAGGACGTGCTGTATGCTTAGAATAGCAGGATATCATACAAATAAGCTATGATCCCAATTCCTTTTTGCCCTAAATTTGCCAGAGGTTCGGCTAGAGCCTTGCTAAAGATCCTGGGAGCTGATGCCAGACCAAAGGGAAGACAGCCAAATTGAAAGTGGAGCATTTGGTTGCCTATCTTTATTGCAAAGCTCAGGAAAGTTTGAGCATAACAGCTCATTGGGACCCGCCAATAGGCATCCTTCAGGTCTATTGAGACCATAAAGGAACCCAGCAGAAGCAGATTGCTGACAGAGGAGATTGATTCCATGTGGAAATGCCTGCAATGCATCGAGAGATTTAGCTTCTTTAAGTTGAGAATGAACCTGAATCCCCCCCGGAAGCCTTCCCCAGAAATACGCTTGAATAGAACCCCTTTCTAATACCTTCTCTAGCTCTGGACCAAAAAGGAACTCCCCACTAAAGGGCAGGGCGCACAGGTAAATCTTAGAGCCCGTGTCCCCTGACCAGGTATGTGGCCACAAGGTCCGGCGAACCAAATTGGTCAAGGCCCTGGTTTGGGCCAAAAACCTTACTAATTACTGACGCCCTTTACGCTTTTCTTAGGAAGTACAGGATTGGCAATGAGGCTTTTTATAGGAATCCTCCAACACGATTTCACACATTGGGCATTTCCTACTCTTATTTTTAGCCTTGGAGCCGGATTTAGCCGTGGACGCTTTCAAGGCAGATGTTTTGGGGGGCTTGGTCTAAAATGACAAAACAGAGTGGTAGAGGCCGTGAGGATCAAAACTTACTGTAGCTATAAATCATGAGCCAGAAAATAAAAAAAGGGAGTTACCGGACTCTTCCCAGACTGAGCTGAGGACAGAGTATTCGGTGGACTTGGATCTGGATTACGTTGATCCGATATATAATCTCCCATAGATGTTGATCAAGGGGCAGAGACTAATAAAAACCTCCTCTGCCTGGTCCCCCATGCCTGGAATGAAATATCTGAGCACTTCCCATGAACCCCCTTTAATAAACAATGACGTTGAGCCACCGGGAGGAGGTGATCCCCAAATCAAACCCGCCCTACTTCCATTTCAAATAATAGAAGTGGCAAGCGCGCGCGTCTAGCCCGAAGGAGACAGCACCCGATGGTAACAGCTGCTGCCCTCGCCCTTCCTCTCCTTGCAGCACGGCGAGATAACAGCTGCCGTGCAGTGGACTCCTTTTGCCCCAGCCCAGCTGCCTCGACTGTACTCTGCATCAGGTAGTGGGGGGGGGAGGACCCCGTAATCCCCAATCTCTCAAAAATTCATTCTTTGTAAAGGGGTAACAAAAGCTTACCCCTCCGCCCTAGTATCAGGTCAGGGAAGGGAGAATCTGGCCTATCCCTTGGGACACCCCGGGTCCCTGGCAGGCTGCCTCAGGTCCTGCACATACCCACAGTGCCGATACTTACCTAAAACCTTTGGTACAGGAGCTGGTGGTCTGGCGTCTGCCCAAGGCAGGAACACAAACAACTGAAGACTGGGAGGAGACGCAAAAATACAATTCTGTGAAACTCACCTGTAGAATTGTTTTGGAATATATCCAGTCCAGGTCGTCCCAGAAGTAATTACATGTGGGTAATCCACCGCTAGGTGGCGCTGACTGCAGGATCAAAAGCTGTAGCTCCTCACGGCCCCCTATAAAAGCAGGCGTCTCTCTATCATTTCCCAGTGGTTAAACAGCAGTAAGAAAAGACAGGCCGGAGGCCAAGAAACCATGTTATTTCACATAGCATCAGCATGTACTCTCTCCAACAAAAAACTCAAGGACAACGGTCCAATATAAAAATGGTAATCACATAACAGGCAAACAAGAGATAATGAAACAAGGGTGGGGTGGGACGACCTGGACTGGATATATTCATTCAAAAACAATTCTACAGGTGAGTTTCACAGATTTGTATTTTTCACTATATCCAGTCCAGGTCATCCCAGAAGTAATTACATGTGGGACATCCAATAGCAGTGTCCATTAGGGTGGGATCCCCAGTGCAAAACAGCATGTAGTTCATTTCACTACCGACTGAAGCACTTTTCGGCCAAAGACAGCATCAGCTGAGGCCCTATCAACAACCTTGTAAAACTTGGTAAAAGGTATGAACCGCCGAGATGCAGGGAACCGCCGTCTGATTGTCCGAGCGAACCTGAATAGCACGACCCTTTAGATGGGGAGTCACCGGATCGCTCTCAACTCCAAGATATTTATGAGTAAGTGGACCTCCTGCAGCCCCCCACTGAACATGGATCTTCTGCGTCAGCAAAAAGCCTCCTCAGCCGGTCAGGCTGGCGTCCGTAGTGACAATCTGAGGGGCCTTGGCAGGGGGCTCGGACTTGGATTCCCAGGAGGGATTGGGTCAGCCACGGGACCTACCTCGTCCCCAGGAATCGCTGCGAGCACCTGAAAATGAAGAGCCTCTTTCTCCTCGAAAGGAGCGATAGGCAGATGAACCCCGAAAGGGCCGCGCAGACTTTTGTCGCTGAGGGAGTCTTCCGTCTTTGACCAGGAGGTACAGGCGCTCCCCAAACAGCCTGTGACCCACAAAGGGGATACTAGTGAGCGACTTCTTGGCCGCTGCATCAGCCGACCACTGCCGCAACCAGAGCGAACGGCGAAGCACGACCAGCAGGGCCGAGACCCTGGCACCGAGACGGACACTATCGTCCATGGCAGAGACAACAAAGGCAATAAACCCCACGCAAGCCTTAAGGGCCTTGTACTCCTCAGCCCGCTTGAGAGACTTGGCAATATCCACAAGGCGTCTCACCTTCTTCCCAATGGCCAAGGAATAGCCGCGGCACACACAGGGTGGAACCAAGCACCGGCAAAAGTGAAGGCATGACAGACCAGCTGATCCATGCACTTGTCAGCTGGATCACGTAGGGAAGCAGTATCGGGTGAAGGAATGACCGTAGTGTTGGACAGACCCGACATGGGGGCATCCACCTCGGGAGGACGGCACCATAGCCGGACCAGCTCCTCAGGAAAGGGATACCGCCTGTCCAGGCCCTTGAGCAAAGACGATAACTTGTTAGGTCTTTCCCATTCCTTGAAAATCATGTTAGAAAAAATACAATTCTGCGATTACTCACCTGTAGAATTGGTATTATATGTATACAGCACGTCCTGTTCCAGAAGATATTACTTACACTTGGGTTATACATCCAGTAGGTGGCGCTGGACGGCAGAGACAGCAAAGTGGCTCCTCCCAGCCCCATATATACCAGGGACCTCCCACAAAATCCCCAGTATTGAAAAGCAGTTAAAAAGACCGGGAGAACTATAACCAATATATAAAAATTTGAACATAAGATCACCAAAAAGAGGTAACTAAAGATAATGATAACAAGGGTGGGGTAGAACAGGACGTGCTGTATACATATAAAACCAATTCTACAGGTGAGTAATCACAGAATTGTATTATTCTAAGTATACAACACGTCCTGTTCCAGAAGATATTCCTTACACTTGGGACATCCAATAACAGTGTCCGTAAGGTAGGGTGGGATCCCCAAAAGTAACAGCAGACAGTTTAAACCACCGCCTGCAGAACCTTGCGGCCAAAAGCAGCATCAGCTGAGGCCCTAACATCAACCTTGTAAGGGAAGGGAGGCTCCTTCCCCTTAGCAGAATAGGCCTGTACCACAGCCTGGTGATCCACTTGCTGATAGTGGACTTAGCTGGAGCCAGACCCTTCTTAGGTCCAGACGGAAGCACAAAAAGAGCATCAGTCTTCCTGAAGGATTCAGTAGCCACTAAATAGAACTTCAGAGTTTGGACTACATCCAAAGAATGCCCAGAAACACGCCTAACAGAAGTGATAGCCACCAAAAATACCACCTTAAGCGTGAGAATGGACAAAGGAGCCCCTTGCAAGGGCTCAAAGGGAGACCCCTGCAGGGCAGATAAGACCAAGTTCAAGTCCCAGACTAGTAACATAGGCTTACGTGGGGGACGCACGTGAGTAACCCCCTGGAAAAAGGTCTTGACCAGGGGATGCTGAGCAAAGGATCTTTGGAAAAAAATAGCCAAAGCAGAAACATGGCCTTTCAAAGTACTGAGCTGAAGGCCCGGATCCAAACCATGTTGGAGAAACTCCAGACTCCTAGGAATAGAAAACACAGGACAGGGAAGCGAGTTAGACTTGCACCAGTCAATGTAAGTACGCCAAACCCTGTAGTAGATGGAAGAGGAGAACCTTTTCCTAGCCCTGATCATGGTATTTACAACCGAGGCAGGCAGCCCTTTTTCCCTCAAGATGGAGGTTTCAACAGCCAGGCCATCAAAGCCAGCGTTTGTAAATTGGGGTGGCGTAGGCGTCCCTGAGTGAGCAGATCTGGAACCCGGGGCAGGGCGTACTGATCTACTGCCAACTGAACGATGTCTGTGAACCACACTCTTCTTGGCCAACAGGGGGCCACCAGGATGGCTGGCACCCCTTCCTGAACCATCTTGCGCAGCACCCTGCCCAGCAGGGGAAACGGGGGGAAACACATACAGGAGCTGGAACCTCGTCCAAGACATTGCCAGGGCATCCTTGGCCAAGGTCATAGGATCCTGGGACAGAGACAAAGACTGAAAGCTTGTGACGGGACGCAAACAGATTCACATTCGGCTGACCCCAGTGGTGGCACAAGGGGCGAAACAACCTGCTGCTGAGGGACCATTCTCCCAGACAAGAGGTCCCCCTGCTCAGAGAGTCTGCCTCCAGATTCCTCACCCCCGGGATGTACACAGCTGAGATGCAGGGAATATTTTCCTCCACCCAGGACAGTATCAGGGACACTTCCCTGAGGGCCCTCTTGCTCCGGGTCCCTCCCTGATGATTGATGTAGGCAACCACCGTCTGGTTGTCCGAGCGGACCTGAACAGCCCGACCCCGCAGGTGTGGGGTTAAGTGGGCGAGAACCAACCTGATTGCCCTCAATTCCAGAATGTTAATAGGGGCATGGGCCTTCTGAGGGCCCCACTGACCCTGGAATTTCAGAATCCCCAACCTGTCAGACTGGCATCCGTGGTGACAGTCTCCCAGCAGGGGGCCAGAAAGGATCTGCCCCCCCCCCCCCCCGCAGGTTCCTTGAGTCCGGCCACCACGCTAGAGACCGCCTGACCAGAGGGGACAAGAAACACCTGATCTAAGGACACAGGGTCCCGATCCCACACTGACAAGAGGTGAAGCTGAAGAGGCCTCATGTGGAACTGAGCATATGGAACCGCCTCGAAGCAGGACACCATCAGGCCCACCAGCTGCATTCCCTGCCTGATGGATGGATGAGGACAAGACAGAAGGAGCTGAGCTTTCTCTTGAAGACTCTTCACCTTCTGCTGAGGAAGAAAGATCTTGACCTGAGATGAATCCAGAATCATGCCCAGAAAGGACTTCAACCACCCCAAATCTTCCCTGTCTCCTTCCATGGTGATCACCCAACCGAATGACTCCAGTGTGGACACCACCCGAGTGTCCAGCTCTGCCTGATAGAAGGACTGAGAAGCGATAAGCGTCGAAGTAGGGAAGAATGCGAATGCCCTGAGATCTCAGAAGAGCCATCACACCTGCCAGCACCTTGGTAAATACCCTGGGAGCCGAGGTGAGACCGAACAGAGCGAACCTGAGGAATCTCTGATGACCTGGAAAGATAGGCACGTGAAGGTAAGCATCCCTGATGTCTACAGAGGTCATGAAGTCCCCTGGACGTGGGAAAGTCACAGCTGAGCGCAGAGTCTCCATGTGAAAGTGTCTGAATCTGACAAATTTGTTGAGGTGCTTCAAATCCAGGATGGGTCTGATGGACCCATCTTTTTTGGGAACAATGGAAAGATTGGAATAATGGCCCCTTTCCCTCAAGGGCACCCGGCAGATGACACCCGGTTCCAGAAGGCCTTGGACAGCCAGGGACAGATCCTGAGCTGACAGGGGGTTTTGAGCTAACCGGAAGTTGATAAATCTTGGGGGCGGCCAGGCTGCAAACTATCTTGTAACCGGAGGACACTACCTCCTGAATCGACCGGTCTGAGACATGACGCCTCCAGACATGAGCCAAGAGCCTAAACCGCCCCCACCCGGATGGGTGAGGACGCCCCTTCATGCCTGAGGGAGTTTGGGGGAGGACTTAGGCTTGGGACCCCAGGAGGGGCCAGAGCGGCCACGTCCTCTGCCCCTGCCCCAAAAATCTCCATGGGCTCCAGCAAAGGAAGATCCCCGTCCAATTCTGGAGCCCCGGAAGGAAGGAGAAAAGGCACCTGAACCCCGAAAGGACCAGGTCTGCCTTCTACTCTGAGGTAACTTGCCTCCCTTAGCAAACAAGTCCAGACGTTCCCCAAAGAGGCGCAGCTCCTTGAAGTGAAACCCAGTGAGAGCCTTCTTAGCAGCGTTGTCAGCTGCCCACTGGCGCAGCCAGATCGAGCAGCGTATTGCCACCAACAAGGCAGAAGCCCTGCCACACATTCTAATGGCATCATCCAAGGCAGAGAGAACATATGCAACAAATTCCTCACAATGCAGAAGAGCTCTATACTCTTCACTACCTGCATTATCAGGGGCCCCATCTAAGAAACCCCTGAGCAGGCTTTTAATAGCAACAGCTGTAATGGCAGAGGCACAGACCGGACGCAGCGGGGTCCCCACACAGGCAAAGGCATGGCAAGCCAGCTGATCTATGCGCTTGTCCTCCCAATCCCTCAGTGTAGTTGAGTCAGGGGAATGCATCACGGATGTGTTGGACAACCCCAGAACTGGTGCATCCACCTGCATCCAACGGCTCCCCCTGCTGCCGCGGAGCCACGGCAGGAGGAGAGATACAGAGTACTTCAAAAATGTGAGCTAAAAGCCTGTCAGTATCATCTGAAGCCCATGGGTCAGACCCAGATTCGGCATCATACACCCTAGATTGTTCCTCAGATGATTCTGAATCAGAATATAATTCCCCCTCTCAGGGGGGTATAACCGATAACGTCAAAAAACTCCTCAGCCTCCATAGGAAAGAGGGAAACACCAGGTGATGAATGCGGCTTCTTAGAAGAAGCCTTACGCGGGCCAGAGCCAGCAATATGTCTCTCAATGCTGGCCACCCGTGCAGCCAAATCAGGTTGAGACTCCCCACTGGTTTGCACCTCACTAGGAGTCAGATGTAAGCGTGGGGGGGTAGGCAAAGCCAGAGGGAGCGCAGGTCCAGCCACCGGTAACCCAGACTGCAGCGCAAGCGTCTGCTGGGCGCAGGGTACACACACCCTGACATCATCACTTATAGGGGATACCCCACACGCCACACACAGCCGGGCTTGTCCCGAAGGAACCCCAAGCACATTATCCTGAGAAGCCTCCATATGGTGATTATTGTGGCACAACAGGCCAATTGGGATTGACGCCAATAAGGCTACCCGGGATGCCCCAATAGCCCGCTAGGGAAGTGGGAGATATACAATACAATAGCCCTCCAATAAGGAGTTAACGCGAAATAGAGGGGATAGGACCGGGAGAAACCCTAAAAAATTCGACCCGCCTGTAAGACATAAAGCCAAGAACCCGTAAGCATAATACAAAGAAATGCCAGCCCGCAGGGGCACTTACGGGCCGCGATCGGGGGACACCGGACACGCAGCACAGGAGCTCCAAAATGGCGCCTGCATTTACCTCGAGGGGTGGGGCGCGGAGAAGTGATGCGAAAAACGTCATCCGCAAGGCCTGCCCCCCCGAAGAGCGCAAAAACACGCCCCCCGTGACAAGGCCAGCCAATGACGGCACAGCCGCGCCTGAGGCGATGTCGCCGCCGTCTGCGGAGCGGAGTACAAGTGCGTGGTGGCAACAGTAAAACCAGTGCAACCAATGCAAAACACATAGCATATATACACCCCCCCCCCCCAGAGATCTACCCAGGGGGAGCGAAGGGGAAGCAGCGGACTTAAGAGGAGCCTAACTGAGGGGACAGGGGGCGAGGGGCAAGAGGCCGCGGGAGGGGCATCCCATAAGGCTCACCACGGGCCTGTACCGCCTACCCTTTGGTAGGGGACTGTGGTAGGAGCAGCGCTCCTTAGCACCTAGCAGCGGTGCTGCCTACCATCACCCGACCAGCGCAGCCTAAGCTGGGAGGCAGTGAAAAGGAACGAGTGGGAATAGTCCTACAGGGCCGCAGGCAAATAACCCCAGCTCACCTGCGAGTAGAAAGAGCCATCTTCTAGTCATCGCAGGCCAGACTGCAGAGAAGAACTGGGGATTTTGTGGGAGGTCCCTGGTATATATGGGGCCGGGAGGAGCCACTTTTCTGTCTCTGCAGTCCAGCGCCATCTACTGGATGTATAACCCAAGAGTAAGGAATATCTTCTGGAACAGGACGTGCTGTATACTTAGAATAGTACACCAAGCACAATACACCAAATAAAGGTTGTAGGGAAGGGGGGTTTAAGCCCCTGTGGGCATATAGTGGTTCCCCCCCCCCCCCCCCCATATAGGCTCACCATCAGCCTATGGCCGGCTACCCTTGCGGCAGGATCTGCGGCCCAGAGCCTAGCTCTGCCAACGCCTGACCCCGGCGTTCATCCTACCTTCACCGTCCAGGTCAGCCGAAGCTGGGAGGTAGTAGTGGGTCCACGGGAACGGTGGCAATAAGGATGCAGCGGCCGATGGGCTAGAAGGCCACGCTCAGCTGCAGTATCCAGGAGAGAGTATCCAGACGATCCTCATGCAGCAAGACTGCAGGAAGAACACTGGGAAATGATAGAGAGACGCCTGCTTTTATAGGGGGCCAGGAGGAGCTACAGCTTTTCATCCTGCAGTCAAGCGCCACCTAGCGGTGGATTACCCACATGTAATTACTTCTGGGACGACCTGGACTGGATATAGTGAAAAGCTTTATTCATTTCTGGTGGTCATGTGTTCCTACGTAGGTGCTGAGCCATAAGGTCTCAAGAGTATGCCGAGGATGTTTTAAGAAAATACATTTTAGTACATTGCTCTCCTATACACCCCCTCCCCTACTGATGATCAGCAACATAAACAGAGGCCTTAACCCAATGCAGATGTTGGGGGAATAGCTGCGCTTCTAGAATTACATGAGGGTAGCCATCTTACTACACACCTGACAGCCCTTCTTACACATGGGCATTGAGGGGGGGGGAGCTCTGTCAATATCTGCCTTATATTCCATAACACCTGTATGGGATCAGGCTCTCTCAAATAGCTTACGTCAGATTGCCAGAGGGGAGCAATTTACTAAGCATTTATTTTTCGACTGGAGGTCCACTTTAGGCAGGTATTACCTGAACGTAGGGCACATAGTCTTTCAGGAAGAAAATGTTGTTACCCAAGCACAAGACACATTCTCTGAATGAAAGGGTGTTACCTGAATTTTGTGCAATTTAGCATCCCCCAGGAAGGAAGCTTATAAAAGTAACACCTACCAGAGTCCAGTGCAGTTAAGCTGCAAGATAATTAAGCTACTTATTAGTAAGACACTGCCTGCATGTGGGTCGTGGGATCATGCTCTTGCCCTCCACTAAAATATTTAGAGAGAAAACTGATGAAAAGTTTAAATGCAACACTGAAGGGCATTTCACTCACTCAAATAGAGCAACTAGAATTGGAAGGAAGAACAACCTATTATGAAAAAAAAATGGAGGAAAAGTTACTCGCCTCTAAGCATGTTCTGTTGATGCTTTGCAGTGCAAATCAATCTGCTGATGCCTTCAATGCATTGGTGTTTAGATTCAACTTCTTTATCTTTAGTCTTTTTAGGCAAAAACATGACTGGAAAAAAAAAAGTCGGAATTAGACAAATTGTTAATATGCAGCAACACAGCTTACATTAGCATAACCCAATTCAGGGCTGCCCAGAATCAATAAATACAAAGCCCCCAACATCTGTCTTCTAAAGAAATGCATGTAAATTGCCTCATTCTTCCCTTAGAGGAAGCTGAATCCCTGGAGTTGCCGTTCTCTAACCAAGAAGTAGCCCATGCAATAAAAGACTCACCAGCCGGCAAAAGCCCGGGCCCAGATGGATATTCCCCCAAATTCTCCAAACACTTTGGGGCCCGGCTGACTCCCTTCTTAACGAGGGTTTTCAACTCCATCGGTGAGAACTGCCCTTTTCCTAAACAAGCTTTAGAGGCCACAATTTCGGTCATCCCCAAACCGGGGAAGGACACCTCGATCTGTGGCAACTATAGACCGATTTCGATAATTAACATTGACCTTAAACTATATGCAAAAATCATAGCCTTAAGGCTGCAACCACTGCTCCCGGACAGGATTCGCTTAGATCAGGTGGGTTTTGTGCCAGGAGGGAGGCCAGGGACAACACTAATAAACTGTTCACCCCGATATCGCATATTTCCTCCACCAAGACTCCGGCTTCCCTTCTCGCATGTGATGCGGAGAAGGCGTTCGATAGGGTGGGCTTTTATGTCGGCCACGTTGAGGCAGGCTGGTGTTGGCCCTGGCCTCCTCTCCAAGATTCTGGTCCTGTACAACAACCCTGTAGCTAGGGTTAGAGTTAATGGACTTTACTCAGCCCCATTTCCCATAAGCAACGGCACGAGACAGGGGTGCCCCCTTTCCCCCCTTCTTTACGTTCTGACGATGGAGCACCTAGCCATAGCCATACGTAACAACCCGGATATCAAGGGCATACAAATTGCAGATAACCATTATAAAACAGCTCTGTTTGCAGACGACTTAATGCTACACGTAACGTCCCCACATATCTCATTCCCAGTTCTCCTAAAGGAATTTGAACGCTTCAGTACGGTAAGCAATTTTAAAATTAATTTCTCCAAAACTGAAGCGCTCAACCTCTCCCTCCCTCGCCAGGAGGTATGCCAATTAGAAGCAAACCTCCCAATCAAATGGAAAATACCATTTTGTGAGTACTCACCTGAAAAATGGATATTGTTGGTGTGCCACACACCCCGCTTCACTTTTAAATATTCTTCACTTAATGGGTTAACACACCGCCAGGTGACGTAGTGCAGAGAGGAAGTCTTGTAACGAGCCCCCTTCCGGCCTATATATACCTGGTACCTCCCTTCAATCACCAGTATATTAAAAAAGCAGAAAGACAAGGTACCAGTATTCCACCGGTAACCTCAAAATCAATTTGATATAAATAAAAAGCTTCACCATAGAAAGGCTTCGGAAATACCGAAAAGGGTGGGAGTGAAGCGGGGTGTGTGGCACACCAACAATATCCATTTTTCAGGTGAGTACTCACAAAATGGTATTATTCTTGGTGTGCCACACACCCCGCTTCACTTTTAAATATTCTTCATTTAATGGGACATCCAAAAGCAGTGTCCACAAGGGATGGGCATCTCAAGGCCAGGTGAAGCATAACTTAAATGACTGCAGTCTGCAGAACTTTGCGGCCAAAAACAGCATCCGCTGAGGCTCGCACATCAACTTTGTAAATGAACAGAAGACCAAGTGGCGGCCTTACAAACTTGTTCAACAGAAGCTTGGTGCTGAAAAGCCCAAGACGCCCCAATGGCGCGAGTAGAATGAGCAGTGATACGAAAAGGGGGAACTTTCCCCTTAGCAGAATAGGCCGCAGTAACGGCCTGACGTATCCACTTGCTAATGGCAGATTTGGCTGGTGCCAAACCCTTCTTAGGCCCATGGGGCACAACAAAAAAGGAATCCGTCCTACGAAAAAGAGACGTGATAATCAAGTAGTACTTAACACAGTGTACTACATCCAAACAATGCAAAACCCTCTCTTTGTCATTCTTAGGATTAGGACACAAGGAGGGAAGAACAATATCTTGGTTCAAATGAAAAGCAGAAACAACCTTAGGAAGAAAGTCTGGCTTGAACCGAAAGACCACTTTATCCTGATGCCTCTCAAAGTAAGGCGCCTGGATAGACAAGGCCGCCAACTCCGAGACACGCCGGACCGAAGTGATCGCTACCAAGAAGACAATCTTCTGAGTCAGGGTAGACAAAGCAATATCTTGCAAAGGCTCAAAAGGGGGAGCCTGAAGAGCAGACAGAACCAAATTCAAATCCCAAACCGGGAGTAATGGTTTCCTGGGAGGCCGCACATGCGTAACACCCTGGAAAAAAGTTTTAACTAAAGGCTTAAGCGCAACACGCTTCTGAAAAAAGATAGATAAGGCAGAGACCTGCCCTTTCAACGTACTTAGCTGGAGACCAGAATCCAGCCCTGATTGTAAAAACTCCAGAATCCTGGAGACCGAAAAGACCCTACAAGGAAAAGATCTTATCTCACACCAAGCGATATAGGCTTTCCAAGTCCTATAGTAGGTGATGGAAGAAGACCTCTTCCGGGCACTGATCAGAGTCTTAATGACTGAAACCGAAAGACCCTCCTCCTTCAGGATGGAGGTTTCAGCAGCCAGGCCATCAAACCCAGCGCTGGTAAATTGGGGTAACACAATTGACCCTGAGTGAGCAGATCGGGCCGAAGAGGCAGAACAAACTGGTCCACTGCCAGCTGAACGATGTCTGTGAACCTCACTCGCCTTGGCCACCTTGGGGCCACGAGAACGGCGGACACCTTTTCCAGAGCCAACTTCCGAAGCACCCTGCCCAGCATGGGCATCGGAGGAAACAGGTATAGAAATCCCAGAACTCCCCAGCTCAGGGACATGGCGTCCACTGCCAGAGCCAGAGGATCCTGGGAGAGCGACACGAAGTTCAGGAGCCTGCGAGAGGCAAACGGGTCCACCTCCGGGGTCCCCCATCGGAGACACAGTGAGCGAAACACCCGAGGATGGAGAGCCCATTCTCCCAGACGGGGAGAGCCCCTGCTCAACCGGTCCGCTACCTGGTTCTTCACCTCTGGAATGTAAACCGCCGAGAGACAAGGAACATGGGACACCGCCCAGGTCAGGATCAGGGACACTTCTCTGAGAGCACTCAGACTGCGAGTCCCTCCCTGATGACCGATGTAAGCAACCGCTGTTTGATTGTCTGAACGCACCTGGACCGGAAGGCCCAGAACGTGCTGAGTCAGGAGAGCAACCACCCGACGGATGGTTCTCAGTTTCAGAATATTGGTGAGTAAGTGGGCCTCTTGAGGTCCCCACTGCCCCTGAAACTGCAGCTCCTTCCAGAATCCGCCCCATCCCGACAGACTGGCATCCGCGGTGACAATTTTCCAAAGGAGGGTCAGGAAAAACCTGCCCTACACCAGATTGGTCGAGACCAACCACCACAGGAGGGACTGCCGGACCCGGGAGGACAACTGGAAGGACTGATCCAGCGACCGAGGCTGCTGGTCCCAAGACGCTAACAGAAAAAGCTGAAGCGTTCTCGTGTGAATTTGGGCAAAAGGAAGAAACACTCTGTGTTGATGAGAGTCCAGGCCGGGACGAACCGACCCATCTTTCTCGGGGACTCGAATTCCAGGTCGTAACCGGCCGACACTACCTCCTGGATCCATCTGCCTGGAACTACTTGGTTTCAAACCTGGGAGAAGTGTCGCAATAGTTCCCCCACCCGCACGGGTGAGGGCAGCCCCTCATTGCTGAGAGGGCTTATCAGCAGTTTTGGGCTTGGTGCCCCAGGACTGAGTGGGCCGGCCACGTCCCCTCCCCCGAGTCCAACCTGCACCTCTGGTAGCGGGAAAGGAAGCCCCCCTGCCCGCTCCGACTCCCCGAAAGGAAGGCCTACCAGAACCTGCCCCCCTAAAGGGGCCACGAGGCCTCTTGCATTGTGCCATCTTACCCCCCTTTGCGACCGAATCAATTTTCTCCCTAAACAGACGCAACCCCAAAAAGGGGAGAGCTGTGAGCACCTTCTTAGAAACTGCGTCCTCCGACCACTGACGCAGCCATACTGACCGGCGAATAGCCACCAGCATAGCCGCTGCCTTGCTACTCATAGCCAGCGCATCGTCCTGAGCGGATAGGACATAGGACACAAAAGATTCACACTGCTTAAGCGCAGTAAACTGTTTACAAGCGGGATTGAGATCCTCATATAGCCCCTGAATTAAAGACATAATCGCCAATAGAAGAAGGGCTGAAGCACACACCGGGAGCAACGCTGACCCGGAATAATAAAACCATGGCGCGCGTATTGGTCAATCCAACGATCTTCCCCATTTTTAGGGACAGTGGTCTCAGCAGACTGTACCATAGCCGTGTTGGAGAGCCCTAGCACAGGGGTATCGACGTCAGGAGGGACAGACCAAAGCTTTACCAACTCTGGCGGAAAAGGATAACACTTTTCCCAACTGGAAGGGATTCCAGATAACCGCGTGGGATGTTCCCATTCCTTAAGGACCACCCTCTCAAAGTGGTGTTGTCTGGGAAAAACCCAACGCGGCTGAGGCTCCTTAAACAACTGACCCTTTGGCAGGGTGACAGCCTCAGGTGGATCTAAATTCAAAATTTTAAACATTTGAGCCAGAATGGAGGGGGTGTCAAAAAACAACCCCCTCCGACCAATCGCCAATCGCATCAGCCTCAAGCTGATCTGCAGGCTCATCTGACTCCAACAGGAATTCTTCCTCTTTCGGGGATCCATCGGACCATTCCACAGGCTCACATAACTCGTCCTGTGGAGCCGAAGGTACCGGAGTCAGGTGCCTCCGTTTTGCAGCGGCTTTTAACCCTGCTTTAACGGGCACTACTTTCCGGGGGCTGGCCGACCGTGCCGCCACCTCGGACTGCGAATCCCCACTTTTGACAGTGTCATGCGGGGTCCGGAACAGGGAGGGCGAGGTAGGCGATGATGAAGGTTGCGATGGGCCAGCAGCCGAAGCAACAGACTGGCGCGCAATGCTCTGCTTTGCACAAGGGATGCAAATAAAGACATCAGCTGGGAGTAGAACCCCACAACTTACGCACCCCCCGAATGGCTCAGAAGAACCGTTTCCGGCAATAACGGAAGCCTCCATATGGTGATTTATGGTATTCGCAACTTTTGGGCTTTAAGGCATAAGCCAACCCGGGATGCCCCCTTATTTGTAAATGTTCCGGAAGGGAGGATTTTTATTTATATATTTTTTTTTTTTTCAAAAAGGAAGGTCCCCCTTAATAATATATATATATATATATATATATATATATATATATATATATATATATTTTTTTTTTTTTTTTTTAAATATATATACGCAAGTATATATAAATAAATATGTCCCAATTTAGGAGAAAGAGAGACTAGCCAGGCAATAAAGAACTGGGAGGCTACTAATTGAAGGAATCCCAGGATCTGTGGGGAAAAAAAACAACCAACAGTAAAAACCCCCAGAAACCAATGGCAACATGCAATATAACATACATACACAGCACCAAGCGCTTTGAAGAGGCAATAAAATAAAATTTTCCTCCTTATATATTTTTCCCCTTTTTTTTTTTCAAAACAAAAGTATATTTCCATTAAATATATTACTTTTTAATAAACAGTCAAACCCATAAAAATATAGACGGCCCCACAAGGTGAGGCCGCTTACCTGCCCCAGTAAGGCTTATAAAGCCCAGCACCCAACCAAAGAGGTGGTGGAGACAGGCAGAAAATGTCAGCAAAGGCGGGAGTGGCCGATCAAAACAAAGGAGAAAAGCGGAGGGGGGAGGGGAGCTGGATAAGGTGAGAAAAGCGCAGGCAGCCAAAAGCAAGCCTGACACCATACCGCCTGCCCCGGTCACCCCTAAAGCTCTGGCTCTACAGGCCAGCAGCAGCAGCCCGCAAAACAGAGACTGCCATATAAGGAGGAATCAAAGTCAGGCCATATGCACACTCACTTGCAGTGCAGCCTGACAACGTTGAAATAAACAAAACACATGAACATACAGTAAACCATACACACAATACACATCCCTCTACCCCCCCCCCCCCCCCATAGTGAAGGGAGAAGGGACCGTAACGGGAGAGAAAAGGGGCTACGGGGACCCTCGGGACAGGGGCATCCCATTTCCGGATCACCATGCCGGATAGCCGCATTGCCCCACGCATGAGGTCGAGCGGAGGAGATAAGCTCCTAGGCACTTAAAGTGCCATCTACCATTTGCCCAGTGAGCAGCCTAGGCTGGGAGGCTTCCATTCCACCATCAAGGTATAAACACTCAAACCGGGCAGAAATAGACCAAAAGGGGGGTGCCGGGGTAAGACCCCGGCTACCTGTAAGCAGGAGACTTCAATTTTCTGTCTTGTCGTCCAGCAGAGAGAAAAATACTGGTGATTGAAGGGAGGTACCAGGTATACAGGTCCTTCTCAAAAAATTAGCATATAGTGCTAAAGTTCATTATTTTCCATAATGAAATGATAAAAATTAAACTTTCATATATTTGAGATTCATTGCACACCAACTGAAATTTTTCAGGTCTTTTTTTGTTTTAATACTGATGATTTTGCCATACAGCTCATGAAAACCCCAAAATCCTATCTCAAAAAATTAGCATATTTCATCCGACCAATAAAAGAAAAGTGTTTTTAATTAAAAAAAAGTCAACCTTCAAATAATTATGTTCAGTTATGCACTCAATACTTGGTCGGGAATCCTTTTGCAGAAATGACTGCTTCAATGCGGCGTGGCATGGAGGCAATCAGCCTGTGGCACTGCTGAGGTGTTATGGAGGCCCATGATGCTTCGATAGCGGCCTTAAGCTCATCCAGAGTGTTGGGTCTTGCGTCTCTCAACTTTCTCTTCACAATATTCCACAGATTCTCTATGGGGTTCAGGTCAGGAGAGTTGGCAGGCCAATTGAGCACAGTAATACCATGGTCAGTAAACCATTTACCAGTGGTTTTGGCACTGTGAGCAGGTGCCAGGTCGTGCTGAAAAATGCAAACTTCATCTCCATAAAGCTTTTCAGCCGATGGATGCGTGAAGTGCTCCAAAATCTCCTGATAGCTAGCTGCATTGACCCTGCCCTTTATAAAACACAGTCGACCAACACCAGCAGCTGACATGGCACCCCAGACCATCACTGACTGTGGGTACTTGACACTGGACTTCAGGCATTTTGGCATTTCCTTCTCCCCAGTCTTCCTCCAGACTCTGGCACCTTGATTTCCGAATGACATGCAAAATTTGCTTTCATCAAAAAAAGTACAGTCCAGTGCTGCTTCTCTGTAGCCCAGGTCAGGCGTTTCTGCCGCTGTTTCTGGTTCAAAAGTGGCTTGACCTGGGGAATGCGGCACCTGTAGCCCATTTCCGGCACACGCCTGTGCACGGTGGCTCTGGATGTTTCTACTCCAGACTCAGTCCACTGCTTCCGCAGGTCCCCCAAGGTCTGGAATCGGTCCTTCTCCACAATCTTCTTCAGGGTCCGGTCACCTCTTCTCATTGTGCAGCGTTTTCTGCCACATTTTTCCTTCCCGCAGACTTCCCATTGAGGTGCCTTGATACAGCACTCTGGGAACAGCCTATTTGTTCAGAAATTTCTTTCTGGGTCTTACCCTCTTGCTTGAGGGTGTCAATGATGGCCTTCTGGACAGCAGTCAGGTCGGCAGTCTTACCCATGATGGCGGTTTGGAGTAATGAACCAGGCTGGGCTTTTTTAAAAGCCTCAGGAATCTTTTGCAGGTGTTTAGAGTTAATTAGTTGATTCATATGATTAGGTTAATCGCTCGTTTAGAGAACCTTTTCATGATATGCTAATTTTTTGAGATAGGATTTTGGGGTTTTCATGAGCTGTATGGCAAAATCATCAGTATTAAAACAAAAAATGACCTGAAAAATTTCAGTTGGTGTGCAATGAATCTCAAATATATGAAAGTTTAATTTTTATCATTTCATTATGGAAAATAATGAACTTTAGCACTATATGCTAATTTTTTGAGAAGGACCTGTATATAGGCCGGAAGGGGGCTCGTTACAAGACTTCCTCTCTGCACTACGTCACCTGGCGGTAAGTTAACCCATTAAGTGAAGAATATTTAAAAGTGAAGCGGGGTGTGTGGCACACCAAGAATATCTCAGGTCATCAAGTACCTAGGCATTCAAATACCGGCAGACCTCTCTAAAATATATGAATTGAATTACTCCCCCCTCCTAACTAAAATAGGACTGGAACTAGAAGCATATATGAAACGACCAATTTCCTGGTTTGGTAGGGTCAATAGCTTAAAGATGGATATACTCCCAAAGCTCCTATATGTCTTTCAGGCGGCCCCGGTAGGACTACCCAGCAGTTTCTTTAAAAGACTTAGGTCAGCGTTCTCGAAATTTGTGTGGGGGTCATCCAAACCAAGGATAAGACTCAACTCTCTCCAGAGGCAAAGGGGATGGGGGCATGAGACTTCCCGACCTGAAAACCTATCACACGGCCACGGTCTTACAGAGGTTGGTAGACTGGACTAGCAGAGAGAAAGAGAAACTCTGGGTCCAAATGGAGAAAGCGCTCTCTCAGTTCAATCCCACCTCAATCGCATGGGCTGCCCCTTTAACTAAGTCTCAAAAGGGGGCTTTACCCTTCCTCATGCAACAATTCCTAGAAACCTGGGACCCCCTACAAAACAAATACAACCTAGTTCGCAGACCCGGCCCACTTACACCAATCTTCGACAACCCAGCATTTGAACCGGGAATACTATCAAGGAGCTTCCTCATTTGGGAGGCTTCCGAGGTAACCACAGTGGGCCAGGTGTTGCAAAATGGGGCTATCCCTCTCTCTAGAGGATCTGAAGGCCAGGGCTGGGGACACAAGCATCTCATGGTTACTGCATAGACAGCTACACGCCTTCTTAACCTCTAACAACATGGCAGAAAGGGCCGGGATGCCCCCCACAGAGCTGGATTCACTGATTATGCAGGATACCCCCCCCCCACCCATACGATTTCCGGGCTTTATACTCTTCTCACAAAATCATACCACTCGGGGCCACCCAAATACATAGAAAGATGGGAAAGAGAATTAGGTCTTACGTTCTCAGAGGTTGATTTGTCTAAAATATATGCTTGCACCCTCAGCTCACCAATAGCCACCTTTAACTATAAAATTCTAACTCGATGGTATAGGTGTCCAACGGATGTTCACAGATTCGCTGAATCAACTCCTAATACTTGTTGGAGATGCCAGAAGGAGGTGGGGAATATGACCCACATTTGGTGGGGCTGTCCAAGCATAAAATCCTTGTGGGACGTAATCTTCTCTATTTACGGGCAGGTATCTGGTAGTTCCATCACCAACACGCCCCAACTGGCACTTCTGTCACTGTCCCCTAACTCTATAGCTAATGCTAAAAAAGATGTACTGCGTTATTTTTTAGCAGCCATGAGAGCCATTGTCCCAAGGCATTGGAAGAAAACAGACCCCCCCCCCCACACTGGCAGAGTGGGTACAGGAGCTGGAGTCTATTCGCTATTTAGAGAGCTTAATTACCAGCGACACAAAATCCACCAATAGGTACTTGACAACCTGGGCGAGTTGGTTGGATTATCGGGACACGCGCCTACCAGCCCTATTGCAAGCGAATGAGTAGACGCTGGTTATCCACCTAATCGTGGCCCAACCATCATCCATCCAGCTATCCTGGACCACCCAAACTGCCAGTGCTGATCCGACTGACCCACAATATAAGAGTATAAGACTCCAGATTCACTCGTCAACCAATAGTTAGCACCGGTCGGTTACCGGACCTCACCCACCCTCATCCTCCCCCTTCCCATAAGTGGAGAGTTCCCTTATCCCAACCCCTGGAACAACCTAGTTACACGTTAGCGCCTTACAAATTTTTAACATGAGTCCTTATGAGTAGCAGCGGTACGGCTCTGTTAAAGTACCCGCTAATCAAAAAGTTACGTTGAATGGGCCAACATCATTGTAAACGAGTTATTCCTTATGTCATATTGTTGAGCTGTGATTTTGTATAATGTTCCCTATCCCCCCCCCTTTCGCCTTCTGTATCCCCCCCCCCCCTCCTCCCTCCCACTCGTTGTATTTTACCTTCAAAAATCAATAAAATCTGATTATACTAAATTGCCTCATTCACCAAAATCGGACCTTCAGCAAGTACATAAACCTTGTAATGTGCATTATTTTTACGTTTTGCGTGTTTTCTAATGAGGTTCCACCCTAGTACACTAGCATAAATGTCCCCATGTTTTCTGGAAAAAGTCAGACCAGTCTAATAATTCCAATAGCCTAACTGCAATATAATGCATTGGAACATCCAACTGCCATCCTTAGAGTGCATGGTTACTCTACAGAACCACCCTGGTACCTGCCACCCAGAGTCTTCCTGGAAGATCAAGATCTTAGTAGAAGTGGTAGCCCCACTGCTTCTCAGTGGACTGCAATCACCACTTTCTGTACAATAATTTTGCCCTCTAAGGTTTCAAACTTTCATTTTAACAACTAATATAAATCCTGAAGTCTGTCTCGTGTGCTTTCCATCTCTCGGATACCTGAAATTTGAACATGCAAGGCGAGAAAATGTCATTCACGTGCCTGTGCTGCCATAAGGCCATAAAAGATAGATCAATCCTTGGAAAACCGCCTACTTTCTAACAAAATGCCAGGAGGTTGGGGGGTTTAAAAGGTCAAGAATTTCACCTGAAGGGCCCTAGGTAATGTTAACTAAGAATCAAAGACAACTGTACACATGGCTGGAAGTTCAGTTGCTTTAAAATTGATGTTGACCATATTCATGGATTCATGGCTTATGCAGCATGCATAACTATTATAAGAATTGTATAAATACAACAGCTACACTAATTTCTTAGGACTTATAGTAACTCTATACTCAAGTACAATACCTTTTTTGTTTTTTTCCTTAGTGACCACAGTCATTGACATTGTGGGAGCAGCTGGAACATCACTGTTGCTGGGAAGCCTGCTGACCTGCAGCGAGCGGAAAGTGCATTTTAAAGTGTTCTTGGCAGAAGTGGACTCCCTTTTCTCAGCATCCTTCTTTTTCTCTGTAACTGGGGCAGCTATCCAATAGTCCAACTGAAGCCCCATTAATTCTCCTCCAGGACTTTGGCTGGAAAAGCAAAAGATAAACTTGCTTAAGAGCAGTGTTGCATCCACATTGATTCGGCGGGTCATTTCAGCACTATAAAAAATACAATTCTGTGATTTTCACCTGTAGAATTGTTTTCTCTTCCATATCCATTCCAGGTCGCCAGCATTCAGTAATGAATGGGTTAACTCTTGACTGAAGGGCATGGACTGCAAGACAAAGGTTTGGCTCCTCCCGGCCTATATACTTCCAGCTGCACTTCCACAATCCGGCAATTGAAAAACAGTAGACACAGCCGCCCAGGAGGATAATGCATCCTAAGAAGCCCCTATGACTTTGTTGGAGACAAAGTCATAAGTTAATGCTGAACAACTATTTACATATTCACAAGCTCCACTAGGACTAGGCATCCAAAGCATAGATATAGTAATCTAGCAGAAGGGAGGGTCTGACAGCCTGGAGTGGATATGGAAAAGATAACAATTCTACAGGCGAGAATCACAGAATTGTATTTTCTCACCCAATCCACTCCAGGCCATCAGCATTCAGTAACCAATGGGACCTCCAAATCAGAGCCCTTACTTCATGGTGGGAACCCAAGTATTATTCTTTAAAAGAAGAGTAGGCTATTTCAACCCCTAGCTTACAATGGTCTGTAATACCTTCCTATAAAAGTCGGCCTCCGCTGAGCCTATGACATCTAGCTTATAAAATTTGCCAAATGTATGAACTGAGCAGCCTTGCATACTTATTCCACCAAAGCCTGGTGCTGAAAAGCCCAGGAAGTCCCAATAGCTTGTGTAGAATGAGCTGTAACTTGAAAGGGTGAAAGCTTCCACTTGGAGATATAGGCCCTTATCACCGCTTGTATAATCCATCGACTGATGGTAGACTTAGCTGGCAAAAAACCCCTCCGCTATGATAAATAAATCAGACTTGCGGAAGGCTTGTGTCGCAGAGATCTAATATTTTAGTGCTCCCACTACATCCAGAGAATCAAGGACCGTCTCCTTATGGCTAACTGGAGCAGGACATTAGGAGGGCAAAACCCCCTCTTCATTAAGATGAAAAAGGGGAGCTACCTTAGGGAGGAAATCCTGCTTAAAACGGAAGATGGCCTTGTCCTTATGCAACTCTATATAAGGAGGCTTAACTGAAAAAGCTGCCAAATCAGAAACCTGCCGTACCTAAGTAATTGCTACTAGAAAGATGACATTAAGTGTCATTAGGCTTAGCAGACGTCTCTGCCAATGGTTCAAAGGTAGGACCCTGCAGGGCTGACAGAACTAAGTTCAAGTCCCAAACAGGCAGAATAGGCTTACGTGGAGGACGCACATGAGTGACCCCCTGAAAAAACGTCCTAAAAAGTTTATTCTCAGCAATGGGTTTCTGAAGAAAAGAAAAGCAGATATCTGTCCTTTTAGAGTGCTCGATTGAAGACCGCATCAAGACCCTTCTGCAAAAATTCGAGCATTCTGGAAATAGAAATTTTCTACAAGCAAAATCTCTAGATTCACACCAAGGGATAAATACTCACCAGCCTCTGCAGTAAATCTTTGATGGGCCTTTTGGGCCTGAATCATGTTTGATATGACGCTGGCAGATAAACCTTCTCTGCCAGGATGGAGGTTTCAATAGCCAGGCCGTCAACGCCAGAAATTGGGGTGCCATAGAGGCCCCTGTGTGAGAAGATTTAGATCGGACAACCTCCAAGGGTCTCCTTCCAACATTCTTATTATGTCTGAGATCAGCTCCTCGGCCACCAAGGAGCCACCAGAAAGGATGGAATTCCCTCACAGGCTCTCTTTTAGTACTCTTCCTTGGAGTGGAATTGGAGGAACTCATAAGCAAGCCTGAATGCTGACCAATGAGTCAGTACATCTGTTGCTATTGCTAGAAGATCCCTGGGACTGAGAAACAAACCTCCAGCAGATGTGAAGGGACTAAAAAAATTTCTGACTGAGGGACCAACGTGCTTCTCGGCTCAGAGTAAGATCTTGTTCACTTCCTTGAAAGCTTTCCTGCTTCTGGTGCCCCCCCTGGTGGTTGATGTATTCCACTGCCATCATATTGTCTGTCTGAATCCTGACGGGATTAGCCTTCAGATCAGGTGTCCAATGTTTGAGAGACAAAAGAATTGCTCTCAATTCCAGGATATTCATGGGAGGACTGCTCTCCCCCAATCCCTACTGTCCCTGGATAGTTTGTGACCCCATGACACCCCCCAACCTGTTTGTCTGGCATCCAGGGAGACAATCTTCCATTGTACCGGAAGAAAAGATTTGCCAATTTGAAGGGCAGGGGAATTCAGCCACTAGGTTAGGGACTGCCTTGGCCATCCTGGAAAACTATGACCCAGGAATTCTGGATTCTGACGGCAGCTCGAGAGCAATTCCATCTGCAGGGGGGGAGGGGGCTTGTGTGAAACTATGCGAAAGGCACTGCCTCGAAGCAAGACACAATCAGGCCCAACAGACGAATTCCTTGAATCGTCGGGTGAGGGCAGGTCAAGAGATCCTGTACCCTGGCCTGAAGTGAAAGTCTTTTCAGTTCCTGGAAGAAACCCCTTCATCTGAGATTTATCTAATGACATTCCCAGGAAAGATAAAAAACTTTTGAAGTTATGATATGCAAATTTGAATAGTCGACTATCCAGCCAAACTAATCCAATGTTGATAAGACAGTCTGTGTATTCTTCTGGGCCCCCTCAAAAGAGGGGGCCCTGATCGGTATCTAAGTAAGGGATTAGGTGTATCCCCTGGTTTCTTAGAAAGGGATTAGGTGTATCCCCTGGTTTCTTAGAAAAGTTGTAAGACCTGCCAAAACCCTGGTAAAATACCCTTGGGGCTGAAACAGGGCGAAGGCCAGAGCCACAACTGAAGATGTAGGCCATCTACTGAAAGCGCAAATATTTTTGATGAACTGGAAAATTCGGATGTAGATACGCATTCTTTATATTCACTGTGGTCATACATACTTCCAGCTGAAGATGAGGATTTTAAAGATTCCATGCAAACTTTATTCAAGTGGATGGACTTGTGGAGACCCTTGAGATCTAATATTGGGCGTACAGAGTCGTCCTTCTTAGGGATTATGAACAATTGGGGTAAAAACCCCTACAACAGAAAAATGATGTGCCCCCTGAACTATGCTCTTATCCACTGGACCCCTTGGGGAAGCACTATCAGAGGATGACATAACAGTAGTCTTAGAGAGACCTGAAACTGGAGCATCTACCACAGGAGGGAGAGAACATATTTTAATCAGATCTGAGGAAAAAAAGAATACTTAGTATTAAGTACTCTAGGAATTGCTGGGAGACTATCCGGCTTCTGCCATTCTACTTTTAGATAACATATAGAAAATGAGTTTTCCCATAACTCATCCTCAGAGACTACAGCAGCAAAAGGATTCTCTTCAGAATCAGATGAAACCAACTGCTTTTCTCTAATGCCTTTCCTGGAACTGGTGGTTCCAAATGGCACTCTATGCGAGCCAACCTTTCCCAAGAGGCTGCTACCGAAGGAGCCCTAGATTCTGAGGACCCCAGCAACAGGAGTCTCTCTAGGAACTCTTTTGGCAGAAGATATCAGTCTTCCATATTTAGCGATTACCACTCTAGTACAATCCCTACAGATAGTGCTGTCTTCATCCCGTGGCATTTGCATACACACTGGATATGGGGTAAACCTGTCTGCTAAGGACCAGATCTGATTACCCCGGATGCCTCGGTCATGGTGAAAAAATAATAGTCTAAAAAATCCCTGAGGGCTCAAGACCTAGTATAGAAGTATATAACAGGCCTCACAAGTGACTACTCCGAGACCTTAGAGGTAAACTACACTAATTATTGCTTTCCCACAATCTATAAAACAAAAAAAAAATATAATAATAATAAATATATATTTTATCCATCCATCACTTACTGAGCAAGCAGTGACATGCCTTCTTGAGAGCCGCAGCAGTGACGCTCAGGAAGAAGCACCGCTGTGGGAGGCCAGCCCACTAAGCCGCTACAAGCCCAGGCATCCAGGTGATGAAGTGACGGTACGCGACCAGGGAGCCGTCCCACCATAGCGCCCAAGACCCAGGTGCTTACACCTACCACCCTGGTCCGTATAAACGGCATAGCTGAGGAGGCATAGTGGGCCTCAGTGGGATATGGGAGCCTGGAAGACAGGTTAAATCCACTGCTTCCTAAATAAAAATCCTATAAAAGACAAAAAATAAAAAATAAATAAGAGGAAAATAAAGCCAGGTACACCTTCACAGTCCAGCTCCAACTGAAAGAATTAAACTGGATTGTAGAAGTGCAGCCGGAATTATATAGGCCGAGAGGAGCCACACCTTTGTCTTGCAGTCCAAGACCTTTGGTCGAGAATTAACCAATTCGTTACTGAATGCTGAGGGCCTGGAGTGGATTAGGAGAGAAATACACATAATATAGTTGCTTACCAAAATACCATTTTGTGAGTACTCACCTGTAAAATGGATATTGTCAGTGTGTCACACACCCTGCTTCCCCTTTAATTCTTACAATCGGGTTACTCCACCAGCAGGTGGCGACGTTGCAGAGAGAAGTCTTGAAAACGAGCCCCTTCCGGCCTATATATACCTGGGACCTCCCACTTAACACCCAGTGAATTCAAAAGCAGAAAGACAAGGTACCAGGAAATCCAAAGGTAACCTCAAAATAAAAATAAAGAAAAGCTTCACCATATAAAGGATCCAGGATACCGAAAAGGGCGGGTGAAGCGGGGTGTGTGACACACTGACAATATCCATTTTACAGGTGAGTACTCACAAAATGGTATTATTCTCACTGTCACACACCCCGCTTCCCCTTTCATTCTTACGATCGGGACATCCAAAAGCAGTGTCCACAAGGGATGGGTATCCGAAGGCAAAATGAAGCATAACTTAAATGACTGCAGTCTGCAGAACTTTGCGGCCAAACACAGCATCCGCTGAGGCCCGCACATCAACCTTGTAAAACTTAGAAAAAGTATGAACAGAAGATCAGGTTGCAGCCTTATAAACTTGTTCAACAGAAGCTAGAATGAGCAGTGATACGAAAAGGGGGAACTTTCCCCTTAGCAGAATAGGCCCCAATAAGGGCCTGACGTATCCATTTGCTAATGGAAGATTTGGCCGGAGCCAAACCCTTTCTAGGCCCACAGGGCACAACAAAAAAGGCATCAGTTTTACGAAAAGGAGAAGTAATAATCAAATAGTACTTAAAGTGGACCATCACCCTCGGGTGATCGGCCCGGGAATCTATAAGATTCCCGGACCGATCACCTCCCTCCCCGCGGGACATCCCCGATCGGGGGTGCCCCACCGAAGTGGACCAAGACCCAGGATAGTCAAAATCCTGGGTGTTGGTCCACTTTAACACAGCGTACTACATCCAAACAATGCAAAACCCTCTCCATGTCATTCTTAGGCTTAGGACACAAGGAGGGAAGAACAATATCCTGATATAAATGAAAAGCAGAAACAACCTTAGGAAGAAAGTCCGGTTTGAACCGAAAGACCACCTTGTCCTGATGCCTCTCAAAGTAGGGCGCCTGAATCGACAAGGCCGCCAGCTCCGAGACACGCCGAACTGAAGTGATAGCTACCAAGAAGGCAGTTTTCTGAGTCAAGGTAGACAAAGCAATATCCTGCAAGGGCTCAAAGGGAGGAGCCTGAAGAGCAGAGAGAACCAAGTTCAAGTCCAAAACTGGGAGTAATGGTTTCCTGGAAGGCCGCACATGCGTAACCCCCTGGAAAAAGGTTTTAACTAAAGGATGAAGTGCAAAACGCTTCTGAAAAAAGACAGACAAGGCAGAAACCTGCCCTTTCAGAGTACTCAGCTGAAGACCAGAGTCCAGCCCTGATTGCAAAAACTCCAGCACCCTGGAGACCGAAAAGACCCTACAAGGCAAAGATCTAACCTCACACCAAGCGATTTAGGCTTTCCAAGTCCCATAGTAGATGATAGAAGACGACCTCTTCCGGGCACCGATCAGAGTCTTAACCGAGTCAGAAAGACCCTCCTCCTTCAAGATGGAGGTTTCAGCAGCCAAGCCGTCATACCGGGCGTTGGTAAATTGGGGTAACACAGCTGACCCTGAGTGAGCCGATGGGGCCGAAGAGGCAGAACGAACTGATCCACTGCCAGCCGGACGATGTCTGCGAACCATACTCGCCTTGGCCACCTTGGAGCCACGAGAATGGCGGACACCCTTTCCAGAGCCAGCTTCCGTACCACCCTGCCTAGCATGGGTATCGGAGGAAACGGGTACAGAAACCCCAGATCCCCCCAGCTCAGGGACATGGCGTCCACCGCCAGAGCCAGAGGATCCTGGGAGAGCGACACGAAGTTCGGGAGCCTGCAATTGTGACGAGAGGCAAACAGGTCCACCTCCGGTGTCCCCCACCGGAGACACAGCGACCGAAAGACTTGAGGATGGAGAGCCCATTCTCCCAGACGGGAAGAGCACCTGCTCAACAGGTCCGCTTCCCTGTTTTCCACACCCGGAATGTAAACTGCCGAGAGACAAGGAACATGGGCCTCCGCCCAGGTCAGGATCAGGGACACCTCTCCGAGTGCCCCCAGACTGCGAGTCCCTCCCTGATGATTGATGTAAGCAACCGCTGTTCGATTGTCCGAGCGAACCTGAACCGGAAGGCCCAGAACATGTTGAGTCAAACGAAAACAAGAACCAGACGGATGGCTCTCAGTTCCAGAATATTGATGGGCAGGTGGGCCTCTCGAGGTCCCCACTGCCCCCGGAACTGAAGATCCCTCCAGAATCCCCCCTATTCCGAAAGACTGGCGTCCGTGGTGACAATTTCCCAAAGAGGAGTCAGGAAAGACCTGCCCCTCAAGAGATTGTTCGAGACCAACCACCATTGAAGGGACTGCCGGACCCGGGAGGACAACGACCGTGGTCGCCGGTCCCAGGACGCCAACAGATGAAGCTGAAGCGTCCTCGTGTGAAATTGAGCAAAAGGAACTGCCTCGAACGAGGCAACCATCAACCCTACCAGCCTCATCCCCAGACGGATGGACGGCCGAGGATTGCAAAGCAGGACCCGAGCCAACTCCTGAATCAGACAAATTTTGGACTGAGGGAGAAACACCCTGTGTTGATCGGAATCCAACCGCATTCCCAGAAAGGACACCACCCTGGCCGGAGCGAGGGAGCACTTGGGAAAGTTGATCACCCAACCAAAGCTTTCCAGCGTGGAGACCACCGTCCTGGTGTCTGTCTCCGATTGATTGAGGGAAGGAGCCAGGATGAACCTGTTGAGGAACTTCAGACCCAGGATGGGGCGAACCGACCAGTCCTTCTTGGGGACTGTGAAAAGATTGGAGTAAAAACCGAGGCCCACCTCTAAGCGCGGCACCGGCCGGATGATCGCCATTTCCAGAAGATTCCTTACCGACGCCAGGAGCCCCTGCGCGGCCAAAGGATCGGTGGGCACCCGAGACCGGAAAAACCGTGAAGGAGGGCGAGACTCGAACTCCAGCTTGTAACCGGACGACACCACCTCCTGGATCCATCTGTCCGGAACCTCCTGGTCCCAAACCAGGGAGAAGTGTCGCAATCGTCCCCCCCACCCGCACGGGTGAGGGCAGCCCCTCATTGCTGAGCGGGCTTACCAGTAGGCTTGGGCTTGGCGCCCCAGGACTGACCGGGACGGCCACGGCCCCTCCCCCGGGTCCAACCTGCACCCCCGGTAGTGGGAAAGGAAGCCCCTCTGCCCGCTCTGGCTCCCCAAAAGGAGGGACTAAAGGAACTCGCACCCCGAAAGGAGAGACGAGGCCTCTTGCGTTGAGGCAATTTACCACCCTTGGTAACTGAATCCAATTTATCGGCAAACAGGTGCAAACCTAAAAAAGGTAGCGCTGTAAGCGCCCTCTTAGAGTTAAAGTCTGCCGTCCACTGGCGCAGCCACACTGGCCGACGAATAGCAACCAGCAGTGCCGCTGTCCTGCTACTCATTGCAAGAGCATCGTCCTGGGCGGTCAAGACAAAGGAAATAAACGACTCACACTGCTTGAGAGAACTAAACTCATCACAAGCGGGATCAAGACCTGCGTACAGATCCCTAATAATGGACCTAACTGCCAACAGAAGAAGCGCCGAAGCACAAACCGGCCGCAGTGTCGATCCGGCACTGATAAAACCATGACGAGCCAATTGATCAATCCGACGATCCTCACCATCTTTAAAGGTAGTAGTGTCAGAGGAGTGCAACACAGTCGTGTTAGACAGCCCTAACACAGGGGTATCGACGTCAGGGGGAACTGACCAAAGCTTCACCAAATCCTCCGGAAAGGAATAACGTTTATCCCAACTAGGAGGAATTCCAGCCAGGCGCGTGGGTTGTTCCCATTCCTTAAGGACAACCCTCACAAAGTGTTGTTGCCTAGGAAACACCAAACGCGGCTGGGGTACATCAAACAACTCACCCTTTGGCGGGGGGACCACCGCGGGTGGATCCAAAGCCAAAATTTCAAACATTTGAGCCAAAATGGAAGGAGTGTCAAGGGACACCCCCACAGCCTGATCGCCAGCAGTGTCAACCAATAGCTGGTCTGCAGGCTCATCCAACTCCTCAAGGAGTTCCCCCTCCTCACCAGGGGGACAATCGGACCAATCCAATATTTCAAACACCTCATCCTCCGAAACAGGCGCTGCCGGAGAAAGGTGCTTCCGCTTTGCCGTAGCCTTCTGAGCTACCGTGGTGGAAATGATCTTCTCGAGGTTGGCCAATCGTGCACACACCTCGGATTGCGAATCCCCACCTTTGACAATGTCACACGGGGTCCGGAATAAGGGAGGGGGGGTAGGAGATGACGGAAGTTGCGAGGAGCCAGAAGCCGGAGCGACGGACTGGCGCGCAATATTCTGCTTTGCACATGGAACGCATAATATGACATCGCCTGGGAGCGGAGCCCCACAACCCCCACACAGCCTGGATAGCCCCGAAGAGCCATTTCCGGTAATGTCGGAAGCCTCCATATGGTGAAATTATGGTATTCGCAACAACCCAGGGTTTTACGCATTAAGCAACCCGGGATTCCCCTTTATAATTAAAGTCCCGGGAGTAGGAGGATTTTTTTTTTTTTTAAACCTAGGAAAATCCCAATTTAGAAACTAAGACTAGCCAGGTATATCAGAACCAGGAGAGCCACTGCAGTGAGGGGATCCCAGGATCTGTAGGGGAAAAGAGACCACAGTCAGTCCCCCAGGAAAAATAGCCAGCATGCATCACACTCATACACATTAAAAAATAATGGTAAACCATATAAAGGCAGAATATACATCATGAATTCAACTATACATGTATACATATATACACAACAAGTGATAAGTGCCTCCAGGAGAAAAGCTAGAGTGCCAGGGCAAACTGAAACATAAATAACACAGGCACAAAAAGAAAACACTGCAGCTAAATGAGGGCCCCACGAGCGCGAGGTGGGGACCGTTACCTGTTGCCGCTGCAAGGAACAGCCACACACTCCTGGACACGCACTATACCCCCAGCTCAGCAGCACCTGTCTCAGTAATGAGACAGAGGAAGAGGAAGTGAGGCGGGCCGAGCTCACTGACGCGCCCCGGCCACGCCCCCTTCCAGTGAGTCATAGAGCGAGGGCCGACAGAGGACTCGGCCCTGCCCCCAGGATACGAGTGCAAAAGTGGAGGGAAATTCAAAAGTAAAAAAGTAAACAGTAAAAAGAAAGAGCCCCAGCAACCCAGGCCCCGCGGCCGCACACCGCAGCGCTGAGCCTGCGTCTGCCAGCGCTCTCACACATATACACATACAATAGTAAAAGCACCCCATGCAACACCACCCCCCCCCCAAAGCGAAGGGAGAAGGGACCAAGCGGGAGAAGGTGGCCAAGGGGAACATCGGGACAGGGGCATCCCAAATCCAGATCACCATACCGGATAGCCGCATTGCCCCACGCGTGGGGTCGAGCGGAGGAGATAAGCTCCTAGGCACCTAGTGCCATCTACTGTTGCCCAGCCAGCAGCCTGGGCTGGGAGGCTTCCATTAACCATCTAGGCATGTAACAATAGAACTGGGCAGAAATAGACCAAAAGGGGGTGCCAGGGTTTGACCCCGGCTACCTGCAAGTAGGAGACTTCTTTCTCCTGTCTTGTCGCATCTTGCAGAGAGAAAACACTGGGTGTTAAGTGGGAGGTCCCAGATATATATAGGCCGGAAGGGGCTCGTTTTCAAGACTTCTCTCTGCAACGTCGCCACCTGCTGGTGGAGTAACCCGATCGTAAGAATTAAAGGGGAAGCGGGGTGTGTGACACACTGAGAATATTCCATCATCTGCTATAAATGAGGGTTCCCATTTGAAACCCTCAAGGTACTGCAGTGTTTCTTGCTGGCCTTAGGTCTGGATGACATCTGGAGCAGTCACCTGTATCAGGTTCTGCTCCCCCAAGATCCCAGAAAAAGCTCCTTCACAGCTCTTGGATGCTGACTCTAAGTGGCTGCTTGGAAGTGGTGAGTTAAAGCAGGATCTCCTATGGTAAGCTTTGGGAAACTGAGCTCATTTGGTAAGTAAAATATAGCAAACTGTGTTTGTTTTATTTTTGTGAATCCGTGTGTTAATGCTGGCACAAATTTAAACAAACGAAAAAAAAGGTTTTTTTTTTTCTTCACTTTCTCTCTCTTGGATTCCTGCTGAGGCCTAATTGAGGCCTAATTGAAGCAGGTGTGTTATAAAGCAGCACACAACTCGTGTGGAGCTTGCTCTGGGATGCTGACTCTGTAAGTGGCTGCTTGGAAGTGGTGAGTTAAAGCAGGATCTCCTGTGGTAAGCTTTGGGAAACTGAGCTCATTTGGTAAGTAAAATATAGCAAACTGTGTTTGTTTTATTTTTGTGAATCCGTGTGTTAATGCTGGCACAAATTTAAACGAACGAAAAAAAAAAAGGGTTTTTTTTTTCTTCACTTTCTCTCTCTTGGATTCCTGCTGAGGCCTAATTGAGGCCTAATTGAAGCAGGTGTGTTATAAGGCAGCACACAACTCGTGTGGAGCTTGCTCTTGGATGCTGACTCTAAGTGGCTGCTTGGAAGTGGTGAGTTAAAGCAGGATCTCCTGTGGTAAGCTTTGGGAAACTGAGCTCATTTGGTAAGTAAAATATAGCAAACCGTTTTATTTTTGTGAATCCGTGTGTTAATGCTGGCACAAATTTAAACAAACGAAAAAAAAAGGGTTTTTTTTTTCTTCACTTTCTCTCTCTTGGATTCCTGCTGAGGCCTAATTGAGGCCTAATTGAAGCAGGTGTGTTATAAGGCAGCACACAACTCGTGTGGAGCTTGCTCTTGGATGCTGACTCTGTAAGTGGTTGCTTGGAAGTGGCGAGTTAAAGCAGGAGTTAAAAGCAGAAGTATCTGCCTTGATTTCTTATTGTTATTTTAAGTGTTGTAAATTCTACACTTGATGTTCCCACAAATTGATACAATGGGTTCCATGCCTAACAATGCTGTCCAGTGTACATCTTGTGCTATTTATGCACTTCTTAATCAATCGGTCGATGGTGGATATATATGCCCCAGATGTCTGCGAATCGCTGATTTGGAAGCCGTGATTCACGATCTAAATAAGCAATTGGCAACACTGAGAGACATTGTTATCATGCAAAAGAGTCTGGATCTCACTGATCTGGCACTCCATTGGTCAGGGGAGGGGGAGGGTGGTAGTATGGGGGGAGAGGAAAAGCAGGAAAATGAGGCAGCTAGCTGGATAACAGTTAGAAGGCAGGGTTGGGGTAAAAGTTACAGGGAGGCTAGCCCTGAACAGACACCTCCAAACAAGTTAGCCCGGTTGGCAGATGAGGAGGATGTTAGCTCAGGGATGGCACAGCTGCAGCAAGACACATCTGTCGGCTCCAGTAAGAAAGGGAGGGGAAATGGGAGAACAGGGCAGGCAAGACAAGTGCTGGTAGTGGGTGACTATTATTAGGGGAACAGACAGGGCAATCTGTCACAAAGACCGGGATTGCTGAACAGTGTGTTGCCTTCCTGGGGCAAGAGTACGGCATGTAGCGGAGCGGGCTGACAGATTGTTGGGAGGGGCTGGCGTGATCCCAGCGGTCATGGAGCATATTGGCACAAATGACATAGGAAGAAGTAGGTGGAAGGTCCTTAAAAATGATTTCAGGGACTTAGGCCGTAAGCTTAAGGCAAGGACCTCAACTGTAGTATTCTCAGAAATACTACCAGTACCAAGAGCCACACCAGAGAGGCAGCGGGAGATTAGAGATGTAAACAGGTGGCTCACAAATTGGAGTAAAAAGGAGGGGGTTTGGGTTCTTAGAGAACTGGGCCGACTTCACAGTGGGCTACAGGTTCTTTGGCAGGGATGGGTTGCACCTCAATGGGGAGGGTGCATCTGTTCTGGGGGAGAGGATGGCTAAAAGGTTAGAGGAGTGTTTAAACTGAGCACTGGGGGGGGGGGGGGGGGGGAGGGTAAAAGCAGTTACAAAGGGGAAGTTAGGAAAGAAAGTGACAGTGGGTGTAGACATGAAACTGGGGGTGGAGAGGGGGGAGGGGTTAGCACATCTAGCAGGAATAAGGGCAATATACAAATTTATCAAAATTGTCATAAGCATTTGAAATGCTTACAAATGCTAGAAGCTTGACTAATAAAATGGATGAACTAGAACTGATAATAACAGAAGAGCAATATGACATAGTGGGGGTAACAGAGACCTGGCTGGATGAAAGCTATGACTGGGCAGTAAATTTACAGGGTTACTGTGTGTTTAGGAGGGACCGTAACAAACGCAAAGGGGGTGGAGTCTGCTTAATTGTAAAATCCTCTCTACAGCCTGCTCTGCGGGAGGATATATGTGAGGGGAATGACCATGTGGAGTCTGTATGGGTAGAAATACATGGAGGGAGAAACAAAAATAAAATACTGATGGGGGTTTGCTATAAACCTCCAGATATATCCGAATCCATAGAAAATATGATGCTAAGGCAAATAGATATAGCCGCTAAACTAAATGAGGTAGTGATTATGGGGGACTTTAACTACCCAGATATAGACTGGGATGCTGAAACATGTGTTTCGCATAAAAGTAATAGTTTTTTTATCTAAAACAAAAGATGGCTACCTTTCCCAACAAGTACAATCTCCAACAAGGGGGAAAGCCATATTGGACCTAATACTAACCAATGTACCAGACAAAGTAATAAAGGTACAGGTTGGGGGACACCTTGGAAGCAGTGATCATAATATCATTAATTTCCAATTAGCAGTCACTAGGGTGCCTTATCAAGGAGCCACAAAAACGCGGGACTTCAAAAAGGCAAAGTTTGACCAACTTAGAGATGCCCTACACTGCATTGACTGGGAAAATGCCCTTAAAAACAAAAGCATGAACGCTAAATGGGATACTTTCAAAGGAATACTTAATTTTCATTGTGACAGATATATACCTTACAGAAATAAAACTATTAGACACACATGTAAACCGATGTGGCTAAATAAAAAGGTTAAGGGGGCAATAAACAACAAAAAAAAAAGGCATTTAAACGTTTAAAGCAGGAAGGGACAGCGGAAGCGTTACAAAAATATAAAGAAGAAAATAAACAATGTAAACAACAGATAAGGGCAGCTAAGCTGGAGACAGAAAGACTGGTCGCAAAAGAGTAAAACTAACCCCAAATTATTCTTTAGCTACATAAACCGTAAAAAGGTACAAACCTGAGGGTGTGGGCCCCCTGAAAAGCAAGGAGGGGACCCCTATAGAGGGAGATGAGGAGAAAACAAATTTGCTTAACAACTTCTTTGCTTCTATATTCACAAAAGAATTTGACATGCAGAGTGAAATGCAGGGGAATAACCAAAACCCTCCATTAAATGTCACTGGTCTAACCAAGGAAGAAGCACCGTCTCAAGCAGATAAAAATCGATAAATCCCCGGGACCAGATGACATACATCCTCGTGTTTTAAGGGAGTTATGTACAGTAACAGACAAGCCGTTATTTCTAATATTTGTGGATTCCATAACTACAGGGTCTGTTCCGAGGGATTGGCGCTTGGCAAATGTGGTGCCAATATTCAAAAAGGGATCTAGGGGGGAACCTGGGAACTATAGACCGGTAAGCTTAACATCTGTGGTGGGCAAGCTGATTGAAGGTTTCTTAAGGGATACTATCCTGGAGCACCTTGGGGAAAATGACCTTATTACTCCATATCAGCATGGATTTATGAGGAATCGCTCCTGCCAGACAAACCTAATCAGCTTTTATGAGGAGGTAAGTTCAAGATTGGATCAGGGGGAGACATTGGATATCATATATCTTGACTTTTCTAAATCATTTGATACTGTGCCACATAAAAGGCTGGTACAAAAGATGAGAATGCTTGGACTGGGGGAAAACGTGTGCAGATGGGTGGGAAATTGGCTTAATGATCGGAAGCAGAGGGTGGTTATCAATGGTACACACTCAGATTGGGTCACTGTTACTAGTGGAGTACCACAAGGGTCAGTTCTGGGACCAATTCTCTTCAATATATATATATATATATATATATATATATATATATGACAGAGTACCCGGAAAGATTGTCCAGTTAGGTTTATTTAGTCTAGAAAAAAAAGACGATTGAGGGGTGATCTAATAACTATATATAAATATATTCGGGGTCAATACAAAGATCTGTCCCACAATCTATTTATACCCCGGAGTGTAACCATAACCCGGGGGCATCCACTAAGGTTAGAGGAAAGATGCTTTCTCCACTGACATAGGAGGGGATTCTTCTCTGTAAGAGCAGTGAGACTATGGAACTCGCTGCCAGAGGAGGTAGTAATGATGGATACAGTAAAAACGTTCAAAAGTGGCCTTGATGCCTTCCTGGCATGTAATAACATTTCCAGCTATGGCTACTAGACCACTGGAAGGAATTAAACAGGCTGAACTGGGTGGACTAAAGTCTTTATTCAGCCTTACATACTATGTTAAGATGAGCACAAATCAGGCAACTGCAGTGCCAGGTTTTTCAACCAATTCCTGGATGGCCAAGTACAGCCCCCTTTTCTTTGGCTCAGGCTCATAGTCTGTGCTTAGCACTGCTCTTTTTCTCCTTACTTTGGCTATATGAAAGGCAATCCTAGTAAGGAGCCATTTACCTGGTCTTTAAACCCTGTTCCATGTTTTTATATAAATTAGCTGGAGTTCAGTTACGGCAGGCATGGCCATATGCAGACCAAGATACTGCTTCTGGACTTGCATGCACTGTGGGCTCAATGGTGTGGTAAATATGTCGCCTGACCAGCGGGGTTACAAGCGGCAGGGCGGAGTGGGGATTTAACCCGACTTAGGGTCTTCTAGATGCAAGGTCTGGTTTTGTTATACTTTAACACCTATGCCTCCATATTTTAGAACAATTTACAGTAGGACCTGTTGACATTCTAGAAAGGACTGCCTTTTTTTCCCCCAGCCTAGACAAGCTGGGACACAAGCAAGGACACCAACTCTCACAGGACTGACTGGAGAGGCTTGCAAACACATACATAATCAGTCTAAGGTCTCTTCATCAGGTCACCATTTTCCATCACACCAAGAGGAGGTAAAAGGCACACCGGAGAGAACATATGCATTTAGTTTATTGTTTACCTAGGTGAAGAAAGCCCAGCTGTAACAGACGGTGAAGAAGGTGGTGTTGGAGAGGCCTCCTTTATGGCTGGCGAGACCGAGGGAGGGGTGGATGAAAGTACAGTGGAACTGGTTGGTGCAGCATCATCAGAATCTCCTGTAAAAAAAAAAAAAAAACAAAAAAAACAAACACATACAACACTATAACTGTATGCTGAATTAGTGTCTACAGATACAAGAGTGAGTACAGATTACACCTGTGCTTTTTAACAGATTAGTTATTCACTGCTGGTTCATTTGCATGCAAACCCGATTAGTTAAATTAAGAGGTGGGACATAACTTTTTTTCATAACAGGACAAAAAAAAGCCAAAAACAAACATGCTAAAAAGTCACAGCGTATAATAACACATTTTTTTCTGATAACTACATAGGAAAATAAAGTCTTACAATTTCTTACTTACTAATCTGGGCAGAGACACAAGAAAAAAAGCTGGCAAACTAACCTGAAGTTGCAGAGGACTGCTCAACAATGCCAACCTTTACCACCTAGACAAAAATAAATCGTTCATTTTGAAAATGTATGCACAGGTGGAATATTTGCTACTTCATTATACAGATCAGCTATATGAATAGACACGGTATACTGACAAGAGTAGACAAGTCCCCTTTACCACAATGCTAGCCTCTAGTGTTCAGTGTAGCAAGAAGAGTGTAGGGTCGCTCCTATGCATCTTTGAGTGTTATCCTCATGCCTACCCAAGAATCTTATTTTAGACACATGAAACATTATATCTGATCAAATAGCATGGGAAGGTTTGAGAGATGCCTTTAATTCTACAACATTCCAGTAATAGACACTTATCCTGAACTGGGGCAGAAAACAAGGTGGACCAAAACTCAGGATTTTGACTTTGATTCTCACCTCTGGGCATCCTGATTTGGGATGCCCCACTGTGTAAAAACTCAACACCGAGCATGCCAGTGGATGCCGGACATTCACAAATGCCTGGCTAAAGTTACACTGTAAGTTACAGCAGTGGACTGTGCATGCACCATTGGATCAGGGAACAGGTAGGTTTTAATGTGTTTCAAAGCGTGCATCCCAGATTGGGATGCCCCAGGGAGAGGGAATCAGGCAGGTCTGGAGCCAGAGGCGATAAATAGCTTGTAGTGATCCAATCTGCTCAGCAAATTAATCTGGTTATCTCATCCGAAGCCCAGGGCAGCACTGTCAAACACTGACAAGTCACTGTGTCAGAAGCACAACACTGGACTACAATCAAGACATCCAGCTATAGGTGCACGGCTGAACTCAAACCACCGCTTTTAAAAACTATCATGGTGCAGAGCAAGACTGCAGTTAAGGCTGTAAAGGAGATATATTCTCTTCAGTGAAGAGTTTCACTTTCGTGTTGGACACAATGTGGACCAGAGAGGAGCTCTAAACTGGACCAGCTTTTTTAACAATTTTAATGGTAATATAATAACATTTTAATCTATGTGTATAGTAAATGTGTGTAAGGTCTAAAAGTAAGGGCTCTTGGGACTGCCTATATCATTTGTTCATTGGTTTAGCTCTAAACTGGATCAGATGGCATCTCGCTTTCAAAAAGAAAATTCTGTGAGTACTCCTGTAGAATTAATTTCTCTTCCATTATTACTTCAGGACATCAGAAGAATTCAGGAGACAAATGGGTTAACCTTTCCCAAAGGGTGTGGTCTGCAAGAACAAAGGTGTGTCTCCACCTCCCGGGCCTATAACCACCTGGCTGACTTTATGGACTTCAGTTTAATTGAAAAGCAGTAGAACCAGCCGCCCGGGAGGCATACCTATCCTGTTGGAAACAAAAGGCTGGAGACAAAATACAAGACTCCTCTCGGTTACATTTTTTTTTTTTTTTTTGTAATGCTGATCATTATTTACAGCAACTATTTACATATTTACCACTCCAGGCATCCAAGACATGGACATAGTAACCTAGCAGACAGGGAGGGTCTGATGTCCTAAAGTAATAATGGAAGAGAAATTCATTCCACAGGTGAGTACTCACAGAATTTTCTTCTCTTCCATTTTACTTCAGGCCATCAGAAGAATTCAGAGACGAATGGGACCTCCAAGAGCAGTACCCTAATTCGGGCGGGATCCCCAAACCTTATTCCTTTCAGGAACAAGACATTCCAAAAAAACCTTATTCCTTTTAGGAATAAGACATTCCAAAAAACCCTTATTCCTTTCAGGATTAAGACATTCCAAAAAAACCTTATTCCTTTCAGGATTAAGACATTCCAAAAAACCCTTATTCCTTTCAGGAATAAGAAATTCCAAAAACATCTAATTACCACTGTATGTAATACCTTCCTACCAAAGGCTTTACCTTAAAGAATTTGGTAAATGTATGAGCTGAAAACCAAGTAGCGGCTTTGCATACTTGTTCTATTGAAGCTTGATGCTAAAAAGCCCAAGAAGCTCCAATAGCTCTTGTCAAATGAGCAGTAGTCCTAAAAGAAGAATCCTTCCCCCTTAGGGAATATAGGCTCTTACCACTGCCTGTCTAATCCATCGCTGGTGGAAGACCTTTCCGTTGACTCTCAGGTATGACAAAATAAGGAGTCCGACCTACGGAAAGATTGTGTTGCAGCGAGATAGTATCTTAGTGCTTTTCACTACATCCAGCAATGAAGAATCCTCTTTTTATCGGGCACTGGAGTAGGACATAAGGAAGGCAATTCACCTCTTCATTAAGATGGAAACCACCTTAGGAATAACATCCTGTTTAAAGCAGAAGACGACCTAGTCGTTATGTAACACTAAATAAGGAGACTTAACTGATAAGCTGCTAATTCAGAAACCTTCCTTACTGAGGTTATTGCGACTAAAAAAAATAACCTTCCAGGTAGGATTTATGCCTCTTAGAGAGGCACGGGACAACAGGGCAAAAGCTCTGAACCTCATCCACGCTGCCCTGAGTAGGAAGCTTCCCTCAATCCTCCTGGCAACAGATGCCGAAAAGGCATTTGACCGGGTACGGTGGGGTTTCATGCAACATATTGGAACATATTGGTCTGGGACCCAACATGCGATCTTGGATCTCAAGCCTTTATCAGCATCCCACTGCCTCAGTCAGGGTCAACGGTATACTGTCTGAATCATTTGGCATAGGAATCGGGACGAGACAGGGCTGCCCCCTCTCCCCCTTAATTTTCATCCTGACATTGGAACCCTTCTTGTGTAGAGTGCGGAGGAACCCAGACATACAGGGGATAACACTTCCCTCAGGCCACTACAAAACTGCGGCTTTCGCCGATGACTTACTCTTTTTTATATCAGGCCCTGAGGTGACACTCCCTAATCTAATAAAGGAGATGGAGCTCTACAGGAGATTGTCCAACTATAAAATCAATATGCAAAAGTCAGAGGTTCTAAACCTAAACTTGGCGGCGGACAGGACGGAAAACCTCCAAAAATCCTTTCCTTTTAAGTGGGCGAGAGAATACATCCCCTACCTCGGTATAAGATTGGGTAGATCCTTAGATAAGATCTATACCCTTAACTTTCCACCTCTTCTCCAAGCGTTCTCGAAGGACCTTGATGCTTGGTCCCTTAAAAAACTGTCCTGGTTTGGGAGGTGTAATACTCTTAAAATGAATATACTCCCCCGTCTTCTGTACATCATGCAGGCGCTCCCGGTGGTAATCCCTAGCGGGTTTATGCAGAAAGTAGGCACCCTTTTTTCAAAATTTATTTGGCAAGGAAAGACTCCTAAGATCAGCAGGAGGAGTTTGGCCAGATCTAGAGACAATGGAGGGATAGGCCTTGACGAGGGTCGTAGACTGGTGTAGGCACTCGCAATATAAACAATGGGCCCAAATAGAGCAGGGAAGTTCTTTGTTCCCCCTTTCATCGCTCCCTTGGCTGGCCAAGCAGACACTAAACGCAGAATCGAAACACCCGACCATAGGGGCATCACTCAGAATATGCCACAAATACTTCCCGATGGAGGAGGTGTCACCGGCCTTCTCTCCCCTGTACCCAATCCTGGGGAACCCAGAGTTTCCTCCGGGGACGGGGAGGGGGGGGACAGCAGAGGGTTGGTTAAGGGCGGGGATAGACAGAATTAAGCACTTCTGTAGCAGTGATGGCTGGGAACCCCTTGACTCAATCTCAACTTCGAGGGGGCTACCGCGGTGGGGTGACTGGCAACAGTTGCAGCTAAACCACTTCCTAGGGACTCTGAAACAGCAGGCTAGGCAGCTTAGAGATACCACAGTATTTGAAAAGCTGTGCGAGGAACGGGGACCGGTCCAACATGTGCTATCCTTCGCATATAAAATCCTGGCAAACCCCCCAAATCAGGACCCCCTGCCATCCCTGGCGAAATGGGAAGAGGATTTGGGAATTACTCTCTCTGACAACCATAGAAACCGCATTATACGCTTGGCGCACAAAACCGCCACCTGCACCAGATACAAAGAGTGTAATTTCAAAATATTAACAAGGTGGTACAGGGTCCCCACATTACTCCACAAATGGTTTCCTGCTGTGTCCCCCTTGTGTTGGCGCTGCAATGGGGCTAGAGGTGATCTCCTGCACGTGTTTTGGTCCTGCCCCTTGTTGATGGACTTCTGGTCTAAGGTCAGAACCACGATACAACATGTGACTGATTGGGAGATTCCCGAGGACCCGGGGTTCTTCCTTCTCCACCACTCAGAGTTGCCCACCAAAAGATACCAAAAATCTGTTCTTAGTCAGCTGGTGAATGCCGCGCGGGCATGCATCCCTTCGCTGTGGAAGAGCCCTACCCCCCCTGGCATGTCTCTGTGGCAGAGATAGAGACGTTCGAGGGGATGATTGCGGCGAGCAACGACTCCTCCGAGAACCATCGCATCAAGTGGACCAGCTGGGATATCTTCTCAGAATCTCAGGAATTCCAGGCGTTGTTGGAGGCCGGTTAGAGGTGGGTGCGAGATCTTCCCTACGCTTTTCTCTCCCTTTTTTTTTTTTCTTTCCCCCAGATCTTGGGATGACTCCCAGGGCTTCATATTATGTGATGGTGGAGGCGTGCCGGGCTCCCCGCTCGGGTGCCTGTCGGTGGGATTTATGATTAGCTCAGGGGGGCCTGCTCCCCTGGCCATTGGATGTGCCGTATGTGGCGTGGAGGGGAGGACTCCTCCCTCACGTAGAGCAGCGCGGGCCGCCTGTAGTGGGGGCCCGGGAGCTTCCTATCGGTTCAATTTGAAGTGTTAAAATTCAGTTTTTCTGTACATGCCCAATGAAGTTTTGCATTACCTGTATTTCGGATTGTCCTGGGGGATATGTTTAACCCCTTCTTCTGATTGTACGTAAAATTGTTTCTTTTTCTTTGAAAATGGAAAAATAAAGAATATATAAAAAAAAAAAAAAAAATAACCTTAAGAGTCAAACGTAATGATGCATCCCATCTGCCAATAGTTCAAAAGGAGGACGCTGATAAAGAGCTGATAAAACCAAGTTCAGGTCCCAAACCGGCAAAAGTAGCTTACGAGGAGGCCGCACATGAGCGACTCCCTATACAAAAAGTTTTGATACATTTATTAACAGAAATGGGATTCTGAATAAAAAGATAGGTAAAGCAGATATCTGTCCCTTTAAAGTACTCAACTGAAAACCTCCATCAAGACCTTTCTGCCAAAAAATCAAATATTCTGGGAACAGACAAAATTCTACCAGCGAACATTCTGGATTCGCACCAAGCGATAATGCTTGCCAGACTCTTTAGTAGATCATTGATTAAGGCTTCTTCCTGGCCCGAATCATAGTCTGCATGGCTGTCAGAAGAACTCCCTTTCTGCCAAGATAAAGGATTCAATAGCCAGGCTGTCCAAGCCAGAACATGTGAATTGCGATGCCTTAGAGGCCCCTGTGTGAGAAGATCTGGATAGTCAGGTAACCTCCACGAGTTGCCCTTCGACATCCTTACTATGTCTGAGAACCAGCTTCTTCTTGGCCACGAGGAGCCACCAGAATGGTTGGGACTCCCTTGTGATCTAACCTTTCTTCGTACTTGACCCAGGAGTGGAATCAGAGGGAATGCATAAAGAAGCTTGAATGCTGACCCCTGAAGGGTCAGGACATCTGTTGCTATAGTTAGAGGATCTCTGGACCGAGACACAAACTTTGTAACCTTCCGATTGTGTCGTGATGCACAAGAGATCTATGTCCGGAATCCCCCAGCGCATGCATAGAGATTGAAAAAACCCGCAGACTAAGAGACCATTACCTCTGATGCAGGACCTTTCTGCTGAGATGATCGGCCTGCAAGTTGTCCATTCCAGGTATGCGTACAGCCGAAATGCATGAAACCTGTTTCTCGGCCCAAAGTAAAAACCAGCTCACTTCCATGAAGGCTTCACCACAAAGCAAGATACCATCAGGCCCAACAGACACATTTCTTGATGAACCGTCGGGTGAGGGCAAGACAAGAGACCCTGTACCCTGGTCTGAAGTAAGAGCCACTTCTGTGTTGGAAAAAACACTTTTGCCTGAGACGTGTCTAATTACAGTCCCAGAAAAGAATAACTCTTCAAGCTATACGATATGATATTTGACTTAAGAATTCGACTGGATAGTCAATTATCCAATGTCGATCAGACAGTCTGTGTATCCTTCTGGGCCCCCTTGGTAAACACCCTTGGTGCTGAAGACAGACCGAAGGGTAACACCATAAACTGAAGATGTAGGCCACCTACAGCAATGTAGGTATGCACTCATATATAAACTGCCCAGCTGGAGTAACTTCACTGTGGATCAACAACTCCAATCTCTAAAAAGGCGAGATACGGCAGATCTCTAAGCTTCTGCTTTCTGCGGAATTTGGGATACCCCTGACCAAGAGAATCTCCAAGGGGGTCTGGCTCCTAATTTGATTTTGTAACCTGAGGATACAAATATCTGTTACATGAAGCCTCCAAATATGAGCAAAATGCAGAAGCGGTCCCCCCACACCTGCAAAAGCAGGGGCATCCCTTCATGCCTGAGCAGGCTTTGAAGGGGGTCTGGCTTTATTCTGCCAGACACCTGTTGCCTTAATTTGAAATTTTGCCTTATTCAAAAAATCTCTTCGGTATCCCGAAGAGGCCGAACCTCTAGCCGGAGTATTAGAGGCCCTGCGGAAGCAGTATTAGACTTCGGCTTCTGTGGCAGATTAGATGATTTACTACTAGTAGCATGCTTTACCATGTCAACCAAGCGCTCTCCAAACAGACACCCCACCTTAAAGGGGAGTCCTGTCATTCCTTTTTTGGAGGCTATGTCAGCTGGCCATTGCTTAAGCCATAAAGCACGCCTTAAGGCTAACACCAGAGTTAGGCCTCTGGCACTTATCCTGCTCAATCCTCCATAGCCCATATCATATACCTGTTGTAGCCAAACTGGTCTTGATCACCTGGGAGCATGACATCCATGAATGACCCCTACGAGTCTTCGAGTCCAGTTGTTTTAACAACCTCCTGCTCCCCAATTCAATCTGATCTGGAGGGAAGGGATACATAGTATCTAGTACTTTTGAAATGGGTGGAAGACAACCTGACTTCTGCCATTCCCTATTGATCAGATTAGAATGTGTATGCTCTGCAACATCCTCCAGAATGGAGGAAAGCAAAACTATCCATACATCTTAACTGAGCACCCCCTTGTGTAGAGGACTATGAATACGTGTCCCTACTGGATAAATCCTCCAACGGATTACTTCCTGGGAGACTATGGCAGCTACAATATCCTCTTCGAGGATAAATCTTTTCTTTAAAAAACCTTTTTAGAAGCCAATCCTTGTAAGTGACTTTCTAAAGGTTTAGGACCACTTGAGGGCTGCCGACAGAGTTTAAAGACTCAGAAGGAGGCTATGGCAGCCACAATATCCTCTTCAAAACTCAGAGGATTCTTTTTTTCAAAACCTTCTTAGTAGCTATATGACTTGCTAAAGGTTTTAGGTCCACTTGAAGGCTGCCAGGGGGGTTTTTAAGCTCAGAGGACACCGGCAACAAGGGTCAGAGCCCTTGCAGGTAGGAGACAATTGTCTTCCATATCCACTACTACCGTAGCATAACCCTGCACACCATGCTATCCTCGTCCAGTGTCAGTTTGCATTACTGGACATGGGGTGAATCTATCTGCTAAAGGACCAGATCCGATTACCCCAGATGCCTCCATCATGGTGATTAATACTAGATTACCTCCCAGGGGGTCTAAAACCTAGTATGTGAACAGTTCCCGATAGTTGCGCTCAGAGGGTGAACCACATCAATATATTGCCAGTCTTATCCAACAATCATACATACATAATATTAATATATATATATATAATATAATTTTTTTTTTAAACAAGAGCAACTGCAAAACATTAATACACAATCATTAAAAAAATACAATTTTGTGATTACTCACCTTGTAGAATTGGTATTATAAGTATGCAGCACGTCCTGCTCCAGATAATGATTCATAACATCTGGGATTACCTCCACAAGAGGGCGCTTTACTGCAGAGATGGCAAAAAGAGGCCCCTCCCGGTCCATATATACCCGGGACCTCCCACTCATTCCCCAGTATAGAAAAGCAGTAAGAGAACCAAGAGAAGCCAATAAACTCAACAACGTTAACAAGGATAACAATCACCATAAAGAGGATCCAAGAATAAAGCAATCAGGGTGGGATGGAGCAGGACGTGCTGCATACTTATAATACCAATTCTACAAGGTGAGTAATCACAGAATTGTATTATTCTAAGTATGCAGCACGTCCTGCTCCAGATAATGATTCGAAACATCTGGGACATCCAATAGCAGTGTCCATAAAAAGGGTGGGGATCCCAAAAAGCAACAACGCGCAGTTCAAACCACTGCTGCCTGCAGAACCTTGCAGCCAAAAACAGCATCCGCTGAGGCCCTAACATCAATCTTGTAAAAAACTTAGAAAAGGTATGAACAGAAGACCAAGTAGCAGCCTTACAAACTTGTTCAACAGAAGCCTGGTGTTGGAAGGCCCAGGAAGCCCCAACAGCACAGGTAGAATGAGCAGTAACACAGAAAGGAGGATCCTTTCCCCTAGCAGAATAGGCCCTAAAGATAGCCATAAATAGGCAGAATAGGCCATAAAGAATCCATTTGCTAATAGTAGACTTAGCAGGAGCCAAACCCTTCTTGGGACCCGAGGGAACCACAAACAAGGCATCCGTCTTTCTGAAAGGCACAGTCGCCACCAGATAGAATTTCAAATTCCTGACCACATCCAGAGAATGAAAGGCCCTCTCCTTGGAGTTACCAGGATTAGGACACAAGGAAGAAAGCACAATGTCCTGATTGAGATGGAAGGCAGAAACAACCCTAGGCAAGAATTCTGGTTTAAAGCGGAAAACCACCTTGTCCTGGTGTCTCTCAAAGTAGGGGGCCTGAATAGACAGTGCCGCCAACTCAGAGACACGCCTGACCGAGGCGATAGCCACCAAAAAGGCCACCTTCAGAGTAAGGATAGACAAAGCAGCCTCATGCACAGGCTCAAATGGAGGACCCTGAAGGGCAGACAAAACCAAATTCAAATCCCAGACTGGCAACAGGGGTTTACGGGGAGGACGCACATGAGCGACCCCCTGGAAGAATGTCTTGACCAGAGGATGTAGAGCAAAGGATCTCTGGAAGAAAACAGCCAAGGCAGACACGTGACCCTTCAAAGTACTGAGCTGAAGACCCAAATCCAAACCATGTTGAAGGAACTCCAGGATCCTAGGAATGGAGAACACTCAACAGGGAAAAGCCTTAAACTCACACCAGTCAATGTAAGTCCGCTTGGTCCTATAGTAAATAGTATAGGAGGATTTCTTCCTAGCCCAGACAAGAGTATGAACAGAATCAGACAATCCTTTCTCCCTTAGGATGGATGTTTCAGCAGCCAGGACGTCAAAGCCAGCATTTGTAAATTGGGATAACAAAGCTGTCCTTGAGTGAGAAGGTCTGGAACCAAGGGAAGAGTGTACTGATCTACTGCCAACTGCACAACGTCTGCGAACCACACCTGTCTTGGCCACCTGGGGGCCACCAGAATGGCTGGTACCCTCTCCTGCACCAACTTGCACAGAACCTTGCTCACAGAGGAAAGAGGTACAGGAGACCGAATCCCTGCCAAGGCAGAGAGAGCATCCACCGCCAAGGCCAGAGGATCCTGGGACAGGGAGACAAATGCTGTCCAGCTGGAGTAACTTCACTGTGGATCAACAACTCCAATCTCTAAAAAGGCGAGACACGGCAGATCTCTAAGCTTCTGCTTTCTGCGGAATTCGGGATACCCCTGACCAAGAGAATCTCCAAGGGGGTCTGGCTCCTAATTTGATATTGGAACCTGAGGATACAACTTCCTGTATCCAAATATCTGTTACATGAAGCCTCCAAATATGAGCAAAATGCAGAAGTGGTCCCCCCACACCTGCAAAAGCAGGGGCATCCCTTCATGCCTGAGCAGGCTTTGAAGGGGGTCTGACACAAGCTCCTTGTGATTGTGGCGAGAAGCAAACAGATCCACGTCCGCCATCCCCCAATGATGACATAGGGATAGGAAGACCTTGCAGCTGAGGGACCATTCCCCCAGGCAAGAGGCCCCCCTGCTCAGGGAATCCGCCTCCAGATTCTCCACCCGGAATGTAAACTGCTGAGATGCACGGAACATTGTCCTCGGCCCAGGACAGAATCATGGACACCTCCCTGAGGGCACTCTTGCTCCGAGTCCCTCCCTGATGATTGATGTAGGCGACCGCCGTCTGGTTGTCGGAGCGAACCTGGACCGGCAGGCCCCGAAGGTGAGGAGTCAACTGTGCCAGTACCAACCGAACCGCCCTCAGCTCCAGGATGTTGATGGGAGCGTGGGCCTCCTGAGGGAATTGAAGGGCTCTCAAGTAGCCCCCCCAACCGGACAGACTGGCATCCGTAGTGACCGTCTCCCAACATGGTGCCAGAAAGGACCTGCCCCCCAGAAGATTCCTCGAGTCCAGTCACCACAGGAGGGACCGCCGACCCAGAGGAGAGGGAACAAATGCCTGATCCAGAGACAGGGGACTCTTGTCCCAGACTGAAAGGGGTCTCATGTGAAATTGGGCATAAGGGACTGCCTCGAAGCAGGCCACCATCAGTCCCACCAATTGCATCCCTTGCCAGATGGAAGGACGAGGACTGGACAGCATGAAATGAACCAGAGCTTGAAGAGAATCCACCTTCTGCTGAGGAAGAAAAATCCTGGCCTGAATGGTATCCAGATTCATACCCAGGAAGGGGGTCACCCGGGATGGGGAGAGGGAGGATTTGGGATAATTGATCACCCATCCGAACGTTTCCAGGGCAGTCACCACCGTCTGGGTATCCAATGCTGCCTGCTGAAGAGAATGAGACGTAATGAGAAGGTCGTCCAGATAAGGGAGAATGCGAATGCCCCGGGCTCTGAGAAGGGCCATCACACCCGCCAGCCCCTTGGTGAACACTCTGGGGGTGAGGTGAGACCGAAGGGAAGTGCCACAAATTGGTAGTGCTGGTCCTTCACGGCGAACCTGAGGAACCGTTGATGCCCTGGGAAGACCAGCACATGAAGGTAAGCATCCTTGATGTCATGGAGGTCATGAAGTCCCCCGGCGCAAAGAGCTGACCGCGGAGCGCAGGGTCTCCATGCGAAAGCGTTTGGTCCTGTTGAGAAGCCTTAAGTCCAGGATGGGCCTGATGGAACCATCCTTTTTGGGTACTATGAAGAGATTGGAATAATAACCCTGACCTCTCTCCCCCGTAGGGACCGGACAGATGACCCCCATATCCAATAGGTTCTGTACAGCCAGAAACAGACCCCAAACTGCCAGGGGGTCTAGAGGAATCCGAGACCTGAGGAATCATGGAGGAGGCCATGCAGCAAACTCTAGCTTGTAGCCGGAGGACACAACCTCCAGAATCCACCTGTCTGAGACCTGTTGTCCCCAGACATGAGCGAAGAGCCGCAGCCGTCCCCCCACCCGTAAGGGTGAGGGCGCCCCTTCATGGCTGCGCGGGCTTGGTGGCAGATTTGAGCTTGGAGCCCCATGAGGATCCAGGACGGGCACAGCCTCTGCCCTTGCCCCAGAAGTCACCCCTGTGCCCCGCAAAGGACACCCCCCTCCCTGACCTGGATCCACGAAAGGAGGGAGTAAAGGTCCTCAAACCCCTAAAGGGCCGCGGCTGTCTTTTGCGTGGGGCAACTTACCTCCCTTTGCAAAAAGGTCCAAACGGTCACCGAAAAGGCGCAGCCCCTTAAAGGGTAGCCCTGTGAGAGCCTTCTTAGCAGCATTGTCAGCTGCCCACTGGTACAGCCAAACCGAGCGCGAATAGAAACAACCAGAGCCGAGGTCCTGCTACACATCTTAATGGTGTCATCTAAGGCAGAAGGAACATAAGCGATAAACATCTCACATTGTGATAAGGCTCTGAACTCGGCACTAGAAGAATCATCAGGGGAACCTTCCAAAAGGCCCCTGACCAGAGCCCTAATAGCCACCGCAGTAATAGATGCACAGACCGGGCACAGGGACGATCCTACACAGGCAAAGGCATGGGAAGCCAGCTGATCAATACGACGGTCCTCACTATCCTTCAGGGTAGTGGAATCAGGGGAATGCACCACAGAAGTGTTGGACAACCCCAAAACAGGGGCATCCATTTCTGGGGGAGTTGACCAACATTTAACCACATCCGATGGAAAAGGATACCTTTTATCCCATCCCTTAGGGATACCAGGAAGCCGGCTAGGCCGCTGCCATTCCTTGAGAACCAAATTATTAAAATGTGCTTGTTCCGGAAATTCCAAATGTGGCTTTGCAGTACCAAACAATTCCCCCTGTTGCTTGGGTGCCGCAGCAGGAAGGGAAATGGAAAGCACTTCAAAGATTTGAGTCAAAAGTCTATGGGTGTCTTTGAAGGCAATCAAAAGCTTTAAAGCTTCCAAGGCACCGGGCCCTGACAGCTACTCAAACCTGTATTATAAGAAATATGCGGCAGAGCTGGCCCCTCACCTAGCAAAAATGTTTAACTCTCTTAAAGAAGGGGGCACCTTGAACCCAACCTCCATGGAAGCATTCATTAGCATGATCCCGAAGCCGGGAAGGATCACCTAAACCCGCAGAACTACAGGCCTATATCGTTGCTTAATGTAGATCTTAAAATATTGGGGAAAGTTTTGGTCTCTAGGATCAATGAGTTTCTGGGTACACTGATCGGGAAAGATCAAGTGGGATTTGTTCCTAATAGGCAAGCCTCGGATAACATTCGCAGAGTAACTCACTTGATCAAACAAGCCCAGCAGAGGGAAATCCACAGCCTTCTCTTATCATTGGATATGCAGAAGGCATTTGATTCTCTATCATGGGATTATATGTTCCTCGCTCTTCAGAAGTGAGGTTTTGGAAATAACTTCCTAGCATGGATACGGTCCATATACTCGTCTCCCTCAGCAAAGGTCCAATACGGGGGTTATCTCTCGGAGTCATTCCCAATTAGCAGAGGTACATGGCAAGTGTTATTCGTGTTAGCTTTGGAGCCATTAGCAATTGCAATCAGAACACGCCCAGATATAGCAGGGATAGAGTTAGCGGGGTATCACCACAAAGCATGCCTGTTCGCGGATGACATACTGCTAATCCTTTCACGACCCCATATCTCATTGCCCAACGCCCTCCACCTCTTAGATGATTTTTTGCAAATCTCAGGCCTTAAAAGTCAATAAAGAGAAATCTTTGGGGCTAAATCTAAATCTCCCTCTTCGGGCGCTGAGATCGCTTCAATCTAATTTTCCCTTCCGATGGCCCCGGGGTCACCCCTCATTACCACACCCTATATCAGGCCAACTACCCCCCCCTCTTTCGCTCATTGAAAGCTATGCTTGACACTTGGCAGGGTCATGGGATCTCGTGGATAGGGAGGATAAATGCGGTGAAAATGACCCTATTACCCAAAATGCTTTATTACTTCCGGACACTCCATGTTCAAATCCCCTCGCACCAGATTAGAAGCATGCAGAATAGCATAACGAGGTTTGTCTGGGGAAGCACCAGGCCAAGGGTAGCTAAAACCACTATGTTTAGGCATAGGACAGAAGGAGGACTGGGAGTTCCATGCGTGAACAGATACTACACGGCCGCGCAAATTGCACAGTTACACAGCTTACACCTCGAGGTGGAAATTCCTCTATGGGTCTCCTTAGAAGCCATGGAATACGATCCCGTCCCCATAGACAGCTTGGATTTGGATCCTGCCACAGTATAGGCCCCGTATTACATGTCCAATCTTAAGCCACTCCCTCCATGTGTGGGATGGAGTGAAATAATTGGGGAAACTGATTTCACCGCATCTCCCAGCCATGTGTCTATTTAGAAACCCCTGGTTCCCTCCAGGGATGGAGAGTTCTGAGGAATTTGCGTGGTGGAAGCAGAAAGGTATTAATAAAGTGCATCATCTGTTGGATCGGGAGGAAATAATTCCTTGGCCGACATTGGTGTCGAAGGAGGGTGCACCTGCTGCCGAGTGCTTCAGATATGTCCAGATCCGGCATTGGCTAACTCCCCTACTAAAGAACAAAGCCCACGGTGTAGATAAAACGACTTTTGAGAGGGTGTGCCTTCATGGGACACCGACACCAGATCTCCACGATTTATGCTCACCTCACGGCATTACCAGCCAATCGGAAACATGGATATATGATGAAATGGGAAACGGACTTGAATCTAGTCCTGGAAAGGAAGGATATCTGGGCAGGGATTAACAAATGTTCTATAAACATCACCACATTAGAAGCGGCTTACAAGATGCCTACAATGTGGTACCTGGTACCGTCCCACGTGGCTAAAGCAGTCCCAGGGTATCCGGCCACCTGCTTCCGAGGTTGTTCGGCGGAGGGGCCGGTCCTCCACATTTGGTGGGAATGCCCGAAGGTTAAGAGGTCCTGGTCTCGGGTCTTTGGCCTGTTATATAGTCTCCTACATGTTAGCTTATGCAGGGACCCCTGGGTTGCTTTGCTACACATGAAGCCAGAAGGAATCACCAAGCCCCAACACGCCCTGCTAACTCAGGTCATGCTGGCGGCCAAGCTAGCTATAGCAAGCTCATGGAAAAAAGGTAGTGTTCCATTTCAGATGGTAAAGGAGAGGCTGAATGGCATGTTTATCAACGAAAAATTAACCAGCATCCTGAGAGATTCTCATGAGAAATTCTCATGAGAAATTTGTGAAGATTTGGGACCCGTGGGTGGAACACTCGTTCCCGGATTTGAAAGAGGCCCTGTTGCAGTGAGAAGTGGCCTGCAAACTCTCCCCTTTACATGCATATTTACATTTGTGCATTCCTCTGTCTTCTCTCCTTGTTTCCTGTCTGCCCCCCTCCTCCCCATTTGTTGTTTCCTGTCCCCCCCCCTCTCTAGATCCCTCACCCCCCCCTTACCCCCCTCCTGACACCAGAGGGGTGGCGGTGTAGAGAGCATGTGGCAGGTGAGGATAATCCACCTGCCCGTCAACTTGAGTAATGTCTATTAGTTCATAGGTGCTAATTTTAAGTTGCTCATGTTGGTACATCATTAAACTTTAGAAGCCCAAACATTCTAAAGGTGCCTAACAACTTATTGGAAATGGCATAACTGTATGAGTCACAGTATGAAGAATGACAACTCATGTTTTGTAACCGTTTATTTGTAAATTAAAGTGGACCAACACCCACGGGTGATCGGCCCGGGAATCTATAAGATTCCCGGGCCGATCACCTCCCTCCCCGCGGGACATCCGAGATCGGGATGTCCCGTGGGGTGAAACCCCCCCAAGCACCCCAAACTCCTTACCTTATCTTCGGCGGCGGCCGGCGCCGCCTCCCTCGCGCCCCTCTAGACGTGCGCGCGCCCGCGCTGGCCGTCTGTGAATGGCCGGCGCAGGGACGCGCGGGAGGCGGCGGCGGAGGAGCCGGGGGTGCCCCACCGAAGTGGACCAAGACCCAGGATAGTCAAAATCCTGGGTGTTGGTCCACTTTAACAAAATGTTGTGCTGTACATCTTTTTTTACCAAAAAAATTCAATAAAAGATTGAAACAGAAAAGTCTATGGGTGTCATCAGCATCCCAATGCTCTGAGCCGGCATCAGCGCCAAGGCAATGCTGATCATCAGAAAATTCTGAATCCGAGAATAATTCCCCTTCCTCAAGAGGGACATAGTCAGATAAATCAAGGAAAACTTCAGTCTCCATAGGAAAGGCTGACGCAGCAGGCGCCACATGCCATCTCTTAGCTGGGGCCTTACGGGGCGCAGAGCTAGCAATCAATCTCTCAACGTTAGCCAGCCTGGAAGAAACATCCGGCTGAGACTCCCCACTAGTATTAATCTCACTGGGAGTCATAATCAAGCAAGGGGGTGTGGAAGAAGAAATGGTGGGCGCAGACCCAGACAGCCCAGAACGCCGCGCAAGCGCCTGCTGGGCGCAGGGTACCCAGACCCGAACATCATCGCTCACAGGGGATGCCCCACACACCACGCACAGCCAGGCTTGTCCCGATGGGACCCCGAGCACAATATCCCGTGAAGCCTCCATATGGTGATTTTAGTGGCACAATTGGCCAGTAGGAATTACGCTGTACAGCTACCCGGGATGCCCCAAATGTCCGCTAGGATACTGGGAGGATTTAAATATTTAGGCCTCTAATAAAGTTACATAGAACTAATGGAGGGCACAGGACCGGGAGAAACCTCTAAACCAGTTTCCCCGCCTGTAAGACATAAAAACATTACACCCCATCAGTTATACAGAAAAATACAATTCTGTGAAATACTTACCTGTAGAATTGGTATTATACGCATACAGTACGTCCTGCTCCATATATAATACTTACACGTGGGTAATCCTCCGCCAGAGGGTGCTGTTCACTGCAGACATGCAAAAACAGGCTCCTCCCGGCCTTTCATAAACCCAGGGACCTCCCACAAATCCCCAGCATTGAAAAGCGGTGAGAAAAGAAGCCAGGAGAAACCAACCACCACACTGGTAACAACAGTAATGATAACAATCACCATACAGGGGATCCAGAAAAATGTAAAACCAGGGTGGGGTGGAGCAGGACGTACTGTATGCGTATAATACCAATTCTACAGGTGAGTATTTCACAGAATTGTATTATTCTAAGCATACAGTACGTCCTGCTCCATATATAATACTTACACGTGGGACATCCAATAGCAGTGTCCATAAAGTAGGTGGGATCCCCATCAAAAAAGGCACAGTAGACAGTAAAGGCGCTGTCACCTGCAAACCTCGCTACCAAGAACAACATGAGCAAAGGCTCTAACGTCAACCTCATAAAAACCTTTGAAAAGGTATGAGCAGAAAACGAGCAGTGGTCTAGCAAAACCTGATTAACAGAAACCTGGTGCTGAAAGGCCCAAGGTACCCAAGCCCAAGTAGAAACAGAATAAAAAGAGAAGAAGATTCTTCCCCTTAAGGGAATAGGCCAGAGTAACATCCTGACCAGTCCAAATGCATCAGTAGCCTCAGTAAAACTTAGAACTCTCCCCATCGGGGAATTGAAAACTGGTCTCCCGCTAGACATGCGGGGATACTGACCACTACACTAACAAGGATCAGCCAGAAGCCGAAACCTTTACTCAGGACCAGAAGGACAATCCATTCAATTAAGATCAGTCCAAAGGGCGCATAGCCCCTGGAAACAGATGAGATCAGGCGCATACGTATGGAGGCGCCCGCAAACCCCAAGGGGCATCAGTCCCCCTAAGGGACAAGAAACAATCCAGGAGAACTTCAACACCTGTTGAGGGAATGCAGACCCCCTTACTTCAGCATAACTAAGAATAAGGCCCCGAGGCAGACAAAGGACTTGGATAAATGAGCATAAGACACCACCTTGGGCACAAGGTCCGGCGTAAGGCGGAATACCACCACATCATGGTGTATAAATAATGAACAAGGGCTAACTAAGCAGAGCCACCTTCACGAGCACACGTCTGACTGCAGCAACAGCCCCCGGAAGGGCAACTTGAAGCAGGAACAGTTCAGACAGCATCCGGGATAGGTCCAAAGGGAACAACCCGCAGGGCAAACAGAATTAATCCCAACAGGGACCATAGAACTACTTGGGAGATGCACCTGAGCAATCCCCAAAAGAACGCTTAACAATGGAAGACTGAACAAGACTTCTACGGGAAGGTGGACCGGGCAGAACCTGAACCTTCAGAGTACCAAGATGGGGAGCCAACCCCAACCTATGCTGTAATAACTCTAGAACCCTGGGAACGTCCAACAGGGAAGAGACCAAGACTCACACCAGTCAATATGGGTATGCCATACCCTATAATAGACGGAGAAAGGAGAAGAAGAAGAAACTTGTTCCTAGCCCCCCATAGACAGTCACCCAGAAGATAACCCGTCTCCAAAAGGGTGAATGAATCAACTGTCAATCCATCAGACCAGAGCCTGTAGAGTGGGGCAACATAAGAAGGAGCCTGAAAAGGTCAGAACCGCACTCCAGAGAGAGCGTACAGTTCCGCTGTCCTCAGCAGAATTATCTGCGAACCACAGTCCACTAGGCCACCCAGGGGCCATCAGTATCAGGGGTCCCCTTATCAGCGCAATCTCGCGCAGAACCCAGCCTAGCAGGATGAACGAAGAAAAGACATATAAAATAGAATGTCCAGACATAAAATTACTACGCCCCCATGACCAGAGTCAGAATATTCTGGGGCAGTAAAAACAAGGGCAGAGCCCCTGTGATATAAATGGGACCCAACAGAGCCACCCTAGCTGGCTCTCAGAGGGACACCAGGATAGCACAACCTGCCACTGAAGGACATCCATTGGAGCGAATACCCCTGAGATGCAGGGAAGGTTGACCCCCACCTAGATCAGGATCAGACACCTACCAGGAGAATCATCCTGCTCCAAGTTCCAGACTGATAATAAATACAGGCCACTGTCCTTCGACAGGCCAAGAGTCCCCAAATAGACAGGCCTTGAAGAGGAGTAGTCCGGCAAGACAGAGCCAACTGAAGGCTCACAGTTTTAACAAAATCAGTAGGAAAATGGACCCTCTAAGGGCCCCTTTTAGAAGAAAATCCCCCCCGCCAACCTGCGAGACTTGACACCAAAGGTGACCATCCACAGGAAGATGCAAGCAAAGAAGGGGGTGCCCCCTGACAGGGTCCTTGAATTTCACCAGCTCAAGAGGAACCACCGTACCAAGGGGGAATGAGCACAGACCTAGCTCCAGGGGCGCGGAACCTCAAAGCTCTTAATAAGTAGTTCATCAGTGTCACACAGGCCCCAAGAACAGGGTCCAGAATCATCACAGCTCCAGGGCATCTCATCCGAGGAGCCCGATTCGGAGAATAGCTCACCTTCATCAGAAGGATCAAGGTCCTGCATAGCAGCAGATTCATCAGTTTCATTAGGAACCGGAGAACCAGGAGGCGTCAGGGACCGCTTCTTCCCAGGGCCCAAGCGCTCCGCCAAACTAGATAGCACCTGCTCAGCCGTAGGCAGCCTGCGTGGCACGTGCTGGTCATCCCCGCTCGAGTGCGACTCATCAGGAGTGAGATTTAAACCGGACCTTCACCATGATTTAATGAAAAGCCCAAACTCTTAAAAAACGATTCCCCAGCATCTAAAATTAATATATTTTACATTTTTAGTCACTAACTTATTATTCTCTCCCCCACTGGGCTGCAACTCTGTTCAGGAATTTAGGATACGGGCGCCGCCATCTTGACTCAGAGGCATCACACTTACTGAGGAGAGGAGAGTGGGATAAGGTACAGGGGGGCAGGTTATAGCTGTGCTTTGCTCAGACAGAGCAGAGCTGGGGTCAGAGAAAGGTCAGCAGTCCCAGAATGCAGAGCAGCACAGTCACTTCCTGTTTGCAGGCACTTCCTGTTTGCAGGCTGCCTGATAAAATGGCGGCTTCCATAAGCCGCCATCTTGGATGTTTAAAGGCTCATAACATGCAGTAGATGCAGGTAGGATGATTTTTAATGTGAGCAATCTGTATGTACTGTGTGGGGGAAGCATATAAGGTAGACTCTTATTCAGAGTGAAGGTCCGCTTTAAGTCCGGGGAGACAGGTGTATTGAAGTGAGGTGCAGCCACTGGCAAACCTGATTGCAGGGTCAGTGCCTGTTCAGCACACGGTCCGCAGACTCGTGCTCTGTCAGCATCAGCATGGGGCTGACCACACACTGTACACAGCCGGTCTTGTCCCCGAGGGACCCCGGGTACATAATTCTGAGATGCCTCCATATGGTGATTATCTGAGCAATATGCCCGCAGGGATTTTTGCAATAGGCAACCCTGGATGCCCCAAGACCCGCTAAGAATGTGGGAGAATTTTTTATGTGAACCCGCTATAATATATGTCAGGCCGGGAGAAGCCACCGAAATCTTGGCGTCTGAAAGACATAAAGAGGATAAGAGGGGGTGTCAGAGCCATGCACAGCTGAATGAAAGATCAAGAAACAAAAACCGCCCAGGGGGGCACTTACATGACCAAGGGAGGAGGAGGATCGCAACCACGCGCGCGAAGACCATCAAAATGACGCCAAGCGAACCTCGAGGGGCGGACCTGATCTGGCCGTGATGCAGGGCGTCATGCCAAGTCCCCGCCTCCCCCAAAGAGCGCGAAGCTCTAACCAGCGTAACGGCAATGACAGCAGTGGATAGGACACACATACATACAGAGTGTAGTTAAGGAGATTGCTCTCAAAACTAGAGAATGATGTTGCCGCCCGGGCCGCACACTTCTTGTAAATGAAAAAGACACACACGTGCAACCAGACAAAGGTTATGTGGATCGCGGAGCGTGGCTCTGACACCCAAGTTCAAAGAAAAAAGCAACGGCCATAAACGTGTATAACATTACGCTGAGACCGCCACACGCATACCCCCCCCCTTTCTTTTCCCCCGAGCTACGGGAGGAAGCGAGGGAGAAGGCGACCCTGCACCCAGGGTTCTTCGCTACGAGGGGCACGGGGCAATAATGCGGGAGGGGCATCTATAGGAGGCTCACCATCGGCCTAAACCGCCTACCCTATGGTGGGGGACTGCAGTGGAGCGTAGCTCCGTGAGCACACACGGTGCTGCCTACCTTCAACCGACCAAAGCAGCCCAGGCTGGGAGGCACATCTTTATCGAAGAGGACGTGTGGTAATAGTCCTGCAGGGCCGCAGGCTGTAAAAGCCCCGCTCACCTGCAAGAGAGTTGATACTTCTTCGCAGTCAGCACTGCAGAGAAATCTGGGGATTTGTGGGAGGTCCCTGGGTATATGAAGGGCCGGGAGGAGCCAGTTTTTGCATGTCTGCAGTGAACAGCGCCCTCTGGCGGAGGATTACCCACATGTAAGTATTATATATGGAGCAGGACGTACTGTATGCTTAGAATAAATAAATGGATAATAATGGCAAAATAAGGCCCGCTAGGGCACTCACGGACCGCCGAAGAGCCAACAATTGTCTAGGCAGCAGAGACAAGATGGCGCTGGAGGGCTCTGAAGGGGCGGGCCGCATGAGGTGAGATGCGGGACACGCCAAGCCACGCCCCCTCCAGGAAGCGCAGGGACAGGCCGAGTAGATGCCACCCCGCAGCCAATCAGTACACAGTATGCCCCGGAGTGACGTCACCGCTGACCAGGGAAGCCTCAAGGCTTGCGTGTTAGCGGCGGGAGAATCAAATATGACAAGGGGAGAGGTGAAGCGCTGATCAGAGTACCAGCGCGAGAATGTCAGACACAGCCACAGCTTTGCACAATGGTGTGAAGGCAAGCACTCACACAACCAGACGCTCACCCCCACCTTCCCCGATGAACCGGGATAGCGGGAGAAGGAGGTAGTTGGATACCCATAAAGACACCCAAAATATGTAAGGGAGGGCATATAGCGGACGGGGCATCCCAAGTCAGGTTCACCATACCTGACTTGGGATGGGGATTTGCGGTGGAGCAAGCTCCTAGTAAAGCACATCTAATAGGTGCTGCCTACCATCACCCGACCACGCAGCCAAGGCTGGGAGGCAGAATAAAAGGTGGAACGGGTGGGAATAGTCCTACAGGGCCACGGGCTGTGAAGCCCGGCTCACCTGCGAGAAGAGAAGCCATCATCTTGTCCTTCGCAGCCCACTGCAGAGAAGAAACTGGGGAATTAGTAGGAGGTCCCGGGTATATATGGACCGGGAGGGGCCTCTTTTTGCCATCTCTGCAGTAAAGCGCCCTCTTGTGGAGGTAATCCCAGATGTTATGAATCATTATCTGGAGCAGGACGTGCTGCATACTTAGAATAATGACCTAACTTAAGATTTAGGTCCGCTTGAAGGTGGCCGTGCAGCGGCTCAGAAGCAGCCATATTTGCCAGCCAACAACCTCAGTAGCAATCGCTGCCGGAGAAGAACCGTGAAGTCGGCTTTATTTTAGTGCTTCCCCCAGCCGAAAATCTTCCCGTGAAGGTGGCCGGAGAAGAACCGGGATCTCAGCGGTACTCGGCGCTTCGCCCCGTCGAAAATCTTCCATTGAAGGCGGCCGGAGAAGGACCGCGATCTCAGCAGTACTCGGCGCTTCGCCCGGCCGAAAATCTTCCATTGAAGGCGGCTGGAGAAGAACCGCGATGTTAGCGGTACTTGCCGCTTCGTCCGCCCGAAAATCTTCCAGTGAGAGTAGCCGGAGGAGAACCGCGATGTTAGCAGTACTTGCCGCTTCGCCTGGCCGACAATCTTCCAGTGAGAGCAGGGTAAGAAAAGAGCCGCACACCGGTGCTCACTGCTATGCTAAGCCGAAAATGTTTCCATAGCGGAACACTCCTCATTGATCTACGGAAAGAAGCCTTTGCTCCCTTCTTGCTGCTAATTTTTCAACTAGTAAAACACACATGGAAAGAGCAATCAAGAGGAAATTAATTCCCCTGGTTCCCCTCAATCAGGCTCACCAGACAAAAGCCTTATGGCTGCTTTTTCCTGTGGCGGAATTCTCAGCCAGGAGTGTCACTCTTTTTTAAAAAACAAAAAGGGGACACCCCACAGCACCAAGATCCTGGCGGATCCTGATCCGAATGCAGCTTAGCTGCGGAGGCAAAGTGGGTCCATTCAGATCCAAGGAGTATAAGGGCCAAGGAACAGTCAGGTTTCCATTACCCCGGCTTCCAAGGCATAATTCCTTTAAAACAAAAAGTAAATGGGAGAGGAGTTCAGATAAGTCCTTGCAGTTCCACTGCAAGAAAGAAAACTGAAGTGCATCAAGTCAGCCAGGTGGTTATAGGCCCGGGAGGTGGAGACACACCTTTGTTCTTGCAGACCACACCCTTCGGGAAAGGTTTACCCATTCGTCTCCTGAATTCTTCTGATGGCCTGAAGTAAAATGGAAGAGAAATACCCCCCCAGCTCTCTGCTTTCTTTCTTGAAGATTACTTTATCATTCTCTTATACTCATGCCTGCCTCTCTTTTTAGCTTCTTTATATCCTATTCAGGTATAGAACCACCAGAGCATATATGTAACTTTAAGAGAATGCGTTACAATTGTGTGCACGAATAGATGCTACTGTATGAAAAATGTTTTGGATGTAACCATCCAAAAGAATTTCTTTGTTTATCCTTATTACTGTACTGTGCGAATAATGGTTCTATAGAATCCGGTTTGTTTACTTTAGGATTACCAAATCATTGTTAGGCTAGTTAACTGCCCAAACTATTGTTTAAATCTAGTTCAGTTTTTTTTTGCTTTTTTCACAGCAGCAGTGTACATATTGTAAGCAGTAACAGCCAGTGCAAGTTGCAACTCGGCAATATAATGTTATGTGTGTATAATTGGAGCACTTACCCCTACAAACGGGATGAATTTCTGTGAGGAATCCTCATCAGGACTGCAATAAGAAGAATAAAAAATAATTCTATTAAGGCACCAAGGCTATGTTCAGGCCCAACTCCAGTTATGATGTAGATCTGAAAAATCCTCCTCTACACTCCATTTTTGTAATTTAACTTTTACCAAATTCTGTCCAGCCTGGAATACAGGCTGCTGCCTGAACAATGGCTATGGTGACATCCTGCCTTTACAGGCCACCATAGTTCTTTCCATATAGTGCCATTTAGCAGCCATTGTGACCCCACTCCAAAAGCGTGCGGAATAAGGCAAATCAAATCCATGTAAGGTAGTGAGGGAGAGGGAGACATTTTTGCAGATCAAACCCATTTCTATAGTTGGGTTTAATATATAATATATATATATATATATATATATATATTTCAAATGAACATGCAACAAGCACATACCCCTGAAATCCTTAAGAATGCAAATGCAGCATAATTGTAAGGTACACTAGCCAAAACTTTCTACACAATATTAGAAAAATGAATAAGAATAAAAACACAAATATGTGGCTATCTTGGCAATCTTGGTGAAAGGTGCCAGACAGAGGGAAAGAATGTCGTTAGAGAATACAACCTCTCTAAACGATCAGTTTGGACTTGCTTTTTTCCTCATCCCTTGCCTATCTATTGTAAACTGAAACCATCTAGAAGAGCTAAAACATAAATGGTGGTAAGACATATTTTGGATGTATCCAGTAGCAGTGGAACATATTGTGGACTGCCACAAAGGAGGGTATATCAAAATGAAATATCCCTGTGCAATTAGCTGGGTGCAGAAAGAATAGTATTTTGAATCTGGTGTGGAGTTCCTGGCCTGAACATAGCCCAGACCTGAAATTTTGGAACACAGACTGCAAGCCAGAACATATATACCAGTGGCCAGCCTCAATGATGCTCCTGTGCCCGCTGCAAGGTTTCAAATCTAAAGTGTTACCAGTAGCGTGGAAGCTGTAGCAAGCTTGTATATTAATGCTTATATTTAAAAAAAAAATATTATAAATATATAATATTTAGTGTTAACAACTCCCAAGGGTGAGTCGGACTTGTTGCCACAAAGATTAGCAGCTGGGAAGGGAAAACAGCTACAGCTACTTTCAGGCAGGTCTTGTAATGTAATAGAACACAAGTCTTTCAGACACATAACAAAACCTAGCTGATTTGACTTTCCCTCCGATCCAACACCCATGTTACAACATTTGATGTTGATCGCAGAGTGGTGGAGTATCAGGACTGATGATGCCCCACACACATGCTTATTCTTTAAGCTGGGTTTCAGGTGTCTACCAAAATACCAGAGAAAGGAACCCGGACCACATGATTCCTGGGTGGGCAGCTGCATGGTAATGTGATTGACCACTGGGAGTCAAGTAGAGGGCTGGGTCTCGGGGAACGTGTGCTGGATCGGTTTAACTTACGTTCTTGCTACAATCCTCTAAAACCTTTAAGGTATCCGAGTAAAGAAAAATTAAATGCAACTGAGCTTTAAGCATAAAGGTAAAATGCATTAATCCTTTACTCTAAACATGCTTTTTAAAATGACTGGTGAAGCAAAAGGAATGCATCAGCTCAACATTATGTAAGTTAAAATCACTTCAATCCTTGTAAAGACATGCTAGAGCACAATGACAGGCTTCAAAGCACAGGGAGGAAGAAGGGGGGCAGAGATAAGGTCATTTCAGCACGCTGGGCTGTCAAGATTTTAGGAAGGGAAGCAGAGCATGCGTTCTAGTGTTAAATGTTATATCCAGGCTCAGAAGGAAGACTAAACAATGTAGCTGCTTCAGCAACATATAGCTGGCATTCAAACAAACCCAGTCTACTGTGCCAATTAATCACACAGACATACTAAGTGGGCTTTTAACCCTACAAGTTTTAAGATGCCGAGAACCGAGAAGTAAAAATGGTCATGAAACTAGTTCTAAAATTAAATTAAATCCCCCCCCCAAATATGGACAGAAAAAGCTTATTAGTCCACTACCCCATAAATATGCCAGAGAATTAAACTTTCATCTAAAAAGGGAGCGGCCACCTGTTCATGACATCTTTCTGCTGCCATACCCCTGGGTTTGGCTCAGGGCCAAATCTAAACGGTGCAATGGCCCCAATCTGAAGCTAAATCTATACTGCACAATCCCAACCCCGCTGGCACACTGAAAATTTAGTAGTACTAGGACTCCCTGATCTGTTGATTTCTCCATTAATGCTCCCCCTTGCCCATGCAGGCCAATAACCTTTCCAAGCAACAGGGACAGGCCGATTTTTATTTTTTAGAAAGAGGGATGGACTAATTCAAGACTTCTGCTTGCCCACAGATAAACTACGTTGCTCCTAAAAGAAAAGAAAACTTGCGTGCCATGTTAAACAAAGCTCAGACTGCAGGACAGGAAAGGTAATGCAGGGCATAATACCTCAAGATAAAATCAAAATGAAAACTTTTTTTCCTTTTTGCAGAATGCAACATGAATAGAAAAAAAAATATCTGCATCATTCGTCAACATCACTATAATCATTACTTTTATCATCATTATTCGTCAACATCACTATTATCATTACTTTTAGAGCCTTGGGCTACATTTAGTTTGGTTTAAACACATACTTACCTCTTCTCCCCTGTAGCGGATTCACAGAGTGGTGGGGATACCCGATATCTAGTCCCGCCATCATCCACACGCTAACCCTCCCCCGCAGAAGGATTGCACAAAGGCAATGCCTAGCACCCACTAAGTGAATCTAGGGCAGAATGCTCCAGACACATTTATAAAGGCGGTTCTAGCCCACATTTTTTGTGAATGGTGAACAGGCACCCAAGGAATCCCTAGCCACATGAATGCTGCAGGACACGATCTTGGGAAAAAGGTATCACACTACCAGACCTTTGAAAGAGCCACCAGGTAGAACGGTAAGTATTCATTATTATGTTTGCCTAGATTGTTAATTTAAAGAACACAAAGGAAGCTTCCCATATACTTTGAGGTTCGTTGCCAAAGTGGTCATAAGCTAAACATTATATAAGGATGTATGCCCTTGCTTGATAAAAATACAATTTTGTGAATACTCACCTTGTAAAATGGGTATTATAAGTATGTCACACACCCCGCTTCAAGATATTCATAACGTGTGGGTATACTGACCTGAAGAGGGCGATCTGCAGAGATGATTGGAGGAAAGAAAGCCCCTCCCGGTCAATAAATACCTGGGACCTCCCACTCATTACCCAGTATAAAGAAAGCAGTAAGGTAAGGGACCAGGAAGAGCCAAATATAAGTCATAACAACGCAAAGTTCACAAAATGAAGGATCCAGAATACAAAAGGGCGGGTTGCCAGGAGCATTCGTCTACACATCTGGAACGTATCGCTTCCTATATTCGGGAATCAGAACTCCCTAGACTCAATAAAGAGGTGATTAACGCCCTCGAAAAGGAAATAGAGATGGAGGAATTCCTGAAGGCCATTAAAGGCACTAGACCAGGACGGGCGCCGGGCCCAGACGGTTTCGACTTAGGGTACTACAAGGAATTTGCGGAGCTACTCGGCCCTCAATTTGTGGCCTCCTTTGGTTCCCTGAAAGATGGATGCCCCCCGCCTAGAGACACACTTCATGCCCACATCACGATCATCCCGAAAGCGGGCAAGGACCCGATGCAGTGTGGCAGCTACAGGCCCATTTCTTTATTGAACTGCGACCTGAAACTATTTAACAAGGTGATTGCGGACAGACTGGCGCCCCTTATCCCTCATCTCATACACTGGGACCAGGTTGGCTTTGTCCCTACAAGAGAGGGTAGGGACAACACCACGAGGGTCATCAATTTGATTCACCAGGCGCGTACGAGGGGGACGGGTACTTTGCCCCTCTCAACGGCCGCAGAGAAGGAGTTTGACAGGGTCAGCTGGGAGTTTCTGTTCGCAACCCTCAGCCATATGGGCCTTGGAAAACATATGACTAACTGGATTAAAGCTTCCTACTCTTGCCCCTCTGCGTCTGTCATAGTAAACGGGCTCCCCTTCGAACCATTTAATCAATCAAACGGAACGCGCCAGGGATGCCCGCTTTCACCATTAATCTTCGTCTTGACTTTAGAGCCACTCCTGCGCACTGTCAGGAAGAACTCGGATGTGGCTGGAGTTCGGGTCGGCCACGTCGAACATAAGGTGGCAGCGTATGCTGACGACCTCATTTTCTTTGTCTCCAGACCGGAAACCACTCTGCCCGTCCTGCTGGCGGAGCTTCGGGACTTCCAGGCAGTGTCCAACTATAAAATAAACTACCAGAAATCCTCAGCCCTTAACATTAACATTCCCCCCAAAAGAATAGAGCAGATCTCAAAGACCTTCCGCTTCAAATGGGAGGGGGAGGCAGTGACTTACCTGGGGACGCAAATATCGGCTCAGCCTCAGAAGATATATGGTCTCAACTTCCCCCCGTTGTTGAAGAGGCTGGAAGAGGACCTTCAGAGGTGGAATAGGAGTGCATTTACCTGGTTCGGCCGGGTGAACATTGTTAAGATGAACATACTACCCAGAGTGCTGTATCTCTTCCAGGCCCTTCCAATAGAGATCCCCCACACATTCTTTAGGAGATTAGCGGGGTTATGCTCAAGGTTTGTGTGGGCTGGGAAAGCACACCGATTGGCAGCATCCCTCCTGACCCTTCCCAAGGCTCGCGGAGGCCTGGGCCTCCCGGATTGGAGGCTGTATCACGCTGCGACTCACCTGGTCAGGGTTATCGATTGGTGCAGACACGCCAAGCTGAAACAATGGACACACATTGAACAAGAAGCCTCGCATGCCTTCCTTCCGGGACTCCCTTGGATCCCATCGAGCCAGCTCCAAATTCTTAACAAACACCCGACGATAGGCCCCACGAGGAGGGTGGTGGCGAGGGTCTTCCCGAGGCCAGATATCTCCCCCTCCCTGTCACCTTTAACGCCGGTGATAGGGCACCCAGATTTCCCGGCGAGCCAGTCCGACCGTGTCCTCCGTTTATGGACACACCAAAATTGTTATAGGCTCATGCATATGCGCGAAGGGGGAGAGTGGTGCGGGCCGGGGGAATTGGCGGCCAGGCACTCGCTCCCACCACTTAACTTCTGGCGGGCTTTCCAGCTGTCCCACTACCAGAAATCAGTGAGCCGACCGGACGAAGCTGATAGACCACTGACCCCTTTTGAACGATTGTGCATTGGGGTCATTTCAGAGGGGCTCTGTCACATGCCTATTCCCTGCTTAGTAGCCCCCCGGAGTCGTTTGTGCCCCTTTGCGTGGAGGGATGGGAGAGGGAACTTAAAAGAAACTTCTCAGCAGAACAGAGGCAAGCTATGTTCCAGTTGGCGCATACGTCCTCTATTTCGAGCAGATATCAAGAAACCTCATATAAAATTCTGACCCGATGGTATTACGTGCCATCTAGATTGGCCAAGATGTTACCCTCTTCCAGCCCCCTTTGTTGGAGATGCTCACGCGAGAGGGGCACAATGCTCCATATGTTCTGGAGCTGCACTGGCCTCGCTAAGTTTTGGGACAATGTCCGAAAAATAGTTCTACACCTGACCGGGATCGAGCTGGGAAAGGACCCGGCCAGCTACCTCCTTAACTTGGCCCCCGCCTCGATCTCCAGGAGTGGCAAATCCCTTCTGGCCCCATTGCTGAATGCCGCAAAGTCTTGTATACCTGCGTGCTGGAGATCACCCGATCCTCCGACAACAGCGATGTGGCTGGCCAGAGTGAGGGATGTGAGTAGGATGGAGGAGCTTACGGCCTCAATGAAGGACACCCTTGACAAATACAGGGAGATTTGGTGTGCCTGGGATCAGTTTACCCTATCGACCGATTACCTTGGCTATCTTCAGGAGTGAGCCGAAGTGTTTCGGAGTGGGTCTACCCCCCCACCCCCCCATGTCACTATCCCACTGCCTCTGTCCTTCCCCTTTTATGTCCCTCCCCTCCCCCCCCCCCTTCTTCTTTTCTCTTCAGTCTTAGTCTTGTCGTTTATGTGGTTCAAGATGTTGTGGCTTGCTCGAGCATTAAAGTTGAAAAAGGTATTCAGTGAGCTACGGACAGCCTCACTTCCCTTATCTGTTCCTTTCTGTCATGATGTTTATTGTTATACTGTGCAAAATGAAAATAAAGAATAATAAAAAACAAACAAAAGGGCGGGTTGAAGCGGGGTGTGTGACATACTTATAATACCCATTTTACAAGGTGAGTATTCCAAAATGGTATTATTCTAAGTATGTCACACACCCCGCTTCAAGATATTCATAATGTGTGGGACATCCAATAGCAGTGTCCATAAGAGGTGGGGATCCAAAACAAGGCATAAAGCACAACTTAAACTACTGCAGCCTGCAGAACTTTGCGGCCAAAAACAGCATCCGCTGAGGCCCGAACATCAACCTTGTAAAACTTGGAAAAAGTGTGAACAGAAGACCAGGTAGCGGCCTTGCAAACTTGCTCAACAGAGGCCTGGTGCTGAAAAGCCCAGGAAGCCCCAACCGCACGAGTAGAATGAGCTGTAACACGAAAGGGAGGTTTCCTCCCCTTAGCAGAATAGGCCCCAACAATGGCCTGACGAATCCACCTGCTGATGGAAGACTTTGTGGGTGCTAAACCCTTCTTGGGCCCAAATGGCACCACGAAGAATGCATCAGTCTTGCGAAAGGCAGACGTTACCACCAAATAATACTTCACCACGCAAACCACATCCAAGGAATGCAGGGCCCTCTCCTTGTCATTGCTGGGATTAGGACACAGAGAAGGCAGAATAATATCCTGGTTAAGATGAAAGGACGAAACCACCTTAGGAAGAAAGTCTGTCTTAAAACGGAAAACCACTTTGTCCTGAGGTCTTTCAAAATACGGAGCTTGAATGGACAGAGCCGCCAACTCGGAAACACGTCTAACAGAAGTGATAGCTACCAAAAAGGCCACCTTCTGCGTAAGGGAAGACAAAGGAATATCATGCAAAGGCTCAAAGGGGGGACCCTGGAGAGCAGAAAGAACCAAATTCAAATCCCAAACCGGAATCAAAAGCTTCCTAGGAGGCCGCACATGTGTAACCCCCTGGAAAAAAGTCTTAACCAAAGGATGAAGCGCAAAAGACTTTTGGAAAAACACCGCCAGGGCAGACACCTGCCCCTTCAGAGTACTGAGTTGGAGCCCTAGGTCCAGACCATGTTGCAAGAACTCCAAGATTCTAGAAACAGAGAATTCCCTACAAGGGAAGGCCCTAGTTTCACACCAATCAATATAAGACCTCCAAGTCCTATAGTACACAGACGATGAAGACCTCTTCCTAGCACTTATAAGAGTCCGAATCACAGCATCCGAAAGACCTTCCTCCTTCAAGATGGAGGTTTCAGCAGCCACGCCGTCAAAGCCAGCGTTGGTAAATTGGGGTAACGAAGATGACCCTGTGTGAGTAGATCTGGCAGCAGGGGCAGAACGAATTGATCTTCTGCCAACCTTACCACGTCTGCGAACCAGACCTGTCTTGGCCACCTTGGAGCCACCAGGATTGCTGGTGCTCCCTCCAGAGCAAGCTTGCGCACTACTCTGGCCACCATGGGAAACGGAGGAAACAGGTACAGAAAACCCAGATCCCTCCAGTTCAGAGACATGGCATCCGTTGCAAGAGCTAGAGGGTCCTTCGCCAGGGACACAAATGACAGAAGTTTGTGATTGTGACGGGAGGCAAAGAGGTCCACCTCCGGTGACCCCCACTTGCGACAGATTGAGAGAAAGACCTTGGGATTGAGAGACCACTCCCCTTTGCGGGCTGATAGCCTGCTCAGAGAGTCCGCCTCCGTGTCTGCCGAGATGCACGGGACGTGGCTCTCCGCCCAGTCCAGAATCAGAGACGCTTCCTTGAGGGCATTCCTGCTGCGGGTCCCTCCCTGGTGATTGATGTAGGCAACCGCTGTCCAATTGTCCGACCGGACCTGGACCGGCAAGCCTCGCAGTTGATGAGTCAAATGACAAAGAACCATCCTGATGGCTCTCAATTCCAGAACATTGATAGGCTCGTGGGCTTCCAGGGGACCCCACAAACCCTGAAATTGCAGATCCTTCCAGAAGCCCCCCCCATCCTGAGAGGCTGGCATCCGTGGTGACCATCTCCCACTGGGGAGTCCGAAAGGATCTGCCTCTCAGCAGGTTGGCCACCACCGAAGCGAGCGGCGAACCCGGGGAGACATCTGAAAGAATTGATCCAGCGACTGAGGAGACCTGTTCCAGACCGACAACAGATGGAGCTGTAGTGTCCTTGTTTGAAACTGAGCAAAGGGGACTGCCTCGAAGGAGGCCACCATCAAACCCACCAGTCTCATCCCTAGCCGGATGGACGGTCGAGGAATGGACATGAGCGACCGAATCAACTCCTGAATCAGAAGAACCTTGGACTGAGGAAGGAACACTCTTGCCTGATCTGTATCCAGAGACATTCCCAGAAAGGATATTAACCTGGACGGGTAGAGGGAGGACTTGGGGTAGTTGATCACCCAGCCGAACCTCTCCAGAGTGGATAGAACCGTCCTGGTGTCCAATTCCGCTTGGCTGAATGACGATGCCAAGATGAGGAGATCGTCCAGATATGGCACTATGCGAATTCCTTGAGCTCTGAGAAGAGCCATCACCCCAGCAAGCACCTTGGTGAAAACCCTTGGAGCTGTGGTGAGACCGAAGGGAAGAGCTACAAATTGAAAGTGCCGATCCTCCAGCGCGAACCTTAGGAACCTCTGGTGCGCGGGAAAAATGGGAACATGGAGGTAAGCGTCCTGGATGTCTATGGACGTCATGAAGTCCCCCTGACGAAGAGAGTGGATAGCAGAACGCAACGTTTCCATGCGAAATTTTCGCAGCCTGACGAATTTGTTGAGAATCTTTAGGTCCAGGATGGGCCGAACGGAGCCATCCTTCTTGGGGACCGTGAACAGATTTGAGTAAAAACCCAGACCCCGTTCTAATGGGGGCACTGGGCAAATGACCGCCATTTCTAGAAGACTCGATACCGCCGCCCGGAGCTGCAGCCTGTGCGTCCGGGGACACCCGACACCTGAGGAAACGCGGGGGGGGGGGGGGGGGGGGGCGGGACTCGAACTCCAGCTTGTAACCGGAAGACACCACTTCCCCGATCCATCTGTCAGAGACCTCCCGAATCCAGACTTGGGAGAAGTGTCGCAGCCGTCCCCCCACCCGCACGGGTGAGGGCGCCCCCTCATTGTTGAGCGGGCTTGGCCGCGGGCTTGGGTTTAGAACCCCAACTGTATCCTGAACGGGCACGACCTCTGCCCCTATTCCAGGAGTCTCCTCTTGTAGAAGGGAAGGCAAAACCTCTTCCCGCTCTGGCTCCCCGAAAGGAAGGGGTGAAGGAAGCCTCCCCTCGAAAGGGGCGACGTTGCTTCCTGCGTTGAGGTAATTTTCCACCTTTAGCTACTGAGTCCAATTTATCTCCAAAAAGCCTTAGACCAACGAAGGGAAGAGACGTCAGAGACTTCTTAGACCCAAAATCGGCCGCCCACTGGCGAAACCAAATTGAACACCTAATAGTCACCATTAAAGCAGAGGTCCTGCTGCACATCATCAAGGAATCATCCAAAGCAGCTAAAATGAAGGACAGAAAAACCTCACGTTTCAGTCCAAGAAATTCATCACTGTCCGGATCCAAACCGGACGAGGATAAACAAATCTAGTAGCCACCCCCAACAGTGATGAGGCCGTATGGCTGCCCCAATACTGGCAAAACCATGACAAGCCATCTGGTCAATGCGTTTATCCTCACCATCTTTAAGAGAGGAACAGTCAGGGTTATTCAAAACGGCTGAGTTGGATAACCCCAAAATTGGGGAGTCCACTTCGGGGGGGGAAGCCCAGCGCTTAACCGTGTCCGCGGGGAAAGGATACCTTCTATCCCAACTCTGAGGAATGCCTGGGAGCCGAGCTGGCCTCTCCCATTCCTTGGAAATATTATCAAAATGCTTTTGATTAGGAAATTCTAAGCACGGCCTGGATTCCTCATAAAACTCTTTGTTGTTGAGGGGCCTCTGCCGGAGGCGAGATAGCCAAAACCTCAAACATCTGAGTCAGAACATTAGGAGTGTCCGAGGAACTCCCTGACCCCTGATCAGAATCAGCGCCAACAATTTGCTGATCCTTGGAATTATCCGAATCCTCAAATACCTCCTCTTCCTCTGGAGGGGAATAATCTGACCAATCCAGACCATCCGCATCATATTCAAAATGAGAAATCGTAGACAAATGTTTTCTCTTGGCCGGTGCCTTCTTGGCTACCGTAGTGGAAATACATTTTTCAATACTGGCCAATCTGGCACATACATCAGATTGCGACTGCCCCCCCATGACAACATCACACGGGGCACAGGTCAAAATGGGAGGGGGAGGGGATGAAGCCGGCGGTGCTGACCCAGAAGCCTGGGGTCCTGACTGCCGCGTAATAGTCTGTTGTGCACATGATATACATAAAAAGAAATCATCCCCAGTTCGGGATACCCCACAACCCAAACACTTCCGAGATTGTCCCGAGGGGAGCCCGGAATCCTGGGATGCCTCCATAAGGTGAACTTAAGTAAGTCGCTATGACCGAGGGAATTACGCTATGAAGCAACCCGGGATGCCCTTATAGTGTCCTTTTTTAAGTGGGAGGAAATTTTTTAGAAAACCAAGTGAAAGTACCCAGGGACCCAGGACCGGAAGAAACCCCCTTTATAAAATTCCCTGAAGAATCACCTAAAACACAGAAAACACAATTAGAAGCCTGAAGCTCTGTAATTATGTGTAAATGGTAGGATAAAAAAGGGCCCACAGGGCCACTCACAGAGCCTCCGGGCTAGTCCAGGCCTTGTCAGCACGCTGCGTCTCCGTGTCTGAGGTAAACTCAGCAGAGCAGCCAGAGCGGGAGACGGAGAAGGGGGGCGTGGCAAGCGCGGACCGCGCGCTTTACCAGCTCCGCCCCCTTTCACAGTGCAATTAGGAGCTACAAGCTCCTCAGCGGTGCCCGGGAACTAGATAGGGGGCGGCCCGCGGTGACGCGCCGCAAGTCCGGCCCCGCCCCCAATGACTCAGCGCGTGAGGGGAGAAGCTCCCCTCCGCTGTTACACTCCGCGCGTCGGTGTCGCGGGGACCCGCGGCCCCGGCACGCCACCTAATACCGGTAGCGGCCCGCTGCCTGCGAGCCGCTACCCCGCTAGGACATCAAGGGCGCGGGCCGCGGCCTCACACAAAAGGCCCGGCCCTCCGCCTTCTGAGGTAAATTACAGCACTGCGGCGGCAATGGCCGCCGCGGTGTCTGTTCTTAGCAATGTAAGTTATCCATAGGCAATAATGACAAGGAAAAACATTCCCTAACATATCAAACATATAATAAAAAACAGTGCAACCAAATCATTGGGGAATTACTCCCAGACGCTCCACACCAGGATATCAAAATTGTGAGGAGAGGACCCCCAACCCAGGCTAGAAGGGAGGGAGTAGGCCAATTAGGGGAAAATATTCCCATGGACAGGGCATCCCAAACCGGGGTCACCAACCCGGTATAACCGCCTACCCTCTAAATAGGATCTCGCGGCGGAGCATAGCTCCTGAGCACCTGTGTGCTAGAGTACCATCACCCGGACCGCAGTCAAAACTGGGAGATTATATATATATATATATATATATATAAAGAAAATAGTCCGAGCGGGAATAAATAATATTGGCCGGGAGTAGCCCCGGCTACCTTGAAAAACCCCCTGTGCAAGGAGGAGAGATCATCTTCTGCTTGCTTGCCGTCTGCAGAGATGAAGACTGGGTAATGAGTGGGAGGTCCCAGGTATTTATGGACCGGGAGAGGCTTTCTTTCCTCCAATCATCTCTGCAGATCGCCCTCTTCAGGTCAGTATACCCACACGTTATAAATATCTTGAAGCGGGGTGTGTGACATACTTAGAATATCCTAGACTGTCACCAACTGTATTTACCAGTTGCTTTATATAAGTAAATTATGGATATCTACATTATACGGTAACCTGCTCAGTCACAAATATGTCCCTTCTTTTCTTTTATAAGATTGTTAGGATAAAAGACCATTGATTAGCATATTACCATACGTTTCGCCATATAAGATGCACATTCCAAGAAGACGCACCCAGGATTTTAGGAAGAAAATAAGAAAAGCTAAATATTCTGAACCAAATGGTGTGCTAAAATACCTCCTTCCAATCACCCCATTACGGACAGTTTGCAGAATCCCCCCAAATCACACCATTACAAACCCCACATTACAGTCAGTGGGTGGCATGCCCCATTACAGCCTGTGCACCATCTCCCCCAACAATCAGCGGTGGCTGAAGAGAGTGTGTGGCGGCAGCTGCAGGCCAGCAATGTAAGTACCAGGAATGGAAAGCTCCCCCCCTCCCCCCACTTTTTTGGGGGAAAACGCGTTTAATTCGGCAAAAAATGTGGTATTTAAAACTAAAAAAGGTATACTTTCTTGTTGGGTTGCAAGCCATTTGATCCTCCAGCTCAAACCTCCCATGTGGTTGATCTTCACGGTAATCACAGATGCCTGCAATTCTCTGATTGCCTGGCTTCATGGAACTGAAATGTGTCTGCATTATGGTCATGCAACACAGCCATTTTAGGAGTCCATCTTCAAAGTGAAATCATGTGACCATCAAGCTGGCCAAAAGATTAGGGTTGGTTTAGTGCGGGAAAGAAGACATTTGCCCAATTAGGGTTAGGTTTGAATGTTCTATACCTCCTAGATTGCAGGCTTTAGATTTTGTTAGGACGACACCTCTAGGAACTTCATGTTTTTCATGTTAAGATCTAATTCTCTGGAGATTTAAAAAACACAACATACCTCTTCTGCTTGTAGGTTAACATAGCTTCAGCTATGGGAAGCTGATGAGCACAGTTTGCTCCAGCAATATAGTGGGTGACGCGAGAAACTACATCTGGAGGGTCTTGTACTGCAGAAAGTGGAGCGAAATCTACAGACAGAAAACAAAAAACTGTTCAGTAGCTCTGCATAAATATCATAAATGTATCAAGAGTAGCAAACCATCTTATGTAGACCTAGCCATGTTTATTATGTAGGGGGCTAAGGAGACTGTCCATTTAAAAAGGACATGCAAATTACCACCATGTTCCTCTTTTTTGATGACTGCTAGGACGTGCAATGCTCAGATGCAAGAAAATATTAAAGAGGAAATGTACATGCATGCTTTTTAGAAGCATGGAGTTTGGAGGGGGGCGGGGTGGGGCCTCAGGAATTCCAAAGCAAGAGTAAGTAGAGAAGAGCATGGGTCTCTTCACATACTGGCTTGCGACTCTGTTTTAGGGAAGAGCTCCAATACCATCTACAAAAACATTTGTGGGTAGAATGGATGACTCTTATATCATCAGCAACAAACCGGTGTAAAGCAACTTGAAGCATAAAGGGAACCTCTGCCGTCATCCAAAAAAATACAATTCTGTGATTACTCACCTGTAGAATTGGTATTATATGTATACAGCACGTCCTGTTCCAGAAGATATTCCTTACACTTGGGTTATACATCCTGTAGATGGCGCTGGACTGCAGAGACAGAAAAGTGGCTCCTCCCGGGCCCATATATACCAGGGACCTCCCACAAATTCCCCAGTATTGAAAAGCAGTTAAAATGGAACAGGGAGAACTATAACCATTACCAAAAACTGATCAACCACCATACAGAGGTAACTAAGAAAAATGATAACAAGGGTGGGGTGGAACAGGACGTGCTGTATACATATAATACCAATTCTAAAGGTGAGTAATCACAGAATTGTATTATTCTAAGTATACAGCACGTCCTGTTAAAGAAGATATTCCTTACACTTGGGACATCCAATAGCAGTGTCCGTAAGGTAGGGTGGGACAGCACAGTTTAAACCACTGCCGCCTGCAGAACCTTGCGAGCAGCATCAGCTGAGGCCCTAACATCAACCTTGTAAAACTTTGAAAAAGTATGAACAGAAGACCAAGTAGGAGCCTTGCAAACTTGTTCAACAGAAGCTTGGTGCTGAAAAGCCCAAGAGGCACCAATAGCACGAGTAGAATGAGCAATAAGGCAGAAGGGAGGTTCCTTCCCCTTAGCAGATTAGGCCTGTACCACAGCCTGGCGAATCCACTTGCTGATAGTGGACTTAATTGGAGCCAGACCCTTCTTAGGTCCAGACGGAAGCACAAAAAGAGCATCAGTCTTCCTGAAGGATTCAGTAGCCACTAAATAGAACTTCAGAGTTCGGACTACATCCAAATAATTCAAAACCCTCTCCTTAGGGTTACTAGGATTAGGACACAGAGAAGAAGAAAAAAATGTCCTGATTGAGATGAAAGGCAGAAATAACCTTAGGCAGAAAATCTGGCTTAAAACGAAACACCACCTTGTCCTGGTGTCTCTCAAAATAAGGAGGCTTGATGGAAAGCGCCGCCAATTCAGAGACACGCCTAACAGAAATGATAGCCACCAAAAAGACCACCTTAAGCATAAGAATGGACAAAGGAGCCCCTTGCAAGGGCTCAAAGGGAGACCCCTGCAGGGCAGATAAGACCAAGTTCAAGTCCCAGACTAGTAACATAGGCTTACGTGGGGGACGCACATAAGTAACCCCCTGGAAAAAGGTCTTGACCAGGGGATGCTGAGCAAAGGATCTTTGGAAAAAAATAGCCAAAGCAGAAACATGACCTTTCAGAGTACTGAGCTGAAGACCCAGATCCAAACCATGTTGGAGAAACTCCAGAATCCTAGGAATAGAAAACACAGGACAGGGAAGCGAGTTAGACTTGCACCAGTCAATGTAAGTACGCCAAACCATGTAGTACATGGAAGAGGAGGACCTTTTCCTAGCCCTGATCATGGTATTTACAACCGAGGCAGGCAGGCCTTTTTCCCTCAAGATGGAGGTTTCAACAGCCAGGCCGTCAAAGCCAGCGTTTGTAAATTGGGGTGCCATAGGTGCCCCTGAGTGAGCAGATCTGGAACCTGGGGCAGGGCGTACTGATCTACTGCCAACTGCACGATGTCTGCGAACCACACTCTTCTTGGCCAACAGGGGGCCACCAGGATGGCTGGCACCTCTTCCTGAACTATCTTGCGCAGCACCCTGCCCAGCAGGGGAAACTCGTCCAAGACATTGCCAGGGCATCCATGGCTAAGGCCAGAGGATCCTGGGACAGAGAGACAAAGACTGCCAGGGCATCGATGGTTAGGCCAGAGGATCCTGGGACAGAGAGACTAAGACTGGAAGCTTGTGATTGTGACGGGACGCAGATACACATCCGGCTGACCCCTGCGGTGGCACAAGGAGCGAAACACCATGCTGCTGAGGGACCATTCTCCCAGATGAGAGGTCCCCCTGCTCAGAAAGTCTGCCTCCAGATTCTCCACCCCCGGGATGTACACAGCTGTGATACAGGGAACATTCTCCTCCGCCCAGGACAGTATTAGGGACACTTCTTTGAGGGCCCTCTTGCTCCGGGTCCCTCCCTGATGATAGATGTAGGCAACCGCCGTCTGGTTGTCCGAGCGGACCTGAACAGCCCGACCCCGCAGGTGTGGGGTTAAGTGGGCGAGAACCAACCTGATCGCCCTCAATTCCAGAATGTTAATAGGGACATGGGCCTCCTGAGGGCCCCACTGACCCTGGAATTTCAGGGACTTCCAAAATCCCCCCCAACCTGTCAGACTGGCATCCGTGGTGACAGTCTCCAAGCAGGGAGCCAGAAAGGATCTGCCCCCCAGCAGGTTCCTTGAGTCCAGCCACCATGCTAAAGACCGCCTGACCAGAGGGGACAGGACAAACACCTGATCCAAGGACACAGGGTCCCGATCCCACACTGACAAGAGGTGAAGCTGAAGAGGCCTCATGTGGAACTGAGCATATGGAACCGCCTCGAAGCAGGACACCATCAGGCCTACCAGCTGCATTCCCTGCCTGATGGATGGATGACGACAAGACAGCAGAAGCTGAGCTTTCTCTTGAAGGACCTCCATCTTCTGCTGAGGAAGAAAGATCTTGACCTGAGATTAATCCAGAATCATGCCCAGAAAGGACTTCACCATGGAAGGAGACAGGGAAGATTTGGGGTGGTTGATCACCCAGCCGAATGACTCCAGTGTGGACACCACCCGCTGAGTGTCCAGCTTTGCCTGATGGAAGGACTGAGAAGCGATAAGCATGTTGTCCAAGTAGGGAAGAATGTGAATGCCCTGAGATCTCAGCAGAGCCATCACTCCTGCCAGCACCTTAGTGAATACCCTGGGAGCCGAGGTGAGACCGAAGGGCAAGGCCGCAAATTGGTAGTGCTGATCCTCCAGAGCGAACCGGAGGAATCTCTGATGACCTGGAAAGATACGTATGTGAATGTAGGCATCCTTGATGTCTACAGAGGTCATGAAGTCCCCTGGGCGTAGGAAAGTCACAGCTGAGCGCAGAGTCTCCATGCAAAAGAGTCTGAATCTGACACATTTGATGAGAAGCTTTAAATTCAGGATAGGTCTGATGGACCCATCCTTTTTGGGAACAATGAAAAGATTGGAATAATAGCCTTTGCCCCTTTCCCTCAAGGGCACCCGGCAGATGACACCTAGATCTAGAAGGCCGTGGACAGCCAGGGACAGACTGAGCTGACAAGGGGTTTTGAGCTAACCGAGATTTGATGCATCTTGGAGGGGGCCAGGCTACAAACTTTATCTTGTAACCGGGAGGATACTACCTCCTGAATCCACTGGTCTGAGACATGACGCCTCCAGACATGAGCCAAGAGCCGAAGCCGTCCCGCCACCCGGATGAGTGAGGGAACCCCTTCATGCCTGAGGGGGCTTGGAGGAGGACTTGGGCTTGGAACCCCAGGAGGGGCCAGGGCGGCCACATCCTCTGCCCCTGCCCCAAAAATCTCCACGGGCTGCAGCAAAGGAAGCTCCCCGTCCAATTCAGGAGCCCCTGAAGGAGAAAAGGCACATGAACCCCAAAAGGACCGGGGCTGCCTTCTCCGCTGAGGCAACTTGCCTCCCTTAGCAAACAAGTCCAAACGTTCCCCAAAAAGGCGCAGCTCCTTGAAGAGAAACCCAGTGAGAGCCCTTTTGGCAGCGTTGTCAGCTGCCCATTGGCGCAGCCAGGCCGAGCGGCGTATCGCCACCAACAAGGCAGAAGCCCTGCCACACTTTTTCTAATGGTATCATCCAAGGCAGAGAGAACATATGCAACAAATTCCTCACAATGCAGAAGAGCTCTATACTCTTCACTACCTGCATCATCAGGGGCCCCATCTAGGAGACCCCTGAGCAGGCTTTTAATAGCAACAGCCGTAATAGCAGAGGCACAGACCGAACGGAGCACGGTCCCCACACAGGCAAAAGCATGGCAAGCCAGCTGATCAATGCGCCTGTCTTCCCCATCCCTTAGTGTAGTAGAGTCAGGGGAATGCATGACGGATGTTTTGGACAACGCCAGAACTGGAGCATCCACCTCGGGAGGACATGACCACCGTTTAACCATTTCAGCAGGAAAGGGATACCGCTTATCCCAACTCTTTGGCACCCCGGGGAGCCGGCGAGGCCGTTCCCACTCCTTGAGCACCAGATTATTAAAATGAGCTTGTTCAGGAAACTCCTAGAGTGGTTTAACAGTATGAAACAGCTCTCCCTGCTGCCGCGGAGCCACGGCAGGAGGAGAGATACAGAGTACATCAAAAATATGAGCCAAAAGTCTGTCAGTATCATCTGAAGCCCATGGGTCATGCCCAGAATCGGCACTATATGCTCTAGGATGTTCCTCAGATGATTCTGAATCAGAAAACAATTCCCCCTCTTTTAGGGGGGTATAACCAGTATCATCAAAAAATTCCTCAGCCTCCATAGGAAAGAGGGAAACACCAGGTGATAAATGCCGCTTCTTAGCAGAAGCCTTACGTGGGCCAGAGCCAGCAATATGTCTCTCAATGCTGGCCACCCAAGCAGCCAAATCAGGTTGAGACTCCCCACTGGTATGCACCTCACTGGGAGTCAGATGTAAGCGTGGGGGGGTAGGCGAAGCCAGAGGGGGCGCAGGCCCAGCCCCCGGTAACCCAGACTGCAATGCAAGCGTCTGCTGGGCACAGTGAACACACACCCTGACATCACTTATAGGGGATACCCCACACACCACACACAGCCAGGCTTGTCCCGAAGGAACCCCAAGCACATCCTGAGAAGCCTCCATATGGTGATTATTGTGGCACAATAAGCCAATTGGGATTGACACCAATAAGGCTACTTGAGATGCCCCAATAGCCTGCTAGGGAAGTGGGAGATATAAATTACAATAGCCCTCCAATAGGGAGTTAACACTAAATAGAGGGGATAGGACCAGGAGAAACCACAAAAGTTTGACCCGCCTGCAAGACATAAGCAAAAAGATCCCGTAAGCAACACGCAATACAGAGAAATACAAAATAAATCAGCCGGCGGGGGCACTTACGGACCGCGATAGGGCTCCCCCCCCCACCCCCGAGATCTACCAGGGAGAGCGAAAGAGAAACGAAGGCCAGCCTAAGAGAGCCAACTGCGGGGACAGGGGCATAAGATGCGGGAGGGACATCCCATAAGGCTCACCATGGGCCTGTACTGCCTACCATTTGGTGGGGGACTGCGGTTGGAGCAGCGCTCCTTAGCACCTAGCAGCGGTGCTGCCTACCTTCACCCGAACCAGTGCAGCATAAGCTGGGAGGCAATAAAAGGAAACGGGTGGGAATAGTCCTACACGGCCGCAGGCTAATAGCCCTGCTCACCTGCGAGTAGAGAGAGCCATCTTCTAGTCACCGCAGCCCAGACTGCAGAGAAGAACTGGGGAATTTGTGGGAGGTCCCTGGTATATGTGGGGCCGGGAGGAGCCACTTTTCTTTCTCTGCAGTCCAGCGCCATCTACTGGATGTATAACCCAAGTGTAAGGAATATCTTCTGGAACAGGACATGCTGTATACTTAGAATAACATGATAAACCGGCCTAAATTTCTCAGGATTCAGAATCAATTATCGCCAAGTTTATACATCCAAGGAATCTTTGGCAGTTTTATACATGAATAGCTAGGATATTTAATACATTTCCCAGCAAGCAGCACATAAAAGAGCAAGATACCAGAGGCCTGTGCATCCAACTTAGTAAAGAGGTCTCTCCAGGCTGGATCTTGAAAGAGGTTGTGGTACTTGTAGTCGACTGAACCCAAGTATTTGGCCACAGGATGAGAACCTACAAAAGCCAAACAATTTCAAGGTCATTTATGCCTTACTTTTTTTATTTATGTATTTTTTTTTATAAAAAACATTAATTTTTTTTTCAAAACATGAAATCAGTATATTCAGCAATGGTAGTTTGCAAGACAAGTCTCCTAGCATCAACTTTCATGCCTTTTGTATTAAAAGAATACCTAGGTTCTAAAAAAAAAAAAAACACGCATCAAGGCTAGTAAGCCTTTCTGGTTTCTCTTTATGCACACATGTTTATATATATATATATACACACACACACTTACTTGAAAGCCTTTCAGACCTATAAGGAGTTATTTGATTGTTTATACATAGTAGGAATTATTTATTTTTTGAGAGCTGTTTAATGGGATAATCCTCCATCTACTTTTTTAATGTGCCTATATGTTTTTTAATAGTCCTATATGTTGTTTGTGAAGATTTTTGTAGAATGACTTAATAAATGTATTTTTTTAATTGACTCAGGAAAAAAAAATTTTGGTGTGCGGCAGAGCGCCTAGTGGTCATTGGGCTTATCTAGGGCCCGTTTGTGTGGTGCACCTGCCCATAAGACGCACCTAGGATTTGGGGGAGGAAAATAAGAAAAATACAATTCTGTGAGATACTCGCCTGTAGAATTGGTATTATACGTATACAGTACGTCCTGCTCCAGATATAATACTAACACTTGGGTTATCCTCCGCCAGATGGCGCTGTGCACTGCAGACATGCAAAAAACAGGCTCCTCCCGGCCCTTCATATACCCGGGGACCTCCCACAAATCCCCAGCATTGAAAAGCAGTGAACCAGAAGCCGTGAGAATTAAACCACCAAAAAACAACTGGTAATGATAACAATCACCATACAGGGGATCCAGAATAATGCAAAAACCAGGGTGGGGTGGAGCAGAACGTACTGTATACGTATAATACCAATTCTACAGGTGAGTATCTCACAGAATTGTATTATTCTAAGTATACAGTACGTCCTGCTCCAGATATAATACTTACACTTGGGACATCCAATAGCAGTGTCCATAAAGTAGGGTGGGATCCCCAACAAAAAAGGCACAGCAGACAGTAAAAGCACTGTCACCTGCAAACCTTGCTACCAAGAGCGAAGGCTCTAATGTCAACATCATAAAAACCTTTGAAAAGGTACGAACAAACAACAAGTAGCGGTCTAGCAAGCTTGTTCAACTAAACCTGGTGCTGAAAGGCCCAAAGATACCAAGGCACCAGTAGAATCAGAAATAAAGTGAGAAGAAACTCTTCCCCTTAAAGGAATAGGCCTGAGTCACAGCCTGACAAGATCAAATGCTAACAGTAGCCCAGGAAGAAGCCAAACCTTCCCTAGGACCAGAAGGGACATCCATCCAAGTAAAGGCTAGGCCCAAGGCCGCTTAACCCCTGGAAGCAGACGAGATCAGGCACATACAGATGTAGGTGCCCACAAACCCCAAGGGGCATCAGTCCCCCTAAGGGACAAGAGACAATCCAGGAAAAAAAATCCAGCACCTGTTGAGGGAAAGTAGATCCCCTTGCCTCAGCGTTACTAGGAATATAGCACAGAAGAAAGACAATGTCTTAAATACATGGGCCTAAGACACCACTTTAGGCAGAAGGTCAGGCGTAAAGCGGAACACCACCTCATCTTGGTGTATATATCAAAGAACGGGGGCTAGCTAAACAGAGCCGCCCGCTCAGGCACACGTCTGACTGAGGTAACAGCCCCCAGAAAGACAACCTTATGGATAAGAACAGTCAGACAGCATCCGGAATAGTGCCAAAGGGAAACACCCCGCAAGGCAAACAGAATAAAAATCAAATCCCAACAGGGACTCTAGAACTATGTGGGGGATGCACCTGAGCAATCCCCAAAAGAATGCCTAACCAAGGCAAAAACTGAGCAAAGACTTCTACAGGAAGGCGGACAGGGCAAAACCTGAACCTCCAGAGTACCAAGTAGGAGAGCCAACTCCAACCCATGCTGTAATAACTCTAGAACCCTGGGAACAGAGAGCGCCCAACAGGGGAGAGACCAAGACTCACACCAATCAATATGGGTATGCAATACCCCACAATAGACGGAAGAAGAAGAAGAAGCCCACTCCTAGGCTTCCAGAAGTCACAGTCACCCAGAAGATAAGCCCATCTTCATCAAGGTGGATGAATCAACCGTCAGGCCATCCAGACCAGAGCCTGTAGATTGGGGTGAAATAGAAAAAGGGGGCCTGAGTGAGCAGATCAGCACTCCTGACAGAACGTACAGGTCCGCTGTCCTCATTACCACATCTGCAAACCACACTCCACTAGGCCACCCTGGGGCCACCAGTATCGCTGGTTCCCCTTTCCAGAGCAAACTTGCGCAGAACCCCGCCTAGCAGGGTGAATGAAGATAAGACATACAGAACAGAATGTCCAGCGATAAAGTTACTAAGCCTCATGACCAAGGTCAGAACAATCTGAGACAGGGAAACAAGGGCCTAGAACCTATGATAGTGACGTGGCGCAAAAAGATCCACACTAGATGGATCACATAGAGACACAAGAATTAGCACATCCTGAAGCCGAAGGACATCCACCGGAGCGAATATCGCAGATATGCAGGGAACGCTATCCTCCACTCAGATCAGGGTCAGATACCTGATACCTTCCTGGAGGATCAGCCTGCTCCGCGTCCACACAGATAATTAGCACATGCCCTGTCATCAGACAGACCAAGGAGCCCCCAAATAGACAGATCCCACAAGGGAGAAGTCCAGCGAGATAGAGCCAACCTGAAAGCCTACCGCTTCAAAAATAGACAGGTGAATGGACCCCTAAAGGTCCCCCCTCCCCCGGAACCACAGGGGATTTTAGAAGAAAAAACCCCCCCTCCATCAACCTGATAGATTTGGTATCCATCTACAGGAAGACGCAAGGAAGGGGGTGCCCCCTGACTGGTTCCATGAGTACAACAGTCTCAAGGGGAACCACCATACCAAGGTGACAGCAGGGAAGCTGGAACCCAGTCCAGCATTTACAATATAAGTTGCATAAGAGCCTAAGGGCATTGATCATAAGGGACAACCTTTGAGCAGCCACCAACAGGCCCACCAGCTGCAAGAGACGGGAACAGCAAAGAGGGACCGAGCCCATGTAACCAGATTGTCCACTTTATAGTCAAGGAAGCAGGTTCCCGCCTGAACCGAATCCGAGTTCAACCCTAGGAATGGAGATACCAAATAAGGGGAAAATGAGGAATTGAGGTGATTGAGCACCCATCCAAAGACTCCCAAAGGACACCACCAGCCGAGTAACAAACTCGGCCTGACGTAGAGATTGGGAAGCAAAGAAGGACGACCAGGCAGTTCCTTGCGCGGACGCCCCCTTGGTCTCATCAGAGACATCACCCCCGTCATTGCCTTGGCGATCACTCTGGGAGCAGAAGAGAGGCCAGATAACAAGGCCACAATCAGCAGTGTTGGACCTCCAACACTAACCCGTAAGATCCTCGGTGCCCCGAAGACACAGTGGCAATGAAATAAGCATCTTAGATCACCACAGACGGCAAGAGGTCCCTGGACACAGGGCAATGACGGCCCAAATCAGAGAAACCATGCAGAAACCGCCTGTGAATGTAAATTGCCGCACCTATGGAAGGCCAGAATGGGCAGAGTGCCTCATCCTTTTGGGGGAATATGGAAAGGTTGGTGTAGAGGCTCCTGCCTCTGCCTATTAAGGGCAACCTGCAAGTGACCCCAGACCTCGCAGGCCGCGCGTGGCCTGCGCCAACACCTGAAGAGAGACAGGGACCAGAAATATCCTGACAATCTCAGGAAGGGGCCGCCCAGCAAACACTATCCTGCATCCAGAGGAAACTTCCTCCTGAATCCACCAGAACGAGGCATGACGCCTCCTGATAGGAGCAAGGTGCTGCGGCCATCACCAGACGGGCGAGGGCGCCCCCTCATGCTTGGGGGGTTTTGGTGAAAGATTTGGACTTAGTCCTGCCGGAGGGGCCAGGGCGTTGTCTGCCACTCCTGGGGCAGGAATCTGCACCAAAAAGCTGGAAGGACACCCCCTGGTTCGGGTTTGATACTAACATGGGGGGGGAGGGGTGCCCCTGCCCCGAGAAGGCCGAGACAGCCTTCTGCGAATGGGTGTTTTGCCCTTTTTTCCCAAACAGGTCCAGACGGGCCCCGAATAGGCGTCGCCCTCTAAAGGGAAGCCCAGTAAGAGTCTTTTTTGTAGCATCGTCAACACCTCACTGTCGCAGCCAGACCAAGCGGCGTATAGCTACCACAAGGGCGGAAGTTCTTGCGCACATCCTAATGGTGTCATCCAGCGCTAAAAGGATAAACCTTACAAATACAACACAACTGGAGAGTGCAGTAAACACCTCCCAGGGGAGATCCTCAGGTTGATGATCAATCATCTTTCTGATGAGGGTCCTAGCGGCCACTGCAGCGATGGCTGCGGCACAGACCGGGCGCAGAGCCGTTCCTGCACAAGAAAAGGCATGGAAAGCCAGCCTATCAATGCGCTGGTCCTCAGCATCCCGAAGGGTACGATAAGTAGGGGCTGCAATAAAGGGGGGGTTAAGAACCCCAATGATCGGTGCATCCACCACGGGAGGTGATGACCAACAGTTAACCACATCAGGGGGAAAAGGGTATTTCCAATCCCAGTCCCCTGGAACCCCTGGGAGTTTACTAGGGCATTCCCATTCTTTGAGTACAAGAGCCTGGAAGTGATCCTGCTCCAGAAATTCCAAACGCGGCGTCGCTGTATGGAAACTCTCCTTTCTAGGCCTGGGAGCCTCACCAGGGGGAGAGAGATAGACAAGACCTCGAAGAGCTTTAGCAGTAATTCATCGGTGTCACACAAGCCCCAGGAACCAGGGCCCGTATCATCATGACTCCTCGGCCCCTCGTCAGATGAGCCTGAGTCTGAGAACAGCTCACCTTCATCAGAAAGAGCAAAACCCTGCTCAGTAGTGAACTCCTCAGTTTCTGAAGGAATGGGCGAAACCGGAGGCGTCAGGGACCACTTCTTACCAGGGCCCAAGCGCTCTGCCAACCTCGAAATCGCCTGATCAGCCGTAGGCAGTCTGCGCGACACGACTTGCTGGTCATTCCCGCTCGAGTGCGACTCATCAGGAGTGAGATTTAAGCACGGGGAGACAGGTGTATTGAAACGAGGAGCAGCCACTGGCAACCCTGACTGCAGGGCCAGTACTTGTTCAGCACAGGGTCCGCAGACCCGTGCTCTGTCCGCATCAGCATGGGGTTGTCCACATGCTGTACACAGCCGGTCTTGTCCCGGAAGGACCCCGGTCACATAATTCTGAGATGCCTCCATATGGTGATTATCAATGCAATATATGCCAGTAGGGATTTACGCAATAGGCAACCCGCTAGGAATGTGGGAAAATTTTTTGTAAGCCCGCTACAATTTATGTTAGGCCGGGAGAAGCCACTGGAGTCTTTGACGTCTGAAAGACAGACGGGTATAAGAGGTGTCAGGGCCATGCGCAGCAGAAAAAATACTAATGATGAAATCACCCGCGAGGGCACTTACAGACCTGGGGAGGAGAAGGACCGCAAACACGCGCGCGAAGATCAACAAAATGGCGGCAACCGAACCTCGAACGGCGGGCCCAATCTGGGCGTGACAAGGAGCGCGCCACCCCAGGTCCGCCTCCCCCAAAGAGCGCGAAGCTCTGAGGCAGCCGTCCAGGCTTGACAAGCCAAGCATAGGATATGCTAGTAAAAGCATCTGCTAATGGATACTCGTAGTCTGACGACGACGCCACCCAGCACAGTAAATTTTAATAAAAAAAATGAGAAGGCAAAGACTGCGGCGGCATAAAAATAAAAAGAGCAAGCAGCGCGGCTCTGACACCCGGTTGCCAATCAAGGGCAAAACTACGGCCATAAGCGTGACAATACAGTACACTGAGACTGCCAAAACACACACACCCATTCTTTTCCCCTGAATACGAGGGGAAACGAGGGAGGATGGTGACCCTTTACACAGGGTCCACCGCTACACGGGGCATGGGGCAATAATGCGGGAGGGACATCCACTAGAGGCTCACCATCAGCCTAAACCGCCTACCCTTTGGTGGGGGACTGCGGTGGAGCATCGCTCCGTTAAGCACGCATGGTGCTGCCTACCTTCACCTGACCAGCGCAGCCCAGGCTGGGAGGCACATCACAGGGAGGACGGGTGGGAATAGTCCAACAGGGCCGCAGGCTGTAATAGCCATGCGAGAGAGTGATACTTCATGTCTTCGCAGTCAGCACTGCAGAGAAATCTGAGGATTTGTGGGAGGTCCCCAGGTATATGAAGGGCCGGGAGGAGCCTGTTTTTTGCCTGTCTGCAGTGTACAGCGCCATCTGGCGGAGGATAACCCAAGTGTAAGTATTATATCTGGAGCAGGACATACTGTATACTTAGAATAAAATTATTTTAAACCAAAAACACACCATTACAGACAGTGTGGCATTCCCCTATCCCATTCGCATAGGCCGTGTGGGATGCCCCAACTGCATAGACAGTGTAGCATGCCCCCATCCCATTCCCTGTATACCCAGTGTGGCATTCTCCCTCCCATTCCCATATACCCAGTGTGGCATTCTCCCCCCTCCCATTCCCCGTATACCCAGTGTGGCATCCCCCCTCCCATTCCCATGTAGGCAGTGTGGCATTCTCCCCCCTCCCATTCCCTGTATACCCAGTGTGGCATCCCCCCTCCCATTCCCATATAGGCAGTGTGGCATTCTCCCCCCTCCCATTCCCCGTATACCCAGTGTGGCATCCCCCGTCCCATTCCCATATAGGCAGTGTGGCAGTCTCCCCCCTCCCATTCCCCGTATACCCAGTGTGGCATCTCCATTCCAATATGGGCAGTGTGGCATTCCCCCTCCTATTCCCCATATAGGCAATGTGCCCCCCATTCCCATTGACAGAGGGGATCCCTCTCCCCCCCCCCCCATTTCCATATGCTGTGTGACATCCCCCTCTCCCCCCATTTCCATAGGCTGTGTGGCAGCCCCCCTCCCCCCCATTAGTATAGGCTGTGTGGCATCCTTCTCCCCCCCCATTAATATAGGCTGTGTGGCATCCCTCTCCCCCCATTAGTATAGGCTGTGTGGCATCCCTCTACCCCCTTAGTATAGGCTGTGTGGCATCCCTCTACCCCCTTAGTATAGGCTGTGTGGCATCCCCCCTTCCCCCATTAGTATAGGCTGTGTGGCATCCCTCTCCCCCCCTTAGTATAGGCTGTGTGGCATCCCTCTCCCCCCCTTAGTATAGGCTGTGTGGCATCCCTCCCCCCCATTAGTATAGGCTGTGTGGCATCCCCCCTCCCCTCATTAGTATAGGCTGTGTGGCATCCCTCTCCCCCCATTAGTATAGGCTGTGTGGCATCCCTCTCCCCCCATTAGTATAGGCTGTGTGGCATCCCTCTCCCCCCATTGGCATAGGCTGTGTGGCATCCCCCCTCCCCTCATTAGTATAGGCTGTGTGGTATCCCCTCTCCCCCCATTGGCAGTGCAACATAAGTTAAAAAATAATAAATAAAACTCACCTGCCCGCTGACATAGCTTCGCTGAGCGGCCGTCTCCGTGAATCAGGTGGGCGTGGCCAGCGCCACGTCAGCGCAAGTCACCCCCACACTCTTCCTGGGCACACGCGAGCACCCAGGTCAGGGCAGCAGGTGGGCGTGGCCTGCACAGAGTTGTGAAGGCCACGCCCACCCCCTGCCCTGACCTGGGTGTTCGTCCGTGCCCAGGCAGGGGCAGGAGGTGGAGGAGCGGCGGGCGTTGTCTCTGGCCCCGCCACTGCTATTGCTGCCTGAAAAGTCAGCAATAGCAGTTGACGGGTGCTGTCTCTGGCCCCGCCGCTGCTATTGCTGCCGGTAAAAGACAGCGCAACGGCGGGGCTGGGACACAGCCCGGTGCTCCTCTGTGTGCACCTGGGCTCTCACAGAGTGACAGGCAATGCGGGAGCGCGGGGAACGGGTGAGTTTTTTTTTTTCATTTTAATTTTATATATATTTTTTTTTTTTTACATTTGCTCGATAAAAGGCGCACGGACATTTTCCCCCACTTTTGGGCAAAAAATACATACATATATATATATATATATATATATATATATATATATCCATTTTGTGATTACTCAACTGTAAAATGGGTATTATAAGTAAGTTTCAAACCCTGCTTCGGAAGTAGTTTCACTATATAGAAGATTCAAGATACAGGGTGTGAGACGAAGCAGGGTGTGAGACATACTTATAATACCCATTTTACAGGTGAGTAATCACAAAATGGTATTATTCCAAGTATGTCTCACACCCTGCTTCGGAAGTATTCATTACACGTGGGACATCCAATAGCAGTGTCCAAAAAAGTGTGGGGATCCCAACAGGCAATAGTGCACAAATTAAACCACTGCAGCTTGCAGAACTTTGCGGCCAAAAACAGCATCTGCTGAGGCCCGCACATCAACCTTATAAAACTTGGAAAAAGTATGAACAGAAGACCAAGTAGCAGCCTTACAAACTTGTTCAACAGAGGCCTGGTGCTGAAACGCCCAGGAAGCCCCAACAGCACGAGTAGAATGAGCAGTGATCTGGAAAGGGGGATCCCTCCCCTTGGCAGAGTAGGCCCTAATAATGGCCTGACGAATCCATTTACTAATGGTAGACTTGACGGGCGCCAAACCCTTCTTGGGCCCGGAGGGCACCACAAAAAAGGCGTCCGTCTTCCGGAATGGTGAAGTAGCCACCAGATACTACTTTACACATCTAACGACATCCAGAGAGTGCAAAGCCCTCTCCTTGTCATTGCTAGGTTTAGGACACAATGAAGGAAGCACAATGTCCTGATTGAGGTGAAAAGCAGAAACAACCTTTGGCAGGAAGTCTGGTTTAAAGCGGAAAACCACCTTGTCCTGATGTCTATCAAAGTAGGGGGCCTGAATACACAGAGCCGCCAACTCAAACACGTCGAACAGAGGTGATAGCCACCAAAAATACAATTCTGTGAAATACTCACCTGTAGAATTGATATTATTTGTATACACTACGTCCTGCTCCAGATATAGTACTTACACTTGGGTTATCCTCCGCCAGATGGCGCTGCACTGCAGAGACATGCAAAACAGGCTCAAATGCCCGGGGACCTCCCACAAATCCCCAGCATTGAAAAGCAGTGAACAAGAAGCCGGGAGAATTAGCCACTGAAACTGGTAACCATAACAATGGTAAAAATCACCATACAGGGGATCCAGAAAAATGCAAAAACCAGGGTGGGGTGGAGCAGGACGTACTGTATAAAATTATATCAATTCTACAGGTGAGTATTTCACAGAATTGTATAATTCTAAGTATACAGTACGTCCTGCTCCAGATATAGTACTTACACTTGGGACATCCAATAGCAGTGTCCATAAAGTAGGGTGGGATCCCCAACAAAAAAAGGCAAAAGCAGACCGTTAAAACCACTGTCACCTGCATAACCATACGGCCAAGACAGCATGAGCTGAGGCCCAAACATCAACCTTGTAAACTTTGAAAAACGTATGAATCAGAAGACCAAACCGTGGCCTAGCAAACCAGTTAAACAGAAGCCTGGTGATGAAAGGCCCAAGAGGCACCAAAGCACGAGTAAAAATACAATTCTGTGAAATACTCACCTGTAGAATTGATATTATTTGTATACAGTACGTCCTGCTCCAGATATAATACTTACACTTGGGCTATCCTCCGCCAGATGGCGCTGCACTGCAGAGACATGCAAAACAGGCTCCTCCCAGCTCTTCAAATACCCAGGGACCTCCCACAAATCCCCAGCATTGAAAAGCAGTGAACAAGAAGCAGGGAGAATTAAACCACCCAGAACAACTGGTAATGATAACAATGATAACAATCACCATACAGGGGATCCAGAATAATGCAAAAACCAGGGTGGGGTGGAGCAGGACGTACTGTATACAAATATCAATTCTACAGGTGAGTATTTCACAGAATTGTATTATTCTTAGTATACAGTACGTCCTGCTCCAGATATAATACTTACACTTGGGACATCCAATAGTGTCCATAAAGTAGGGTGGGATCCCCAACAAAAAACGACAACAGCAGACAGTTTAAAACCACTGTCACCTGCATAACCATACGGCCAAGACAGCGTGAGCTGAGGTCCTAACATCAACCTTGTAAAAACTTTGCAAAAGGTATGAGCAGAAGGCCAAGGTAGTGGCCTAGCCAACCAGTTCAACAGAAGCCCGGTGCTGAAAAGCCCAAGAGGCATCAAGCACGAGTAGAAAAAGAATCAAGGCGACAAGGAAGATTCTTCCCCTTGCTGGAATAGGCCTGAGTAACAGCCTGACGAATCCAATAGCTACAGTAGACTTGGCAGAAGCCAAAAGACCGAACCAAGGACTAGGGGGAACATCCATTAAGGTAATAACCAGGACCAAAGCCGCCCAACTCCCGAGAGCAGACGAGATCAGGCACACTCAGGATGTAATGACCACAGGCCCCAAGGAACATCAGTTCCCCTAAAGCAGTGGTCCCAAACCCTGTCCTCAAGGCCCACCAACAGGCCAGGTTTTGCAGATCTCCACAAAGATGCACAGGTGGAGTAATTAGTGCAGCTGCAGAGCAATAGAGCTGGCTATTTGGAGATCCAAAAAACATGGCATGTTGGTGGGCCTTGAGGACAGGGTTGGGGACCACTGCCCTAAAAGGACACAGTGACTACCAAGGAAAACTTCCAACACCTGAGTAAGGAATGCAGAACCCTTTACTCAGCGTTGCTAGGAAAAAAGGCACAGCAGGGATAGCAATATCTTGAATCAATGAACAAGAGATACAGAGAGTCCGGCTACAGGTGGAACTCCACCTTATCCTAGTGTATCTCAAGGAATGGGGGCTAGGTAGTCAGAGCCGCCCACTAACACACGCCTGACCAAGGTAATCATCCCCAGAAGGACAAACTTGAGGGTAAGAACAGCCAGACAGCATCCAGAATAGGACCAAGGGACAAAAACCTGCAAGCGGACAGAATGAAATTCAATTTCAAATCCCAACGGGGACCATAGGATTACATGGGGGACGCACATGAGTACCCCCTGAAGGAAATCTTAATCAAGGAAGACTGAACCAGAGACTACTAAGGCAAGGTGGACAAGGCAGAACCTGACCCATCAGAGTACTGAGTTGGAAAACCAACTCCAAATCATGCTGCAAACTACACTAGAACCCTGGGAACCGAGAACGCCCAACAGGGAAGAGACCTAGACTCACCACCAATCAATATGGGTATGTCATACCCTACAACAGATGGAAGAAGAAGAGGAAGAAGCTTGCTCCTAGCCTTCCCATAGTCTCAAAACACCGAGACAGATAAGCCTGTCTCCATCAAGATGGATGTTTCAGCAGTCAGGCCGACTAGGCCAGAGTCTGTAGATTGGAGTGACGTAAAGGGAGCCCTGAGTGAGCATAGCTAGCACTCCTGGCAAAAGGTACAGAAACTACTGTCCTTGGTACCATAACCACCCTCTACTAGGGCACCTGGGGGCCACCAGAATCACTGGTCCCCTTGCCAGAGCAATCATGCACAGAACCCTGCCTAGCAGGGGGAATGGGGAAAAGACATACAGAACCGAACGTCCAGTCATGACGTTACTAAGGCATCCGGACCACTGCCAGAGGATCCCGGGACAGGGAAGCAAAGGCCGAGAGCCTGTAATAGTGATGGAACACAAACAGATCCACAACTGATTGGACCCCATAGTGGCACAGGGATTAGCACATCCTGTCGCAGAGGGGCTCCACCGGGGCGATTATCACTGATATGCAGGGAACATTGTCTCCACCCAGATTAGGAACCTAGACACTTCCTGGAGGGTCCACCAGCTCCAGCCCCCTTCCAATGGTTAATGTAGGACACTGTCGTCAGACAGAACGAGTGCCCCCAAACTGGCAGGCCCAGAAGCGAAGTAGTCAAGCGAGACAGAACCAAATGAAAAACGCTCACTGTTTCAAAATCAATAGGCGTAAGGACCGTCTAAGGGCCCCACCACCCCCAGAATCGCAGGTAGTTTCAGAAGAAACCCTCCCCCTTCAACCTGATAGGTTGGCATCCATGGTGACCGTTTCCAGGAATGGGTAAGAAGGAACTGCCCCCAGACAGCTTCCTTGAGTTCATCCACTCCAAGAGAAACCTTCTTACCAGGTGGGAAGGCCCACAGACCCTACTCCAGCGATGCCGGATCCATGTCCTGTATTAACAATAGAAGTCGCAGAAGGGCCCAAGGGAAACTGAACATAAGGGACCTCTTCTGAGCAAGACACCAACGGGCTCACCAGCTGCATCTCTGCCTGGCGAAGGGACCGGGACAGCAATGAGGGACTGAGCCCATGTGAACAGATTGTCCACTTTATTACTGAGAAGGGAAGATTCTCGTTAGAACCTGATCCAGATTCATTCCTAATAATGGGATTACCAAATAAGGGGACAATGAGGACTTGGGGTGATTGATCACCCATCCAAATGACTCCCAATGGACGCCATCAGCCGGGTATCCATCTTAGCCTGACCCAGAAAGGGAAGTGAGAAAGGACGTCCAGGTAGTCATCGCGCGGACGCCCCTTGGTCTCATCAGAGACATCACCATCGTCAGCACCTGAGTGCGCACTCTGGGAGTTGGAGAGGCCAGATAACAAGGCCACAATTAGCAGTGTTGGACTACCAACACGAACCTGAAGAACCTCAGAGACCTGATGACACAGGGCTGTAAACATAGGCATTTTAGAGTCCCCCAGACGGCAAGAAGCCCACTGGGCGCAAGGTGCTGATGGCCCAACTCAGAGTTTCCATGCAGAAACTGCCTGTAATTAGAGAATTGCCATGAATCCAGAATGGGCCAGCCGGACCCATCCTTTTGGGAGACTGTGGAAAGGTTGGTATAGCGGCCCCTGCCTCTGCCTGTTACGGGCAATCTGAAAGAGACTCTCAGACCTCGCAGGCCTAGCATGGCCTGTGCCAGCAACTGAACAGCGGCAGGGACCAGGAGTACCTGTGACTTGATAAAACTGGGGAAGGCCGCACAGCAAACTCTATCCTGTAGCTGGAGGACACAACCTCCTGAATCCACCAGAATGAGGCGAGAAGCCTCCTGATAAGAGCAAGGTGCTGCAGCCATCCCCTCACCCAGACGGGCGAGGGCGCCCCATCATGCTTGAGGGGGTTTGGTGGAAGATTTGGGCTCAGCCCCGCCGGAGGGGCCAGGGCGTTGTCTGCTGCTCGTGGGGCAGGAGTCTGCACGAAAAATCTGGAAGGACACCCCTTGTTTAACACTAAGGTAGGGGGGAGGAGGAGGGGTGCCCCTGCCCCAAGACGGCCGTCTGCGTAGAGGTGATTTGCCCTTTTTACCGAACAGGTCTAGACGGGCCCCAAATAGGCGCTGCCCTCTAAAGGGAAGCCCAGTAAGAGCCTTTTTAGTAGCATCGTCAGCACCCCACTGTCACAGCCAGACCAAGCGGCGTATAGCCACCGCAAGGGCAGAAGTTCTTGCACACATTCTATTAGCGTCATTCAGCGCTAATAGAATAAATTTTACAAATATATCACAATTGGAGAGTGCATTAAACACCTCCCAGGGAAGATCCTCGGGGTGACGATCAAGCAACTTTCTGATGAGGGTTCTAGCGGCCACTGCAGTAATAGCCGCGGCACAGATCGGGCGCAGCGCCGTCCCAGCACAAGAAAAGGCATGGGAGGCCAGCAGCTCAATGCGCCGGTCCTCAGCATCCCGAAGAGTACTATAAGCAGGGGTTGTAATAAAGGGGGGATTAGGGACCCCTATGATCGGTGCATCCACCACGGGGGATGATGACCAACAATTAACCACCTCAGGGGGAAAAGGGTATTTCCTATCCCAGTCCCCTGGAAGTTTACTGGGGCATGCCCATTCCTTGAGTACAAGGGCATGGAAATGAGCCTGCTCTAGAAATCCAAAACGTGCAGTCGCAGTATGGAAACGCTCCCCTCTAGGCTTGGGGACCTGACCGGGGAGAGAGATAGACAGTGCCTTAAAGACCTTAATCAACAAGTCGTCAGTGTCACACTGGCCCCAGTATTCAGGGCCAGAATCGTCATGACTCCTCGGCCTCTCATCAGATGAGCCTGAGTCAGAGAACAACTCCCCTTCATCAGAAGGGGTATAGTCACACGGAGTAGTAAACTCCTCGGTTCTCATAGAAAATACAGAAACATGAGGCGACAGGTGCCGCTTCCTACCAGGGCCCATTCGCTCTGACAACCTAGCAAAAATCTGTTCAGCCGTAGGCAGTCTGGAAGGCCCAGCAGGCTGCAATTCCCCACTTGTAGGCGACTCAGCAGGAGAGAGATTTAAGCCTGGGGAGATAGGTGAATTGAAGCTAGGTGTAGCCACTGGCCGACCTGATTGCAGGGCCAGGGCTTGCTCGGCACAGGGTACGCAGACCCGTGCCCTGTCAGCATCAGCATGGGGTTGTCCACATGCTATACATTGCCGGTCTTGTCCCAGAGGGACCCCGGTCACCTAATTCTGAGATGCCTCCATATGGTGATTATTCAAGGCACAATATGCCCGTAGGGATTTACACAATAAGTAACCCTGGATGCCCCATAGACCCGCTAGGGAAGTGGCAGAATATTACAAGGCCCGCTATAATTTTACACCGGGCCGGGAGTAGCCAATGGTGTTCACCAGTCTGAAAGACATAATGGGAATAAAGAGTGTCAGAACCATGCGCAGTAATCAAGGATCATGAAAATCGCCCGCGAGGGCACTTACAGACCAAGGGAGGAGGAGGACCGCTACCACGCGTGCGTGCGGGCAGCATCAAAATGGCGCCAAGCGAACCTCGAAGGCGGGCCAAAGCGGGCTGTGATGCGGAGCGCGCCAAACCAGGTCCCCCCCCCCTTCCCAAGAGCGCGAAGCTCTGAGATAGTTGCAACGTTGTCATGAGGAGCGAAGTGTATGGCACATTTAGGAAAATTATTTGCCAATGAAGGCGACAGGTACACAATAAAAATGCAAACAGCGCGGCTCTGACACCAGGAATTCCAGTCAAAGACAGTACTAAGGCCATAAGCGTGTAAACATACACTGAGACCACCCCCCCCCCCCTTTCAGTCCCCCCGGGCTACAGGGGGAACGAGGGAGGATGGCGACCCTTTGTACAGGGCCCACCGCTACACAGGGCATGGGGCAATAGTGCGGGAGGGGCATCCCCTAGAGGCTCACCATCAGCCTAAACCGCCTACCCTTTGGTGGGGGACTGCGGTGGAGCATGGCTCCGTTAAGCACGCATGGTGCTGCCTACCTTCACCCGACCAGCGCAGCCCAGGCTGGGAGGCACATCACAGGGAGGACGGGTGGGAATAGTCCAAAAGGGCCGCAGGCTTTGATAGCCCCGCTCACCTGCGAGAGAGTGATACTTCATGTCTACGCAGTCAGCACTGCAGAGAAATCTGGGGATTTGTGGGAGGTCCCTGGGTATTTGAAGGGCCGGGAGGAGCCTGTTTTGCATGTCTCTGCAGTGCAGCGCCATCTGGCGGAGGATTACCCAAGTGTAAGTATTATATCTGGAGCAGGACGTACTGTATACTAAGAATAAGGCAACTTTTAAGATGAAAATGGATAGTGCAGAAACCTGCACTGGTTCAAAAGGAGGATCCTGAAGGGCAGACAACACCAAATTTAAATCCCAAACAGGTAACATGGGTTTGCGAGGAGGGCGCACAGCCAGCGTTTGTAAATTGGGGTAACAAAGCCGACATTGTGTGATCAGATCCGGAACCAGAGGCAGCCTGAATTGATCGACCGCCAGCCGGACGACGTCTGTGAGCCCCACCTGTCTTGGCCACCTTGGGGCCACCAGGATTGCTGGCACACCCTCTTGAGCCAGCTTGCGTACCACCTTGCCCACCATGGGAAAGGGAGGAAACAGATACAAGAGACAGAGCTCCCGCCAGGACAGAGACATGGCATCCACTGCCAGAGCCAGAGGGTCCTGGGACAGAGAAACAAATGCCGGAAGCTTGTGATTGTGACGAGAGGCAAACAGATCCACCTCCCGGCTTCCCCACCTGCGACAGAGGGATAGAAACACCTTGTTGCTGAGGGACCATTCCCCCCGACGAGAGGTCCCTCTGCTCAGAGCGTCCACATCCAGGTTCTCCACCCCTGGAATGTAGACTGCCGAGATGCACGGAACATTGCTCTCAGCCCAAGCAAGAATCAGACACCTCCCGGAGGGCACTCCGGCTGCGAGTCCCTCCTTGGTGATTGAAGAAAGCGACTGCTGTCCAATTGTCGGAACGGACCTGAACAGGTAAGCCCTGAAGATGATGTGTCAGGTGCGACAGCACTAACCGAACCGCCCTCCGCCTCCTGAGGACCCCACAGCCCCTGGAACTGATGTTCCCTCCGGAAACCTCCCCAGCCTGACAGGCTGGCATCCGTGGTGACCGTCTCCCAACAGGGCGCAAGAAAGGACCTGCCCCCCAGGAGATTCCTCTGGTCCATCCACCACTGGAAGGACCGCCGGACAAGAGGGGACAGAACACAAGTCTGATCCAGAGACAGAGGACATTTGTCCCAAACCGATAGAAGATGGAGCTGAAGGGGTCTCATGTGAAACTGAGCAAACGGCACTGCCGCGAAGCAAGCCACCATCAAACCTACCAGCCTCATGCATTGCCTGATGGACGGACGAGGGCTGGACAGAAGAACATGAAGAACATCCACCTTCGGCTGGGGTAGGAACACCCTGGTCTGAATGGTATCCAGAGTCATGCCCAGGAACTAAGCCACCCTTGACTGGGATAGAGAGGACTTGGGGTAATTGATTACCCACCCGAACCTCTCCAGCGTCGTCACCACCGTTCTGGTGTCCAGCTCCGCCTGGTGGAGAGAGGATGACGTGATGAGAAGGTCGTCCAGGTAAGGCAAGATACGAATGCCCGGACTCTTGAGAAGGGCCATCACGCCCGCCAACACCTTGGTAAACACCCTGGGCGCCGAAGTCAGCCCGAAGGGAAGAGCCACAAACTGGAAGTGCTGGTTGTCTACCACGAACCTGAGAAACCCTTGGTGTCCTGGGAAGACCGGCACATGAAGGTAAGCGTCCTTGATATCTATTGAGGTCATAAAGTCCCCCCGGACACAGCGATTTGACAGCAGAGCGCAGAGTCTCCATGCAAAATTTTTTGGTTCTGATGAACCGGTTGAGATTTTTCAAGTCCAAAATGGGTCTTATGGAATCATCTTTTTTGGGGACCGTAAAGAGGTTGGAATAGTAACCCAAACCTCTCTCTGTAGGGGGAATCGGACAAACCAAACCAAACCAAAAATACAATTCTGTGAGAATCTCACCTGTAGAATTGGTATTATATGCATACAGCACGTCCTGCTCCAGACATATTCATAACATATGGGTATACCTCCACCTTCAGCGCCGTGCACTGCAGATCATGAAGAAAACTAGCTCCTCCCAGCCCTACATATACCGGAGGACCTCCCACAATCCCCAGCATTGAAAAGCAGTGAGAAGAGAAGCCAGGAGAAACAAACCACCCAGAATACTGTAAACCAGGGTGGGGTGGAGCAGGACGTGCTGTATGCATATAATACCAATTCTACAGGTGAGATTCTCACAGAATTGTATTATTCTAAGCATACAGCACGTCCTGCTCCAGAACATATTCATAACGTATGGGACATCCAATAGCAGTGTCCATAAATAGGGTGGGATCCCCGTAAGAAGGCACAGCCAACAGTAAAGCGCTGTCACCCTTGACCATGCTATCAACAACGAGAGCGATGCTCTAACGTCAACCTTTGAACCTTGTAAAGGTAGAACAGAATACAAGCAGCGGACTAGCCAGCTTGTTCACCAGAACATAGTGCTAAAGGCCCCAGCCAAGCACTAACAGTAAGAGAACGAAAAACAATAGGGAGGAAGAATCTTCCCCTAAAAGTATAGGCAAAAGTAACAAGAGAGGGTAGCCATGGCAACTCAAAAACTTTCCCCAACAGGGAATACATGTCCAGGTCGCAGACGGAACCAGCAGTGGTGCTAACACAATACTCAGCAGAAGCCGAAAGAGTACTACAGGTCGGGAAGGACGACCAACAGAATAGGACCAACCAGAGGGCCCTTAGCCCATGGAAGAAATCAATCCGGTACTTCAAGAAGGGGACACCGGTAGGCCCCAAAGGATAAGATCCCTATCAGGGACAAGACAGTTCCGGCAGATCTCTAACCCCAGTAGAGGCACAGATCCCTTTTATCTCAAAGTAAATTAGATAATAGCCCCGAGACCAGAGGATCCGGTCAACGCAGAAGGAAAAAAAATATCGCCTGGATCCAACTTGTTGCAAGGCGAGTACCCTCACCTTATGGTATACAGCTATACACAAGGTATGTATATAATAATATATATATATATTTTTTTTTTTTTTTGACCTTTTGACCCATTCCTTATGGCACACCTCTGACTGGAACAACCTCCTCCCCAGAAGAGCAGCCTGATGGAAGGAGCAGGTCAGACAAGGACCTGACTAAGACCCATGGGAACCCTTAGTAGGGCATCAGAATAAGTCATCCCCTAAAAGAGGAACTAGGAATCCCCCAGGAATGCACCTGAGCAGACCCTAAAGAATGCAGACAAAAGATTGGATCAGGTCTCGCAACAGAAGAACAGGGCAGGCACCAACCATAGACAGAGTCAAGTCGTGAGCCAATACCAAACACTGCTTAAAGGACCCTAATCCCAGGAGCAGATATAGTCCCGCAAGGGAAGGAGCTTAGACCCAGCAAAACAGCATGGGTACAACATAACTGGCAGAAGGAAGAAAATAAAGAGGAAGAACAAGGTCCAGAGCCTCCAAGGAACAGGACACCCCGAGGTCTGTCATCTCCAACAGGGTAAGCACAGGATCCTGCCAACGCTAAGGTAGGCTTGAAGTAAAGGCACCTTACTATGTTAAAAATAGTCCTCATGAGGGAACATACAGTCCTACTGTTCTCAGCAGAACTCCCTGAGAACCAACACCCCACTGGGCCACCCAGGCCCCTAGCATAAGGTGCTGCTTGCCAACAGAGACTAGTGCGAGCTCTCCCCACGCCCAGTAGGGCAAGGGTATAACGTCTTTCAAGTACACTATCCAGCCAGAACCACTAACCCCAACCCGGGCAGACCACTCTGGCCAATAACAGGGGTAGACCCCTACAGTAGGGACGGAGTCCCACAGAACCCTGCCAGTGTGAGCACAGAGGCACCACAGAGAACCTCCCACGGGAGGGATACTACAGGAAGGACAAGGAGTATTAAGTCCCCCAAGGAATCAGGGCTCCCCTGTAATAGATCCAGGAGCAAGGGTTCCGCAGGAACAAGGAGCAATCACTGTCCTACCATGGACAAAATGTCCCCCAATGGACAGGTACTAAGAAGGAGTAGTCCCCAAATAGGACCCACTAAATGCTCATTATGACCAAAACTGACCTAGGAAAGCAGAACCTTCGAGTTCCCTTCCTAGGAACCCCCTGGTGTTTCAGAAAAATAAGCCCCCTTTGTCATCCTGCCAGATTAGGTACCATGGTAACCAATCAGGGCAGAGCAAACAGGTATGGAATGCTCCCCCACGGCACTCTCAAGTAACCCTTAGAAGAATAACCGTCTCCACTAGGAGTAAGGTAAGCAGACCTAGACCCAGGGTGCAAACCCTTCATCCAGGGCTAATGGCTAAAGCGCCTCAGAGCCCAAAGAGCACATAGACAAGTGATGTCAAAGGGCCAGCCGCCAACTAGCGCACCAGAAGCAATTCTGTCTGGAGAAATAACTATACAGGACGGAGGACCAGAGGCCTCATACCGGTAAATTCCTTATAGCCAAGGAAAATAGACACTAAGTGAAGCCTAATCCAGGCACAACCAGGAACTACAGGACGGAACCGGAGTAGGGCCCCGGTTTGCCAAGTTCCATCCCACTACTGCTATCGTGAGGGACAGGAGGGCCTGATAGGTCCCCTGGTAGATGCCCCCTGGTGCCGTGTGAGACATCACACCCTTCTAAGGTCTAGCTCGTACAAGGGCGCGACAGGGGGCTTTGCCTAAGCTCCAACGGAGTCAATGATCACCAATACCCAGCAGTAGTGGGCTCAATATCCAGAAGACTCCTTGGAGTCTAGAAAAAAATCTAAACACGCCACCAGCGGCCATAGGACCCCTGGAGCATGGGGCACAGACAGCCCTGTCAAGGGCGCCAGGCTGAATGCTTATGGATACAGGTGCCACAACCCCTAACCCCTAGGGGTTAGGCAGATAGACTCCCTCATCCTTGAAGGGAGGAAGGGACAGACCCGCTCAGGGGCCCCAGTTTCTATATGATAATGGCGTTCTGAAAGGAAGCCATACCTGACAGGCCTAGTAAAGCCTGCACCCATACCTGAAGAAAGGCATGGAACCATAGTCCTCCTGACCAACTCAGGGAAGGACCACCCAGCAAACACTATTCCATATCTGGAGGAACTATCTCCTAAAGCCATTGGAACGAGGCAGGATGCCTCCTGATAGGAGTAAGGTGCTGTGGCCATCCCCTCACCCAGGTGGGTGAGGGCGTCCCATCATGCTTGAGGATTTTCCGGGAAGGAAAAAGGCTTAGCCCGACCAGAGGGCCCCGGGAATTGAACGTCACTCCTGGGACCGGATACCGAACCAGACCCTGCAGGGGGAATCCCCAGCTCCGCGGGGGGCGCAACGGCCGCCTCTGACTGGGTGGACTGTCCTGTTTTTCAAATAAGTCTAGACGGGCCCCAAAGGCGATGCCCTCTAAAGGGAAGCCCCGTCAAGGTCCTTTTAGCGTCATCGTCTGCCCCCACTGGCGAAGCCAGAGCAGGCGACGTATAGCTACCACTTGGGCACAAGTCCTCGCGCACATTTTGATGGTGTCATCCAGAGCCAAAAGGATAAAATTTAACAAAAATATCGCAGCTAGAGAGTGCGTAAAACACCTCCCAGGGTAAATCTTCAGGCTGATGCTCCAGCATCTTTCTTATAAGAGTCTTAGCGGCCACTGCCGTGATAGCCGCGGCACAGACAGGGCGCAGCTCCTCTCGGCCTGGAGACCGCACCGGGAGGTGAAGTGGACAATACATTAAAAATCCTGAGTAACATCCCGCCAATATCAAGCTGGTCCCGGTCATCCTGACCAGCATCATCCTGACCCCCTCGGTCTCTCGTCAGAGGAGCCTAGGTCAGAGAACAGGTCTCCTTCCGACGTGGCGCTAGCACGTGTAGAAAAGGACTCCTCAGAGCCCATAGCACAGGCCGAAGCTGCAGGAGTACAAGGCCGTTGTCTATCTGGACCCATCCGGCCAGATAAACCTTCAACAATCTGGGCAAGCGTGGGCCGTCTAGGAGAGGTATCTATTTGTAACTCGCCACTTGTACAAGACTCAACAGGAGTGAGGTTTAGGGAAGGGGAAAGGGGAGAGAAGGAGCGAGGTACAACCGCAAGCGTCGCTCGCAATTCCAGCGTCTGTTCAGAACATGACGAGCAGACCCGTGCCCCGTCCGCCTCAGCATGGGGGAGACTGCACGATATACACAGCCGGTCCTGTCCCAAGGGGACCCCGGTAACACAATCCTGAGATGCCTCCATATGGTGATTGTTTAAATATAGGATGTCGATAGGAATTTATGCCGTAAGCAACCCTGGATGCCCCAACTACCCGCTGATCAATGTGGGAGATTTTGGGAAGGCCCGCTCCTTATACGTATGAGTATAGCAATGTATACGTATATAGTAAATATATGAATAGGTATATAGGTATATATGTATATGAGGCCGGGATAGGCCACCGGGAACTCAGCGTCTGAGAGACACAATGGGAAAGAGATGTCAGGAACATGCGCAGATGGGCAGACAATAATGAGAGGGATTCGCCCGCAAGGGCACTTACAGCTCGAGTGGAGGAGGAGACCGCCACGACGCGTGCGCGTGAAGCTAACCAAAATGACGCCCGGCGAAGCTCGAAGGGCGGGCTAAATACTCCGCCGTGACGCGAAGCGCGCCGAACTAAGGCCCCGCCCATTCCAAAGAGTGCGAAGCTCTGAGGTAAAAAATGAGGCAAGGATGCAACCACAGGCCTAACGTACCATAGAGCGGACACTGATAATAAGTGCGGGCACCGCGACAACAATATTATGGCAATCAAAGTAAAAAACACACAGCGGTAGCGAAATAAGGAGCAAGCAGCGAGGCTCTGACATCTCTGAGCTAATAAAGGGCAGAATAGAAGCCACGAGCGTGACACCGGTACACTGGGACCGCCACATGCGTACCCCCCCCCCCCTTTCTTTTCCCCCTAAGTAGACGGGGAAAAGAAGGAGAATGGCGACCCGATAACAGGGTCCAGCACTACGCGGGGTATGGGACAATAATGCGGGAGGGGCATCCCTTGGAGGCTCACCATCAGCCTAGACCGCCTACCCTATGGTTGGGGAATTGCGGTGGAGTCTAGCTCCATAAGCACACCAGGTGCTGCCTACCTTCACCCGACCCACGCAGCCCAGGCTGGGAGGCATTGTGATTTGGAAAAGGACGGGTGGGAATAGTCCCGCAGGGCCTCGGGCTGTCCAGCCCCGCTCGCCTGCGAGAGCGTGATACTTCATGTCTTCGCAGTTTCAGCACTGCAGAGAAATCTGGGGATCGTGGGAGGTCCTCCGGTATATGTAGGGCCGGGAGGAGCTTGTTTTCTTCATGATCTGCAGTGCACGGCGCTGAAGGCGGAGGTATACCCATACGTTATGAATATGTCTGGAGCAGGACGTGCTGTATGCTTAGAATAAAGGCCCTGTGCCGCCCGTGGATCTGACAGAACCCGGGACCTGAGGAATCTGGGAGGAGGCCGGCATGCAAACTCCAGCTTGTACCCGGAGGAAATTACCTTCTGGATTTAGACGTCTGTGACCTCTAGGTTCCAGACCTGAGCAAAGAGCCGCAGCCATCCCCTCACCCGCAAGGGTGAGGGCGCCCCTTCACTGCTGAGCGGGCTTGCCAACGGATTTGGGTTTAGTACCCCAGGTAGTCCCGGGTCGGGCCACGAAAGGAAGGGCTGAATGAGCCCGAACCCCGAGGGCCGGCGCTGCTTCTTGCGTTAAGGTAACTTACCCTCTCTGGCTACAGTCTAAACGATCACCAAACAGGCGCAGACCCACGAAGGGAAGACCTGTGAGCACCTTCTTAGCAGCGTTATCGGCCGCCCACTGGCGCAACCAGACCGACCGGCGTATAGCAACCTGCAATGCTGAGGTCCTGCTACACATACGTATAGTATCATCCAAGGCTGATAAGACAATAGCAATGAACATCTCACAATGAGTCAAGGCTGCAAACTCCTCACTGCAAGGATCCAATTGGGAACCATCCAAAAGGCCCCAAATTAGAGCTCTAGTAGCCACGGCCGTGAGAGCAGAAGCACAAACCGGGCGCAAGGCCGAACCCACACAAGCGAAGGCATGCGAAGCCAATTGATTGAGACGTCGGTCCTCACCATCCTTCAAGGTAGAGGAATCCGGGGTATGCACGACTGAAGTATTGGACAATCCCAGGACGGGCGCGTCGACCTCTGGGGGTGTCGACCAAAGTTTAACCACCTCAACAGGAAAGGGATACTTCCTATCCCACCCATGAGGGATACCAGAGAGCCCACTAGGCTTTTCCCATTCCTTAAGGATCAGATTGTTAAAATGCTTCTGATCCGGGGACTCCAAACGAGGTTTGGCGGTCCCAAAAAATTCCCTCCGTTGCGGAGGGGCCTCCGCGGGAGGGGAAATGGCAAGTACCTCAAAAATTTGAGTAAGGAGCCTATGGGTGTCAACAGTATCCCTGCGCTCTGAGCCGGCATCAGCGCCAGGGTACAGCCGATCCTCAGATGAGTCAGAGTCTGGGAACAGTTCCCCTTCCTCGAGCGGGGAACAATCAGACCAATCACATGGCTCAATATCAGCATAATCCAAGGCCGGCGCTGCGAGCGCCAAGTGCCGTCTCTTAGCTGGTGCCTTCCTGGCCGCAGAACTAGCAATCAATCTCTCAATGTTGCCCAGCCTAGCGCATACATCAGCTTGCGACTCCCCGCTGGTGACAACGTCACTTGGGGTCATAACCAGGCGCGGGGGTGTAGGTGATGAGGCCAGCGGGGCTGAACCGTCAGCACGGGACCCGGCTTGCCGCACAATCGCCTGTTGTGCACATGGTATACAAATTTGCACATTATCTCCCAAAAGGGATGCCCCACATAACACACACAACCGGGGTTGTCCCGAAGGGACCCCGAGTCCAGTATCTTGGGGAGCCTCCAGTGATTTTTGGATAGTCGCAATGACCAATGGGAATTACGCTATAAAGCGACCCGGGATGCCCCTTAACGTCCATTAGTGGGAGGATTTTTTTAAGAATCAAGGGAATCCCAATTTGACCAAGGGACCTAGGACCAGGAGAAACCCCTAATAGCCTCGGTTGTCCCACCTGCAAGACACAATAGGTGGGAGCCCCTTAGCAAACATGCATAAAAAAATAAGATCACATATAATGAAAAAAACGTATGTATGTATCTATAATATATACAAATATATATATATATGTATGTAAGGATATACCCCTAGATATGCGCAAAGCAATATCCCAAGGTCTACAATAGCGCTGCACACATTGCATAAATCTATATAATTAAATAAATGACAATAAGGAATGGCCCCGAGGGGCACTCACAGACAGCGCTGGTAAGATGGGGGCGCCGAGCCAAAAGCATGAAAGAGGAGGGAGGCGGGCCAACGCGGATCGCGCCCCGCGTATGGCACCGCCCCCTCCCGACGGGGGAAGCCTCCACAGCCGCGCTTCCAGCCAATAGGGCTGGGAGCCGGCCGAAGCGCCAACAGGGAGGGGCGGGCCGTCATCGGCGCAAAGAGCGCCAGGCCCCGCCCCCTCCCCTGACTGAACCGCAGCGAGCCGCGCTCCCCAGCCAAGGCTGAGGAGCCGGCCATAGGGGCAAAAAGACCGGCCCGCTGCCGCCAGGGTGTGAGCGTGCGGGCCGGGACAGTAAAATAAATAAGGAGTAAGACAAAAACACACACAGTAGCCAGCGCATAAAAAATAAAAAGGTACGGCAAAGCACACCGACACACAATACAGGAGATTAAAACAATGGAGGGACAGCCCCCCCCCCTACTAACCGGGAAAGGGGAATAATGGAGGGGGAAGCCGATAGTTACATATGGATACGTAGCGAGGGCTTCAGGACGGACAGGGCCTCCCATGTCAGGACCACCGTAACCCGACAACCGCCTACCCCTTGGTGGGGGATTTGCGGTGGAGCATAGCTCCTAGTCAAAATACCTCTAAAAGGTGTGCCCTACCCTCACCCGGACCCTGCAGCCATAGCTGGGAGGCATAGTGACATTAATAAAAGGAGTCCGGGTGGAAATAGGAAAAAAATTGGGGCTGGGTGTACACCCGGCTTACCTGAAAAAGAATGGAGGTAGCCATCATCTTGACTGTCTTCGCCATCTGCAAAGACTAATATGGGGAATGTGTAGGAGGTCCCCAGGTATTTATGGACCGGGAGGGGCTTCTTTTTCTAGTCATCTCTGCAGAAGTTCGCCCTCTACTGGACCATAACCCACGTGTAATGAATACTTCCGAATCAGGGTGTGAGACATACTTAGAATTATATATATAAATATAAATATAATATTATAAGTATGTCACACACCCCGCTTCAAGATATTCATAACGTGTGGGTATACTGACCTGAAGAGGGCGATCTGCAGAGATGATTGGAGGAAAGAAAGCCCCTCCCGGTCAATAAATACCTGGGACCTCCCACTCATTACCCAGTATAAAGAAAGCAGTAAGGTAAGGGACCAAGAAGAGCCAAATAAAAGTCATAACGCAAAGTTCACAAAATGAAGGATCCAGAATACAAAAGGGCGGGTTGAAGCGGGGTGTGTGACATACTTATAATACCCATTTTACAAGGTGAGTATTCACAAAATGGTATTATTCTAAGTATGTCACACACCCCGCTTCAAGATATTCATAACGTGTAGGACATCCAATAGCAGTGTCCATAAGGGGTGGGGATCCAAAAAAAGGCATAAAGCACAACTTAAACTACTGCAGCCTGCAGAACTTTGCGGCCAAAAACAGCATCCGCTGAGGCCCGAACATCAACCTTGTAAAACTTAGAAAAGTGTGAACAGAAGACCAGGTAGCGGCCTTGCAAACTTGCTCAACAGAGGCCTGGTGCTGAAAAGCCCAGGAAGCACCAACCGCACGAGTAGAATGAGCTGTAACACGAAAGGGAGGATTCCTCCCCTTAGCAGAATAGGCCCCAACAATGGCCTGACGAATCCACCTGCTGATGGAAGACTTTGTGGGTGCTAAACCCTTCTTGGGCCCAAATGGCACCACGAAGAATGCATCAGTCTTGCGAAAGGCAGACGTTACCACCAAATAATACTTCACCACGCGAACCACATCCAAGGAATGCAGGGCCCTCTCCTTGTCATTGCTGGGATTAGGACACAGAGAAGGCAGAAGAATATCCTGGTTAAGATGAAAGGACAAAACCACCTTAGGAAGGAAGTCTGTCTTAAAATGGAAAACCACTTTGTCCTGATGTCTTTCAAAATACGGAGCTTGAATGGACAGAGCCGCCAACTCGGAAACACGTCTAACAGAAGTGATAGCTACCAAAAAGGCCACCTTCTGCGTAAGGGAAGACAAAGGAATATCATGCAAAGGCTCAAAGGGGGGACCCTGGAGAGCAGAAAGAACCAAATTCAAATCCCAAACCGGAATCAAAAGCTTCCTAGGAGGCCGCACATGTGTAACCCCCTGGAAAAAAGTCTTAACCAAAGGATGAAGCGCAAAAGACTTTTGGAAAAACACCGCCAGGGCAGACACCTGCCCCTTCAGAGTACTGAGTTGGAGCCCTAGGTCCAGACCATGTTGCAAGAACTCCAAGATTCTAGAAACAGAGAATTCCCTACAAGGGAAGGCCCTAGTTTCACACCAATCAATATAAGACCTCCAAGTCCTATAGTACACAGACGATGAAGACCTCTTCCTAGCACTTATAAGAGTCCGAATCACAGCATCCGAAAGACCTTCCTCCTTCAAGATGGAGGTTTCAGCAGCCATGCCGTCAAAGCCAGCGTTGGTAAATTGGGGTAACGAAGATGACCCTGTGTGAGTAGATCTGGCAGCAGGGGCAGAACGAATTGATCTTCTGCCAACCTTACCACGTCTGCGAACCAGACCTGTCTTGGCCACCTTGGAGCCACCAAGATTGCTGGTGCTCCCTCCAGAGCAAGCTTGCGCACTACTCTGGCCACCATGGGAAACGGAGGAAACAGGAAACCCAGAAAACCCAGATCCCTCCAGTTCAGAGACATGGCATCCGTTGCAAGAGCTAGAGGGTCCTTCGCCAGGGACACAAATGACGGAAGTTTGTGATTGTGACGGGAGGCAAAGAGGTCCACCTCCGGTGACCCCCACTTGCAACAGATTGAGAGAAAGACCTTGGGATTGAGAGACCACTCCCCTTTGCGGGCTGATAGCCTGCTCAGAGAGTCCGCCTCCGTGTTCTCCACTCCCGGGATGTAAACTGCCGAGATGCACGGGACGTGGCTCTCCGCCCAGTCCAGAATCAGAGACACTTCCTTGAGGGCATTCCTGCTGCGGGTCCCTCCCTGGTGATTGATGTAGGCAACCGCTGTCCAATTGTCCGACCGGACCTGGACCGGCAAGCCTCGCAGTTGATGAGTCAAATGACAAAGAACCATCCTGATGGCTCTCAATTCCAGAACATTGATAGGCTCGTGGGCTTCCAGGGGACCCCACAAACCCTGAAATTGCAGATCCTTCCAGAAGCCCCCCCCCATCCTGAGAGGCTGGCATCCGTGGTGACCATGTCCCACTGGGGAGTCCGAAAGGATCTGCCTCTCAGCAGGTTGGCCACCACCGAAGCGAGCGGCGAACCCGGGGAGACATCTGAAAGAATTGATCCAGCGACTGAGGAGACCTGTTCCAGACCGACAACAGATGGAGCTGTAGTGTCCTTGTGTGAAACTGAGCAAAGGGGACTGCCTCGAAGGAGGCCACCATCAAACCCACCAGTCTCATCCCTAGCCGGATGGACGGTCGAGGAATGGACATGAGCGACCGAATCAACTCCTGAATCAGAAGAACCTTGGACTGAGGAAGGAACACTCTTGCCTGATCTGTATCCAGAGACATTCCCAGAAAGGATATTAACCTGGACGGGTAGAGGGAGGACTTGGGGTAGTTGATCACCCAGCCGAACCTCTCCAGAGTGGATAGAACCGTCCTGGTGTCCAATTCCGCCTGGCTGAATGACGATGCCAAGATGAGGAGATCGTCCAGATATGGCACTATGCGAATTCCTTGAGCTCTGAGAAGAGCCATCACCCCAGCAAGCACCTTGGTGAAAACCCTTGGAGCTGTGGTGAGACCGAAGGGAAGAGCTACAAATTGAAAGTGCCGATCCTCCAGCGCGAACCTTAGGAACCTCTGGTGCGCGGGAAAAATGGGAACATGGAGGTAAGCGTCCTGGATGTCTATGGACGTCATGAAGTCCCCCTGACGAAGAGAGTGGATAGCAGAACGCAACGTTTCCATGCGAAATTTTCGCAGCCTGACGAATTTGTTGAGAATCTTTAGGGGTCCAGAACGGGCCGAACGGAGCCATCCTTCTTGGGGACCGTGAACAGATTTGAGTAAAAACCCAGACCCCGTTCTAATGGGGGCACTGGGCAAATGACCGCCATTTCTAGAAGACTCGATACAGCCGCCCGGAGCTGCAGTGCAGCCTGTGCGTCCGGGGACACCCGAGACCTGAGGAAACGCGGGGGGGGGGCGGGACTCGAACTCCAGCTTGTAACCGGAAGACACCACTTCCCCAATCCATCTGTCCGAGACCTCCCGAATCCAGACTTGGGCGAAGTGTCGCAGCCGTCCCCCCACCCGCACGGGTGAGGGCGCCCCCTCATTGTTGAGCGGGCTTGGGTTTAGAACCCCAAATGTATCCTGAATGGGCACGACCTCTGCCCCTATTCCAGGAGTCTCCTCTTGTAGAAGGGAAGGCAAAACCTCTTCCCGCTCTGGTTCCTTGAAAGGAAGGTGTGAAGGAAGCCGCCCCTCGAAAGGGGCAACATTGCTTCCTGCGTTGAGGTAATTTTCCACCTTTAGCTACTGAGTCCAATTTATCTCCAAAAAGCCTTAGACCAACGAAGGGAAGACGTCAGAGACTTCTTAGACCCAAAATCGGCCGCCCACTGGCGCAACCAAAATGAACGCCTAATAGTCCCCATTAAAGCAGAGGCCCTGCTGCTCATCATCAAGGAATCATCCAAAGCAGCTAAAATGAAGGACAGAAAAACCTCACAACGTTTCAGTCCAAGAAATTCATCACTGTCCGGATCCAAACCGGACGAGGATAACAAATCCCTGACCACCTTTCTAGTAGCCACCACCAACAGTGATGAGGCACAAACTGGCCGTATGGCTGCCCCAATACTGGCAAAACCATGACAAGCCATCTGGTCAATGCGTTTATCCTCACCATCTTTAAGAGAGGAACAGTCAGGGTTATTCAAAACGGCTGAGTTGGATAACCCCAAAATTGGGGCATCCACTTCGGGGGGGCGGGGGGAAGCCCAGCGCTTAACCGTGTCTGCGGGGAAAGGGATACCTTCTATCCCAACTCTGAGGAATGCCTGGGAGCCGAGCTGGCCTCTCCCATTCCTGAGAAAACCGTAGACAAATGTTTTCTCTTGGCCGATGCCTTCTTGGCTACCGTAGTGGAAATAAATTTTTCAATACTGGCCAATCTGGCACATACATCAGATTGCGACTGCCCCCCCATGACAACATCACACGGGGCACGGGTCAAAATGGGAGGGGGACGGGATGAAGCCGGCGGTGCTGACCCAGAAGCCTGGGGTCCTGACTGCCGCGTAATAGTCTGTTGTGCACATGATATACATAAAAAGAAATCATCCCCAGTTAGGGATACCCCACAACCCAAACACTTCCGAGATTGTCCCGAGGGGAGCCCAGAATCCTGGGATGCCTCCATAAGGTGAACTTAAGTAAGTCGCTATGACCGAGGGAATTACGCTATGAAGCAACCCGGGATGCCCTTATAGTGTCCTTTTTTAAGTGGGAGGAAATTTTTTAGAAAACCAAGTGAAAGTACCCAGGGACCCAGGACCGGGAGAAACACCCTTTATAAAATTCCCTGAAGAATCACCTAAAACACAGAAAACACAATTAGAAGCCTGAAGCTCTGTAATTATGTGTAAATGGTAGGATAAAAAAGGGCCCACAGGGCCACTCACAGGGCCTCCGGGCTAGTCCAGGCCTTGTCAGCACGCTGCGTCTCCGTGTCTGAGGTAAACTCAGCAGAGCAGCCAGAGCGGGAGACGGAGAAGGGGGGCGTGGCCAGCGTGGACCAGGCGCTTTACCAGCTCCGCCCCCCTTTCACAGTGCAATTAGGAGCTACAAGCTCCTCAGCGGTGCCCGGGAACTAGATAGGGGGCGCCGCAAGTCCGGCCCCGCCCCCAATGACTCAGCGCGTGAGGGGAGAAGCTCCCCTCCGCGCGCCGGTGTCGTGGGGACCCGCGGCCCCGGCACACCACCTAATACCGGTAGCGGCCCGCTGCCTGCGAGCCGCTACCCCGCTAGGACATCAAGGGCGCGGGCCGCGGCCTCACGCAAAAGGCCCGGCCCCCAACAGAAGAGCGTGAGGGGAGAGCCCCTCCCCTCCGCCTTCTGAGGTAAATTACAGCACCGCGGCGGCAATGTAAGTTATCCATAGGCAATAATGACAAGGAAAAACATTCCCTAACACACAAACATATAATAAAAAACAGTGAAACCAAATCATTGGGGAATTACTCCCAGACGCTCCACACCAGGATATCAAAATTGTGAGGAGAGGACCCCCAACCCAAGCTAGAAGGGAGGGAGTAGGCCAATTAGGGGAAAATATTCCCATGGCAGGGCATCCCAAACCGGGGTCACCAACCCGGTATAACCGCCTACCCTCTAAATAGGGTCTCGCGGCGGAGAATAGCTACTGACCATCACCCAGACCGCAGTCAAAACTGGGAGGCATATATATAAACACATATATATATATATATATATATATATATATATATGAAGAAAATAGTCCGAGCGGGAATAATATTGGCCGGGAGTAGCCCCGGCTACCTTGAAAAAAAACCCCTGTGCAAGGAGGAGAGATCATCTTCAGCTTGCTCGCCGTCTGCAGAGATGAAGACTGGGTAATGAGTGGGAGGTCCCAGGTATTTATGGACCGGGAGGGGCTTTCTTTCCTCCAATCATCTCTGCAGATCGCCCTCTTCAGGTCAGTATACCCACACGTTATGAATATCTTGAAGCGGGGTGTGTGACATACTTAGAATATGTGATTTTACAGAGTTCACAATACATATTCTAAATACAAGATACAATAGAAGACAGCCCTGCCCTAGCAAGCTTACCGTCTAAGTAGCACCTAATAATACAAGCTGTCAAACAGAGAAGCAAAATGAATATAACACTGGGCCCAACTGTGAGACCCAGTAATTCGACAGCGTATTCAAGTAGTAAAGTAAAAGTGAATACGATACTCCTCTAAAGGGCCTAACGCCATGCAGATGTTTTGGAAAATATTTGCAGATGCTGCGCTCCTGAACTGCATAGGAGCAGCCATCTTGTGTGAGCGAGAAGCTATAGTGATTATTGTACAGATATTTAAATGAGAATGTCCACTTTCATTGGCATATTTAAGTGTATATTTGTTTGTGCCAAAAGGATGTCCTCTAAATGCTGAGCTGACCTAGTATGTATTTTATTTTTTCCTATGTTAGCAAATGTGTTTTATGGAAGCAGTTGTCACTACCTGCAATCTGTTGCCATTGGCAACCATACACCAAGATTTGCAAGAAGAGAGAGGCGATCCCTGTACACATAGAATACTGCTGCAACGGCTGATGCTGGGGGGGGGGCGGGGCTCACTCCCCCACATGTCTAGCAGCAGTGTTCTGTGTATGGGACTGACTCCTCTCCTTGTAAGTCTTAGCGTTTTTTTCATGATCTGCAAACTGTTGCTGTTGGCAACAGAACGCTTTCATATAACACACACTTGCGTACCAGAATTATGCCCTCATTAGGTTAGCATCAAAGTATACACTTTCAGAAATTCCATCGAATGTGGACTTAATGCTAATTTGACTATGGGAGTGGGATTTTCAGAAGCAGGGCTCTCAGGTATGTAGCAAGATGGCCGCTCCCATGCAGTTCAGGAGCGCAGGATCTGCATACTATTCCACATCTGCACTGGGTTACTAAGCCCAAAAAACAGGCACTCACCTTTGCTCCAGCGCAGCAGCTGCATCCCTGTCTGTCAACGAGTACCGAGGGCAGAAGTGGAGGGGGGGGGAGGGGAAGAGTGTGCTCCCCGACCAACAGTGAACAGCGCTTGGTCTGCTTCCGCCTGATCACGCTGGTCACACAGACCTGGCCTGCCCTTCCATTGCGATTAATGGATGGCGCTGAGTGACGGCATGCAAGGCACCAGGAGAGGGCTGTTCTTTTTTTCTTCTTTGGGCTTAGTAACCCTGTGCGCCCTCTCCAATAGCTGAAGCTGAGAGCACTGATTGCCAATTTTTTTGTATACCCCCCCCCCCCCCAAATCCTGCCTTGGTGCCGGAGGAGGGTTTCCTAAAAAAAAAAAAATAAATAGGCTAGAAAGGCCTTAACACCTATATATAGACTATGAGGGCCTGTAGATAATTCTGCTGGGTGATTCATGTAAATGACTGCTAAGTAACATTAAGTAGAGTGGCAAGGAAAGGTTTACCGTCCACACCTAAAGGGATGATGAGAAAGCGGAGGTATCCCACCCAGTCTGGTGTCTTATGTGACAGCTGCTCCACGAACAGTCGAAGCACAGCACTGAGGTAATTTTGTGCCCCTGCTACAGCAACCTTCACAGGATTAGGAGGGTGTGAATTGCAGTTACAACTAAAGGAAATAAAAATATAAAACGTAAAATGGAATGCAGAAGTCAATGCGTTTTCTTTAAGAAATACTTGACACAATGAAAAAAAGAAAAATATGAAAATATTTAACTTACAAAAAGAAAATCTTGTTTCCAAAACTATAGGATGTATGGAACGAAGTAATTGTCCAGGCATGAAAATAAAAAATGCTTTACTCCCCTTTTATTCCCTGCAGACAAAGACTTAATAAAAGCTTGACTTTTTAAAACTGTTTACTAACTGCCACTCCCATTGATAAGCTCTTCACTTATTCTATGCTACATAGGGCATTCGAGCTGCAACAGTTTCTACTACAAACATCTTCGGACCATGAGGCCCTAAACTGAAATTCTGCAAGTCTAGTGACCACAAATAAACAGCTTCTTTGCCCCAGAGGGTCACTGTCAAAAATCAAAGTGAACTTTACTCAGATCAAAGGTTGCAAGGGCGCATGTGGCTCCCACTTACCAGTCACCCGTTACAGTGTAGGTGATTGCTCTTCTTCATTCCCAGTAGCCAACCCCAGGTGCTACACTTCTAGTTTTCTGTTGTACACTGTGTGACATTGTACAAGAGTCAACTGAGGCACCTGATACACCAATCCCATGGTCCTAAAGGCCGGAGTGTGGAAAATTAGTTCCATAACAAAATAATTTTTGAGAAACCCTATTCTTGGAGTACATCTGGGAACACAAGAGGCTGAATGCTGTTCACCAATGAAGGGTCTATGCAAAACGCATTATCATATATAAATCAGGACTGTCATGGCCAGTGGTAAGGAAGAAATCTTGGGAAATGAGGGTTGCATATTCAATTTGCAGCTGGGACATGACTGAAGTGCTCTTGAGCAAGGCACTTCATTGCCCAACTTCTCCCCGTGCAACGTGATTAGGGCAGCCCACCAGTCCTGGCATGTGTACACACTCACTTGTGTTTGGATAAAATCCATGCAACATTTATATGCTACCCCTAAATGTAGATTGTCAATAGTGCATAAACATGAGGCTCTGCACATGACAAAATCAGAAACATTCATCACAGCTGCTCTGCCCCTGGAGCCATCCTGGTGACTGACTTATGCCACAGCAGTCACATTACCAGACTGGGGGCTCCCAGTGCTCAGAGATATCTAGCAAATTAACCCATGGGCTTATCTGTCTGGGCCCTTGAATGGTGCCACTTTTCCAGTAGATATAAAGTATTTACAGGAGTTATTATGTTGACAGGTTCAGTCAGTAAGAAAGGGATACCAAGCATTCGAATTCTTGGCAATCTTGTCAAGTTTAATTAGCTCAGGTACAGGGCTGGAGTCACAATAAAGGGAAGAGACACGCTGTTTATTATAAGTTGCAATTACCTCAATCAGAGCCATGACAGTTTTCGGTTCTGATTGAGGCTTTTATATCTAAATTTCTTTGTAAGTGCAACTTTTAATAAACAGTGTGCCTATATTGTTCCACCATCACACTAGGTATCCATTATTCCTCTTATTTTGACTCCAGCCCTGATCCTTATTGTGCAAAGTAGTTCATATTTCATTGCAAAGGAGTATTCCCAATAGGATAAGGATCGGACACAGCCAAGTTTGGGATTTCAAACAAGTGTCGGCAGTCTGACGGGCCATGTTTTGTGCTGGAGAATGCTTAATCGGTGATGTGAGCAACTTGAAACACAGAAAGGAGATTTTAATGATTGGACTATAGAGAGACTTTTTATGCTTTGTATATGGTATTCATGTCTGCAATTTGTCTGGTTATTGTAAGTTATGGTGGGCATCTATACTTCAAATTAGTGTCATTTTTGGCCACTATTCTTAAACTGGAATACCCATTCTTCACGTTAAACTGGGTGCCTTTACAGCACAGAACAGGAGAAAGCTTACATTTCTCCTCACTCCCCTCAGAGCTGTGGGCAGCTACACGACTGTCCCAGCGATTGGAGAACTAGATTTATCTGGGGGACCGAGGGGAAAGGCAAAATTTCTCCCATTCTGCGCTGTTAATGCATAGGGGGGCATCCGCAATAAGCATGCCTCCCTGCTCCCAGGTTAAAGTCAAGAAACGTCATTTACGACAACACAGGAGGCTGCATAAGCGCTGAAGTCTTGCAAAATAGCATAGGAATGGTTGCAGATGTGCCCCTGCAGCTGGTGCAGATATGTTTGTGGGCCCTTAAGGGTGATGAGTTTCTCTGGAAGAGCAAGGCCCGCTATTTGGCAACGGATCTGCAACAGCAACAGGAAGGTAGCTAAGATTTGGACAACTCTCTAAGACGACAATCCTAACTAGGATAGGCAAATATTCTGACTTAGTCTAGTACCTATTGGCAGAGGAAGACCATTCTTAACCTAAGTGACCACACCCCCCTGACAGAACAGGGAGTTAAAAAAATGCCTTACCTTGTCCACCTAAATTTGCAGCCATGGGCGTAGTCATCTTGGCAAGAATGAATGAAAGAGTGCTTAATTCTGGGAAAAGGTATGCGTTTTTTAACCTCCTCCCATTCTGCTGCTTACCCGTGGGAGGGGGAAACTTAGGCTAAGAATGGACTTGAGGCTTTACAATGATTCTAGTGTGAACATGTGCCGCACAAAGTCTCCTTTTACAGAGAACAGACTAAGCACACAAGGACCAAATATTCCTGCCTACTCTCAAATGGTACCAGAAACTAGGCTACAGCACAATTAAAATTTACCGAGATAAGGGGAGAAAGAGCCTGCTGTAAACCTGCTAAACCTTTGGTGTGAATAGAATGGGCATTCTTCTGCTAAAAATACCATTTTGTGATTACTCACCTGTAAAATGGTTATTACAAGTATGTCACACACCCCGCTTCCGAATATTCATGACACTTGGGTAATATTTCACACATCGAACCACATCCAAAGAATGTAAGGTCCTCTCCTTGTCATTACTAGGCTTAGGACACAAGGAAGGGAGAACTACACCCTGATTGAGGTGGAAGGCCGGAACCACCTTAGGAAGGAAATCCAGCTTAAAGCAGAAAACTACCTTGTCCAGGTGCCTCTCAAAGTAAGGAGCCTGAATAGACAAGGCCAACGACGAGACACGCCGAACAGAGGTAATAGCCACCAAAAAGGCAACTTTCTGAGTGAGCAGAGAAAGAGCAATATCATGCATCGGCTCAAAAGGAGGCCCCTGGAGAGCCGACAGAACCAAGTTTAAATCCCAAACTGGCATCGAGGGCTTTCTAGGAGGCCGCACATGAGTAACCCCCTGGAAAAATGTCTTAACCAGGGGATGAAGGGCAAAAGACCTTTGAAAGAAAACCGCCAGGGCAGAAACCTGCCCTTTCAAAGTACTAAGCTGGAACCCCGAGTCCAGACCATGTTGAAGAAACTCCAGAATTCTGGGAATAGAAAACACCCTACAAGGCAAGGCCCTAGCCTCGCACCAGTTAATATAAGACCTCCAAGTCCTATAGTAGACTCCTATAGTAGACGTTAGAGGAAGATCTCTTCCTAGCTCTAACAAGAGTCTGAACCACCTCATCAGAAAGACCTTCCTCCTTTAAGATGGAGGTTTCAGCAGCCACGCCTTCAAAGCCAGCGTTGGTAAATTGGGGTAGCGTAGCGGACCCTGGGTGATAAGATCTGGAAGAAGAGGCAGATAAAACTGATCTACTGCCAGCCGCACGACGTCTGCGAACCACACTCGTCTTGGCCACCTTGGAGCCACCAGAATTGCTGGTGCCCCTTCTAGAGTTAGCTTGCGCACCACCTTGCCCACCATGGAGAAGGGGGGGGGGGGGCAGGTACAGAAACCCCAGTTCCCTCCAAGCCAGGGACATGGCATCCACTGCCAGGGCCAGAGGATCCTGAGAGAGAGACACAAAGGCAGGAAGCTTGTGATTGTGACGAGAGGCAAAAAGATCCACCTCCGGAGTCCCCCACTTGAGACAAAGGGACTGGAATACCTTGGAACTGAGAGACCATTCTCCTCGGCGAGAGGATCTCCTGCTCAGGGAATCCGCCTTCGTGTTCTCCACTCCACGGGATGTAAATGGCTGAGATGCATGGGACATTGCTCTCTGCCCAAACAAGGATCAGAGATACCTCCCTGAGGGCACTCCTGCTGCGAGTCCCTCCTTGGTGATTGATGTAAGCGACCGCCGTCCGATTATCCGATCGGACTTGAACTGGCAATCCCTGCAATAGAAGAGTCAAGCGAGACAGAACCAACCAAATGGTCCATAGCTCCAAACGTTGATAAGGGTATGAGCCTCCCGAGGCCCCCATAACCTCTGGAACTGATGTTCCCTCCAGAAGCCCCCCCCCCCCCCCCCCCAGCCTGACAGGCTGGCGTCCGTGGTGACTGTTTCCCAACAAGGGGTCAGAAAGGATCTGCCCTTCAACAGATTGCTTGACACTAGCCACCACTGAAGGGACTGCTGAGCCCGGGGAGACAGCAGACAAGACTGATCCAATGACGAATACTACGAATACTTTTATTGGTCGCCAAGTATGTACAGAATACAAACAAGGAATACTTTTTGGAAGGGGGGTTCTCCATAGAGCTTGAACATTTGCTAGACACACAACTATATACATCAACACACATACTATATACATCAATGGTGGTATAAACATTCGCTAGTTATACATATTTACAAAGGATTTTGATACATATGATATTCCTTTAAGTAACTGGTGATGCGCCGGGGATCGAAAGTTTTCCAGGATTCTTAGAGTTTATTATTCAGTTCTTTAACAGCAAGTGGGAAGAAACTGTTTTTATAACGAGAGGTTCTGGGCGAGAGAGCCCGATACCTTCGTCCAGATGGTAGGAGATTGAAGAAGGGGTGACCTGGGTGTGTGGGGTCACCTACTATTCTTTTTGCCCTTGAGCGGATCCTTTCCTTGAATTGTTCATCTAGGTCAGGTAGGGGACATCCTATGATCCGCTCAGCGGTCCTGGTGATCCTCTTCAGCCTGATCTCGTCTTTGGCCGTGATCCCACAATACCAAGTAGTGAAGGAGGAGCTCAGGAGTGAGCCTACTGCGCCGATGTAGATGGTCTTCAGGATCCTTTTAGACATTCCGAATTTCGCAAGTGGTCATAGGAAATACAGTCTCTGTTGAGACTTCTTTAGGACAACGGTGGCTTGCCTACTCCACTTCAAGTCATTAGTTATCACTGTGCCGAGGAATTTTGCGCTGGTAGCGATATTGACGTCATCCTTTTCTCCTTTCTCCTGTTAGTTAACGAACGACCCCTAGCCTACCTGATCCGTGAATGACAACTTCACCGAGGAGACGCCACGAGGAGGAGAAGGTGTGGCGTCCGGCAAGCTCGGGAAATGGCGGCGGCGGACTCCTCAACACGTGGGTAGGCCTGTGATAGCTGCGACCGCATCTCCCCTCCAGCACTAAAATCTGGATGAGAGCGCAGGTCCCGACGGAGCAGCCAGCCTCACCGGAGCTGAAGGTGGTCTGCTGTGCTCCTGCGGCGTGAGAGCAGGCCCACCCAGGGCTGCTGCAGGCGGCGGCAACAGCGGAGCATCGGCAGTGTGGACCCCCGGCTCCTGAAAGAAGAGGCACTCCTGCGACGTGAGAGCGGGCACACCCGGGGCTGCAGCAGGCGGCGGCAACAGCGGAGCGTCGGCAGTGCGGACCCCCAGCTCCTGAAAGAAGAGGAAATCCTGCGACGTGAGAGCGGGCCCACCCGGGGCTGCAGCAGGCGGCGACAACAGCGGTGCGTCGGCAGTGCGGACCCCCGGCTCCTGCAAGTAGGGGCACTCCTGCGGCGTGAGAGCGGGTCCACCCGGGGCTGAAGCAGGGTACCTCCTCGGAGGTGCGGCGCCCCCATCCTGTCCCTCTGTCTCAGCAGCAGCGGCTTATGAATCTCCTCTCTCCCCAGCAAGAATGCTGTGTCAGCACAAGCGTCATCAGTATCCAGGTGAGCTCAGCCTTTCTGTATGACTGATTCATATCCCGACATCACGCTGGTCTGCCAACAACAGCGTCATCAGTATCCAGGGAGACCCAGCCTATGACTAAATTCACATAATGTCCTACCAGCAAGCACTTAACACATCACGTTGGCCTGCTAAACAACTGAGCACACATCCCTGACTGTTCACAAACCAGCAAATTTCTCCAGGTACAACAAGCATCTCCGATCACAACTACTGGGCAGACATCCCTGAGTGTCTCACAACCAGCAAGCACTTCTAGATCACACCTACGCTGGCCTGCACAACTACTTAAGGAAAACATCCCTCACGCAAACTTGCGCACAACGACTTAAGCAAACATCCCATACGCAAACTTGCGCATCTACTACGTTGAACATGAGCAACACCAACATACTAAGGCACACCAAACCAAGCAAATAAAATTAAAGAGACTAGTTCCTGATCCACCGAACATTATATACCAACTGATGACCTCCACCGGCCTGCCCGCAAACACCACAAGACCCTGGCAAGCCTCCCATCACAAACCTCCAGCACACAATTCATCACTAACCCCCACCCCCGGTCACTTACCCACATCCTCCATCCACTCAGTCACTACCCACAACCCTCACTAACACTCTTCCCCATCCATCCCCAACACTCATCCCCATCCATATACCCACAACCACCACAAACCCCCCAATCAGACCAATCCGGGTAACAAACTCAAACGCCCACCCCCCTGGGACACATCCAATCTCCTGAACCACACTCCATCTAGCCCAACCTATAACCCATTCCACCGGCGTCCTGTTCCCAACCAAAATGTGCCTCACATACTCCAGGGAAACACTTCTAAATACATCTGTTCCCAGATGGCCATCCTTTTCTGCCCTAAGAATCCTTGTTACAGACCACATTGCCAAGGTTAACAAGCTTAGTGCCAAATGGAGACGAAGGGCAGGTGTCTTGGTAAGACTAAAAAAGGAAAGGTCTGCGTTCGGCACTTCCGTCGATACACCTGGCAAACCTGCGTTCAATTCCAAATAAAATGGAAGAATTACAAATTTTATGCAGGAATTATACAGAATTCTCAAACTCAGCTATCCTCTGCTTCACTGAGACTTGGCTCAATGATCGCATCCCAGATACAGCCCTGGAACTCCCAAACTCAACAACATCATCCGCACAGACAGGAATTGTGTCCTAGCACAAAAGTCGCGAGGAGGCGGCGTCTGTTTCTTTGTGAACTCCAATTGATGTAAAGACACAAATATCCTGGCTCAGAGTTGCTCCACATACCTTGAAATACTAGCAATCAATTGCAGACCCTTCTACGCCCCACGGGAATTCTCCTCGTTCATACTGTTTGGTGTCTACATCCCACCACATGGATCCGCAAAACCCGCACAGCGGACACTTGTCCCAAGTCGCTAGAAGATGGAGCTGAAGCGTCCTCATGTGAAACTGGGCAAAAGGGACTGCCTCGAAGGAAGCCACCATCAGACCTACCAATCTCATCCCTAGCCGGATAGACAGGCGAGGATTGGAAAGCAGAAGCTGAACCAAATCTTGGATCAGAAGAATCTTGGGCTGAGGAAGGAACACCCTGGCCTGAAAGGCATCCAGAGTCATGCCCAGAAACGAAACCTCCCTGGACGGGGAGAGGGAGGACTTGGAATAGTTGATCACCCAACCGAACCTCTCCAGCGTGGATACCACCACTCTGGTGTCTAGCTCCGCTTGGCTGAGAGAGGAAGCCAAAATGAGAAGGTCGTCCAGGTATGGTACAATGCGAATGCCCTGGACTCTGAGGAGGGCCATCACCCCCGCCAATACCTTGGTGAACACCCTCGGAGCCGAGGTAAGCCCGAATGGAAGGGCCACAAACTGAAAATACTGATCTTCCACCACGAACCTGAGGAATCTCTGGTGTGCCAGGAAGATAGGTACATGCAGATAAGCATCCCTGATGTCTATGGACGTCATGAAGTCCCCCTGACGAAGAGAATCGGCGGCTGACCGCAAGGTTTCCATGCGAAACTTCCTGAAGTGGATAAACCAATTGAGGAGCTTCAGATCCAAAATGGGTGGAACGGAGCCGTCCTTCTTGGGCACCGTAAATAGATTGGAATAGAATCCCAAGCCCCTTTCCGCGAAAAGCACTGGGCAAATGACAGCCATGTCCAGCTGATAACTTACTGCCGCCCAGAGCCCCTGTGCGGCCAGTGGATCTGAAGGCACTCGAGACCTGAAGAATCTGGGAGGAGGCCGGATCTCGAATTCCAGCTTGTAACTGGAAGACACCACTTCCAGAATCCATTTGTCTGAGACCTCCTGGTCCCAGACCTGGAAGAAGTGCCGCAGCCGTCCCCCCACTCGCAAGGGTGAGAGCGCCCACTCATTGCTGAGCTGGCTTAGCAGCAGGCTTGGGTTTGGAACTCCAATTGTGACCTGGACGGGCACGACCTCTGCCTCTACTCCAGGAATCACCTCTGAGGGTAGAGAAGGCCAAAACTCTGCCAGTTCTGGCACCACGAAAGGAAGGGTTAAAGGAGGCTGCCCCCCGAAAGGGATGACGTTGCCCCTTACGCTGAGATAACTTCCCTCCTTTCGTGACAGAATCTAATCTTTCTCCAAAGAGCTGCAATCCCACAAAGGGAAGTGCTGTAAGCGACTTTTTGGGCACAAAATCAGCCGCCCACTGGCGCAACCATACCGACCGCCGAATAGCTACAAGCAAGGCCGAGGTTCTACCACACATGACTATGGTGTCATCTAAGGCGGCAAGCACAAAGGACATGAACAATTCACACCGCTTAAGGGCGGCGAACTCATCACTAGCCGGGTAAAGCCTGGAGGTACTCAACAGGTCTCTAACCACAGGCCTGGTAGCCACTGCCAAAAGCGCCAAAGCACAAACAGGCCGCAAGGCTGAACTGACACTAGCAAACGCGTGGCAAGCCATCTGATCAATGCGTTTATCCTCACCATCTTTGAGAGTGGTGGAGTCAGGAGAATGCAAAATAGAAGTATTGGATAACCCGAGCACCGGGGCATCCACCTTGGGAGGGGACGACCATCATTTTACCACATCCACCGGAAAGGGATACTTTTTATCCCAACCTTGAGGAATACCTGGAAGCCGAGTAGGCTTCTCCTATTCCTTAAGAATAATGCCATCAAAATGCTTTTAACTCCAGGCTCGGCTTGGAAGTCCCAAAGAATTCCCCTTTTTGAGGAGCGGCCTCCTCAAGAGGAGAAATTGCCAGAACCTCAAAAAGGTGAGCCAAGACCTTTGGGGTATCCACAGCATCCCCCTGCCCTTACTCAGTATCAGCACCAACAAACTGCTGATTGTCAGAACCCTCAGAATCCTCAAATAATTACCCCTCTTCTAGCGGGGAATAATCAGACCAGTCAAGAAAATCATAATCATCAAACTCAAAGGCCGGCGCGGCTGGAGACAAATGCTTTTGCTTAGCCGAGGCCTTTCTGGCAACAGAGCCAGAAATAAATTTCTCAATATTAGCCAGTCTGGCACATACATCAGATTGCGACTCCCCACCTGTGACAACATCACTAGGGGTACGGATAAGGCAGGGTGGGGAAGGAGATGAGGCCGGGACCCTGGACCCAGATGCCTGGGCCTCCGACTGCTGCGTTATGGCCTGCTGAGCACAAGGTATGCAAACAAGTACATTATCCCCCGCAAGGGATGCCCCACAACCCACACACTGCCGGGGTTGCCCCAAGGGGAGCCCAAGCCCGGTATCCTGAGAAGCCTCCATATGGTGATTTTAATGTAGTCGCAATGACCAGAAGGATTTACGCTATTAAGCTACCCAGGATGCCCCTTCAGGTCCCAAGTGGGAGGATTTTTTTTTTTTTTTCGGAAACCCTAAATTAAACTCTAAGGGACCCTAGGACCGGGAGAACTCCCTCTTTAAACATCAAAAGAAGGGATCCCACCTAGAAGACATGAGAACAGACATAAGTGTCAACATGCACATCACCCACCATAGTAGTTAAAAATGGTGAAATAAATAAAATCCACTCACCGCAACAAAGCAGCGACCGTCAACCCTCACAGCAGCAAGGGAATGAGAGGGAGAGCAGCAAAGCAGGCAGCGAGGCCGGAAAGAGTGCTTAAGAAAAGCCGGCCTCGGGGGGGGGGGGGGGTGGGGGGCTGGACAGGCCACAACGAGCACGCCGAGCGCCCGGCCCCGCCCCCTCCTTAACTGCACCTGTTGAAAGTGAAACCGGTCCAGCAACACCACATACAGACACACACACACAATCCACACACCTTTTCTCCCCAAAAAAGTAAAACAACCCACAGGAGAAAAAGCCTCCCCCCCCCCCCCCCCCAAGGGGCACAGAGGGACACGGTAGGGGGAGAACCCACAACAATAGGTGAAAGGGTAAGAGGGACGGGGCATCCCAAGCCGGGATCACCAACCCGGACACCGCCTACCCCTTTGTATGGGGTCTCACGGGGGAGCAAGCTCCCATATACACAATAAGGTGCAGCCTACCATTGCCTCGACCTTCAGCCTAGGCTGGGAGGCATACTGCTATAGTTTAAATTAAAAAAGGTTCAGGCGGCAATAGAAACAAAAGGCCAGGGGGTTACCCCGGCTACCTGCAAGGAGGGCACAACCATCTTCTGACTTGCTCGCCGACTGCAGAGACGAAAGACTGGGGAATGGTGGGAGGTCCCAGGTATTTATGGACCGGGAAAGGTTCCTTTTTTTCATGTCATCTCTGCAAGATCGCCCTCTACAGGACAGTTACCCAAGTGTCATGAATATTCGGAAGCGGGGTGTGTGACATACAGGGAATAAGCATTTGGCTGCATTCCTGGCCCTAGGGCTGCCATTCCATAGCCATTTTCAAAGTCACAGCATCAACAACACTTCCATCTGAAGCAAGCTTCAGTGCTGATGCAATAGCAACTTGGAGAATAAAAAACTCCCCATCAGACTTACTGTAACAGTTTTTCTATAAATCCTTCAGCACGATGAGAGAGGCTCCCCCCCCTGGGAGGAAACACTAAACTGAACAGAGGTTAAAACCCCACCACCTCAGTTTTAGGCAAGTAATATTAGGTAAACTGTAAGACATGGGAGGGACTAAGTGGTCGTGCTAAAATATTCATAAAAAAAAAAAAGTTACCTGGATGCAGAGTTGGACACTGATGAACAGGTTTGGAATATCTGGTAGATGCCATGGCCCCTTTCTCACCATCCTTTTCAGCTCAGAGAATCAGGATATTCCTGGCAAAAAATGAAGCTAGGAAGACCCTTTTCTTGCACTATTTTCCAGATCTCTTGTGGCATCATTTTAAAAGGAGGGAAGGCATAAGCTAGGTGAAAATCCCAGGGATGAGCTAGGGCATCCATTGCTAATGCACCATCCCCCCTTGTCAGTGAGCCAACATTCCTCATTTGAGTTGCTGGTAATAGCAAGGATCTTTATCTGAGGAAGACCCCCTGAGTTACCCTCTGAAGGAAAACCTCCTGGTTTAGACACCACTGTCTGTTGAACACTGACCCGGGTTACAATTTGCGATAGTTTTTAAGGTACTCTTTAAAGGAACTGCCACTATTGACAGGACATGTTCCTGTAAGTCAAGTTAGATAGATTTATTAGTGTTAAAGAGGAACGGGGGGCATGGCTGGCTAATGGCGAGGTAGGAAGCTGAAGTACGAGGCTCCCTGCTTTCTTCCCCAAAACAGTTGGCATCGGCAGCAAGCACAGACAACATGACTAAGAATAGGAGAACTGCTGGAGCAGCGCGATCACAGCAGAGCGCCTCCATATCCAGCTACTTTGGGGCACCAGACCCGAATAGCCCCAGAGGGCCGTCTGACAAGATGGCGACAGCGGTGAGGCCGGAAGAGACGGCGGCGGTCTTCCCGCCTGAAGCATTGCCGCAGAACTTACCCATTACGGGTCCTCAGGAGGTGGGAGAAGCCGGCTCGGGTCCCCGCACGCAGCAGACGCCGCACCACTGAGACTGTGTGGCAGAACAGAGCTGCGAGCGGCTGAACTCCGGGGAGAGAGGAGCTGTGCACGCTACACCACGTGCTGCGCTCCAGACTACCTCAGCCCAGGCGCACCACCACACAGCATCCCGCAGCCCCGACTGGGCCTGCTGACAAGCCGTCTGCATCGACGAACAGAGCAGGTGAGACAGACAGCTCTGTAAGGGGGGGAGGAAGAGATGCCCAGGAGAGGAAAGTTAGTAATGACTGCAGCAGTAATCCACCATGGGGTAGAGGAGGATGAAATGGGGGAGGACATAGTGATGGAGAGCCGAGTTGCAGGGAGTGTAGACCCACTGGCCAAGACCTGGCCGGAGGAGCCTGGGATACCCACGTATTGGAGCAGAGGGAGACTAAGAACCGGTCATCCCCAGAATCCTAAATGATGGAGAGCGGTCCCCCTATCAGTGGAAAGATGGGTGGTGATGACCCCACACACGCCCCAACAGCCGATGCCTCCGGACGGTGCGGGAGGAATGTGCTAGCCAGAGTCTGAAGAGAAGTCCGCCGGTTTCATTAATATGGAGGCCCCGGGAGCAACCATACCCCAGGCCCTGGTTTCAGTTATTGCAGAATCTGTCAGAATCAATATTGCTGATGCTTTAAAAACGCTGCCGTCGCGAGCAGACTTCAAAACTTACATAACCAGGATGGAGGGGGCTTTCCACAGAGAAATTATATCTATGCAGAACTCAATGGTGGACCTGGCAACCAGAGTGGAAGCCAACAGTGTCGCGCACGTGGACATTTAGGCCAGAGTGGAGGCGCTAGAGCGAGACCAGGAAACCAGGAGGAGGAGGCTGCTATCCACCTTTCAGATTCAACAAGATGACCAGGAAAACAGGAATCGGCGTAACACTATATGCCTGAGCGGCATCCCCGAGTCGATAGGACCGGCTGAGCTGGAGTCAGCAGTATGTAGACTTTTCAACAAATTGCTAGAACGATCGCCCTCGGAACACATCGAAATTGACCGGATCCATCGAGTCCAGGGCTCTGCACGAGCTAGCACTGACAGACCGAGAGATGTAATCTGCAGGGTGCATTTTTATCAAGTTAAGGAGTCAATAATGCAGAAGGCCTGGAACAAGGGGCCGTCTGACCTAGCGGGGGCACGGATCAACCTACTACCGGACCTATCCCGAAGAACTCTCCAAATGCCAGAGTGTTGAAGCCCCTACTAGAGCTGGTGCAGCGACTGGGCGCCTCATACCGCTGGGGACACCTGTTCCAGCTGATTGTGCAGAAAGATCAGAGGTCCTATGTCCTGAAGGCGCCAGAACTACTGCCGGGACTATTTGAGTTCCTGGAGGTTGCTCCTATTGTCTGGCCCTGGAGTTTGATCGGGGGGCAGAGCCACTACCACAGCGCCCGAGACGACGTGGACGAGCCGGGCAATGACGGGACCCCCCCGCTGCGCAAGGAACGAGGGGAAGGCCTTGGCCCTCCAGATGCTGAATGAGACCGAGATACTGAGCTTAGCAGATCTGACATAGGACTATGAATTACGGTCAGAACAGTTACTGTGTTTGTGTTTTGTTTCTATCTTAGATAGTTTAATTACAATAGATGGTTATTACTGTTGTTCTAACTACAATTTACCGGTGATACTGGGGGTGCTCTGCCCCTTGTTGGATGAGGGGGGTTTGCCGACCCAGGTGGGTGTGGGGTGGGACATTCCCTCCCCGTTGCATGAGATTCCTGCCCGGGTTTCCATTGGTACGGTCTGGGCCCCGGGATGAGGCTTCCCCTGTTTGGGAGGACTTGTCTTTTGTAGTGGGGTACCCCTCCTCCTTGGATAGAGCTCTGCCCGCCCCCACCCTATGAAAATGAGTGGCCAACTGAGTGGGGACACAATCCTGGATCTGCGATGGGCGCCTCCACCCTGGCTTTTCCCTCCACCTTGGGATCTCGTCTGGGGTACGATTGGCCCCCGATCTGGGACGCTCCCTGCCCGGTTTATGGGGTGCCGGGACGGGGGATGTTGCCCGTTCGAGTGGGGATTCGATCCCTGCGTTGGGCCCCCCTTCCCCCCTCCGCTCCCCTTGGCCTGGGGGACGATGTGCCACCGGTGTCCCTTCGGGGACGGGGTTGGTCCTGGGGGCCCTTGGCCTGGAGTGTGGCTTGCCGCCTCAGATGATGTGCCCCCGGCCTCCCGGGACGGACCTGCCTCTGGTCTGGGGTGTCCTGCTTATAATGCACCCCGTGATCTGCGATGTCCAACGCTCGGAGTGCAGCTTGCCTCCGGGGGGCACTCCCTACCTGGGATGCAGCGTAGGACCTGCCGAGGGGTCCCCCATCACCCGGATCTGCCTAGTCACTAGCCTGCTCCCCCCCCCCCCCCCTTGGGGGTCCGGTGTGCCTCAGGGTACGGGATGCTCCTCGGGATCTAGAGAGTGGGTCTTGATGCTTGGACGACCTGGGGCTGGGCTGGCTGTGGGCAGGTCGGGGGCGATTACCTCACTAGGGGGAGCTCCCTGGAAAGCCTTTTGAGGTGGTCTATGGGATGGAGGAGGAGATGGGTGCCCTGAGATGCTGCCCCGACGGGTGAGGAAGGTAGGCGCCGGATGGGGGTGAGGCCCTCGACCCTATTAGCGTCTCAGAAAGATTTCAGACATGCTTTGAGAAGGGGGCTTCCTGGGACGGACGGTATTGTTTTTGATCACCCAGTTGATCACGGTTTTGAGTAGTTAGATTTATATGTTGAATGATGTATACGTGCTGCTGCCTAACTGATCGTGTGTTATCTGGGAGGAGAGGGATGTCTCAGGTGGTGAACTGTGACCAATTGTTATAGCTATTGGTTTGGTTTTGGCTCCTCTTCGCCAAGCTTCCATTTCTCCTGCGGTCTGGGTGACTTCTCGCGGGAGGTAGCCGGAGACTCTCGTGGGAGACTGGAGACCAGACTCCCCTATATTAGGGAAGTTGGTATTACTATCCTAATTGACCCAGACTTCTTTGGGTCCTCTCCGGTATTTGAAAGTCCCAGAGCTTCTGCTCTCTGTTCTGGTTCTTTCCTCTTTCTATTCTTCTAGTTATCCAGACCTTACCTATCCCTTTTCCTATTTTTGGTCGTGGGGGGCGGGAAGGGGCAATGGGGGAGACAGTGGCAGGAGGTACAATGCCAGTCCCGTTGGACGCCTCCGTGAAGATAGTTTTCCTAAATTGCAGAGGGCTCAACATACCGGAAAAACGGTCTGCAGTGGTATCTGAGCTGAGACGACTGGGAGCTCAGATAGTGTCCCTACAGGAGACTAATTTTAAGAGGGGCGGTCGTTCGAGGCTCTCCCCCAGGTTTTTTCCCCCCGATCATTTCTGAGCTCATCTCCTAGCTCTAAGACTAAAGGAGCAGCAATAATATTATCCAGATCTGTATCATTCCAGCCAATTGATTCGGACACAGACGGAGAGGGCAGGTACATTATAGTCAAGGGAAATATAGCAGGGGAAATGTACACCCTGGCCTCCGCGTATGCGCCAAATACTGGCCAGGTGGACTTCCTTCTGGAGTTTTTCGCCAGACTGACAGAATTCCAGGAGGGGAGTGTGCTTCGGGGAGATCTGAACCTCACGTTAGAACCTATCATTGATTCCTCTTCGGGAAAATCCTCTACCCCCTATAGAGGGTTGAGGAAAGTGAAACGAGCACTCCACAACCTACAGCTGTGCGACAATTGGAGGATCTTTTACCCCGCCGGAAGGGATTACTAACGTTTTTTGACGGCCCATTCCACATACGCCAGATTGGATTACGTGCTCCTTTCCCACAAATTGTTGCCCAGAGCGCATGACCCCACCATAAGAACAGCATCTTTGTCAGACCACGCTCCAGTTGGGGTATTGTTGTCCACACATGGGAGAAGCGGCAAAGCCTGGACATGGCGTCTAAATAAATCCTTATTAAACGACTCGGTGAACCAACAGGCAGTGCAAGGGGCTCTTGCAGTACTTTGTGCTAAACAGTTTGGGAGGCGTATCACCAAGCACCAATCACAGCAGGCCCATAAAGCTGTGATAAGGGGAGTGCTTATCCAGCATGCGACTAGGCTGAAGATGGCAAGCATACTCAAGCGAGACAGTCTCCTGGCCCGGATTCAGAGCCTGGAACGAAAACACAAAGAGACCCAATTTAGAGAGACGCTGAGAGTACCGACAGCGTGCAGGGAAGAGTTTTACTCCCTTTTACTCCAAAAAGCAGCTTTTACCATATGGAAGTGAAAACTCTTCTACTACGAGTGGGGTAACAAGAATGGTAGGCTCTTGGCTAGAGCCTTAAGAAAACAGCAGTCCCTGAATTTCATTGAGGCAATTAGGGATCGACAACGTAGGAGGCATAAGACCCCTGATATCGCTAGAGTGTTTCAGAATTTTTACCACTCACTCTACAATCTACGACCTCAAGGGGGCTGAGACTTTCAGGGAGACCTGGTAAAGAAAAGGCTTTATATCACAACTTCAGGAACGCCCAAGCTGAGTGAGGAGGTAATCAAGGAGTTGGAGAAGCCACTGTCCGAGGCCGAACTGCAACAGGCGGTCAAGCAGACCCCCACGGGGAAATCACCAGGTCCTGATGGTATGACAATTGCTTATTATAAGGCATTCCTGCCCATCCTAAGTAAATACTTTCTCCGGGCCTTTAATACCCTGGGGGAGAATAACCCAGGGACGCTCCCTAGGGAGGCGCTGGAAGCCCATGTCATCGTCATCCACAAAGCGGGTAAGGACCCGATGTGCTGTATCACCCAATATCCCTTCTGAATGTCGACCTCAAGCTATTCACTAAAGTGTTAGCGAACAGGCTGGCTGTACACCTGCCAGACCTAATAGAGGGAGACCAATGTGGCTTCATTCCAGGCAGAGAGGCTAGGGATAATATGATCAGAACCCTAAATCTCATACACCGATCGCGTAGGGATAGAATGCCGATGATGCTGCTGTCTACGGATGCTGAAAAGGCGTTTGATCGCATAGACTGGGAATTGGCATTCAAAGTGCTGAGACATAAAGGGCTGGAAACTAGGGCCTTTAGATTTATTACGGAGCTATACTCCAGGCCTCAAGCTAGGGTGAAGGTTAATGGAGAGCTCTCCTCGCCTTTCTCAATATCAAATGGTAATAGACAGTGCTGCCCGCTGTCGCCTCTTATTTTTGCACTAGTAGTGGAGCCCTTTCTGAGACACGTTAGGAGAAATGAGGATATCAGGGGTCTCTGCATCGGCGGCACCGAGCACAAAGTAGCCGCTTACGCGGACGACCTCCTGTTTTTCATATCTAACCCAGTGGTAGGGCTACCAGTCCTCATAAAAGAATTCAAGACATTTGGGAGGTTGTCAAATTTCAAAATTTTGACAAAATCTGAGGCATTGAGTGTTGGACTCCCCGAAAACACTGTCTCAACCCTCAGGGCATCGTTTGAGTTCAGATGGGTCTCCCCTACCCTAACTTATCTAGGGATGAAGATATCTGGTAATATTGATGAAGTCTTTCAGCTTTGTACCAATGCTGAACAGATCGGATTTGTCAAACTGGAATGTCCCCACATTCACATGGCTGGGGCGCATAAGCATCATAAAGATGATGGTTCTTCCAAGAATCCTCCATCTACTCCAGACGCTTCCTTGCCACATTCCGACGAGTTATTTCAAGAACCTGAACTTGATCTTTCTGCAGTTTATATTGGGGAATAAAAAGCCGAGACTAAGGCTCACTACACTGCAGCGCCCTAGAGGCGAGGGAGGACTGGCAGTGCCGAATATGATGACGTACTGGCAAGTGACTCACCTACAGAGGATTGTGGATTGGACGAGGGTGGCCGGTAGGAAGAAATGGGTTGACGTAGAGACGTCGCTGGCGGGGCTGCCGTGGACTTCCAAGGACTCAGATAGAAAAGCGAGAACTCACCCCATGATTAGAGAGACTCTTGATATTTGGGAGAAGGTAAGGCGAGGAGAGGATTTATCCCCATGGCTGTCATCTTTAATCCCGCTAATAGACAACCACGAATTACCGTGTGGCCAAAAACTCAGAGTGAAGGCTGGCTGGGGAGAAGTGGAAATGGTCAGGGGAAGAGATCTGATACGGCAAGGGAATTGGTGTTCTATAGAGGAGCTCAGATCCCGATGGAACAATCCACGGTTAGATCCCTGGCGTTTGTTGCTTTTTCAGCATTACCTGCAAAAATACCATTCTGTGAATACTCACCTTGTAGAATGGATATTATAAGTATGCATCACGCCCTGCTCCAACAATAATCATTACATCTGGGATATAGTCCACAAGAGGGCGCTTCATTGCAGAGATGGCAAAAAAGAGGCCCGGGACCTCCCACTCATTCCCCAGTATAATTAAGCAGTAAGGGAACCAGGAGAAGTCAATAACAAGATTAACAATTAACAAGGAAAACTTCACCATATAGAGGATCCAAGAATAAAAACTCAGGGTGGGATGGAGCAGGGCGTGACGCATACTTGCTCCAACAATAATCATTACGTCTGGGACATCCAGTAGCAGTGTCCAACAACAGGTGGGGATCCCAAAAAGAGCAAACCACTGCAGCCTGCACAACTTTGCGGCCAAAAACAGCATCCGCTGATGCCCGCACATCAACCTTGTAAAACTTGGAAAAGGTATGAACAGAAGACCAGGTAGCAGCCTTACAAACTTGTTCAACAGAAGCCTGGTGCTGAAAGGCCCAAAAGGCCCCAACAGCACGGGTAGAATGAGCAGTGATTCGGAAAGGGGATAAGCCCTAACAATGGTCTGACGAATGCATTTGCTAATGGTAGACTTGACCGGCGCCAAGCCCTTCTTTGGACCAGAGGGTACCACAAACAAGGCATCCGTCTTCCTGAAAGGCGCTGTAGCCACCAGGTAGTATTCCAAGTTTCTGACAACGTCCAGGGAATGCAAGGCCCTCTCCTTGTCATTACCAGGATTAGGGCATAAGGAAGAAAGCACAATGTCCTGATTGAGGTGAAAGGCAGAGACAACCTTAGGCAAGAAGTCTGGTTTAAAGCGGAAAACCACCTTGTCCTGGTGTCTCTCAAAGTAGGGGGCCTGAATGGACAGAGCCGCCAACTCAGAAACGCGCCGGACAGAGGTGATAGCCACCAAAAAGGCAACTTTCCAAGTGAGAATAGACAGTGGCGCCTCATGCACAGGCTCAAATGGAGGACCCTGAAGAGCAGACAAAACCAAATTCAAATCCCAAACCGGTAACAAAGGTTTGCGGGGAGGGCGCACATGAGCGACCCCCTGGAAGAAAGTCTTGACCAAAGGATGAAGAGCGAAAGACCTCTGAAAGAAAACCGCCAAGGCGGAAACATGCCCCTTCAGAGTACTGAGCTGAAAACCCATATCCAGACCATGTTGAAGGAACTCCAGTCTCCGAGGTATGGAGAACACCCGACAAGGGAAGGCCCTAGCCGCACACCAGTCAATGTAGGTCCACCAGGTCCTGTAGTAGATGTTAGAAGAGTAATTCTTCCTAGCTCTGACCAGAGTCTCAGCAGCCATGGCGTCAAAGCCAGTGTTGGGGTAACAAAGCAGTCCTTGAGTGAGAAGATCCGGAACCAGGGGCAAAGGGAACTGATCGACCGCCAGCTGCACGACGTCTGCGAACCACACCTGTCTTGGTCACCTGGGGGCCACCAGAACAGCTGGCACTCCTCCTTGAATCAGCTTGCGTAGGACCCTGCCCAGAAGGGGAAACGGAGGGAAAAGGTACAGGAGACCGAACCCCTGCCAAGACAGACATGGCATCCACCGCCAGAGCCAGAGGATCCTGGGACAGTGAGACAAAAGCTGGAAGCTTGTGACGAGAAACAAACAGATCCACATCCGGCCTCCCCCACCTGTGACAGAGGGATAGAAAGACCTTGCTGTTGAGGGACCATTCTCCCCGGCAAGAGGGCCCCCCTGCTCAGGGAATCGGCTTCCAGGTTCTCCACTCCCGGAATGTAAACCGCCGAGATGCACGGGACGTTGTCCTCGGCCCAAGAGAGCATCAACGACACCTCCCGGAGAGCACTCTTGCTCCGAGTCCCTCCCTGATGATTGATGTAAGTGACCGCAGTCCTGTTGTCGGAGCGAACCTGAACCAGTAGGCCCGGAAGTGATGCGTCAGCACCAACCGAACCGCCCTCAGCTCCAGAATATTGATGGGGGCGTGTGCCTCCTGAGGGCCCCACAGCCCCTGGAATTGGTGGGCTCTCCAGAAGTGGTGGGCTCCCCAAGAAGATTCTTCGAGTCCAGCCACCAAAGGAGGGACCGCCGGACCAGAGGGGACAGAGCAAAAGCCTAATCCAGAGACAGGGGACACTTGTCACAGGCTGAAAAAAGATGGAGCTAAAGAGGCCTCATGTGAAATTGAGCATAGGGAACTGCCTCGAAGCAGGCCACCATCTGTCCCACCAGTTGCATCCCTTGCCAGATGGATGGATGAAGGTTGGACAGCAAGACACGAATCAGCGCTTGAAGAAAGTCCACCTTCTGCTGAGGGAGGAAAAATACAATTCTGTGAAATACTCACCTGTAGAATTGATATTATAAGTATACAGTACGTCCTGCTCCAGATAGATTACTTACACTTGGGTTATCCTCCGCCAGATGGCGCTGCACTGCAGAGACATGTAAAACAGGCTCCTCTCGGCCCCTCAAATACCCTGGGACCTCCCACAAATCCCCAGCATTGAAAAGCAGTGAACAAGAAGCCGGGAGAATTTAACCACCAAAACTGGTAACTATAACAATGATAACAATCACCATACAGGGGATCCAGAATAATGCAAAAACCAGGGCGGGGTGGAGCAGGACGTACTGTATACTTATAATATCAATTCTACAGGTGAGTATTTCACAGAATTGTATTATTCTTAGTATACAGTACGTCCTGCTCCAGATAGATTACTTACACTTGGGACATCCAATAGCAGTGTCCATAAGCAGGGTGGGATCCCCAACAAAAGGTAACAGCAGACAGTTTAAACTACTGCCGCCTGCAAAACCTTGCGGGCAAAAACAGCATCAGCTGAGGCCCTAACATCAACCTTGTAAAACTTTGAAAAGGTATGAACAGAAGACCAAGTAGCGGCCTTGCAAACTTGTTCAACAGAAGCCTGGTGCTGGAAGGCCCAAGAGGCACCAATAGCACGAGTAGAATGAGCAGTAAGGCGGAAGGGAGGACTCTTCCCCTTAGCAGAATAGGCTTGAATCACAGCCTGACGAATCCATTTGCAAATAGTAGACTTGGCCGGAGCCAAACCCTTCCTAGGCCCAGAAAGGACCACAAAAAGAGCATCAGTCTTCCTGAAGGCCGCAGTGACTACCAGGTAATACTTCAGACACCTGACCACATCCAAAGAATGCAGAACCCTTTCCTTAGCGTTGCTAGGATTAGGACACAATGAAGGAAGAACAATATCTTGATTCAAATGAAAAGCAGACACCACCTTAGGCAGAAAGTCTGGCTTAAAGCGGAACACCACCTTGTCCTGGTGTCTCTCATAGTACGGGGGCTGAATAGACAGAGCCGCCAGCTCAGACACACGCCTGACCGAAGTAATAGCCACCAGAAAGACAACCTTGAGGGTAAGTACAGCCAGAGCAGCATCCTGAATAGGCTCAAAGGGAGCACCCTGCAAGGCAAACAAAACCAAATTCAAATCCCAAACAGGGACCATAGGTTTACGTGGGGGAACCACATGAGTGACCCCCTGAAAGAAGGTCTTAACCAAGTAATGCTGAGCAAAAGACTTCTGAAAGTAGACAGACAGGGAAGAAACCTGACCCTTCAGAGTACTGAGTTTTAGACCCAACTCCAACCCATGCTGTAAAAACTCCAGAACCCTAGGGACTAAGAACTCCCTACAGGGAAGAGACTCACACCAATCAATGTAGGTACTCCATACCCTATAATAGATGGCAGAAGAAGTTTTCTTCCTAGCCTGCACCATGGTATCCACCTCCGAGGCAGAAAAGCCCTTCTCCATCAAGATGGAGGTTTCAGCAGCCAGGCCGTCAAAGCCAGAGTTTGTAAATTGGGATGGCGTAAGGGGCCCTGAGTGAGCAGATCTGGTGTCCCTGGCAGGACGTACTGGTCTACTGCCATTTGTACCACATCTGCGAACCACACTCTTCTTGGCCACCTGGGGGCCACCAGAATCACTGGCACCCCTTCCAGAGCAAGCTTGCACAGGACCCTGCCCAGCAGGGGGAATGGAGGAAAGACATACAGGAGCCGAAATTCCTTCATGATATGGACAGAGCATCCATGGCCAAGGCCAGAGGATCCTGAGACAGGGAGACAAAGGCCGGGAGCTTGTGATTGTGACGGGATGCGAACAGATCCACATCCGGTAGACCCCAACGGTGACACAGGGACTGGAATACCCTGTTGCAGAGGGACCACTCCCCCAGACGGGAGGTCCCCCTGCTCAGAGAGTCTGCCAGTAGATTCTCTGCCCCCGGGATATACACAGCCGAAATGCATTGAACATTGGTCTCCGCCCATGTCAGAATCCGCGACACCTCCTGGAGGGCACCCCTGCTCCGGGTCCCTCCCTGATGGTTGATGTAGGCAACCGCTGTCCTGTTGTCTGAGCGCACCTGCACAGACATTCCCTGCAGGTGATCGGTCAACTGCTCCAGTACCAACCTGATTGCTCGTAGTTCCAGAATGTTGATGGGTAAGTGAGCCTCCTGAGGGCCCCACCTCCCCTGGAAGCGCAGGGACTTCCAGAATCCCCCCCAACCTGACAGACTGGCATCCGTGGTGACCTTCTCCCAGGAGGGGGCCAGGAAGGACCTGCCCCTAGCAAGTTCCTGTGGTCCAGCCACCACGAAAGGGACCTTATGACCAAGGGGGGAAGCACACAGACCCCGTCCAAGGACGTGGGGTCCTTGTCCCATACTGACAGAAGGTGAAGTTGCAGAGGCCTCAAATGAAACTGAGCAAAGGGCACCTCCTCGAAGCTTGCCACCATCAGGCCCACCAGCTGCATTCCCTGCCTGAGGGAGGGCTGGGGGCACGAGAGCAGGAACCTCACCTGCGCAGTCAGAGCTTTCACTTTCTGTTGAGGAAGGAATATCCTTGACTGACTTCCCAGGAATGGGGTCACCGACGAAGGGGACAGAGAGGACTTGGGGTGATTGATCACCCAGCCGAAGGACTCCAAGGTGGCCACCACCTGGCTGAGTGTCCAGCTCTGCCTGCTGTAGAGACCGAGAGGTGATGAGAATGTCGTCCAGGTAGGGCAGCACGTGTATGCCCCCTGACCTTATCAGAGACATCACCCCCGCCAGCACCTTGGTGAACGCTCTGGGAGCTGAAGTGAGGCCAAACGGTAAGGCCACAAATTGGTAATGTTGATCTTTCAACGCAAATCTGAGAAACCTTTGGTGTCCCGGGAACACAGGGATGTGAAGGTAAGCATCTTTGATGTCCACAGACGTCATAAAATCCCCTGGGCACAGAGAGACGATGGCCGAGCGCAGAGTTTCCATGCGAAAGCGCCTGTTCTTGACAAACTTGTTGAGGATCTTTAAATCCAGAATGGGCCTGACTGACCCATCTTTTTTGGGCACTGTGAAAAGGTTGGAATAGAACCCCTTGCCCTTTTCTCTTAAGGGGACCCTGAAAATGACCCCCAGATCCAGAAGCCCTTGCACGGCCTGCATCAAGACCTGAGCTGATACAGGGTCCTGGGGGATCCGGGACCCGATGAATCTTGTGGGGGGCCGCACAGCAAACTCTCTCTTGTAACCAGAGGACACTACCTCCTGAATCCACCGGTCTGAGACGTGGCGCCACCAGACGTGCGCGAAGTGCTGTAGCCGTCCCCCCACCCTGACGGGCGAGGGCGCCCCATCAGGCCTGAGGGGTCTTGGGAGGGGCTTTGGGTTTGGACCCCCAGGAGGAGCCAGGACATCGTCCTCTGCTCCTATGCCAGGAATCTGCGTGAGCCCCCGCGAAGGACACCCCTTTTCCCTGCTTAGCGCCTCGGCAGGGAACTGAAAGGGGGCCCTGGCCCCGAAAGGGCCGAGACTGCCGCCTGCGCTGGGGTAACTTACCTCCTTTAGCAAAGAGGTCTAGGCGGTCCCCAAACAGGCGTAGCCCCTTAAATGGAAGCCCAGTAAGGGCCTTCTTTGCAGCATTGTCAGCAGCCCACTGGCGCAGCCACACCGCGCGGCGGAAGATCTGGCACACATCCTAATGGCATCATCCGATGCAGACAGGATAAAGGTTACAAATACATCACAGTTAGTCAGTGCATTAACCGTATCAGGTGGCAATTCGTCTGGGCCCTCGAGTGCATTTCTGACCAGGGCCCTGAGCGCCACAGAAGTAATGGCCAAGGCGCAAACCGGGCGCAGCGCCGCCCCCACAAATGCAAAGGCATGGCATGCCAATTGGTCAATGCGCCGGTCCTCAGAATCCCGCAGCGTAGTAGTGTCGGGGGAGTGCATAATAGAGGTGTTAGACAGCCCTAGAATAGGAGCATCGACCTCGGGGGGCGATGACCAGCACTTGACCATATCAGCAGGAAAAGGATACCTGTCCAAACTCTTAGGTATCCCGGGAAGTCTACTGGGATGTTCCCATTCCTCAAGCACGATGTTATTGAAATGGGTTTGCTCAGGAAATTCCAATCGAGCCTTAGCAGTATGAAAGAGCTCACCCCTTTGCCTGGGAGCCGCAACAGGGGGAGAGATGGACAAAACCTCAAAAATCTGAACCAGCAGCCTGTCAGTATCATCCGGGGTCCAAGGATCAGAGCCAGAATCGTCATGACCCCTGGACCTCTCGTCAGATGACCCCGAGTCAGAGAACAGCTCCCCTTCGTCCGAGGGGTATAGCCATATAGATGCAACAACTCGTCAGACTCCGTAGGGAAAAGAGTGGCATCAGGAGTTAAGTGCCGCTTTTTAGCGTTGGTCTTACGCGCTAAAGTTTTAGCAATCAATTTTTCAACACTGGCCAGTCTAGCAGCCACATCAGGATGAAAATCCCCGCTTGTATTGGGGGTTAAACTCAGGCTTGGGGGAGTAGGTGACGTGAGGCGAGGTGCAGGCCCAGCCACCGGAGGGGCGGGAAGTGCCATTAGCGCCTGCTGCGCGCAAGTAACACAGACCCCTGCATTGTCACCGCTGATAGGTGAGACCCCACAAGCTACACACAGCCGGGCTTGTCCCGAAGGAACCCCGGTCACATTATCCTGGGATGCCTCCATATGGTGATTAATAGGCACAAAAGGCCAGTAGGGATTGACGCTGTAAGCTACCCTGGATGCCCCAATGACCCGCAGGGAAGTGGGAGTAATTATACTGGGCCCAACTGGCAATTACACAGGGCCGGGAGAAGCAACTGGATTCATCCGTCTGAAAGACATAATGAGAATAAGGAGTGTCAGAACCATGCACAGTAAGCAAGAAGCATAAAAAATAAAAAAAATAAAAAATTGCCCACTCGCGCGCACCTACATCAAAATGGCGCCAAACGAACCTCGAAGGGCGGGCCAGAGCGGGCCGTGACGCGGAGCGCGCCAAGCCAGGTCCCCGCCCCCCCCGTAGAGCGTGAAGCTCTAAGACAGCAACCAATGATGTCATGAAGATCAAAGTGTGTGTCACACTTAGAATTAGAAAAGATGACTTGCCAATGATGACGCCGCAGTGCCTGAGGCGACGCCGTCACCCGGCGCAGAGCATCCAAGGAAGGGAAAAAAAGCGCGCAGCGGCAGCAGTTACACAAGTAAAAATACAAATCAGCGTGACGGCTGACGCCCCGTATACAAGTCCAAGGACATTACAAAGGCCTTATGCATGTAATCACAATACACTGGCACCAAACACACACCCCCCCCTTTCTTTCCCCCCCGAGCTACGGGGGGAACAAGGGAGGATGGCGGCCCTTTGTACAGGGCCCACCGCTACACAAGGCATGGGGCAATAATGCGGGAGGGGCATCCCATAAAGGCTCACCATCAGCCTATACCGCCTACCCTTTGGTGAGGGACTGCGGTGCAGCATGGCTCCCTAAGCACGCATGGTGCTGCCTACCTTCACGCGACCAGCGCAGCCCAGGCTGGGAGGCACATCATCACAAGGGACAGGTGGGAATAGTCCAACAGGGCCGCAGGCTTTAATAGCCCCGCTCACCTGCGAGAGAGTGATACTTAATGTCTTCGCAGTCGGCACAGCAGAGAAATCTGGGGATTTGAGGGGCCGGGAGGAGCCTGTTTTACATGTCTCTGCAGTGCAGCGCCATCTGGCGGAGGATAACCCAAGTGTAAATAATCTATCTGGAGCAGGACGTACTGTATACTAAGAATATCCTGGCCTGAATGGTATCCAGAGTCATACCCAGGAAGGCGGTCACCCGTGACGGGGAGAGTGAGGACTTGGGGTAATTGATCACCCACCCGAACCTCTCCAGTGTCGCCACCACCATCCGGGTGTCCAGCTCCGCTTGTTGGAGTGAAGGAGACGTAATGAGAAGGTCGTCCAGATAAGGAAGAATGCTAATACCCCCAGGCTCTGAGAAGGGCCATCACGCCTGCCAACACCTTGGTGAACACCCTGGGGGCAGAGGTGAGCCCGAAGAGGAGTGCCATAAATTGGTAGTGTTGTTCCCTTACCGCAAACCTGAGGAACAGCTGGTGCCCTGGGAAGATCGGCACATGAAGGTAAGCATCCTTGATGTCTATTGAAGTCAAAGTCCCCCGGGCGCAGTGATCCGATAGCGGAGCGCAGCGTCTCCATGCGAAAATGTTTGGTTCTGATGAATTTGTTGAGAAGCTTTAGGTCCAGAATGGGTCTGATGGAACCATCCTTTTTGGGCACTGTAAAGAGATTGGAATAGTAACACTGACCTCTCTCTCTCGGGGGGACCCGTCAAACGACCCCCCATGGCCAGAAGGTTTTGAACCGCCAACAACAGGCCCTGAGCTGCCTGAGGGTCCGTAGGAACCCGTGACCTGAGGAATCTGGGAGGAGGCCAGTCCGCGAACTCCAGCTTGTATCCGGAGGAGGCAACCTCCAGAATCCATTTGTCTGAGACTCGTTGAACCCAGACCTGAGCGAAGAGCCGCAGCCGTCCCCCCACCTGTAAGGGTGAGGGTGTCCCCTCTTTGCTGAGCGGGCTTAGCAGTGGATTTGGGTTTGGCACCCCGGGAGGATCCGGGTCAGGCACGGCCTCTGCCCTTGCCCAAGAAATCTCCCCTTTGTCCCGCAAAGGATACCCCCCTGCCTGACCTAGGCCCACGAAATAGGGAGTGAAGGAGCCCAAACCCCGAAAGGGTCGCGGCTGCTTTTTGCGTTGGGGTAACTTACCTCCCTTAGCAAAAAGATCCAGACGATCACCAAACAGGCGCAATCCTTTAAAGGGAAGCCCCTTTAGAGCCTTCTTGGCAGCATTGTTAGCTGCCCACTGGCGCAACCAGACCGAGCGGCGGATAGAGACTACCAAGGCCAAGTTCCTGCTACACATCCGAATGGTGTCATATAAGGCAGAGAGAACATAGGTGATGAACATCTCACATTGTGACAAGGCTCTAAATCCAGCACTAGAAGGATCCTCATGGGAGCCGTCCAGAAGGCCCCTGATCAAGGTCCTAATAGCCACAGCCGTAATAGCGGAAGCACACACCGGTCGCAAGGCCGAACCCACACAGGCAAAAGCGTGGGAAGCCAGTTGATCAATACGCCGGTCCTCACTATACTTCAAGGTAGTGGAATCCAAGGAATGCACAACAGATGTATTAGACAACCCCAAAACAGGGGCATCCACCTCAGGGGGAGTTGACCAACATTTGACCACATCCGAGGGAAAGGGATACCTCCTATCCCACCCCTTAGGGATACCGGGAAGCCGGCTAGGCTGCTCCCATTCCTTGAGAACGATATTAAAATGCATCTGTTCCGGGAATTCCAAACATGGTTTTGCGGTACCAAACAATTCCCCCTGCTGCTTAGGTGCCGCTGCAGGGGGGAAATGGCCAAGTACCTCAAAAATTTGAGTCAGAAGTCTATGGGTTTCGTCAGCATCCCAATGCTCTGAGCCGGAATCAGCGCCAAGGCAATGCTGATCGTCAGAGAGATCCGAATCTGAAAATAATTCCCCTTCCTCAAGAGGGGTGTAGTCAGACAAATAAAGGAAATCATCCTGTTCAAAGGTAAAGGCTGGCGCAGCGGGCGCCATGTGCCGTCTTTTAGCTGGAGCCTTACGGGCTGCAGAGCTAGCAATCAACCTCTCAATGTTGGCAAATCTGGCGGAAACATATTGCGACTCCCCGCTAGTGTTAGTGTCACAAGGGGTCATGAGCAGGCGCGGGGGTGTGGGAGATGACACCGAGGGTGCTGATCCATCCGCACGGGGCCCAGATTGCCGCGCAATCGCTTGCTGGGCACAGGGTACACAAACCCGCACATCATCGCCCATAAGGGATGCCCCGCACACCACACATAGCCGGGCTTACCCCGAAGGGACCCCGAGCACAATATCCTGGGAAGCCTCCATATGGTGAATTATTAGTCGCAATGACCAATGGCAATTACGATGGGAGATACCCGGGATGCCCCTTAAATGTCCGCTAGTGGGAGGATTTAATATACACTTTTAATAATCAAGCCCCTACAATATGGGGGAAAGGACACAGGACCGGGAGCAAAACCTCTAATTTAGGTTGTCCCCCTGAAAGACACAAAAGAGGAAACCCCCATCAGTATGGCAAACATTAAAGTGGACCAACACCCAGGATTTTGACTATCCTGGGTTTTGGTCCACTTCGGCGGGGCACCCCGCTGTGTGAAACCCCCCAGAAACCCCAAAAAACTCACCTCTCAACGCTCCCACGTGAACGCCGCAGCCAATCCCCGCCAACGTCCAGGCGGGGATCAGGAACGTCCAAGCCGCTTCCACCGCCACCGCCGCCGCCTCCCGCGCGTCACTCTCGGCGCGCGCGCGCCCCCGCTGGCCATTCACAGAGGGCCGGCGCGGGCACGTCTGGAGGGGCGCGCGGGAGGCGGCGGCAGATCAGGTAAGATGTTTTTGGGGTTTCTGGGGGGTTTCACCCCGCGGGACATCCCGGTGGGAGGTGATCGGCCCGGGAATCTTATAGATTTCCGGGCCGATCACCCCTGGGTGTTGGTCCTCTTTAAATATATATATATATATATATATATATATATATATATATATATATATATATATATATATATATATATATATATATATGATTTAGGCTTAGCCCCGCCGCAGGGGCCAGAGCGTTGTCTGCTGCTCCCAGGGCCGGAGTCTGCGCGAGCCCCCACGAGGGACACCCGTGGCTCTTGTTTAACACTAAGGAAGGGGGAAATAGGGGTGCCCCTGCCCCGAGAGGGCCTAGACAGCCGCCTGCGTTAGGGTGACTTACCCCTTTTGCCAAACAGGTCTAGACGAGCCCCAAACAAGCGTTGCCCTTTAAAGGGAAGCCCAGTAAGAGTCTTTTTAGTAGCATCATCAGCACCCCACTGTCGCAGCCAAATCAAGCGACGTCTAGCCACCGCAAGGGCAGAAGTTCTTGCACACATTCTAATGGTGTCGTCCAACGGTAATAGGATGAATCTTACAAACATCACAGTTGGAGAGTGCATTAAACACCTCCCAGGGGAGATTATCAGAGTGATGAGCAAGCATCTTTCTGACGAGGGTTCTAGTGGCCACTGCAGTAATAGCCGCGGCACAGACCGGGCGCAATGCTGTCCTTGCACAAGAAAAGGTGTGGGAGGCCAGCAGCTCAATGCGCCGGTCCTCTGCATCCCGAAGGGTATTATGAGCAGGGGCTGTAATAAAGGGGGGTTGGGAACTCCAATGATCGGGGCATCCACCACAGGGGGGGGGGATGACCAGCAATTAACCACCTCAGGGGGAAAGGGGTATTTCCTATACCAGTCCCCTGGGACCCCTGAAAGTCTACTGGGGGATTTCCATTCCTTGAGAACAAGAGCATGGAAGTGAGCCTGTTCTAGGAATTCCAAACGTGCTGTTGCAGTATGGAAACACTCCCCTCTCGGCTTGGAAGCTTCACCAGGGAGAGAGATCGACAGAGCCTTAAAGACCTTGATCAGCAAATCGTCAGTGTCACACTGGCCCCAGAATTCAGGTCCAGAATCGTCATGACTCCTCGGCCTCTCATCAGATGAGCCTGAGTCAGAGAATAGCTCTCCATCAGAAGGGGAATAGTCACACGGAGTAGAAAACTCCTCAGTTCCCATAGGAAAAATAGAGACAGGAGTGCCGCTTCTTACCAGGGCCCTTGCGCTCTGACAACCTCGCAATGATCTGTTCAGCCGTGGGCAGTCTGGAAGACGCAACTGGCTGCAACTCCCCCTTTACATGCGACTCAGCAGGAGTGAGATTTACGCATGGGGAAATAGGTGAAATGAAGCGAGGTGGAGCCACTGGCAGGCCTGATTGCAGAGCCAGTGCTTGCTCGGCACAGGGTCCGCAGACCCGTGCCCTGTCAGCATCAGCATGGGGTTGTCCACACGCTATACACAGCCGTCTTGTCCCAGAGGGACCCCGGCCACATAATTCTGAGATGCCTCCATATGGTGATTATTCAAGGCACAATATGCCAGCAGGGATTTACACTATAAGTAACCCTGGATGCCCCAAAGACCCGCTAGGGAAGTGGGAGAATATTACAAGGCCTGCTATAATTTTACACCGGGCCGGGGGAAGCCAATGGTGTTCACCAGTCTGAAAGACACAAAGAGAAGAAAATGGTGTCAGAACCAAGAAAACAACGAGCATAAGCCGCCCGCGAGGGCACTTACAGTACCACGGTAATCAGGGGCGTCCCACGCGTCACGCACGAACAGGCAAAATGGCGCCGTGTACCTCGAAGGGCGGGCCAGCGGTCCATGACGCGGAGCGCGCCAAACCAAGTCCGACAACAGCCAATGAGGACACGTAGGTGTCTGAGGTAACGCCGCTGCCCGGCGTGGAGCCTTCAACTAAGGAATAAGCGCGTGTGGCGGCAGCAGTCCGCCAGTAAAATACATAGGAAGGGCACGTCGGCTGACACCTTATCTATAAAAGTCCAAAGACAGACAAAGCCATATAAGTGCAAGGGTCCAATACAGACCATACATGGAAAGGGAGCGGCGGCTGACACCATATCTATAAAGGTCCAAAGACAGACAAAGGCCATATACGTGCAAGGATCCAATACAGACCACACAGGCACACCTGGAAAGAGGGAGGATGGCGGTCCTTGGTACAGGACCCACCGCTACAAGGGGCAGTAATGCGGAAGGGGCATCCCATAGAGGCTCACCAACAGCCTACACCGCCTACCCTTTGGTGGGGGACTGCGTAGGAGCAGCGCTCCATAAGCTAGCGTGGTGCTGCCTACCTTCACCCGACTAGCTTTAATAGCAGGCTTTAATAGCCCCGCTCACCTGCGAGAGAGTGATACTTCATGTCTTCGCAGTCAGCACTGCAGAGAAATCTGGAAATTTGAGGGCCGGGAGGAGGCACCTTGGTGAAAACCCTTGGAGCCGAGGTAAGGCCGAAAGGAAGGGCCACAAACTGAAAATGCTGATCTTCCACCACGAACCTGAAAAATCTCTGGTGCGCCGGGAAGATTGGAACATGCAGGTAAGCATCCTTGATGTCTATGGACGTCATGAAGTCCCCCTGACGAAGAGAGTAGATGGCTGAACGCAGCGTTTCCATGCGGAACTTCCGGGGATGGACGAACCTGTTGAGGATCTTCAGATCCAGGATGGGCCGAACAGAGCAGTCCTTTTTGGGCACCATGAACAGATTGGAATAAAAGCCCCGGTCCGAGGGAGGCACCGGGCAAATGACAGCCATATCCAGAAGATTTTTTACCGCCGCCCGGAGCCCATGCGTGGCCAGAGGATCCGAAGGCACCCGAGACCTGAAGAATCTGGGAGGGGGCCGGAACTCGAACTCCAGCTTGTAGCCGGAAGACACCACTTCCCGGATCCATCTGTTCGAGACCTCCTGGTCCCAGACCTGGGAGAAGTGTCGCAGCCGTCCCCCCACCCACAAGGGTGAGGGCGCCCCCTCATTGCTGAGCTGGCTTGGCAGCGGCTTTGGGCTTAGAGCCCCAACTGTGTCCTGGACGGGCACGTCCCCTGCTCCTGTTCCAGGAATCACCTCTGGATGAGGAGAAAGCCAATCCTCTGCCAGCTCTGGCCCCACGAAAGGAAGGGGTAAAGGAAGCCGTCCCCCGAAAGCAACGACGTTGAGGTAACTTACCGCCTTTGGCGACCGAATCCAATTTTTCTCCAAAGAGCCGCAACCCCACAAAGGGAAGAGCCGTAAGCGACTTTTTGGACACAAAATCAGCCGCCCACTGACGCAACCAAACCGAACGCCGAATAGCCACAAGCAGGGCCGACGTTCTGTCACACATCACCAATGTGTCATCCAAGGCGGCTAGTACAAATGACAAAAACAATTCACACCGTTTAAGAGCAATGAACTCATCACTAGCCGGATCAAGCCTGGAAGTAGTCAACAGGTCCCTAACAACCGAACTGGTAGCTACCACTAACAGCGCCGAAGCACAAACAGGCCGCAAGGCCGACCAGACACTGGCAAAACCATGACAAGCCATCTGGTCAATGCGTTTATCCTCACCATCTTTAAGAGTGGAACAATCAGGAGAATTCAAAATAGCGGTGTTGGACAACCCCAAAACCGGGGCATCCACCTCGGGAGGGGACGACCAACGCTTTACTGCATCCAACGGAAAGGGATATTTCTTAACCCAACCCGGAGGAACACCTGGGAGCCGAGTAGGCCTCTCCCATTCCTTAGTAATAATGCCATCAAAATGCTTTTGATTAGGGAATTCCAAGCGCGGCTTAGACTCCTCGAAAAACTCCCCCTTTTGCGGAGGAGCCACCTCAGGAAGAGAAATAGCCAGAACCTCAAAACATCTGAGCCAGAACCTTAGGGGTAACAAACTGGCGATTGTCAGAATCATCCGACTCCTCAAATAGCTCCCCTTCCTCTAGCGGGGAGTAATTGGACCAGTCCAGAGAAGCAAACTCATCAAAGTCAACAGCCGGCGTGGCTGGAGACAAGTGCTTTCTCTTAGCCGGGGCCTTTCTGGCAACCGCGCTAGAAAATAATTTCTCAAGATTGGCCAATCTGGCACACACCTCAGATTGTGACTCCCCACCCATGACAACGTCACATGGGGCACGGATCAGTCAGGGAGGGGTAGGAGAAGAGACCGGTGGCGCTGAACCAGACGCCTGGGGTCCGGACTGCCGCATAATAGTCTGCTGCGCACATGGTATACAAAGAAACACATGATCCCCCCGTAAGGGATACCCCACACCCCATACACTGCCGGGATTGCCCCGAGGGGAGCCCAAGCCCAGTATCCGGGGACGCCTCCAATACGGTGATCTTATAGGTAGTCGCAATGACCAAGGGAATTACACATATAAGCAACCCGGGATGCCCCTTTAATGTCCCAGGTGGGAGGATTTACATATAAACCCAATTTGAACCCAGGGACCCTAGGAACGGGAGAACCCCTTAATAAGCAATGTAGGTCCACCTGGAAGACACAATAATAAACCCATTCAGCATCACCAGCCTTCATATGTAAAACATATCATCTTATATGCAATAATAAACAACACACATATATATGCCATTAAAGAAGGCCCACAGGGCCACTCACAGCACTGCAATGGCGTCTACACAGATCCTCACGATGCTGAGAGGAGAAGAAGAGAGGAAAAGGGGGGCGTGGCCAGCGCGGTTCGCGCGTCGCACCCTGCTCCGCCCCCCCTCCTTCACACAGAGACCGGTGGCGCTGAACCAGACGCCTGGGGTCCGGACTGCGGGCTCCGCAGCAGCGCCAGCCGCACGGGGCGGGCCGCGGTGTCGCGCATGAACGCCCGGCCCGCCCCCCTCAACCCCCGCACCGGAGGGGAGAAGCTCCCCCATGCTGGCAACGGCCGGCGCTGCGGCGCCGGTCAGTAAAACAACACACACACAATGCTTAACAATAAAAAATAAAACTGACTGACATTGCGGGAGACGGGTCGCCCCCCCCCCCTTCTAAGGAGAAGGGCATCCAGAGAGGGGAGAAAACCACCAGGGTGGAAGGCCAAGGGACAGGGCATCCCAAAACCGGGGTCACCGACCCGGTTAACCGCCTACCCTTTAGTATAGGGTCTCACAGTGGAGCATTAGTTCCTAAGCACCTAGGGTGCCATCTACCCTCGCCCGGACCAGCAGCCTAGCCTGGGAGGCAGGGTAAGACAAAACAGGGATCCGGGCAGAAATAGATAAAATAACGGGCCGGGGGTCATCCCGGCTACCTGAAATCCCCCTGTGCAAGGAGGAGACATCATCTTCTGACTTGCTCGCCGTCTGCAGAGATGAAAGACTGGGTAATGAGTGATAGGTCCCAGGTATTTATGGACCGGGAGGGGCTCTCTTTTTTCCTTTACATCTCTGCAAGATCGCCATCTACAGGTCAGTATAACCCACATGTAATGAATGTTTTGAAGCGGGGTGTGTGACATACTTAGAATAAACTGGCAGTGGCCTACTGTCCAATGGTTCCTTAGGAAGGAAACACAAAGGTGAGGTGGACAGGAAGGGGTGGGGTTTTAACCTCTGTTCAGTTTGTGTATCCTCCCAGGGGGTGGAGCCTCCCTCTCTCCGTGGGTCATCATGAAGGATGAAAAGGAGAAACGTTTGTAAGATAGCGGCCTCCAGCTCTCATGTGTCCACCACCTAAATGGACACCAAGTGTAAATGTTTTTTAATGTAGGCCCTCCATTGTGAACAGCTTTATTTTCCAGAACCTTCAACCCAAAACTTGAGAATTAATGAAATCCTATCCCCCAGATATAAAATTCACTTTTGTCTACAAATAAAGGGCTGGTGGAATTGAAAAAACACTTCATCTGTTCACTAAAGAGTGGCAAATTATTTGGCCACCAGTAACATGTGAGTAACTGCCTGCAAAGCTGGCAGTATATCATGAGAGGGTTAGAGTTACTAATAGATGCAGTTAAAGTTTGACAAATATTACTAGTTTACAGCATGCAAAAACAAACATTTATATAAAATCTAATTACAAATTCTGTAGACCTCAACAGACACTAGAATGTAAAATACTTACTACCGCTGTATTCGAGATATTATTGTATTAAAAGCAGCTTGAATATCAGCTGGAGAGCATGTGCAGACTAAAGGTAGGTCATGTTTTTGTAAGATATCTGAAAGAAGCTAAAGAGGAGAGATATTGAAGATATTTATAATATATAAAGATTGAATTGCAAACCTTAAAAGTAATCTATAAGTTACCTTCATTAAAAAGCAATGGCAATTAGCATTAGTGTGAAAAAGGATTAAAATAGAGCTTTTGTACGCAACATCTGTTATGTATAGGGGGCACTTCTCCCACTGAATGTTTACTTTCGCCTTCTGCAGAGTTTACTGCCAGGATAAAAAAAAATAAAATAATGGACCTGGTTACATGCAAGTACTGCCGATAGTGAACAGTGTAGGAGGCTGGAACAAACACACATAAGCACCTAACAATCCAGGCACGGTGCATGGCAATGAAACAAAGGCAAGAACCTTGTAAATACATTGTTTTAAAGTGGACCAACACCCACCCCTGATCGGCCCGGGAATCTATAATATTCTCGTGCCGATCAGCTCCCTCCCCGCGGGGCATCCGAAATCGGCATGCCCCGCTGTGTGAAACCCCCCAGAAAGCCCCTAAAAACTTACCTTATCGGCGACGGACAAGCGACGGATAAGCCTCCGCCGCCTCCCGCGCGTCCCTCTAGCAGGGCGCGCACCCGCGCTGGCCGTTTGTGAATGGACGCGCGAGAGGCGGTGGTGGCATATCCGTCGCTTATCCGTCACCGATAAGGTAAGATTTTAGGGGCTTTCTGGGGGGTTTCACACAGCGGGGCACCCCCGATCAGAGTGCCCCGCGGAAGTGGACCAACACCCAGGATAGTGAAAATCCTGGGTGTTGGTCCACTTTAAATGCAGCAGACCATAAGATTTTAGCAGCCTGGGGGGTAAGGTATGTATGCTTTGATTTTCCAATTCCATATACTGGTTTAAGATCTATTTTTAGAAAAAATAAATAAAAAGCCTCAGGTACAATCGGGGAGAGTAGCACAAAAATCTGTATAGAATATCTACAGAAGCACAGAAAGATGTGAGAATCGGCCTTTCGGGGGGAGATCCGAGGCAAGCTTGAATCCAAACTAAGAATCCAAATAAAAAAAATAGAGGTGCAACTGCTCAAGCTTCTTCTAACTAAAGTAAGTCCTCAGTATCGGTGATACAGTCCGGGTCCCAAAGCTTTCGCATACGTCCACATACAGATAATAAAAGGTTTGCTAAGGAATTCTGCCTTGAAAGTTCTACTACTCTTACTACCTTAGTGGTCAATACATGTTGTGGGGGAGTCGTCCAAAAATTCAGGAAAAACCTGGTCATCCTGCATTTTAGAATATCGATGGTAAGACTTTTCTTTCAAAACAGAAAGACAAAAGACTCTTTAGCCATTAGATCGGAGAACATGTGCCTTACTCAAAACAAATAGTTATGTCCCAGGAACAAGGGGGAATAGGCTAAACATAGCCATAGCTGCTGGAATCTAGCTAGGAACCAGGCCAAGGGGACTGCCCAGCCTTGCAAGCAATAATCAGACATAAAACTATATCCCTAGAGCGTTGGCAAAAACTCACTGGCTTTGTTCTAAAGAGACCATAGTTTTTCTTTCAAGATGGAACTCATCAAGGTTTATGCCCAGAAAAGGACACTGTAGCTGATCAAGCCAGAGTGGATTGGGGAAGATATGCAAACTAGATGAAGTTCTACAAAGTCTTCATAACTATGATGCACTAGGGGCCTTCTACTGAAAGCAGGTAGTGGATCGTAAACATCTGCCTCAGAGCACCAATATCTTGATGTACACTTTAACTGCCAACCCAATAAACTGGAGAGGTTTTTGGTCATCAAACTCAAATAAGAGATCTAACTGCAGATTCGAAGTCAGCACACCATCAATTTGAGTGCTCACAGCCAAGTGCAGACAGCCAGCTGGAGGACATGTGGATGGAAACATACATTTCTGAGAGGAAAACATCAACCTGGCATAAGATGTTGAAGCCATCAGGTAGCCATAAGACAATGCCTCTCTGACCATCCTCGAAGCATTCTAGCCACCACCCCCCAAAACATCAGCAGTTGTGCCACAAGGTTAAGACGTGGACGTTTCTCTCCATAGGGACTTCCCCATAGCAGACCTCTAATTATGAAGAACAAAAGAGAATCTCTTTGCTGAAGATAATATTTGCACAAAAGCGGGCTTCTGTGATGTTTCTGGTCTTATGCATTATTCACGCTAAAAGCATTTGTGCCCCAGAAAACAGATATGACTGTCACAGGTTGTAGACAATGAAGAAAAGCTTTGCATTCTCGAATATATACCGCAGCAGAGGAAGCTCTGTTTGGAACCACCTTTTTTCCTGCATCCTACCACTTGCTGCAAACAGCAGAATGGACTGAATTGCAGCATACATCCAGGTTTAAGAGGAACCTGGAAGGACAAAATCTACTTCAAGAGTCGTAAAGATTTAAAGTGAGTCTATGAGACTCCGGGGCAGGCATACTCGGTCCCCCCGGGGCATCCAGATTTGAGATGCCCCACTGTGTAAAACCACCCAGGTCGGCCAGTAACCTCACCTTCTCCCCGATCCATCGGTGCATGTGGCACCGCTTCCTGCTATAACTTTAGCAGGGCGTGCGTACGAGCCATGCATTTTTGAATGGCTGGCACAGACACACTCCCTGTTAGAGGGTAGCGGGGGATGCGGCAGCGCACTTGGGTCCGTTCATAAGGACTGGAGCCGAGTCTTAGACGATCCTTAGGCGAGTGGGAGGGAGCGAATCCGGTCACGCTGATTGGACAGGAGGCCACACATGTGCCATAATCTAGTCTAATCAGAATAGATATTAATACCCGGCAAATTACTCAATGCCCAGAAGACTAGCTACTCTCCAGTTGGCTGCTCCACTCTGCTACGCATCCACCACCAGTCATGCGGATAGGCCGGTGGGGTTTCCCGCATCAGATGAAGGAGTGGTGTGGATACCTCAGGGGAAGACCCTAGAGACTCTAGTAGGGCTGAGCACAATGGGTATCGGTCCGCTCTAAAGGCCTGGGAAATTGAAAATATTAAAAGTCGTCTAGCTTAACACCAGTGCTGGCTTCCCATAGACCTGCAGCTTGTTATGTCCACCTAGTGAAACATCCCCAGTATTCAACCACCACCTCATATAAAACGTTTCAGTCCAGGCACCTGTTGCCCCCCGCAGTTGTCCAATTCTAGTCAGGCAGTATAAAAAAATACTGGTTTCAGAGATCTAGTCCGGCGGCATGCAGGCCCATGCTCCATTCCTGTGCACCATAGTTCTCAGGACCCAGCAAGTTTTATACTGCCTGATTAGCTACAGGGGATAAAAGGAGAGTAGATTTTTATCTATTTTTTTCCTTCTGCGGGACAGACTTTTCAAAGCTATTTTACTTTCTGTAAAATATAAGATTTGCAAACATGGGTAATTAGGGTATTACCGTATTTTGCAGACAGTGTGGCATTTCCCCCATCCCATACCCAAAGGCAGTGTGGCATTCCCATAGACGGTGTGGCATTTCCCCCCAGTGTGCCTATGGGAATGGGATGGGGAAATGCCACACTGCCTATGGGGATGGGGGGGAATGCCACACTGCCTATGGGAATGGGATGGGGAAATGCCAGAGTGGCACAATCCCGCCCCCCCCCCCCCCCCCCCCAAGACGCTGGCGTGAAAAAAAAGTAAGTAAACTTACATGAGCCCTGCCACAGGCAGACAGGGGAGGGCAACTGAACTCTGCCCGCTGTTACCACACCAATACACCTGGGTCAGTGAAGCGAGTGGGCGTGGCCTGAGCTGTGCTGTCCCCTACAGTTGTCCAATCCTAGTCCGGCAGTATAAACTGGTTTCAGAGATCTAGTACCACGGCATTCCTGTGCACCATGGTTCTTAGGACCAAGGAACTTTTACACAGCCTGATTAGGATTGAAAAGTTACAGTGGATAAAAAAGGAGAATAGGATTTTCTTTACTTTTTCTGCTGGACAGACTTTTCAAAACTAACTTTCTGTAAAACATAACATTTGCAAACCTGTGGATTTAGGATATGTAGATTACCGTATGTTTCACCCCCCCCCCCCAATCCCATACGCCATGGACAGTGTGGTATTCCCCCCCACCCCATTCCCATAGGCAGTGTGGTATTCCCCCCATCCCATTCCCATAGGCAGTGTGGTATTCCCCCCATCCCATTCCCATAGGCAGTGTAGTATTCCCCCCATCCCATTCCCATAGGCCGTGTGGCATTCACCCCATCCCACTCGGATAGGCAGAATTACGCCCCACCTCCAGACTTAAATGAGCCTCGCTCCCATACTGCAGGGTAACAGGCAGAGGGAGGGCCGCGCAAACACACCCAGGTGCGAGTGGGCGTGTCCACATCCACTGTAGGTCACACCCCACATGCTGCACAGAGTTTGTGTTAGCATGTGTTCCGGCCCGAGAAGCAGCGGTGACAGCCAGACTAAATCAAATCCTTCAAAGTGTTAGGAAATATTGCTGCATCGGTTTTCAGCTTTTAAATTGAAAAAAAAATGGCTGAGATAGAGTTTTACAGTTTCACCTTAGGATTTCTCTTTTGAAATATGTGGGTGTGGCCCTTGATACTGTGATGGCGCATAATAATCAGCATAATGGGGGAGGTCTGTAAGACAGGCATCATCACCCTGGCTGTTTGCCTTCTCTCCCAGTGTCCCTAGTATGATGATGTGGAGCTATAGACCACCAACTTAGCCCTATTAATGGTAGTGCCACTATTCCTTGCCTTGTTTCTACGTTCAGGAGCAGCTGTGTTCTGAAAGGAAGATGAGGCATGATGAGGTGAGCTGCTGAATGATAGTTTATGCACTTTGCCAACAGAGTCCCTTTAGTTATTTTGTCATGTCCTTGGTTACTGGACATAGTTATTACTTATTGAATTGCTGTTCTCCCGCCCTGTTAATTACTGCATAGGACATCCCTGAAGTGATGAATGCAATTACGGCCGCGTCCTTCACATGTTCCAGAAGAAACTTTACTTTTAGAACTCACTGTTCAAAGGTCTTTTCTTCTGGAAAATATGTGATCCTGCTTTAGGTAGAATTCAGGTTTACTGTTCTAGCGTTTTTCATGGTTAATCTCAATTACCGCTTCTTGCAAACTGACAAGCTGTGCTAGGGGTTGCTAAGATATACCGACTTTCAATCAACTGACAAGAGTGTCCATCTCCCACAGATACCTCTACAACCCAGACGTGAATAATATAATCAAGGCCACGTTTTCCACAATTTAAAAAGAGAAGACTAAGTACTAAAACTTTCCCCCCCACTTTGGAGGGGCGTGTCAGAGCGAAATATACAGCAATTAATCATATCTTTATGCTCAGATTAACACAAAATTGTCAAAATGTTTTTTTCAACTGTAAACCCGTTTTTATTATGAAGCCTGACTTTGTTAAGCCAGATGGAAATCCAGCCTTGAAAAAACAAATATAAGCAAGCACTCCCACAAGCCCACCCCTGGTTCTAAGCCAGATTTGTGGTTTTAAGTTAATAAAAAAAACCTTAGCCTTAATGTGCCAGGCTACAGAACCCCCACCAGTGCAGCCTTCCGATCTGCCACGACTTAACCAGCTGGGCAGGGCTTAGTTGACTAAGCCGTCAACCACAGCTGGGTAGACAGAAGCAGAAATCTGCCATGGGGGTCAGGAAAATGTATTATAGAACCCTAAATCTGGCGAGGCACTGAGAGAAGGGTAGGAGAGGTTTTTCTTTTGTCATTCCAGGTTGGACCTTTTACAGAACATCCATAAACCTCATCTATCTTATTCGTAGTCCAAGATAAACATTTACCTGGCCCTGCCAGTCAGAAGTGTTCACAAGAATTATGTTTTCAGGGAGATGGTCATCAGAAATCAGAATGTGATTTAACTGATCATAAACAGTCTTCCGGGGAATCTACATTAAAGAAAAATAAAAAGGAATTAAAAGGATTTTCATCAAAGCAATTATTGTGCGAGACATTTTGAGCCTGCTCTCTCATTTGAGAAGCATGCAAGGCACCCCTGAACTCCGGTTTGCATTCTCAACATCAACATGAAGCTGAATAAAATCCTCCTAAATTATACCTAATGGAAGGACATGACCAAACATATACTGAGTGTGTAGGCAAATCCCTTTACTAAACATTTAAAGGTTCCTGGATCATGACTGCACTTTTGAAAGCAGCCTCTTTCTGCAGCTATTAGAAACAGAAATGTAAACCAGCTAAACAAAAGCCCAAAAAGTTCTACCTGGAGATGGTTTCTGGTGTCAGGTGAGCGCTCATTATCCAAGCTGTTCGCTCGCTCATTTTGAGGCCTAGAGGTTTGTCTTTCCTTTAAGGATGTGCTTCTACCACGACGTCCTGCTTGTTTTCCTTCCAAACTAAAAAAAAAAAAAAAAAAAAAAAGGAAGACCACAATATATATTTTCTAAAAAGGAGGGGAGTTTGATAATCCAAAGAAACGTAATAAATTATGACACAAAATCAATTACAGTTTGTCTACAGAAGGAGGTCTTTCATACCGAGTGGAGGGTATGATCAAAGATTCAGTCTTGGTTATCTTTCCACTGGGTGGTAAACGTTCGATAAATACATCCAATGAGGAAAGTTCAGGATCCTGGGCCTCCTGTCTAGTGGTATCCTTAAGTAATAAAAAAGTACCATTTTTTTAAATTAAAATTTCTATAATTTCAATAAAAACTGATGGCTACTAAATCGTCATTTCTCATTAAATGTCTAAGGTTTATAAAAATAAGGAGAGGACATATGTACTCAAATCTTATGTAATGGGAGCATTACCATCCTAAAAAGTGCCCAATGCCACACAGACATGAGGTCTGAAAGTGAAGTTTTAATTTAATGTATTTACCATGAACCTCATTTCTGTGACTTCTTGTTGGATTTAGGAAAAGGGAGAAAGAGGGCCAATTGACTGTATTTAGTAAAACGGTAAATAGCATACCCCCTTATAAATCTTTGAATCAATGTTGCTGTGTTGAGGTAGTTAAAGTACATTTTCAGGCAGATCTTTCCTCCCACGCAGACCGTTGCTTCTAGTCCTGGCTGCAGCACTTACCTGAAAGGCTGGATACAGGCCCCTTGCTGCACAGCACATGCGCAGCGCCACTCTGCTCCTTAGGAGTCTGTCTCGCGGTGATCCCCGCCCCTGACATCACTTGCATCCTTTGGCTGTGGACAGCAACGCAAAGCCATTCAGTTATGGTGGGCATGGCTATGAGTGATGCCGTGGCTGGCCACTCATGCGCTGTGGGCTCATAGGAGAGATGCTCTGGGGAGAGGGAATCAGAGCCCAGGGCCGGATTTGGTTCACTTTAAGAAATGCAATAACTTATAATGGAATAACTTGGAAACAGAACATTGCTAAGGATTCCCCCCCCCATCTCTCTCAGAGGGCCCCCCCCCTCCCCCGGAACACCTACATTTGCATCACCCGCCTCCAGCATAGATATGCAGCCAATCTTACCAATGAAACAGTGTCAGATATGCTGTCAGCAGTATTCCTGGGTAGAGACACTTTTCTTTCAGGTACTTCACTCTGGACAAACATACAGAATTAAGAAAGGTTGGAATAGTACCTGTAAGAATTTTGAACGCCAAGATTCATAAAAAAATAACAAATATGGCAATTAAAGGTTTGTTTTACAAATACAATTCTGTGAAACTCACCTGTAAAATTGTTTTTGGATACATCCAGTCCAGGCCGTCCCAATATCCTTACGACTGGGTGTTCACCCCTAGGGGGCGCTTGACTGCAAGATCAAAGATGTAGCTCCTCTCGGCCCCCTATAAAAGGCAGCTGTCCCTCTATCATTCCCCAGTGGTTTATAAGCAGTATTCAACAAAAGAGGGCAGGCTTACTTCACATAGCTTCAGCTTGTACTCTCTCTAAGCAAAATGACTAGAAAAAACAGTGTCCAATGAAACAACAAAATGGTTGATCACCATAACGGGCATAAAGGACATAATGACCACAGGGGAGGGGTGGGACGCCCTGGACTGGATGTATCCTAAAACAATTCTACAGGTGAGTTTCACAGAATTGTATTTTTCCTTACATCCAGTCCAGGCCGTCCCAATATCCTTACGACTGGAACATCCAAAAGCAGTGTCCATATGGGTGGGATCCCCAGTGCGGAACAGCATGTAGTTCATTTCACTACCGCCTGAAGCACCTTTCGGCCAAAAACAGCGTCAGCTGAGGCCCTGACATCCACCTTGTAAAAGTATGAACAGAAGACCAAGTTGCGGCCTTACAAACTTGTTCCAAAGATGCCTGGTGCTGAAAAGCCCAAGAGGCACCAATAGCTCTAGTAGAATGAGCTGTGATCCGAAAAGGGTTCCTTCCTCCTGGCAGAATATACTTGTACCACCACCTGTCTGATCCACTTACTGAGAGTGGACTTGGCTGGTGGCAATCCTTTTCTAGAACCGTCTGTTAGGACAAAGAGCAAATCTGATTTCCTGAAGGATTCAGTCGCAGCCAGGTAATACTTTATGGCTCTGACCACATCCAAAGCATGGAGGGTCCGTTCTTTGGAATTAGTCGGTGCTGGACACAAGGAAGGTAAGACAACTTCCTCATTAAGGTGAAAGGGAGAAACGACCTTAGGCAAAAAATCAGGTTTAAAGCGAAAAACCACCTTATCCCTGTGCAGCTCAAAGTAGGGTGGTTTCATACAAAGCACGGCCAGCTCTGATCCACGATGCACCGAGGTGATCGCTACCAGAAAGACCACTTTGAGAGTCAAAATAGACAATGCAGCATCGCTCAATGGCTCGAAGGGAGGACCCTGAAGAGCAGATAGTACTAAATTCAAGTCCCACACCGGTAATACTGACTTATGCGGTGGCGGACATGGGTAAAAAGTCTTGATCAACCTATGGCAATGGATCTCAGGAAAAAGATGGCTAAAGCCGAGACCTGACCCTTGAGGGTGCTCAGCTGGAGACCCAAGTCTAAGCCGTGTTGTAAAAACTCCAGAATCGTAGAAATAGCAAATTTTCGGCAAGGAAGGCTCTTGGCCTCGCACCAAGCGATATAGGCCCACCAAACTCTGTAGTATATCATGGAAGAAGATTTCTTCCGTGCCTGAATCATAATATGCACAACCGTGGCCGATAACCCCTTCTCCGTCAGGATTGAGGTCTCAATAGCCAGGCCGTCAAAGCCAGTGTCCGTAAATTGGAGTGCCGCAGCGCCCCCTGTGCGAGAAGCCCTGGGTCGTCGGGCAGGATGTAGTGATATATTGACATCTGGACTATGTCTGCAAACCAACTCCTTCTCGGCCAGCGAGGAGCCACCAGGATGGCTGGTACCCCTTCCTGGGCTATCTTGCGCAGCACTCTGCCCAGGAGTGGAAACGGAGGAAATGCATACAGAAATTTGAACTCCGTCCAAGGAATCGCCAGAGAGTCTGTTGCGATGAGAGGGAGACGAACCTTGGAAGCTTGTGATTGTGTCTGGACGCAAACAGATCCATGTCCGGATGACCCCAGCGGAGACACAGCCTGAAAAATCTCGCTACTGAGGGACCATTCCCCCAGGCGCAAGGCACTCCTGCTCAGGGAGTTTGCCTCCTGGTTTTCCACCCCAGGGATGTAGACCGCCAAGATGCAGGGAACATTCTCCTCTGCCCAAGTGAGAATCTGTATTACCTCCTTGAGGGATCTCTTGCTCCGAGTCCCACCCTGGTGGTTGATGTAGGCGACAGCCGTCTGATTATCCGACTCTTAAATGGAGAGTCAAACGTAGAAGCACCAACCGGATCGCTCTCAGCTCCAAGAGATTTATGGGTAAGCAGTTCTCCTGCGGACCCCACTGACCCTGGATCTTCTGGGTCAGCCAAACACCTCCCCAGCCTGTCAGACTGGCATCCGTGGTAACTATCTCCCAATGGGGAGTCAGTAAGGACTTGCCCACCAGCAGGTTCTGGGAGTCCAACCACCACAAGATGGACTGCCTGGCCAGGGGGGACAGGGAAAAACCTTGTTCCAGAGATTCCTGCATCCGATTCCAGTCGGTCAGCAGGTTCAATTGTAGAGGTCTCATGTGAATTTGGGCGAAGGGTCCTGCCTCAAAGCATGACACCATTAGGCCCACCAATCTCATTCCCAGACGTACCGACAATTGCTGACAAGACAGCAAGGCCTGCACTTGCGTCTGGAGACCCATAACCTTCTGCTGTGGCAGGAAAACCTTGACCTGAGCGGTGTCCATCGTCATTCCCAGGAAGGATCTCACTGTTGAGGAAGTGATAAAGGACTTGGGGTAATTGATTACCCAGCCGAAGGCCTGCAGGGTTGACAACACCGTCCTAGTATCGCTCTCGGCCTGCTGAAGGGACCGGCCCGAAATCAGCAAGTTGTTACCAGATAGAGTAACACATGAATACCCCGACTCCTCAGGATAGCCATGATGCCCGTCAGCACCTTGGTGAACACACGGGGGGCTGAGGATATCCTGAATGGAAGAGCTACAGACTGGTAATGTTGGTCCTCCAGAGCAAACCTCGGGAACTTCTGATGTCCCTGGAAAATCAGGATGTGCAGATAAGCATCCCTGATGTCCACCACGGTCATGAATTCGTTGGGCCAAAGCGATCTCACCGCCGACTGCAATGTTTCCATGCGGAAATGTCTTACTCTTACAAACCTGTTGAGACCCTTCAGCTCCAGGATCGGCCTTAGCGTTCCGTTCTTCTTGGGAACCGTGAACAGATTGGAATAGAATCCATGACCCTGTTCCTGCGGGGGTACAGTGCAAATCACATCTTTCCGCAGGAGGTGTTGCACAGCCGTTCTCAAAGCTTGAGCCTTTAGCGGGTTTCAGGATATCCTTAAACTGAAGAATTTTGTGGGCAGCCTGGCTGCCAGCTCTATCTTGTAACCGGAGGACACTACCTCCTGAATCCACCGATCCGAGACGTGACGTCTCCAGATCTGAGCAAACAGCAGAAGCCAACCCCAACTTCATGCCTGAGAGGGCTTGGATTTAGCTCCGCATGAGGGGTTGGGTCGGCCACGGAACCTACCTCTGCGGACACCGGGAAATGAAGAACCTCTTCCTCGCCGAAAAGAACGATAGGAAGAGGGGTTCCGAAAGGACCGAGCAGGCTTCCTTCTCTGAGGGAGTCTACCATCCCTGACCAAAAGGTCCAGGTGCTCCCCAAACAGCTGGCTTCCCACAAAAGGGAGACTTGTGAGGGACTTCTTGGAAGCCGCATCAGCCGACCACTGCCTAAGCCAGAGCGAGCGGCGCAGAGCAACAAGAAATCCTGGCACCAAGCCTGACCACATCATCCATGAAGTAACAACAAAACCAATGAAATCCAAGCAGGCCTTGAGTTCCTTATACTCCTCAGCCCGCTTGCGAGCCTTAGCTCTAGCCACAGGTGTCTCACCTTTCTCCTGTTGGCTAGTGAGACAATTGCTGAGGCGCATGCCGGACGAAAGAGGGCACCAGTAAAGGTGAACGCATGGCAGACCAGCTGATCCATGCGCTTGTCTGCAGGGTCATGTAAGGAAGCATTGTCAGGCGACGGCATAACAATAGTGTTGGACAAGCATGACAGGGGAGGATCCACCTTGGGAGGCTGACACCATAACCGAACCAACTCATTAGGGAAGGGATACCGCCTATCCAGGCCCTTAGGGACCAACGGTAACTTGTTAGGCCTTTCCCATTCCTTAAGGATCAAGTTACAAAAGTGAGGCTGCTCCGGGAAGACAGTCTTTGCCTCTCAGGCCGAAATAAATCACCTTGCTTCCTCTTAGCCGCTCTGGGAGGAACAATGTGTAGGGTATCAAACACGGAGGAGAGCAAATTCTCCGTATCATCCGGGAGCCATGAAACCTCATCCGAGGAGGAACCAGAGATACCGTCATCGCCAGCAGAATATTCCACTATTGAGTGCGAATCATCTGGCAACTGACCTTCCTCCACAGAAACCAAGCAATCAAAAAGATGGCCATCCGAGTAAATCGGCTCCAGATGCTGCTTCTTACTCAAGGCTTTCTTAGGAACTGTCAACGAGATCCGTCTCTCGAGACTGGCGAGCCTATGCGCAAAATCAGTATGAGACCCCTTGCTGGCTCCCCCTTCGCTAGGGGCTGAGTGCAGCAGCGGAGGGTCCGGAGAGGCCGATGGTAATACAGGGCTAGGGTCAGGGACGACCGCGGGCTCATAATCCAAAATAATGTCTCTGGCGCAAGTGGTACAAACCGTGCTGAATCCGCCCAGAAGATTCCTCCTGCACAAGGGGCAGAGCCTGTACTGCCCAAAATGGGGCCCCCAGCTCACTATCCCCAGATGCCTCCATTATGGCGTTTTAAAAGTCAATAAGGCTACAAGACTCTACTGGCCTAAGCCTATGAACGATCCCCCTTATTAAAAAGGGGGGCCGGGAGGACCCACAACCCTTAACCTTAGCCCACGATCTAGACAAAAAAGAGAGATAGAGAAAGCAAATGGTCAGCCTTGGCATGATACAATGGCAGAAGCAAGCATCAACAAGAGGGACTCACGACACCGACAGTAGGGATCACCGAAGCGTCCGCAGCCAGAAGGCCTGAGCCTGATCCCCAGCAGCAGCAGTGCAGCAGCAGCACAGCCGGTCTCAGCGTGTATGGCCCAGCCGTATTCCAGAAGGATCCTCGGGGGGCGAGGCGGCACCAGCGTGACGTCAGCAGCGCGCCGACGCCGAACTCCGCCCCCTCCATGTCACAAGAAGAATGCCTCCTCCTTCCTGCTTGAGACTGCCCAGCATAATGGCAGCGGTGCCCATAGAGAGGGCTGCAGCATGTGCAAGCGCGACCACGCGCTCCCCCCCCCCCCCCGTCTCTCCACAGACGGCGCCACACAATGGCGATGCGGAGGAGGCGCGACAGCCGAGAGGCACGCGCCCTGGGCAGCCGACGAGGGAGCGCAGGGAGGTGAGTTGGAAAGCCAGAAACCGCTCCTCGCTGCAGTCAGCGGGGAGCACAGTAAATCACACCAAACAGCAGTGAAGAAAAAACACAATTCTGTGATACTCGCCTGTAGAATTGTTTTTTCTGTTAATCCATTCCAGGCCATCCTTATTCAATACGATTGGGTAACTCCTGCCCGAAGGGGCGTGACTGCAAGACAAAAGCGTGCCTCCGCCTTCCGGCCTATATACTTCCGGCTGACTTCCTAGATTCCAGTTAATTAAAAAGCAGTATAACCAGCCGCCCGGGAGGCATACCTATATCTCTTTGGAGACAAAATGCTGGAGACAACATAAAAGACTCCTCTCTCTGATTATAAATATGTACCATTTCATTTTTTTATTTTTTATTTTTTTTATATATATATCCACAAGACTAGGCATCCAAGACATGGATATATCAACCTAGCATTCTTTTCAATGCAAAATATTATTATAAAAAAAGAAGACCATAAAAAGGGTATCAAGGATAGAATGTAACTTCCTTTATTTCCCCAAAAGAGGCGGGTCGGACGGCCTGGAATGGATTAACAGAAAAAACAATTCTACAGGTGAGTATCACAGAATTGTGTTTTTTCTTCCAATCCATTCCAGGCCGTCTTTATTCAATACGATTGGGACATCCAAAAGCAGTGCCAAAAATGGGTGGGTTCCCCAACGCGGAACAGCAGGTAGTTCCTTTCACTAGCGCCTAAAGAACTTTTCGACCAAATACAGCGTCAGCTGAGGCCCTAACACGGACCTTGTAAAATTTGGTAAATGTATGAACCAAAGACCAGGTGGCAGCTTTTCAAACCTGTTCCACCGAGGCCTGATGCTGAAAACCCCAGGAAGCACCAATGGCCCTAGTGGAAAGAGCTGTGACCCAAAACAAGGGGCTCCTTCCCCTTGGCAGAATAGACTCTTACCACTGTCTGTCTAATCCCTCGACTGATGGCAGACTTAGATGGTGGAAGACCTTTCTGTGGACCCTCAGGTATGACATAAGTAAGTCCAAACTATGGAAAGAATATGTAGTAGTGAGATAATACCTTAGTGCCCTCACTACATCCAACAGTGAAGAACACCCCTTCCTTATTAGGCACTGGAGCAGGACATAAGGAAGGTAAAAGCCCTCTCTTCATTAAATGAAAAGATACCTTTAGGAAGAAAATCCTAAAACACTCAAATAACGAGGCTTACTGATAAGCTGCTAAATCAGAAAACCGCCTGCTGAGGTTATTGCCACTAAGGGATAACCATAAGCGCCTTTAGACTTAAACCGGACCTTCAGCGTGATTTAATGAAAAGCCCAAACTCTTAAAAAAACGATTCCCCAGCATCTAAAATTAATATATTTTACGTTTTTAGTCACTAACTTATTATTCTTTCCCCCACTGGGCTGCAACTCTGTTCAAGAATTTAGGATACGGGCGCCGCCATCTTGACTCAGAAGCATCACACTTACTGAGAAGAGGAGAGTGGGATAAGGTACAGGGGGGCAGGTTACGGCTGTGCTTTGCTCAGACAGAGCAGAGCTGGGGTCAGGTAACGGTCAGCAGTCCCAGAATGCAGAGCAGCACAGTCAGGAGGCACTTCCTGTTTGCAGGCTGCCTGATAAGATGGCGGCTTCCATAAGCCGCCATCTTGGATGTTTAAAGGCTCATAACATGCAGTAGGTGCAGGTAGGATGATTTTTAATGTGGACAATCTGTATGTACAGGGTGTGGGAAACATATAAGATAGGCTCTTATTCAGAGTGAAGGTCCGCTTTAATACGCATCTACCATGGTTCAAAAAGGAGGACCCTGAAAAACAAGTTCAGGTCCAAAAGCAGGCATAAGTGGATTATGAGGAGGCCGCACCTGAGCGACTCCTTGTAAAACAAGTTCTGATTCTCAGCTATGGGTTTCTGAAAGAAGATAGATATTTGTCCTCAATTGAAGACCTTCATCAAGACCTCTGCAAAAAATTATATATTCTGTAAAACAGAACAGTACTACAAGCGAACCCCTGGATTCACCGATAATTGCTTGCAACACTCAATAATAGATCATTTGGTCTGAATCATAGTCTGGATAACTCTGGAAAACCCTTTCTGCCAAGATAAAGGATTCAATAGCCAGGCAGTCCAAGCCAGAACTGTGAATTGGGATGCCTTAGAGGCCCTTGTGTGAGAAGATCTGGATCGTCGCCTCCAAAAGTTGCCCTCTGACATCCTTACTATGTCTGAGAACCAGCTTCTTCTTGGCCACAGAGGAGTCACCAGAATGGTTTGGACTTCCTTGTGAGCTAAACTTTTTAGTACATGACCCAGGAGTGAAATCGGAGGGGAATGCCTAAAGAAGCTTGAATGCTGACCACTAAAGAGTCAGGGCATCTGTTGCTATTGTTAGAGGATCCCTGGACCTGGACAAACTTTGGATCTTCCGACTGTGCCCTGATGCAAGAACTACGTCTGGGATCCCCCAGCACATGCATAGGGATTAAAAAATCCTCTGGCTAAGAGACCATTCCCTCTGATGCAGGACCGTTCTGCTGAGATGAACGGCCTGCAAGTTGTCCACTCCTGGTATGTGTACCACCAAAATACATGGAACCAGTTTCTCGGCCCAAAGTAAAAACCCAGCTCACTCCATCAGGACTTTACTGCTTCTGGTGCCCTCATGGAGGCCGATATATACCACCGCTGTCCGATTGTCTGTTTGAATCCGGACGGGATGCCCCTTCAGATGGTATGTTCAATGTCTGAAATACAATAAAATCACTCTCAGTTCCAGGATATTTATGGAGAGTCTGCTCTCCTTCAGACTCCATTGTCACTGAATCGTTTGTGACTCCGTGACACTCCCCCAACCATATAGACTGGTATCCGTGATGACGATCTTCCACTGTACTGGAAGAAAGAATTTGCCAATCTGAAGAGGCTGAGGACCAGGCTAGAGACCGCCTTGCTGACTGTGTCATGTAAAAAGAGTGATCCAGAGTGTGTGGGTCCCGATCCCAGATTGTGAGCAATTCCATCTGCAGGGGTCTTGTGTGAAACAGTGCAAAAGATACTGACTCAAAGCAAGATACCATCAGGCCCAACAGACATATTCCTTGATGAATCGTCGAGTGAGGACAAGACAAGAGACCCTGTACCCTGGCCTGAAGTAAGAGTCACTTGTATGTTGAAAAACACTTTTGCCTGAGAAGTGAAGTAAGAGTCACTTGTATGTTGGAAAAACACTTTTGCCTGAGACGTGTCTAATGACAGTCCCAGAAAAGAATAACTCTTCAAGCTATGAAATGATGTCTGACTTAAGAATTCGACTGGATAGTCACTATATCCTTCTGGGTCCCCTGACATGATGGGGCCCATATCAACCGATAGTATCAGTAAGGGATTATATGTATCCCTGACTTCTTAGAGAATTACATGAGACCTGCCAACACCTTGATAAACACCCTGGTGCTGATGATAGACCGAAGGGTAACGCCACAAACTGAAGATGTAAGCCACCTACAGCAATGTAGATATGCATCCTTTTCCAAGTCATCGTTCAGCTTGACCACGTGGAGAGATTATACTCCACCCCCTGGGAGGAAACACAAAACAGGAACAGAGTTTAAAAGCCCCACCCCTTCCTCCCTGGGAAACCTTGGGACAGAGTGTGTGCTGATGTTTTTTAGTAAACGGACAGTTTATTGTTTTATACCCTCCATAGTTTGGAGTTAGCCAGCTGCACCAGATATAACCCACAGGAGACCCTGTTGGAGACTGGATGCACCTGGGGCTATATCCCTCAGTCTATGGGAATAGCACAGATAGTGCAAAATTCCCTTTTTAAATCCTGCTCCATATTGGAAGCAGGTGCGCTGGGTGATGTGCCGCTCTGGGAGTAATCCCTGAGAAAGGTTGCGGTTTGGGGAAATAGTTTGCTATTTGCAAACTATTTCCCTCCATTTTTTCAAATGCGGAGGTGTGGCGATGACGTCATATGCATCGTTTCCGGTTTGTAAGCCGGAAACCCGGAAATGCAACCAGCGTGGTTAAACTGAACTGGGTAGCGTTGGATCAGTTTAATTTCAGGGACAGCGGCAGTAGCAGCATCCAGCCGAGCTCCCACGGACCCCACCAACGCCGAGGCGGACACTGCAGTGGAGGCAGTCATGTCGGAGACACCCGACGGAAGCCAGCACGCGGTAGGAGATACCTGTCAGCATGTATAGTGATGTATTGTATGTGTATAATGCAGGGATAGTATGCATTTTTTGCCATATATATATATATATATATATATATATATATATATATATATATATTATACAGTGATATACAAATACCCATGTAATGCATAAGGAAAAAAAATACCATTTTGGGAGTACTCACCTGAAAAATGGATATTGTTGGTGTGCCACACACCCCGCTTCACCTTTAATATTCTTCACGATTGGGTTACTCACCGCCAGGTGACGCTCTTGCAGAGAGGAAGTCTTGTAACGAGCCCCCTTCCGGCCTATATATACCTGGTACCTCCCATTTATCACCAGTGTATTAAAAGACAAGGTACCAGTAAATTAACGGTAACCTCAAAATAAATCAATATAAATAAAAGCTTCACCATATAAAGGATTCGGAATACCGCAAAGGGTGGGAGTGAAGCGGGGTGTGTGGCACACCAACAATATCCATTTTTCAGGTGAGTACTCACAAAATGGTATTATTCTTGGTGTGCCACACACCCCGCTTCACCTTTAATATTCTTCACGATTGAGACATCCAAAAGCAGTGTCCACAAGGGATGGGCATCTCAAGGCCAGGTGAAGCATAACTTAAATGACTGCAGTCTGCAGAACTTTACGGCCAAAAACAGCATCCGCTGAGGCTCGCACATCAACTTTGTAAAACTTAGAAAAAGTAAAAACAGAAGACCAAGTGGCGGCCTTACAAACTTGTTCAACAGAAGCTTGGTGCTGAAAAGCCCAAGACGCCTCAACGGCGCGAGTAGAATGAGCAGTGATACGAAAAGGGGGAACTTTCCCCTTAGCAGAATAGGCCGCAGTAACGGCCTGACGTATCCATTTGCTAATGGCAGATTTGGCTGGTGCCAAACCCTTCTTAGGCCCACAGGGCACAACAAAAAAGGCATCCGTCTTACGAAAAGGAGACGTGATAATCTAGTAGAACTTAAAGTGGACCAACACCCAGGATTTTGACTATCCTGGGTCTTGGTCCACTTCGGTGGGGCACCCCCGATCGGGGTGCCCCGCTGTGTGAAACCCCCCCGAAAAACTCACCTCTCCCGCGCCGACGGACAAGCCGCGGACAAGCGGCTCCTCCGCCGCCGCCTCCCGCGCGTTGCTCTTGACGCACGCGTGCCCGCGCCGGCCATTCACAGACGGCCGGCGCGGGCACGTCTAGAGGGGCGCGAGGGAGGCGGAGGTAAGGAGTTTGGGGGGTTTCACCCCGCGGGACATCCCGATCTCGGATGTCCCGCGGGGAGGGAGGTGATCGGCCCGGGAATCTTATAGATTCCTGGGCCGATCACCCGTGGGTGTTGGTCCACTTTAACACAGCGTACTACATCCAAACAATGCAAAACCCTCTCTTTGTCATTCTTAGGATTAGGACACAAGGAGGGAAGAACAATATCCTGATTCAAATGAAAAGCAGAAACAACCTTAGGAAGAAAGTCTGGCTTGAACCGAAAGACCACTTTATCCTGATGCCTCTCAAAGTAGGGCGCCTGGATAGACAAGGCCGCCAACTCTGAGACACGCCGGACCGAAGTGATAGCTACCAAGAAGACAATCTTCTGAGTCAGGGTAGACAAAGCAATATCTTGCAGAGGCTCAAAAGGAGGAGCCTGCAGAGCAGAAAGAACCAAATTAAAATCCCAAACTGGGAGTAATGGTTTCCTGGGAGGCCGCACATGCGTAACCCCCTGGAAAAAAAGTTTTAACTAAAGAATGAAGCGCGAAACGCTTCTGAAAAAAAGATAGATAAGGCAGAAACTTGCCCTTTCAAAGTACTTAGCTGAAGACCAGAGTCCAGCCCAGATTGTAAAAACTCCAGAATCCTGGAGACCGAGAAGACCCTACAAGGAAAGGATCTAATCTCACACCAAGTGATATAGGCCTTCCAAGTCCTATAGTAGATGATAGAAGAAGACCTCTTCCGGGCACTGATCAAAGTCAAAGCCTCATTGCTGAGCGGGCTTACCGGCAGGCTTGGGCTTGGAGTCCCAGGACTGTGCGGGGCGGCCACGGACCTTCCCCCCGAGTCCAACCTGCACCTCTGGTAGCGGGAAAGGAAGCCCCCCTACCCGCTCTGAATCCCTGAGAGGAAGGCCTACCAGAACCTGCCCCCCGAAAGGGACGACGAGGCCTCTTACGTTGCGGCATTTTACCACCTTTCGCAACTGAATCAATTTTATCACCAAACAGCCGCAATCCCAGAAAAGGGAGAGCTGTGAGCACCTTTTTAGAAGCTGCGTCCGCAGACCACTGGCGCAGCCATACAGCCCGACGAATAGCCACCAGCATTGCCGCTGTCTTGCTACTCATAGCCAGCGCATCGTCCTGAGCGGACAGAACATAGGAAACAAAAGACTCACACTGCCTGAGAGCAATAAGCTCCTTGCAAGTGGGATCAAGATCCACACACAGACCCTGAATTACAGATCTAACCGCCAATAGAAGAAGCGCCGAAGCACACACCGGGCGCATCGTTGACCCGGCATAACTGAAACCATGGCGAGCGTACTGGTCAATCCAACGATCCTCACCATCCTTAAGGGCAGCAGTCTCAGCAGACTGCACCAGAGCCGTGCTGGAGAGCCCTAATACAGGGGTATCGACGTCAGGAGGAACCGACCAAAGCTTCACCAATTCTGGTGGAAAAGGATAACGTTTCTCCCAAACGGAAGGAATTCCAGTTAACCGCGTGGGATGTTCCCATTCTTTGAGCACAACTCTCTCAAAGTGGTGTTGTCTGGGAAAAACCAAAGGCAGCTGAGGCACATTAAACAACAGACCCTTAGGCAGGTTGACGGCCTCAGGTGGATCTAAATTCAAAATTTCAAACATCTGAGCCAGAATGGAGGGGGTGTCACGAGAACCCCCCGCAGACAAATCGCCAATAGCATCAACCTCAAGCTGATCTGCCGGCTCATCTGACTCCACCAGAAATTCTCCCTCCTCGTCCAGGGAGCAATCGGACCAATCCACAGGCTCACCTACTTCATCCTGTGAAGCCGGAGGTACAGGAGCCAGGTGCCCGTTCGCAGTGGCTTTTAACCCTGCTTTAACGGAAATTATCTTCTCGAGGTTGGCCAACCGTGCCGCCACCTCGGATTGCGAATCCCCAGTCTTGACAATGTCACACTGGGTCCGGAACAGGGAGGGAGGGGTAGGGGATGATGGAAGTTGCGAAGAGCCAGCAGCCGGAGCCACAGACTGACGCGCAATACTCTGCTTTGCACAAGGAATGCATACAAAAACATTATCGCCTGGGAGCGGAGTCCCACAGCCTCCACACACCCTAGATGGCTCAGAAGAACCATTACCGGTATTATCGGAAGCCTCCATATGGTGATTTATAGTATTCGCAAAATTCTGGGTTTAAGGCATAAGCCACCCGGGATGCCCCCTTATGTTAATGTCCTGGGAGGGAGGATTAAATTTATAATAAAGATCCCCTTAAGATAATAATATATATAATTTTTTTTTTTTTTTTAATATATATACAAATATATATATATAAATATATGTCCCAATTTGGAAAAGAGACTAGCCAGGCAAAATAGACCGGGAGGCCACTGTATTGAGGGAATCCCAGGATCTGTGGGGAAGACAAACCAACAGTAAGACCCCTAGAATGGCAACATGCAATACACACATAATACACCGCCAAAAAAGTGCTTTAAAGAGGCATGGAAAAACCTGGCCTCTGATATACCTCTTTAATATATATATATATATATTTTTTTTTAAAACAAGTATTACTCCAAACAGCAGAGTCCATGAAAAATATAGACGGCCTAATGCAAGGTGAGGCCGCTTACCTTAGCACAATGGCAGCGGTGGAGCCGAAGCTGCCGAGCAGGTCCCAGGCAGAGGTGGCGGAAACGGGCAGTAGCAGCAACCGAGACATGCGGCCCCACGCCCCGCACGCAGCCTCCTAATGAACCAGGAGGAAGTGCGGCTGGGGCCGGCAACGTGGCGCCGCCGGCCACGCCCCCACCCCTGACGTCATGCGGGCCCCGCCCCCCCGCCAAATACGAAAGTAATCAGAGGGCAACACAAGCCCTCAGAACAAAGAAAAAAGGGGGGAGGGAAAAACGGAGACACTAAGCAGCCTGAGCTGCCCCCACATGGCCCGCACAAGGAGACAAGGGGAAGGGGGGAGGGGGGAGCTGAAAAGGTCACACAGTAAAAAAGAACAACAGCCCACCCCAGTCCCCCTAAAGCAGACCTAAAGCTCTGGCCCTACAGGCCAGCATGCAGCAAACAAAGTGAAAACAGACACAACATACACAGCCCTCTACCCCCCCCCCCCATAGTGAAGGGAGAAGGGACCGCAACGGGAGAGTAAGGGGCTAAGGGGACTCTCGGGACAGGGGCATCCCACTTCCGGATCACCATGCCAGATAGCCGCATTGCCCCCAAAACAGGGGGTCGAGTGGAGGAGATAAGCTCCTAGGCACCTATGGTGCCGTCTACCAATTGCCCAGTGAGCAGCCTAGGCTGGGAGGCTTCCATTCCACCACAAAGGTAACAAACAATCAAAACCGGGCAGAAATAGACCAAAAGGGGGTGCCGGGGTAAGACCCCGGCTACCTGCAAACAGGAGACTTCAATCTTCTGTCTTGTCATGCAGAGAGAAAAACACTGGTGATAAATGGGAGGTACCAGGTATATATAGGCCGGAAGGGGGCTCGTTACAAGACTTCCTCTCTGCAAGAGCGTCACCTGGCGGTGAGTAACCCAATCGTGAAGAATATTAAAGGTGAAGCGGGGTGCGTGGCACACCAAGAATATATTTGTATGCATATATACCAACATAAGCAATAACTAAATATATATATATATATATATATATATATATATATATATATATATATATATATATATATATATATATATATATAAAATAGGCTGTTTTAACTTATGTTTTAGAGAGATTCTAAATCTGAAGATAAAAAGCATTTTAAGTCTACCAAGAAAGCCAAAAGATGTGAAGTTTGTAGTACCACACTTCCGGATTCTTGGCAGTTGGCTCTGTGTATGGGGTGTGATAAAGCCAAAAGAGAAAATGATTCAGCTTCTATCCTCAGGGAAATATCCTTGAAGCAACAATTAGATTCAATGGAAAATGCCCAAAGGGGATTTGTAACCCATGATCAATAGTCACTTGCTACTGCACCCATTCCTAATATCAGTACAGAGCCAAGAAGGGGGGTTTCATTAGTGGGGTTAAATAATGAAACTGTTCCCTTACCCCCTATACAAATTGAAGTTACTTCAGATCCGGGGGAAGAAGGGGAAGACCCAGAGTCCTCTCAGGATTCACTGGATAAGGAAAGTCAGCCAGAGAGGGGGCATGTTAGTACAAGCTCTCTTTCTGAGGACTTAGAATTATTATTGAAAGATATTTATGATACATGGGGCATCCCGCAGGAGGAGACAACCCTTTCACAGCAGGATGAAATGTATAGAGAAGTATTGATTAAAAAATCAGAAAGCTTTTCCAATCCATTCGGTTTTAAAGGATATGGTTAAGAATGAATGGGATAACCCGGAAAGAAATTTTTTTCTGCCTAGAGCCTTAAAAAGAAAATACCCTTTTAAAGATCCCATTATGGATTTTTGGACAAAATGCCCTATAGTGGACGCACCTGTTGGTCAAATGTCTAAAACCTCAGATTTAAGTTTTGAGGACATGGGTTCACTACGTGATCCTATGGATCACAGAGGGGAGCATATTTTAAGAAGAGCTTGGGATGCTACTCTTTTTCAATTTAAACCAGCCATGGCATCAGGTGTAGTCCTGAGAAGTATGTCCAAATGGATAGACAACCTTAAAGCTCATATTGGAAATAGAGTTCCACCGCAAGATGTTATGGCCACTGTTCCTACATTATACAGAGCTATGTCTTTTCTAACTCATGCTTGTCAAGAAATCATCAGGGCCTTAGCCAGAACTTCCGCTTTAATAGCCTGTGCCCGCCGAGCAGTTTGGTTGAAAACCTGGTCTGGGGACAATAGTTCTAAAAATAGGCTATGTGCAATCCCTTTTCAAAGAGGACGCTTGTTTGGTGAAGACCTAGATAATATTCTGTCAAGGTCCACAGAATCAGGAAAGAAGTTTCCAACTAAAAAGAAGACTTACTCCTTTAGGTCAGCTAATAAGGGCAGACCACTACTAGTCAGACCCACAGAAAGGCGGACACAAAAACACTGGGTGCAATCTAGGCCACAAAGGAAATATTCCTTGGTGAACAAGGCTCCAGAAGGACCTAGGCAGCAGTCCTGACAACCCTCTTCAGGTGGGGGGTGGGGGGTGGGGGGAAGACTTTCCAGGTTTGTACCCGCTTGGAAAGACATTACCCGAGATCAGTTTGTATTAAAAACACTGTAAGGGTATCATTTAGAATTTTCTTCCCTTCCCCCATTTGCCTTCTTAGTGACAAAGTTACCAAAAGATCCCAAACAAAGGAGTGCTTTCCCATTAGTGTTGCAGGAACTCTTACAGAAAGAGGTGATAGAAATACCGTATTTTTCGCCATATAAGACGCACCGGCTTATAAGACGCACCCAGGATTTTGGGGAGGAAAATAAGAAAAATAATATTTTTAACCAAATAATAGGCAAAGTGCAGTATCCTCCAATTACAGTAATCCCCCTCCCATTCCCAATAGTCAGTGTGTCATTCCCCCTCCCCATAGGCAGAGTGGAATTCCCCCCATCCCTTTCCCATAGGCAGAGGGATCCTATTCCCCATATAGGCAATGTGGCACCCCCCTCCTATTCCCCATATAGGCAGTGTGGCACCTTCCTCCTATTTCCCATATAGGCAGTGTGGCACCTTCCTCCTATTCCCCATAGAAGCAGTGTGGCACCCTCCCCCCCCCCCCCCCCCCACCATAGGCACACAATAACATAAAAAAAAAAACTCACATGTTCATGGCGCTCCCGCGTTGAAGATGGAGGCGCGTCCCCGCTGCTGCTCCTTACTGGCAGGGCCGCGCAGACACCCGGCCCCATGAAACGCGGCGCAGGCCATGCCCACCCGTTCTATTCTACCCATCCTATTCCCCATATAGGCAGTGTGGCATTCCTCCCATTCCCCATATAGGCAATGTGGCACCCCCCTCCCATTCCCCATATAGGCAATGTGGCACCCCCCTTCTATTCCCCATATAGGCAATGTGGCACCACCCTTCTATTCCCCATATAGGCAATGTGGCACCCCCTTCTATTCCCCATATAGGCAATGTGGCACCCCCCTTCTATTCCCCATATAGGCAATGTGGCACCCCCCCTCCCATTCCCCATATAGGCAATGTGGCACCCCCCTTCTATTCCCCATATAGGCAATGTGGCACCCCCCTTCTATTCCCCATATAGGCAATGTGGCACCCCCCTATTTCTCATATAGGCAATGTGGTACCCCCTCCCATTCCCCATATAGGCAATGTGGCACCCCCCCTCCCATTCCCCATATAGGCAGTGTGGCACCCCCCCTCCCATTCCCCATATAGGTAATGTGGCACCCCCCTTCTATTCCCCATATAGGCAAAGTGGCACCCCCCTTCTATTCCCCATATAGGCAATGTGGCACCCCCCTCCTATTCCCCATATAGGCAGTGTGGCACCTTCCTCCTATTCCCCATATAGGCAGTGTGGCACCTTCCTCCTATTCCCCATAGAAGCAGTGTGGCACCCTCCCCCCCCCCCCCCCCCGTTCACCATAGGCACACAATAACATAGAAAACAAAAATAAGCTCACATGTTAATGGCGCTCGCGCGTTGAAGGTGGAGGCGCGTCCCCGCCACTGCTCCTTACTGGCAGGGCCGCGCAGACACCCGCCCCCGTGAAACGCGGCGCAGGCCACGCCCACCCGTTCTATGGAGCCGGGTGTCTGCGCGGCCCGGCCAGTAAGAAGGAGCGGCGGGGACAGGGGCAGCCGCTCCTTCCTCTCCTCCGCAACTTCTCTGCTGCCTCTTCCGGCAAGGGCAGGAGTGAACAGCCGCGTCCGTGCAGCGAGTGGGCGTTACCTGCGCCTACGCGATGCAGGCCACACCCACCTGCTGCACGGACCCAGCTGTTCACTCCTGCCCTTGCCGGAAGAGGCAGCAGCTGGAGCGCAGGTGATGATGGCGGAGCGGCAGGCGCTGCCTCCGTCTCTGCCGCTGCTATCACTGCCTCAGCAATAGCAGTGGCGGGGACGGGGACAGAGCCCACCGCTCTTCTGTCTTCTTCTGGCCTCCTGCAGTTCGGCAGGCAACGCGGGAGTGCCGGGAACGGGTGAGTAATTTTTTTTTTTTTTTTACATTTTGGGGGAAAATAAGTGCGTCTTATAGGGCGAGAAATACGGTAGTTCCACCAAGTCAATTTCTGGAGGGCTATTACTCTCATGTTTTTCTAGTGATAAAGCCGTCAGGAAAGTACAGGATGATTCTGAATCTGAAAAGATTAAACAGATTCATTTGGTACAAAAGATTCAGAATGGAGTCAATCTACTCGGTGAGGCGCACCCCGATTCAAGATGCCATGATGGCCAATCTGGATCTTCAGGATGCATATCTGCACATTCTAATTCTGGAAGCTCACCGCAAATACCTGAGGTTTGCAGTACAGCTAGGCCACATAACCTTGTATCTCCAGTACAGGGCACTTCCTTTCGGCCTGTCATCCTCCCAGAATTTTTACAAAGATACTAGCAGAGCCAATGGCCTTCCTGATGCAATTAGGAACCAACATCGTACCATACCTGGACGATCTGCTGATTCTAAGCAATTCCAGAGAGACTCTGTGGGTGCATTTGGAAAAAGCGATGAAGGTCTTAAGAAATCTGGGTTGGATAGTAAACCTGGAGAAATCCAGTCTAGTGCCCTCACAGCAGCGCAAGTTTCTGGGGTTCCTAATAGACAGTACCCATGAAAAGATAATTCTGCCAGAGGAAAAGGCTCTAAAGATAAAAAGCGAGGTGATAACATTGGTAAAAGAACCAAAAGGCATCCATGAAGGTGCTAGGGTTAATGACAGCAACAATTCCAGCAGTAAACTGGCTCAGTTACGGATGAGAACACTGCAGGGATTCCTGTTAGAAAAGTGGGACAAAAATCAAAAGTCACTGGACCAGTTAGTAAAGTTAAACTCAACGGTCCTGAGAGAACTACACTGGTGGACAGAGACCACAAATCTAACAAAAGGGAAAGAATAGACACAGACCAATCCAGTGGTATTAACCACGGATGCATGCAGCTGGGGTTGGGGCGCCCATTTAGGGGTTCACCAAGCCCAGGGAAAATGGTCAAAAGTTATTTCAAGAAGGTCCTCAAACTTCAGGGAACTTCTGGCTGTAAAACTAGCACTAAACTATTTTCAGACGGAAATATGGGGAAAGGAGATACAGGTAAGATCAGACAATGCAACGACAGTGGCTTACCTAAACCATCAAGGGGGGACAAAATCAAAGGTGCTGGCAGCACTAGTATTAGATCTGTTGATTCCCTTGCAAAGTCAAATAAAATCCCTGACGGCAGTTCATTTGAGGGTAACTCTAAACAAGCTAGCAGACTCCCTAAGTCAGGGAAAGGTGCATCAAACGGAATGGTGTCTGAAGCAAGACATATTCGATTTGATCACAAGTGTTTGGGGTCAACCTCAAATAGACCTGTTTGCAACCAAGGAGAATACCAAATGTCAAAGTTTTTTCTCCCTAGTGAAGGAGGAAGGTGCAGTAGCAATAGATGCACTTGCTCAAAATTGGAACTTTCACCTTGCCTATGCTTTTCCACCCTTCAGAATCCTGCCGCAAGTGACCTGGAAGGTGGCTCAAGAAAGAGCAAATGTGATACTCATAGCTCCATACTGGCCAAGAAGAGTGTGGTTTGCAGAATTGACCAGAATGGCGGTAAAAGGTCCTTGGAAATTGCCGGAAGTCCCAGACATCCTACATCAACAATCAATACTTCACCCAAACTTGACGAAGCTTCAAATGACAGCATGGATCCTGAAAGGGCACTTCTGAGAAAAAAGGGATGCTCAGAGTAATAGAAACGTTACTTCAAAGCCGTAAGTTAACTACAAGAAAGATTTACAGAAAGGTATGGAAAACATTTTCTTCTTTTTGTGAAGTTAACAATCTGAAGGGAAAGGATATAGCTTCAGTGCTAGAATTTCTGCAAGAAGGATTTGAAAAGGGACTTGGCAGCAAGTACCCTGAAGAGTCAAGCCTCTGCGTTATCAGTTTTCCTGGAATGTAAACTTAGACAAAATGAAATCGTTAACCATTTTTTCAAATCTATTGTACGTAAAAGGCCAGCTAAATTTAAAGGCTTTCCTACCTGGGACTTGTCGATAGTTCTAAAAGGCTTGTTGGAGCCTCCGTTTGAACCCCTAGAAGAGGTTTCAGAAAAATGGTTGTCCATGAAATTTTGTTTCTTGATAGCGATAACATCTGCAAGAAGGGTGAGTGAGCTTCAAGCACTATGTATCAAAGAACCTTATTGTGCTATACTACCAGATAAGGTAATCCTTAGACCCAATCCAATGTTTTTACCTAAAGTAGTAACTTCAGACAACAGGTCATAAGAGATAGTTCTCCTGACACTGCCTAATGCAGCTGGGAAGGAGGAAGATCTTTCGCTGCTTGATGTCAAAAGAGCACTGATTATATATTTGGAAAGATCAAAAGACTGGCGCCTAGCAGAACAAATGCTAGTAACTTTTAGTGGGAAAAATAAGGGGTCAGCAGCCTCTAAGGCTACTATTGCGAGATGGATAAAACAGACTATCGCAAAAACATATGAAATTAAGGGAGTGACGCCTCCTGAAGTTTTAGCTCACTCAACAAGGGCTATGGCCGCATCCTGGGCAGAAAGAACTGGGGCTTCTATTGATGAAATATGTAAAGCTGCCATGTGGTCTTCGCCCCACACCTTCCTTAAACACTATAGACTTGACCTACTGTCTGCAAAACATCAGTCCTTTGGAAGAAGTGTACTCCTTGCAGCATCCCATCCCTAAGGTATAATTATTTGCCTAATCCTCTCCACGTGGTCAGGCTGAAGGATGACTTGGAAAAACCTCCATTACTTACCGGTAACGTCCTTTTTAGGAATCCTTCAGCTTGACCGCTGATTACCCGCCGAGTAGTCAAGGGTTGGAGTACGGTTACTGTTCTATAACTGAAGTGGGGAGGAAGGGGTGGGGCTTTAAAACTCTGTTCCTTTTTTGTGTTTCCTCCCAGGGGGTGGAGCATAATCTCTCCAAGTGGTCAAGCTGAAGGATTCCTAAAAAGGACGTTACCGGTAAGTAACGGAGGTTTTTATATATACACTGTGTTTATCAAAACTCCAATCTCGAAAAAGGTGAGATACGGCAGATCTCAAAGCTTCCTGCAAATATGAGCCTAATGCAGAAGTTTCCCCCCCCCCCCCACACCTCAAGGGCGGGGGCATCCCTTCATGCCTGAGCCGGCTTCGAAGGGGATCTGGCTTTGTTCAGCCAGACACCTGTTGCCTTAATTTGGAACTTTGGGACAGAAGAGAATCTTTTTTTTTTTTCCTTTTTGGAATAAGACAAAGAGGCCGAACTTCTAGCCGGAACCTCGGAGTATTAGAGGCCCTGCGGAAGCAGTATTAGACTTCGGCTTTTGTAGCAGATTAGATCATTTACCACTAGTAACATGCTTTACCATGTCAACCAAGCCTTCCCAACAGACGCCCCCCTTAAAAAGGGTCCTGTCATATTCCTTTTAGAGGCTATGTCAGCTGGCCATTGCTTAAGCCATAAAGCATGCCTTAAGGCGACCACCAGACCTCTGGCACTTAACCACATCAAATCCTCCATAGCCAGGAACACTACCTGTTGGAGTCAAACTAATCTTGAACAACTGGGAGCATGGCTTCAATGAATGACCCAAGAGTCAGACACCAGATGCTCCCAAAATTCTATAAATGTAGCACCGGCCGGCCCAAGGCCGACCCCATAAAAGATAAGCACGACATGCCACCTGATCCACGCATTTATCCGCTGGATACTTTGGAGAAGCACCTATCAGAGGATGGCAAAACGAAAATCTTAAGAGACCTGGCACCACAGGAGGGTAAGACCATAATTCAATCTGATCTGGAGGAAAGAGATACATAGAATCTAGTACTTTAGGCATGGCCGGAAGACAACCTGACTTCTGCCATTCCCTATTGATCAGATTATAATAATGCATATGCTCCGCAAAATCCTCCAGAAATGGAGGAAATCAACCATTCATCCAACTTCTCCTTAACCGGACACCCCGGTAGTAGAGAACTCTCCAACAGATAACTTCCTGGGAGACCATGGCAGACAATATCCTCTTCCACTCAAAGGAAAAAATCTTTTCTTTTAAAATATTTTTAGTAGCCAATACTCCATTATGACACTCTATAGGTTTAGGACCACTTGAGGGCTGCCGACAGAGTTTAAAGACTCAGAAGGAGACTATGGCAGCCACAATATCCTCTTCAAATTGGAGGAAAAAAATATTTTCTTTAAAACCTTTTTAGTAGTCAATACTCCATGATGACTCTATAGGTTTAAGACCACTTGAGGGCTGCTGACAGTTTACAGACTCCGAAGGAGCCTATGGCAGCCACAATATACTCAAAAGGATTTCTTTTTTCTCTTTTTTGTTTTCAAAAAACCTTCTTAGTAACCGGTACGATTCACATCACGGTCCGCATGAAAACTGCCAAGGGGTTTCTCAGAAAGCACCGGCGATAAGGGTCAGAGCTCCCTATCCACTACAACCGTGGCATAATCCCTTCGCACCGTGCTATCCTCATCCAGTGCCACTGCATGCAACTGGATATGGGGTAAATCTGATAAAGACCAGATGACTACCCCCGATGCCTCCGCCATGGTGAATTTAATAATACTAGTCTATGACCCTGGGGATCTGAGACCAAGTATATATAGGTTCTCGACAGTCACAAAACTACTGCGAGTCCTTGAGGGTAGACCACCATATAAAATTATATATTACAATATGAATTATATATTACCTTGCCCTTTCCCAAGCAATAATAAATAAAAAAACCTACCAAAAGGTTTAGGTCCACTTGAGGGTGGCCGTGCAGCAGCTCAGAGCAGCCCATTTGCTGGCCAACTACCCCAGAAATTATGTGCAGCCAAAGGGGAATTGCGATCTCTGGCGATGCTAGGCACCTTGCCTAGCCGAAAACGCACCCCGTCGCGGAGGAGAACCGGCCACTTCAGCGGAGCTGGTGACTTCGCCAAGCCGAATATCTTCCAGCGTCCCCGGCTAGAGAAAAAGCGCAGTACCACTGAAAAGAACCGGAGATCTCAGCGGAGCTAGCTGCTACGCTAAGCCGAAAATCTTTCCACAGAGGCGGAGAGACAAAGCGCTCTGCACCCGGTATTCGGAACTTCGCCAAGCCGAAAATCTTTCCACAGAGGCGGATGGACGAAGCGCTCTGCGCCCAGTACTCGGTACTTCGCCAAGCCGAAAATCTTTCCACAGAGGTGGACGGAGGAAGCGCGCTGCGCCCGGTACTCGGAACTTTGCCAAGCCGAAAATCTTTCCACAGAGGCAGGCGGAGGAAGCGCTCTGGGCCCGATACTCGGAACTTCGCCAAGCCGAAAATCTTTCCATGGCGACGGACTATTTCCTCGTTGCAGCTTTAGCTCTGCCCCCTAAAAAAGCGCACATTTTGAATTTTTCAACCAGAGAACAAAGAAACACATGGGAAAGAGCAATAAAAAACAATAAGAGGGAAAATCATTCCCTTGGTCACCCCCAATCAGGCTCACCAGACAAAAACCTGTGGCTGCTTATACTTTTCAATGAAAGCCTTCAACCAGAGTGCCAAAGCACTACAAAGCGCACACTGGACCCTGCGCTTACCTTACCATCTTGATCCGGATACAGTTTTACGGAACTTCGCCAAACCGAAAACTGAGGAGGCATAATGGGTCAATCCAGATCAGAGCAGCATGAGGGACCTAGAAGACAGACAGGGTCTTGCCCCCGCTTAAATGTATAATCTGAGAAACAAAAAAAGTAAATGGAAGGAGTCTAGAGAGCCATGCAGTTATCCCAACTGCAAGAATGAAACTGGAATCTAGGTGGTCAGCCGGAAGGATATAGGCCGGGAGGCGGAGCCACGCTTTAGTCTTGCAGTCACGCCCCTTCGGGCAGGAGTTACCCAATCGTATTGAATAAAGGACGGCCTGGAATGGATTGGAAGAAAAATAAAGCTTGTGGGCAGGGAGGGACACATACAAAAATACCATTTTGTGAGTACTCACCTGAAAAATGGATATTGTTGGTGTGCCACACACCCCGCTTCACTTAAATATTCATCCATTATCGGGTTAATCCACCGCCAGGTGACGTAGTGCAGAGAGGAAGTCTTGTAACGAGCCCCCTTCCGGCCTATATATACCTGGTACCTCCCTTCAATCACCAGTATATTTAAAAAGCAGAAAGACAAGGTACCAGTATTCCACCGGTAACCTCAAAAATCAATTTTGATATAAATAAAAAAGGGCTTCACCATATAAATGCTTCGGTAATACCGAAAAGGGTGGGGGTGAAGCGGGGTGTGTGGCACACCAACAATATCCATTTTTCAGGCGAGTACTCACAAAATGGTATTATTCTTGGTGTGCCACACACCCCGCTTCACTTCTTAAATATTCATCCATTATTGGGACATCCAAAAGCAGTGTCCACAAGGGAAGGGCATCTCAAGGCCAGGTGAAGTATAGCATGACTGCAGTCTGCAGAACTTTGCGGCCAAAAACAGCATCCGCTGAGGCCCGCACATCAACTTTGTAAAACTTAGAAAAAGTGTGAACAGAAGACCAAGTGGCGGCCTTACAAACCTGTTCCACAGAAGCTTGGTGCTGAAATGCCCAAGACGCCCCAACAGCGCGAGTGGAATGAGCAGTAATACGAAAAGGGGGAACTCTTCCCTTAGCAGAATAGGCCGCAGTAACGGCCTGACGTATCCACTTGCTAATGGCAGATTTGGCTGGTGCCAAACCCTTCTTAGGCCCATGGGGCACAACAAAAAAGGAATCTGTCCTACGAAAAGGAGACGTGATAATCAAGTAGTACTTAACACTACATCCAAACAATGCAAAATCCTCTCTGTCATTCTTAGGATTAGGACACAAGGAGGGAAGAACAATATCTTGGTTGAAATGAAAAGCAGAAACAACCTTAGGAAGAAAGTCTGGCTTGAGCCGAAAGACCACTTTATCCTGATGCCTCTCAAAGTAAGGCGCCTGGATAGTTAAGGCCGCCAACTCTGAGACACGCCGGACAGAAGTGATAGCTACCAAGAAGACAATCTTCTGAGTCAGGGTAGACAAAGCAATATCTGGCAAAGGCTCAAAAGGAGGAGCCTGAAAAGCAGAAAGAACCAAATTCAAATCCCAAACAGGGAGTAATGGTTTCCTGGGAGGCCGCACATGCGTAACCCCCTGGAAAAAAGTTTTAACTAAAGGTTTATGCGCAACACGCTTCTGAAAAAAGATAGATAAGGCAGAGACCTGCCCTTTCAATGTACTTAGCTGGAGACCAGAGTCCAGCCCCGATTGTAAAAACTCCAGAATCGTGGAGAGCGAAAAGACCCTACAAGGAAAAGATCTTATCTCACACCAAGCGATATAGGCTTTCCAAGTCCTATAGTAGGTGATGGAAGAAGACTTCTTCCGGGCACTGATCAAAGTCTTAATGACTGAATCAGAAAGACCCTCCTCCTTCAGGATGGAGGTTTCAGCAGCCAGGCCATCAAACCCAGCGCTGGTAAATTGGGGTAACCCAATTGACCCTGAGTGCGCAGACCGGGCCGAAGAGGCAGAACGAACTGGTCCACTGCCAGCCGAACAATATCTGCGAACCTTACTCGTCTTGGCCACCTTGGGGCCACGAGAACGGCGTACACCTTTTTCAGAGCCAAATTCTGAAGAACCCTGCCCAGCATGGGCAACGGAGGAAACAGGTATAGAAATCCCAGAGCTCCCCAGTTCAGGGACATAGCGTCCACTGCCAGAGCCAGAGGACCCTGGGAGAGCGACACGAAGTTCGGGAGTCTGTGATAGTGGTGAGGGGCCAACAGGTCCACCTCCGGGGTCTCCCATTGGAGACACAGTAAGCGAACCACCCGAGGATGGAGAGCCTATTCTTCCAGACGGGGAGAGCCCTTGCTCAACCGGCCCGCTACCTGTTTCATCAACTCTGGAACGTAAACCGCCAAGAGACAGGGAACATGGAACACTGCCCAGGTCCGGATCAGGGACACTTCTCTGAGAGTACTCAAGACTGCGCGTCCTTCCCTGAAGACCGACGTAAGCAACCGCTGATCGATTGTTTGAACACATCTGGACCAGAAGGCCCAGCACGTACTGAGTCAGGAGAGCAAGCACCTGATAGATGTTTCTCAGTTTCAGAATATTGATGGGTAAGTGGGGCCTTTAAGGTCTCCACTGCCCCTGAAACCGCAGCTCCTTCCAGAATCTGCCCCATCCCGACAGACTGGAGTCCGTGGTGACAATTTTCCAAAGGGGGGTCAGGAAAGGCCTGCCCTACACAAGATTGGTCGAGACCAACCACCACAGGAGGGACTGCCGTACACGGGAGGACAACTGGAAGGACTGATCCAGCGACTGAGGTTGCTGGTCCTAACACGCTAACAGAAATAGCTGAAGCGTTCGTGTGAATTTGGGCAAAAGAAAGACACACTCCGTCTTGATGAGAGTTCAGGCCGGGATGAACTGACCCATGAACGGACCGTGAAGGAGGGTGAGACTCGAATTCCAGGTCGTAACCGGGCGACACTACCTCCTGGATCCATCTGCCTGGAACCACTTGGTTCCAATGGTAGAAGTGTCGCAATAGTCCCCCCACCCGCACGGGTGAGGGCAGCCCCTCATTGCTGAGTGAGCTTATCAGCAGGTTTGGGCTTGGTGCCCCAGGACTGAGTGGGCCGGCCACGGCCCCTCCCCCGAGTCCAACCTGCGCCACTGGTAGCGGGAAAGGACGCACCCCTGCCCGCTCTGAATCCTCGAAAAGGAAGGCCTACCGGAACTTGTCCCCTTGAAGGGACCACGAGGCCTCTTGCGTAGTGGCATCTTACCACCCTTTGCGACTGAATCAATTTTCTCCCCAAACAGACCCAACCCCAAAAAGGGGAGAGCTGTGAGCACCTTCTTGGAAGCCGTGTCTGCTGACCACTGACGCAGCCATACTGACCTGCGAATAGCCACCAGCATAGCTGCTGCCTTGCTACTCATAGTCAGCGCATCGTCCTGAGCAGCCAGGACATAAGCCACAAAAGATTCACACTGCTTAAGCGCAGTGAACTGTTTGCAAGCGGGATTAAGATCCTCATATAGCCCCTGAATTAAGGACTTAATTGCCAATAGAAGAAGGGCTGAAACACATACCGGGCGCAACGCTGACCCGGAATAGATAAAACCATGTCGAGCGTATTGGTCAATCCGACGATCTTCCCCATCTTTAGGGACAGTGGTCTCAGCAGATTGTACCATAGCCGAGCTGGAGAGCCCCAGTACAGGGGTATCGACGTCAGGAGGGACAGACCAAAGCTTCACCAATTCTGGTGGAAAAGGATAACGCTTTTTCCAACTGGAAGAAATTCCAGATAACCGCGTGGGATGTTCCCATTCCTTAAGAACCACCCTCTCAAAGTGGTGTTGTCTAGGAAAAACCAAACTCGGCTGAGGCTCTTTAAACAACTGACCCTTTGGCGGGGCGGCCGCCTCAGGCGTATCTAAACTCAAAATTTTAAACATTTGAGCCAGAATGGAGGGGGTGTCAAAAACAACCCCCTCTGACCAATCACCAATCTCATCAGCCACAAGCTGACCTGTCGGCTCATCTGACTCCGACGGGAATTCATCCTCGTCCGGGGATCCATCGGACCATTCCACAGGTTCACAAAACTGGTCCTGTGGAGCCGAAGGTGCCGGAGTCAGGTGCCTTTGTTTTGAAGCGGCCTTTAACGCTGCTTTAACGGGCATTTCTTTCCGGGGGCTGGGCTGTGCTGCCGCCTCGGAATGCGAATCCCCACTTTTGACAGTGTCATGCGGGTTCCGGAATAGGGAGGGAGAGGTAGGAGATGATGAAGGATGCGATGGCCCCGCAGCCGAAGCAACGGATTGGCGTGCAATAGTCTGTTTTGCACAAGGGATGCAAATAAAGACATCAGCTGGGAGTGGAACCCCACAACCTACGCACCCCCCGAACGGCTCAGCAGAACCGTTTCCGGAAATTACGGAAGCCTCCATATGGTGATTTATGGTATTCGCAATATTGGGACTTTTAAGGCATAAGCCAACCCGGGATGCCCCTTTATTAGTAATGTCCCGGAAGGGAGGATTTTTTTTTTTTTTTTTAATATTATTTATTTTTTTAAGTTAAGGTCCCTTTTAATAAACTATATACATATATATATATATATATATATATACACACATATATATATACATACATATATACATACATACATACATACATACATACATACATACATATACACATACATATATATATATATATATATTTATATATATAGTCTATGTATATATACATTAAATAGATATCCCAATAATTAGCCAGGCACATAGAGCCAGAGGGCCACCATAAGCAGGGATCCCAGGATCTGCAAGGAAAAGAAAAACCATCAGATCCTCACATGTGTATAAAGAAACATATAAGCATGTCACCAAAGTGCCCTTACCAAATCACGCCCCCCTTAATACAAAGTGACTCCCCACTATATTACTGCAAGGAAATGCATTCCCCATTTAACGGCCCCAACGGGTGGGGCCGCTTACCTGGTCAGCGAAGGCAGCAGCCGGAACAAGACTGCAGCCAGCACGGAAGACAAAGTGCGGCCGTGCGCCCACGCGACTTCCTGCATTTGAAGGAAGCAAACGCTGGGCCCGCCGCAAGACGCCGCATGACGTCGGCGCCGCGCCCCCGACGCCGCGTCAGCGGGACCCGCCCCCCCCTACGCCGATCAGCTGGAAATCACTCTCAGCTGGGCCACTACACGTGCGCCCAGGCGGCGGAGGGGGGAGGGTAAAGACCGCATGGCGCTGCCTAATGAATATAAAAATGCCAGGCGGGGAGAGGGGAGAGGAGAGGGGGTAGGGGGCCACAAAGCAACAGTCTGCAAAGAAAAGTGGCCAGCCCCTACCCAGCGCAGCCTGCCCTTCAAGCAGACCAAAAGTATACACATGTTGAATACAGTGAATGCATAATCATGAACACACACACATGTTGAAATGAAGCGATACAAGTGAAACACACATACTAAAAGCACACCCTCACACCCCCCCCCCCCCCATAGTGAAGGGACCGTAACAGGAGAGAAAGGGGCTACGGGGACCCTCGGGACAGGGGCATCCCATTTCCGGATCACCATGTCGGATAGCCGCATTGCCCCACGCATGAGGTCGAGCGGTAGGAGATAAGCTCCTAGGCACTTAAAGTGCCATCTACCATTTGCCCGGTGAGCAGCCTAGGCTGGGAGGCTTCCATTCCACCATAAAAGGTATACAAACTCAAACCGGGCAGAAATAGACCAAAAGGGGGGGTGGCGGGGTAAGAATACCCCGGCCTACCTGTAAGCAGGAGACTTCCATTTTCTGACTTGTCAGCAAGCAGAGAAAAAATACTGGTGATTGAAGGGAGGTACCAGGTATATATAGGCCGGAAGGGGGCTCGTTACAAGACTTCCTCTCTGCACTACGTCACCTGGCGGTGGATTAACCCAATAATGGATGAATATTTAAGAAGTGAAGCGGGGTGTGTGGCACACCAAGAATATATTTTTTTTAATATATATATCCGCCCAGAGGATTCCTTCTGTACAAGGGGCAGAACCTGTCCTGCCCAAATAGGGCCGCCCGGCTCACTATCCCCTGATGCCTCCATTATGGTGATTAAGAATAGTAATATTCAATAAGGCTACTAGATGCTAACGGCCTAAGCACCCTCTAATTAATAAGGGGGATCGGGAGGAACCACAACCCTCAACCTTAGCCTACGATCTAAACAAAAAGAGAGAAAGAGCAACTACCTTAAAAGCCCCATGTCAACCTTAACATAGAAGACATATGGCATATGTGCAACAATAATCAAAAGAGGGACTCAACACAGACACCGAAAAGAGAGATCACCGCCAGCATCCACAGCAGGGAAGACCTGAGCACCTGTCTCCCAGCACAGCAGCAGTGCCTTCTGGAAGGATCCTCTGGGGGGCAGCACCGTCGTGACGTCAGCTACACGCCGCCCCCCCCCCCCCCCCCCCCCAGCTGCGCATCAGCAGAGAAATAAGAAAAACGCCGCCTATCATGGCGGCGGCCCCTCTAGCATCCACTCCCCCCCCCCCCCCGTCTCTTATCTTAGCCAGAGCCGCACACGCCGGTGTGGAGGAGGCCCACGGGGCGCGACTGGCGCGAGAAGCACGCGCCCTGGGCACACCGACGGGGGAACGCAGGGAGGTGAGTAAGAAAATCAGAGACCGCTCCTCGCTGCCTGTCAGTGAGGAGCGCAATGTGACAAGTCACACCAAACATGCATGCACACACATATAATAAAGCAGTGGCCAGGGAGGGACATATATAAGAAGATACATATTAGTGGTTCCCCATCAGGCTCACCATAAGCCTGTGGCCGGCTACCTTCTAGCATAAGGTCTGCGGCCCAGAGCCTGAGCTCTGCCGAACACCACAGACCCCGGCGTTCACCCTACCGTCACGGATCCCGTAGCAGCCAAGGGCTGGGAAGCAGGAATGGGTCAGAAGGGATCCATGGAAATAGAGTCCGCAGCGGCCGACGGGCTAGGTGGCCCCGCTCTGCTGCCAAAATCTGAGAGAGTGCCAACGTTCTTATGCAGTCAAACTGCAAGATGAACAACTGGGTAATGATAGAGGGACAGCTGCCTTTATAGGGGGCTGGGAGGAGCTACATCTTTGATCTTGCAGTCAAGAGCCCCCTAGGGGCGAACACCCAGTCATAAGGATATTGGGACGGCCTGGACTGGATGTAGGGAAAAGCATACATTTTAATGTACATTCAAGCCATTAAAAGGGTAGCTAAACCCCTTTCAGCTGGACTCCAGTGGTGGCCACTTCCCTCCCCCCCAGGACATTCTGATTTGGGATGCTCCGCTGTGCGGATTGCCCAAAAGAGGAACTCAAATCTTCCAGGGCTTACACACATTTTTGGTTTGCATCCGCATTCCAAACTTGCCTCGCACTTGACTAGCAGAGGCACGCTCCAGCGCCCAGCAATTTAGATAGATGAGAACAGGAATGCGCCTCAGACTAGAAAGAAACCCAAAATGTGGTCAGCGGGCTTGTTAAGTTAGTCGGCACATTTGAGCAGCCAATTGGCAATCTAAAATCTGCCGACTGGGCAACACTACAGCAGCATTTTTTTTTTTAACCAGCCGCTACAGAAGCATCGTCTGATGCATTTGGGCATTTTTTTTTGTGGGGGGGGGGGGGGAGCTACAGCAATTAAAAGTGGAACAAAATTTTCCATCCATAAACAATCTGATTGTAAAAAAAACATTTTATACTTACATCAGTGTTTGCTGACATGGAGAGGTCACGATGAGTTCTCTCTTTGTGGGTAGTACCTTGCTGGACATGAACAGAGAAAAATTTATTATGACACAAAGCTTTTCCATTAAACTTTATTTAAAAAAAAAAAAAGCCTAGTCATGCATCACAGGTATCAGGCAACATATTCTGTAGATGAATGTAAATAACTCAAAATGTAGCATGCATGAAAATGTATCGACAGTTTGAGATCCCAGACGATCGAACCTTTTTTTTTTTTTTCTTATAAAGCCTTTAGTCTTTTCCTAATTCCTATAAACTGCGCTTGGCCATACACATTACTTGCCCAGGGCACCTGACTAGCCCTACATTTTTACAGCAGCAGGGCACACCCCCTCAAACATACAGTCATTGTATGTAATCAAAAAACGTCTTATGTACTCCTACATATAGAAGCATTAAAACTATATATCACCATACAGTCCACTCCAACATTTGCCATGATGCAGGCTTCATCCCATGCCACACAAATTATAATTATCCACAACAGATTGATCTAATGTGCTAGATATTTTCATATAAGCAACCACACCTTCCAAAAAACCTAGCACCATACATGTATTATTGTAGTAATAACAAGACCCATTGGATTTACAAAACCAATATCGGGCATGGTTAAGCAGTTAGAACTTTTTGTATAAAATACTCTTGGCTCTTGCAAGCTTCCACTTTTAAAGAGTTGCGGTTGTGGCAATATCACTATAGTTAGGTTTCTCCCCTGAAAAACCATCCAAATGGGCTCGCCTGAAACACCAAGATGACAAATGTACAGCTACCTTGGCTGATCTGTTCACAAATGCCTGCTAAATTAGGGGTGAGGATGCCGTTGGGCTGGGAGAGAAGGTTAGTGTACTGGGCGACCTGGGGGGGTTCATAGAGCGGGACATCCATATTCTGGATGCCTGGGGGGGGGGTTGAGGTAGGAATCTAGCGGCCCTGCTTTAAAGTGGTCTTTGGTCTAGACTTTAAAGCAAACAAGATTCCAACATGCCCAACAAAAAAGAAAAAAAAACTGCTCAAGCCTAGAAAACATTTAAACAATACAAAATGAAATTAAAAAAAGTTACTTACAGGGCTTGGCAATTCCCTTTGACTTTTCATACTGTGCAAACTTCCAATCTCTGTTTGGGAGCTGGAGTGTGAAAGACCCTCAAAATAAGGCCTAAGAAGAAACACAGGACATTGAAAGTGTAAAGTAACTAGTCAAATAATTGTTAGACGTCATTACAAACCTCTGAAAAATGTTATGTTCCTATATTACAAACCTACTTTATTTAAAAAAAAAAAAAATTTTCCGGAACTTTTTTTTCCTACTGCCAAGTTTCGTGACTTTCAGAGTCAGCAGAAATCACTATAAATGGTATGCACAGAACTGGCACTTATGTATGGCGAGGGATTGTGTTGTGTGTGTCTAAAGATACAGCACTGCACGGAACTCTGTGAGCAGACACATACTGCACACAATCCTCCTGTTAGGCAATATAGGCCTGAAACTTTTTTTAATTCAAAAAAAAAAAAAAACAAAAAAAAGTGTCTGGCCTGTAATGCCTGACAGAAGCAGCATGGGCAGCAAGTACAGAAGGAAAGTAGAAGCATATTGGTGAAGAGTTTCTTTTTCTAAGGTCTATAAAGCAAAGGAAATTTGTGTACTCTCGTCCTTTTCCATTCCAGAAATCGAGAGAAAACCAGCACTCCAGTAATAAGCAAAAGTAGAACTGTATTGGTACAGTATGCAGTGAGCAAATTTCAATCCAATCCAACGTTTCGGGGGTTACAGCAGGCCCCCTTCATCAGGGTCAACAAACAACAAGTGGCACACAAGCACAGCACATTATATACACAAGAGTAACTAATAACAGAGTATGATTAGCCCACCTGACGTCAGAATGATGTCACAGCGGTACCGCTGTCTGGGCCGACAGCTGCGTAATGCAAAAAACACATAATGAAAATAAATATAAAGACACTATCAATAATACTCACTGGCAGGGCCACCCAGGTAGAAACCGCAGTGCTGCACTGCTTAGACGGCAGCATCGGCGGGTAACACACTCACGGTGTCAGGCCGGTTGCTAGGTAACCAGCCTGTCACCGGCCTCCAATGAGAGGAGGCGGAAATGACATCACAGTGAGGGCAGTGAGGCCCTCACGCTGTGGTGTCCGCCCTGAGAAGCCTGACAGGCTCCGGGCGCGGAGTCTGTCATTGCAGATAGACAGAAGTGTGAACCTACGGGAGAGCCCTGTACAGGAGAGGCTAAGGGCAAAACATATGATACGAATACATGTTAATAAATGTTGAATCAGTAAATAATAAGTGGGACCCCCGGCATGACCTGTACAAATAAGCAACAGAGCACAAATAAGCAAAAGAGCCTAAATAGGGGAATATACAAAGTGTTGCTAAGTGTGGCAAGAGACCCAGCCACTGTGAGTCACATTATAATGAAGTATGGTCCGCTGAGAAGCGGGGGTATTAGGAGAGGTCGCAAGGGGCCAGGTCGCCGGGGGCAACGGCTGTGGTGCTGTGAGTAGAGGCCAAGGAAAGTGAGGAATTAGAAGAAGGGTAAGAGAGAAATAATAATCAGGGAAAAATTAGCTAGGGTGTGTAGGGGCAGGGAGAGAAACAAAGAATGAAGAAAAGGGAGATTAAAGAGAGACTAGACCAGGGTAGAAGCATGGAAGAGAGGCAGGATGGGAAAAGGGAGGGAAGTAATGGTCAGGGAAGACTAACTAGGGTGATGGGTGTGTGGGGGCAGAGAGGAACAAAAGGACGGAGGAGAAGGAGGGTAATGAGGGACTAAACCTGGGTAAAAGTAAGGATGAAAGGCAGGATGGAGGAAACGGAGGGTAAAGAGGGAGTAAGATAAAAGTCAGGGAGAGAGGCAGCAGATAAGACCAATGGTTATCTCTCTTCTAAGAAGCTATGAAAGCCAAATGAGGTATTCAATCCGCGTGGTGTCACGGTATCCATTTTGTGAATCCAGAATGTCTCTTTCTGTAAAAGGAGTTGTTCACGATCACCGCCGCAGTGAGGTTTGGGGACTCTATCAACTACCATTCCCCTAAGTTCGTGGACCTGGTGTTTCTTGAGTAAAAAGTGTACCGCCACAGGTTTGTCTGATTCGGTATTTTCATCGCGCTCAGCTTTTTCTTTCAGAACCTTAATGTCGCTCCTATGTTTTTGAAAACGACGTTTAAAGGGGCCCACTGTCTTACCGACATATACCAATCCGCAGGGACACTTCAGAATGTATATGCAAAAGTCGGTGTTGCAATTAAAATAGTCCCGATCTTAAAGCGGTAGCCTGTATGTGGGTGTGTGAAAGATTCCCCTGTGATCAGGGAGTTACAGATGTTGCAGTTAAAACATCTGTAACAGCCTCGTTTGGTAGACAGTGGCCGCGGTTCAATTCTGTATTTCTCTATGGGGTCAGCCCGTACCAGCAGGTCTCTCAGGTTCCGACTTCTCTGATATACCCTGAGGGGTGGCTTCTTCAGGGCCGGTGACAAACTAGGGTCGGCCATGAGTATATTAGGATGCCTGCGACAGATTTTTTCAATCTTAGGTGAGACCACATTAAAGGTCTGGGTAAATGGTACGCAGTCAGTCCTCTTGATAGGTTTATCCTTGAAGATATCTTTAGCTTTCTGTAGGGCCATGTCTATGACTGATACGGGATACCCCCTTACGCGGAATTTGTCGTACATCATTTGTAATTGTTCCATCCGGGCTTGTTCATCTGAGTTAATTCTGAGAACCCTCAAAAACAGATAGGAATATTATCAAGAAGGTGCTTAGGATGTGCACTCTCATACCTCAGTAGAGTATTCCTGTCAGTCGGTTTACTGAACAAGCTAGTAGAGATAGGGCCATGACCCGTCCTTGTTAATGCCACATCCAAAAAGGTGACGTGCTCACCCGAGATCTCAGGGTTAAATTGTATAGAGGAAAAGATCGAATTAATGTCAGTGATGAACTGTAGCAGTGATGAATAATCTCCTTTCCAAAATACCATCACATCATCTATATAGCACCCCCAAAACACAACGTAGTTCTGAAAGAGTTCTGAGGGATATATTTCATTTTCTTCCAAGAATCCTACAAAAAGGTTGGCGAAAGATGGCGCCACCGCACTGCTCATAGCCACGCCCCTTATTTGTCGGTAGAAAGTATTCTCGAACTTGAAAAAATTGCCATTAAGCACCAGTTCAAGTCCATTCAGGATATATTCAGTCGGGATACCCACCGGGTCCCGTTGCAGGAAAAAACGGGTGGCTGTGATCCCATCGGCGCTGGGTATATTAGTGTATAAGGATGTAATGTCCATCGTGACCATATATGTAATATCTTGTGTGGGGACATCCTATAGTTTCAAAAGGAAGTCACCCGTATCCTTTAAATAAGAGGGTAATTGCCTCACATGTGGTTGTAGTAGCGTATCGAGCCATTGTGCCAAAGGTTGTGTTGCAGAGTTAGTTCCCGCCACGATGGGACGGTACTTCAAGGGATCAAACCCTTTATGGATTTTAGGTAATCCATAGATGACTGGAGTGATAGGATGTTCCATTATTAGGAACTTTGCAGTGTCATTTGATATCCAGCCATTCGCTAGTCCCATATCGACATATGATCGGACCTTAGCTTGTACCTGGTGCATCGGGTTAAGTGATAACGGTTGATAACTCTCATCATCCCTAAGCAGATCCTCAATGCCTCTTTTATAATCACAATAGTCCAATACTACAATGGCACCACCCTTGTCGGCCGGTGGTTGTTTGTTGACCCTGATGTAACCCCCGAAACGTTGGATTGGATTGAAATTTGCTCACTGCATACTGTACCAATACAGTTCTACTTTTGCTTATTACTGGAGTGCTGGTTTTCTCTCGATTTCTGGATTTGCGGCGTCACCGCTAACCATGCACCCCCCTTCCTACGCTCGATTGGTGTGCGGCGGCATACGACATACTTTTCCATTCCAGGGCACCACCAGTAACAATGCATGCAATGTCCCAAAGCAGTACCCCCAATAAGGGTGGGACCGTGCAAGAACAGCCAGCCAACAGCTGCAACCTAAGCAAGAACAATGGCACAGACACCTCAAGCTTAGACCCCTGGAGAGGGGTTTACCACCGTCTGCATCAGCAAATGCCCTTACATCAAGTGGGGACAACCAAGTCTCCGCCTTGCAGACCTGTCCTGCCAACGCCTGGTGGAAAGCCCAAGACTCGACAATCGCCCCGGGGGAGTGAGCAGGGACCTGGAAGGGCACCTCCATTTCCTTGCAGGCTTAGGCTTGTATGACCGCCTGCCTGATTCATCTGCTAAAAGTGGACCTGGCAGCTGGCAGTCCCCTCCTTGGTCCTCTTGGGATCAAGAACAAGACATTCGTCTTATGTACCTCTCTAGTAGCGGTCAAGTAATACTTTAATGCCATGACCACATCGAGGGAATGAAGGAGTCGCTCCTTATGGCGAGTGGGACGTAAGACGGAAAGAAGAGACTTAGGGCAAAAAATCCGGCTTCACATGAAACACCGCCTTCATGCAACACCAAAAAGCGTGATCTGATCAAAAGTGCTGCCAGCTGGATACCCGCTGGATAGAGGTGATCGCTACAAGAAAAGCCACCTTCAACGTGAGCGTCATCAGGGAACCTTCCGCCATGGGTTCAAAGGGGGCCCCCTGAAGGACCAGCTGGAGATCCCAGAGCGGGACTATTGACCGCTGTGAAGGCCGAACATGTGCAGCACCCTGCATTAAAATACAGACTAATCTGCGATCAACCATTGGAAAAAAAAATGGCCTCCGCACCTTCGGTACTCCCCACCGGTCACAGGGGGATTGAAACATGTCCTGGTGAAGGGACCATTCCCCCTGGTCCGCCATCTCCCTGCTCAAATAATTGGCCTGCAGATTCTCCACGCCCCGAAATATGAACTGCTGAACGTGAATTTCTGTCCACCTCATGATGCGACTCACTTCCTGGATCGCCTGCCAGCTCCTGGTGGATGATTTAGGTTTGCCACAGCTGTGAAATTGTCCAACAGTACCCTGACCGGAAGGCCTCAGAGCTGGGCAGACCAATGCCTGAGAACTAGCAGAATTGCCCTTAGTTCCAACACATTAAGACTGCGCTCCCGATGGTCCCAGAGACCCTGAACAGGTCTAGTTGTCCAGAACATCCGTCAGGAAGGACCGACCCAGTGCCAACGACTGCCATTCCAGCCAACAATTCAGGGATCGCCAGGCATTGTCTGTCAATATGAAGCAACACTCCAATGTCTGCACAGTCCTGCGCCGTTCCCCAACTCATCAAGAAAAAGTTATAGCATTTTGAATTTGTTCCGGAGCTGAAGAGATCTATCTCTGGTTTGCCCCACCTGCTTATATTTAATAGATCTGTGGATTTAGGCTTCACTCTGACTGCTTGACCTGCTTAGAAAATCCGCTATGGAGTTTAGCGATCCCTTTAAGTGGACTGCTGACAGGGACCGGATCCAGAGATGTAAATAAATAACCTACGGGTGTCATGTTATCCAGATTCAGTCAGACGTCTTTTTTTTTTTTTTTTTTTAAAGGGGTTCCTGTACCACTTTTAACTCTCTGAAATTTGAGCATCTGTGCCTTAATATTCTGTACCAGATACCCTGTATGTGGTGGGAGTCTAGGCGTGCTCCACACCCCCAACCATCCTGCCTGCAGGATTGAGGGATCCATCCATCTCCAGAGAGAATTCTTGATTCCCACTGGCAGGGTAATTGTCTGCTCCAGAGAATCTGGAGAGTGATGCCAGGTCTAAATGAGAAAACCCTGTAGTGGCCTGGAGTGCAGCTGCACCCATATGATGACCGGGATGGTGGTGGTCATTAACCCCAAGATTGATCAGATCCTTCTGAAGAAGACCCAATGCCTGAGAACTAGCAGAATTGCCCTCAGTTCCAAAACATTGATTGGAAGACTGCACTCCTGCTGGTCCCAGAGACCCTGAACAGTCTAGTTGTCCAGAACATCCGTCAAGAAGGACCGACACTCTGCCAGCGACTATGCGACAACGATTCAGGGATCGCCAGGCATTGTCTGTCAATATGGCGGTCCAATGTCTGCATCAACAGTCCTGCGTCATTTCAATAGGAGCAGCATTTGTAGATGCCTGGGTTGGAACTGGGCATACCGAACTGCCTAAATGGTAGACACAATCAGGCCAAGGAGACACATGCCCTGCCTGGAATGTTCGTCTGTCAGCAGCGACCTCACCGCCTCCTGAAGAGCCTTGCACCGGTAGAAGGACCAGTACACTTCAAATATCCAGTGTCATACCTAGATAGCCCGCCACCATGGAGAAAAACACCTGGGACTTAGGAGTAGTTGATCACCCACCTGAAACATTCCAGCTGTGCCTCTGCCAGAGATGGGGCTCAGATGAGTCAAGTCATCCAGGTATGGGGTTGATGTGCACACCGTGCTTCCGCATTTAATCCACGTAGCGTTTAATGATGCAATTGCTAACATCCAGGTGGATAATTACTGACTCTTAATTTGTGCAAGAGGGTTTTGGCCAATTTGTTTTACCTTTTCCATTTGTTTCAGAAGAACATCACGTTTTCAATTGCGCTTCAACATGGTAAAACTGGGCTAGTCACTAACATAGCACATCTACCAACATATACTATAAAGTCATTTAAAGCTCTTAGAAACTGGGGCAAGTGGTTCAAATGTGAACCCATTAGGAAGGTTTAATTTCTTACTTTAACTTTGGCTTGGGTGTGCTGAGTACACTGTCATCATCTTCCATTTCTGGGCCGCTGTCACTAGGATTGTCAATAAGCGTATCATACAACAAGTCCATATCCTCCTCAACCTCTGGTGCATGTTCCCCTGGATCCTGTTCAGAGTCCAGTACCTAGAATAAGAGAATGTAGACAATTTTATTTACAAAAAATCCCAGTTACTGTTAACTATTTCCTTCAGAGACGGCCACAGATGGAGTGAGCGCCTTCCCCTATAGAAGAAACACAACTGGAACATGCTTAAAAGCCCCACCCCTTCCCCTCAGTCCTCAGTATTAAATAAGTATTAATTGGTGGCGCACCGTAGGACTTCATGTATAGGGGAGTTATAAGGGCTTCCTGAAGGTAGAAATACTGTTACCGGTAATACTAACCGGGATGTTCTCCCTTCGTCCTTCAGGATGGCCACGCAGAGGATAAGCAAGTAATTTAGAATTAGGGATGGGAAACTCCTTTAAGACCCTTCGACCGAAGACCTAGTCTTTGTCAGATAATCTATCCTGTAGTGTTTGAGGAAGGTGTGTGGAGATGACCATGTGGCTGCCTTGCAAATTTCCTAAATTTTGTCCCCCGACTTCTCAATCCATGAGGTGGAGACTGTATAAGCAAGGAGGATTCTAGCTGTGTGGATTCTACCAGATTATCCGAGTCTGGTAATATGAAAGGATTTGCTATGTCTTGTCTAGTCTATGGTGGTGAAAAGTAGGGGACATCTAAGGCAGTTATAGGGGATCGGGCCTAAGAATTATTCTATTTGGAAAGATGCTGCAATAAGGCTCTTGGATGGATAGAGCTTGTAAATCACTAACCCTCCTGGCTGAAGTTAGGGCCAGAAGAAGTCCTAATATGATTTAACCCTTAGACGAGGCTTCAGACCAGAAGGGAGTTTTGGCTAACCTTTTGAGGACCAGGACTAAGTCCTAGGAAGGACAACAGACAAGTATAGGTTTCTTCTGAGTTATAGAAATAAAGAATCTGTTGACCAAAGAGTGATTACGTAGTCTTCTGTCTAGGAAGACAGATAAGGCCAAGGCCTAGGTTTTTTCATTGTTCACCCCTGTAGTGCAGCTGTGCCCATGTGATGGCCAGGATGGTGGAGGTCATTAACCCCAAGATTGATCAGATCCCCAATGAAGATCTGAACTGATTAGTTTTTCCTGCTTTTCAGTTGGAAGAAAAATGCCTGGGCATGTCTTTTTCTATATAACCCCAGAGGTTGGAAAGCCAGGCCGCCTCAAGATTTCTGGCTACTCAATCTGAAGCCATCATGGCTTTAACAGCAAAGGCTGCAGAATCCCATGCCCTTCTAAGAATGCTCTCTGTGCAGCAATCCATAGGATCATGTAATGATCCCGAGTCCTCAAAACTGAGGTCAGAGGATCATGACACCTGATCCAGGGAGGCATCAAGTTTAGGTCCAAACTTGGTCCAAAGATTAGACTCCACATCATTAAAAGGGACAGTTTAACCCTTTAACCGCCAGCCTACCTTGAGATTTTGTCACCCTTTGTTGCCAGACCATTTTGCACTATTTTGCGCTCCCCTTGTTCAACTGTGATTTTTGAAGGGATTTCCAGGGATTTCCCAGAAAAGTGATATATTGTTTTTTTCTAAGCTTTAACATGAAATGTCTTGTTTGTCATTTTTTAGGTGTATTCTCAATATTTTTGGATGAAATATGTGCAAAAAAACCCCCAAAAAACAATTTTTTACAATTTGTAGTGTTTTTTGTAATAAAAAATGTAAGTTTGTCAATAAAATCTTATTGCACGTGAAACCCCAATTTCTCCCAGTTACAGTGATACCACATATGTATAGGTAGACACCCTTTCCTGCCCAGGAGACTCCCCCAAACTGAAACAACTCTTTAGGAGATTTTCAGATAAAATACAACTATGCTACGTGCTAAGCGCACCTTGCAGTTTTTCAAGAAAAACAACCCTTTACATTTGAAATACCCCCAACAAACTATATATTCTCTGGAAGTACACACCTCAGGCTTTCTAGGCGTACCAGGCTTGTTGACATGGGTGCAGTTTTCTGGAAGTAATCCCTCAATATATTCTTTGGTTGCACAGGGTTTCTCTAAAAAAGTATAAAAAAGCAGAATCAAAACCACGTTTTCCTAAAAAAACCTATATGCAAACAAGAAAAAAACTGAAAATCTGAAAAAGCAACATGCCCCGAACAGAACAATACCCAGCATGCATAGCTACTGTCAAGGGAAGAGTTGCCAAACACACCAAAGTAAAGCATGTGCGTAACGGTAATTTTACTTCAAAATTTCAGCTCTGCATACAAAGTGCGCACCTTGTGCTTTTTCTACCAAAACAACCCTTTACATTTAGAATATCCCCCATAAACCATATATTCCCTGAAAGTACACATTTTAAGCTTTCTAAGCGTACCCAGCTTGTTGTCGTGGGCTCATCTTTCTGGAAGTAATCCCTTGAAGAATTCTTAGGTTGCACAGGGTTTCACAAAAAAAATTATAAAAAAGCAGAATAAAAAACACCTTTTCCTAAAATATCAATATGCAAATAAGAAAAAACAAGCTAAATCTGAAAGCGCAAGGTCCCCCGAGCAGAACAATACCCAACATGCATAGGTACTATTAACCCTTTTAATTGCCAGCCTACTTGAACTTTTGTCGCCCTCAGTTGGTCATTTTTCCCCATTTTGCGGCATGTTTAACCGTGATTTTTGTCGGAATTTCTTGGAAAATATATATATATTTTTTTGCAGCAGAATTTAGGCTTTAACATTAAATGTCTTGTTTGTAATTTTTCTACTGTTTTTTAAATATTTTTGCGTAAAAAAAAACAAAAAAATAAATAAAATAATATATATATATATATATATACAATTGTCTCCTTTATTTTAAATAAAACATTTTTTAGTAATAAAAACCATATTGCATGTGATAGCCCCATTTCTCCCGATTACAACGGTACCACATATGTATCAATAGCCTCTCATTCTTGCCCAGGAGACCCCCCAAACTGAAAAGAGCATTTTATAACATTTACAAATAAAATACTACTATCCACACTATAAACATAAGGGGTTAATTTAAAATGACATAGGAACCCCCTCCCGGGGGGGGGGGACCCCAATTTTTTTTGAGAATTTTTGGCTAAGCCTAACCCCAAAAATGAAAAAAATAGTGGGCCCCCCTGGGAGGGGGTCCCTATGTCATTTTCTTTTTAATTTTAATTCTTTAGAATTTTAATTTTTTTTAATTTTTTCTTTTTAATCCCAGGGGGTAGGGGGGACCCCATTTTTGGGGGGAATTCTAAGGGTTAGGGTTAGCCTAACCCTAACCCGTAAAGTGGACCAACACCCAGGATTTTCACTATCCTGGGTTTTGATCCACTTCCGCGGGGGTGCCCCGCTGCGTAAAACCCCCGAGAAAGGTATAAAAAACTCACCTCAGCCCGCTCCTACGGCGCATGCGCGAGCGCTCGTCCAATCAGAGCGCTCAGAGCCGCTGTGGTATGCAAGGACAAGGGACGGACAACCACAGCGGCTCTGAGCGCGCTGGCAGCCGCATCTCGCGCTTCCCTCTAACAGGGAGCGTGCCCGCATCGGCAATTCACAAACGACCGGAACGTGTGCGCGCCCTGATAGAGAGAAGCGCGAGATGCGGCCCGCGCATGCACCGTTGGAACAGGGATAAGGTAAGGCGATTGGGGCGTCCTGGGGGTTTCACACAGTGGGGCATCCCGATTTCGGATGCCCCGCAGGGAGGGATCTGATCCGGGCCGATCAGCCTGGGTGTTGGTCCACTTAAAAAAAAAAAAAAAAAAAAAGTAGGGGGGGGGGGACCCCATTTTTGGGGGGAATTTTAAGGGTTAGGGTTAGGCTAACCCTAACCGTTAAACATTTTTTTAAAAATCACGTAGGGACCCTCATTTTTTTTTGGAATTTTAAGGGTTAGGGTTAGCCTAACCCTAACCCTAACCCTTAAAATTAAAAAAAAAAATGACATAGGGTCCCCCCTCACAGGGTGGGGGACCTCATTTTTTTTTTTTAATTTTAAGGGTTAGGGTTAGGCTAACCCTAACCCTAACCCTTAAAATTAAAAAAAAAAATGACGTAGGGTCCCCCCTACCCGTCATAACCAGCCCGGGACCAGCTATGGGGGCTTGTAGGCACAGAGTGGGGGGGCCAGCTTTTGTGGCCCCCCCCACCCTGCAGCCTACGAGCCCACATAGTCTATGTGGGCCCGGGCTCTTCTGCCCCCCCCTGGGCTTTGGGGAGGCAGGTAATTGGGGGTGCAGGGGTTAATGGCAAGTCACCCGCTAGGGCAGGTGACTTGCCAGACCCCAGCCTTGTGAACTGGTACAGGGGTCTCATGGACCCCTTACCAGTTCACAAAGGGTTAACAGAAAAAAAAAAACACGGACACAAAATTTTTATTTATTAAAAAAAAAAAAAAAAAAATTTACTCTTTACTCACCTTCGATAGTCAGCTCCTGTGTCCCTCGCTGATCTGCTGTCAGATGCCGGTGATCGGCATCCAGAGAAGGAGGAGACAGGAGATCAGAGGATCTCCTGTCACCTCCTTCCAGGGCACCGATCACCGGCATCTGACAGCTAACAGAGCTGTAGCCGGTGATCGGGACTGGGAATGACGTCATAGCCCCGCCCCCAAAGGGGCGGGGCTCAGCGGGGACGACGGCACGGACTGACGTCATTAGCCCCGCCCCCAAAAGGCTTAGCGTCAAGATGGCGGCCGCCATCGGAACAGGAGAGGGGAGAGAGCCTTCCAGGCTCTCTCCTGAAGATCGGAATGACCTGGGGGGGGATCGGAGGCCCCCCAGGTGAAGAGGAGGATCGGCGGGAGCCAGCGCACACAGAAGTAAATGTCATTTTTTTTTTTTTTTTATTTTACAGGAAAAGCCGGAGGCAGCTGAAATGGGGGGGGGGGCACCCTATTCCGGGCCCTCCCCTGCAGCCAGAGGAGGTCCGGTGAACGATCGGAGACCACCATTTTGAAGAGGAGACCCGGCTGAATCAAACGAGGGGTCAGGTAAGTGCCTTTTTTAAAAACTTTTTTTACTATTAGTGGGGAAAGTCAGGCACGTAAAATTTACGTGGCTGGCAGTTAACTGCAGGAGAGGCAGCCACGTAAATTTTACGTGGCTGGCGTTTAAAGGGTTAAATGTCTAGTTTGGGGAGGTCTTCATCCTTCTCTCTCTCTTTTTTAGATGGATAAGATAAAAAGAATATCTATTACTGAAAATCTGAGGGTGTAGATACATACAATAGGCCCATAACCTGTGTATGCCCCCAAAACAGCAGAAAAAATACAATTCTGTGAAATACTCACCTGTAGAATTGGTATTATACGCATACAGCACGTCCTGCTCCATCTATAATACTTACACATGGGTAATCCTCCGCCACAGGGCGCTGTTCACTGCAGACATGCAAAAACAGGCTCCTCCCGGCCCTTCATATACCCAGGGACCTCCCACAAATCCCCAGTATTGAAAAGCAGTGAGAAAAGAAGCCGGGAGAAACCAACCACCAACTGGTAACAATAGTAATGATAACAATCACCATACAGGGGATCCAGAAAAATGTAAAACCAGGGTGGGGTGGAGCAAGATGTGCTGTATGCGTATAATACCAATTCTACAGGTGAGTATTTCACAGAATTGTATTATTCTAAGCATACAGCACGTCCTGCTCCATCTATAATACTTACACATGGGACATCCAATAGCAGTGTCCATAAAGTAGGGTGGGATCCCCCCAAAAAAGGCAAAGCAGACAGTAAAGGCGCTGTCACCTGCAAAACTTTGCTACCAAGTATGACATGAGCAAAGGCTCTAACGTCAATCCCATAACAAAACCTTTGAAAAAGGTATGAACAGAGACAAGCAGCGGTCTAGCAACTTTTCCAACAGAAAACCTGGTGCTGAAGGGCCAAAAGGTACCCAAACACCAATACAACGAAATAAAACGAGAGAGGGAGATTCTTCCCCCTTAAAGGAATAGGCCAGTGTAACGGCCCAACCAGCCCACAGGCAACAGAAGCCTCGGTAAAACTTAGAACTCTCCCCAACGGGGATATGAAAACTGGTCTCCCGTCAGAAAGGCAGGAATACTGACCCCTTCATTAACAAGGATCAGCAAGAAGCCGAAACCTTTACTCAGGACCAGGAAGGCAACCATCCAAGTAAGATCAGTCCAAAGGGCGCATTGGCCCTGGAAGCAAACGAGATCAGGCGCATACATAAGGAGGCACCCGCAGACCCCAAAGGGCATCAGTCCCCCTAAGGGACAAGAAAACAACCAGGAAAATTTCAACACCTGTTGAGGGAATGTAGACCCCTTACTTCAGCATTAATAAGAATAAAGCCCATAGGCAGACTAAAAGGACTTAAATAATGATCATAAAACACCACTTGGACAAAGGGGTCCGGCGTAAGGCAGAATACCACCACGTCATGGTGTGTGTATATAATATATATATAAAATATATATATAACGAGCGAAGGCTAAGTAATCAGGTCCACCTTCTCAGGCACACGTCTGACTGAAGCAAGAGCCCCCGGAGAAGCGACTTGGACTACAAAACCGCTCAGACAGCATCCAGAATAAGTCCCAAGGGAACAATCCGCAGGGCAAACAGAATGAAAATTGATCCCAACAGGGACCATAGAACTACTTGGGAGATGCCCCTGAGCAATCCCCAAGAGAACTCCTCACAAGGAAGACTGAACCAGACTTCTACAGGAAGACAGACAGGACAGAACCTGAACCTTCAGAGTACCTAGATGGGGAGCCAACCCCAACCTATGCTGTAATGACCCTAGAACCCTGGGAACCGAGAACGTCCAACAGGGAAGAGACCAAGACTCATGCCAATCAATATGGGTACACCATAACCCACAATAGACAGAGGAAGAGGAAGCCAAGGAAGCTTGCTCCTAGCCCCCCATATACCAAGTCACCCAGAAGATAAGCCCGTCTCCAAGGGGTGAATGAATCAGCTGTCAAGCCCCAGACTAGAGTCTGTAGATTGGGACGACAAAAGAAGGGGCCTGACAAGGGCAGAACCGCACTCCTGAGAGAGCGTACAGGTCAGCTGACCTCAGCCGAAGCATCTGCGAACCACAGTTCACTAGGCCACCCAGGGGCCATCAATCTCACGGGTCTCTTTATCAGCACAACCGTGCGCAGAACCCCACATAGTAGGGTGAATGAAGAGAAGGCATATAAAATAGAAGGGCTATGCATAATTTTACTAAGCCCCCATGACCAGAGTCAGAATATTCTGGGACAGTAAAAACAAGGGCAGAGCCCCTGTGGTATAAGCGAGACCCGACAGAGCCACCCTAGTTGGCTCTCAGAGTGACACCAGGATAGCATATCCTGCCACTGAAAGACATCCACTGGAGCAAATACCGCTGAGGAGCAGGGGGCGTAGACCCCCGCCCAGATCAGGATCCCTCCAGAGGGATCATCCTGCTTCAAGCTCCAGACCAATAATAAAACAGGCCATTGTCTTCCAACAGGCCAAGATTCCCCAATAGACAGGTCCTAAAAGAGGAGAAGTCCTAGCCGTATAGAGTCCATGAAAGGCTCATTGTTTTAACAAAGCCATTAGGTAAGATGGACCCTTTAAGGAACTCTACCCAGGAGCCACAGGGGGTTTTGGAAGAAATTCCCCCCCCCCCCCCCCCCACCGCCATCCCTGACAGGGTCCTTGAATATAATCAGCTCAAGAGGAACCACCGTACCAAGAGGGAATGAGCACAGACCTAGCTCCAGGGGTGCTGGAACCCCATGTAGGATCAATAACCTACTGTGCCGAAGAGCCCAAGGGCTCGGTATATAAGGGACATCATCTGATACGCCACCAACGGGCGCACCAGCTGCAATCCTGCCTGGTGAAAGTAAGGTGTCAGCAAAGGGGGGCAGAGCCCCTGTAACCAGGAGTCCATCTGTTGCCAAGGAAGAAGGCTAAAGCCTGAACCAAATCCAAGGAATGGAGATAGCGGATAAGGGACCATGGGGGATTGAGGTGACTGAGCACCCATCCAGTAACTCCCAGGGGACACCGCCGGCCAACTAACCCACTCGGCCTGACGTAGAGATTGGGGAGTAGGGAAGGACGACCCGGTAGGTCCTAGTGCGGACGCCCCCCAGGCATGTCCAAGACATCACCCCCATTCACGCCATGGCGAGTAGCCTGGGAGCGAAAGAGAGGCCAAAAACAATGCCTCAATCCGCAGGGTTGGTCCTGCAACACCAACTAGTAACGTATTGGTGTCTAGAAGACACAGGGGGAACTAATAAGATCTAGAACTCCACGGGAGGCCGGAAGCCCCCCCTTGCACAGGGCGCCTGTGTCCCAAGACAGAGATGTCATATAGGGACTACCTGAATTGTAGAATTGCCAGGCCTACCATAGGCCAGCATGGCCCAGACCGCCTCATACTGTTGAGGGAAGGAGGAGGGTTAATATAGAGGCCATAGCCCCATTCGGCAACCTGTAAGTAAGCCCAAACTCTGTAGGCCTAGTACGGCCTGCACCAATTCCTGAGGGGAAAACAGGGGCTAGAAGCACCCTGACAACCTCTGAGAGGGACCGCCCAGCAAATGTTATCCTGTGTCCAGGGGAGCTACCTCCTGGAACCACCAGAAGGAGAAGATACATTCCTAGATAGGAGTCAGCCGCTGTAGCAGTCGAGGGCGAGGGCGTCCCTTCATGCTTGGGAAGTCTTGGACTTAGTCCACCACGTCTCCCCGTGGTGGAAATCCACACCGAACAGTTGGAAGCACACCTCAGGTTCGCGTTTGACACTAACGTAGGGAGGGGGAGGGGTGTCCCTGCCCCGAGGAGGCCGGGACGGCCTTCTGCGTAGGGGTGCCTTACCCTTTTTTCCAAAAAAGGTCCAAACGGGCCCCAAATAGACGCCGTCCTCTGAAGGGAAGGCCAGTGAGAGCCTTTTTCGTAGCATCGTCAGCACCCCACTGTCGCAGCCAGACCAGGCGGCGAATAGCTACCACAAGGGCAGAGGTTCTAGCACACATCTTAATGGTGTCATCCAGCGCTGAGAGTATGAACCTCACAAACACATCACAGTCTGAGAGCGCATTAAATACCCCCCAGGGGAGGTCCTCAGGTCGGTGGTCAAGTACTTTTCTAATGAGAGTCCTGGCGGCCACCGCAGTGATGGCTGCTGCACAGACCGGGCGCAGAGCCGTCCCTGCACACGAAAAGGCGTGGGAAGCCAGTCTGTCAATGCGCCAGTCCTCCGCATCCCGAAGGGTACGGTAATAGGGAGCAGTCATGAAGGGGGGGGTTAGTAACCCCTATAATCGGTGCATCCACCACAAGAGGTGCTGACCAAAAGTTATCCACATCAGGAGGGAAAGGGTACTTCCAATCCCAGACCCCCGGGACCCCTTTAAGTTTACAAGGCGATTCCCATTCTTGGGATATAAGGTTCTGGAAATGCTCCTGTTCCAGGAATTCCAAGCACGGCAGCACTGTGTGGAAACTCTCCTTCTTAGGCTTGGAAGCCTCTCCAGGAGGGGAGATAGACAAGACCTCAAAGATCTTAATAAGTAGTTCGTCTGTGTCACACAGGCCCAGAATCATCACGGCTCCCGGGCATCTCATCCGAGGAGCCCGAATCGGAGAATAGCTCACCTTCCTCAGAAGGATCAAGGTCCTGCATAGCAGCAGAGTCATCCGTATCGTTAGGAACTGGAGAGCCAGGAGGCGTCAGGGACCGCTTCTTTCCTGGGCCCAAGCGCTCCGCCAAACTAGACAGCACCTGCTCAGCCGTGGGCAACCTGCGTGGCACGACTTGCTGGTCATCCCCGCTCGAGTGAGACTCATCAGGAGTGAGATTTAGGTCCGGGGAGACAGTGTATTGAAGGGAGGTACAGCCACTGGCAAACCTGATTGCAGGGTCAGTGCCTGTTCAGCACACGGTCCGCAGACTCGTGCTCTGTCAGCAACAGCATGGGGCTGACCACACACAGTACACAGCCGGTCATGTCCCCGAGGGACCCCAGGTACATAATTCTGAGATGCCTCCATATGGTGATTATCTGAGCAGTATGCCCGCAGGGATTTACACAATAGGCAACCCTGGATGCCCCAAGACCCGCTAGGAAGTGGGAGACCACTCAACAGGCCCCTTAACCACAGACCTGGTAGCCACAGCCGTGAGCGCAGAAGCACAAACAGGCCGCAAGGCTGAACCCACACTAGCAAAGGCATGACAAGCCATTTGGTCAATACGTCGGGCCTCACCATCCTTAATCGTGGTGGCGTCTGGAGAGTGCACAACAGATGTGTTGGACAATCCCAGGACGGGTGCATCGACCTCGGGAGGGGACGACCAGCGATTCACCGCGTCCACCGGAAAGGGATACTTTCTATCCCATCCCTGAGGGACACCAGGAAGCCGGCTAGGTCTTTCCCATTCCTGAAGAATTAGATTTTCAAAATGCTTCTGATTTGGGAACTCCAAACGAAGCTTAGGAGGTCCCCAAAAAAATTCCCCCTTCTGCGGAGGGGACTCCGCCGGAGAAGAAATAGCCAGCACCTCAAACAAATGGGCCAGAATCCTGGGGGTATCCACGGCAGCCCCATGCTCCTGCCCAGCATCAGCATCCAAAAACTGCTGATCCTCAGATCCATCAGACTCAAACAATTCCCCCTCCTCAAGTGGGGAATAATCAGACCAGTCAAGGATATCACAATCCTCAAAATCCAGAACCGGTGCGGCCGGTGATAATTGTCTCTTCTTAGCTGGGGCCTTTCTGGCCGCAGAGCTAGAAATCAGTATCTCGATGTTGGCCAATCTAGCACATACATCAGATTGCGACTCCCAACTAATGACAGTGTCGCTTGGGGTACGGATCAGGCGGGGTGGAGTAGGTGATGAGGCCGGCAGCACGGACCCAGACGCCTGGGACCCCGACTGCCGCGTTATGGCCTGCTGAGCACATGGTATGCAAATCAGCACATTATCCCCCGTAAGGGATACCCCACAACCCCCACACTGCCGGGATTGCCCCGAAGGGAGCCCGAGGCCGGTATCCTGGGGAGCCTCCATATGGTGATTTTTATGGTAGTCGCAATGACCAGAGGGAATTACTCTAGAAAGCTACCCGGGATGCCCCTTAAGTCCGTTAGTGGGAGGATTTGCAATGCCCCTATTTTTTGGCCAAGGGATCCCAGGACACAATAAGAAAGGGGGGCCCTGTAAGTAAGGTACACCATAGACAAGCACTCATACATGCAGAAATGTACAAAGAGCGTGGCAACACATATAAAATAAATATGTATATATAACATTGTATGTAACATTGTATGTAACATTGTATGTAACATTGTATGTAACATTGTATGTAACATTGTATGTAACATTGTATGTAACATTGTATGTAACATTGTATGTAACAACAATAGTAATGTATATAATAATAATAATGTATGTGCAAGTAGTACAATAAGACTAATGACCGCCACCGCGCTGAATAAGGCGCATAAGTCAAACAATAATGCAAATACAAGAAAAGCCCCGCAAGCCACTCACAGCACGGCAAAATGGCAATCTCTAGCCTGAGCAGAAGGCAGAAGAGGAAGAGGCGCGGATCTAGCGCAGCGCCTGGCCCCGCCCCCTCCCCATCCTCCCCCAGCAACGCAGATTCCCAGCCATTTACAGGGCGCAGCCGAGGGCGCCAGAGAGAGTGGGGCGGGCCGCCGCCAGCGCGCCGAGCGCCTGGCCCCGCCCCCTCTCCTCACAGAAACACAGAATCAGAATCACACGCATACACAAGGGAAGGATCAAAGGAAGATAAACACAAGGGAGAAGGCACAGCCCCCCCCCCCCCCATTGCGAATAAAGGGAGTAAAGTAAGGGGGGGGGTAGTAGAACAGGGGAAAACGGACAGGGCATCCCAAACCAGGGTCACCAACCTGGTAGCCGCATACCCCTTGTAATGGGGTCTCACGGAGGAGCATGGCTCCTATCAGTACACCCGTTAAGGGGAATCCTACCCTCACCCGGACCTACAGCCAAGGCTGGGAGGCATTAGGGGACTTAAGCATAACTAGGTCCGGGCAGAAAATACAACTCTGAAGTACTCACCTGTAGAGTTGGTATTATACGCATACAGCACGTCCTGCTCCAGAATAGTCATAACATGTGGGTAATCCTCTGCCGCCGTGCACTGCAGACATGTAGAAAACAAGCTCCTCCCGGCCCTACATACACCGGAGGACCTCCCACAAATTCCCAGCATTGAAAAGCAGTGAGAAGAGAGGCCAGAAGGAACCAAACCACCCACAACAACTGGTAGCAATATCTGAACGATAATCACCATACAGGGGATCCAGAATTAGTGAAAACAGGGTGGGGTGGAGCAGGACGTGCTGTATGTGTATAATACCAACTCTACAGGTGAGTACTTCACAGAGTTGTATTATTCTAAGCATACAGCACATCCTGCTCCAGAATAGTCATAACATGTCGGACATCCAATAGCAGTGCCCATAAGCAGGGTGGGATCCCCAAAAAAAGCAAGGCACAGCGGACAGTAAAGGCGCGGAGCATAGGCTCCAACATCAGTCTCATAACGGAACCAAGCAGGTATGAACAGAGACAGGCCATAAGGCAAGTAATTGAACTAACAGAGAAACAAAACCCTGGTGCTGAAGGGAACGTGATACCCAAGCACCCATGATAACAGAGTAAACAATAACGGGGAAGAAAAGTTCCCCTGAAGGAACATAGGCAGGGTAGTGACCCAACCAGCTCACAGGCAAGGAACTCTAGTAACACCCTCACGGGGAACAAAAACAGGGCACCCGACCAAGGCGGGAATACAACCCCTTAAATACCAGGAAGCCAAGGCTTCCCCAGAATCAGAGAGCATCCGGAAGGAGCGCTCCAGGGCGTAATGGCGCTGGAATAGCTATCAGGCGCATACCAAGGAGACGCCCGTAGACTTCCAAGAACAGCAGTCCCCCAAAGGCCAAGGAGGCCAGCATGGGAAGAAGTGCAAAAACCTGAAGAGGGATCCCTCCCAATTAGTATATTAGTAATCAGCCCATGGCTGTACTAAAGGGTCTGAACCAAGGGTCCGAGAGACCACCTGGGCCAGAAGCCCAGGATAAAGGGAACACCCCCAGGTATGGGGGACCTGCAGCCGCATATAGCCGTACATGTATATATGAGTATACATAGCGTCAGGGAATAATTAGCCAGAACCATCGTCCCAAGGCCGACGGAGTCAGGAGGCCCCAGAAGAGCGGTCCGGTCTCCAGGGCAGCCGATACCGTATCCAAGCAGGATCCCCAGGAAGTCCTCAGGGTAACAGGATGAAAGGTTTGATCCCCACAGGGACTTGCGGAACTACTGGGGAGGTGCAGTTAAGCAACCCAAAGAGAATACTCTACAAGGGTGATAGAACCAGACTCCTGTAGGAAAAGCCAAGGCAGGCCTACACCATCAGAGTCCCCAGATGGGGAGCCATCCCTAACATAGGCTGTAATGGCTTTAAGGCCCTGGGAACCGATAACACCTCACAGGGGAGAGCCTAAGTCCCCTGCCAGTCAATATGGGAACCACCCAGCCATTATAGGTGGAATAAAGGGAAGCTGGGGAGCTAGCCCCCAAACCTCCACTCACACTAGGTCACCCAGAAGATGACGCCCGCCCCCAAGGAGGAACGAGCAATCAACCCCCAGACGGGAGGCCTTTGATTGGAAACAGGAAAAGACCTGATAAGGACAGGACCGCACCCCAACTGGGACATCCAACTCCGCCGCCCCCAGCAGAGGCGTCTGCGAGCCATTACTCCCAAGGCCGCCTAGGCCAGTGGTTCCCAACCCTGTCCTCAAGGCACACCAACATGTCATGTTTTTTGGATCTCCAAATAGCCAGCTCTATTGCTCTGCAGCTGCACTAATTACTCCACCTGTGCATCATTGTGGAGATCTGCAAAACCTGGCCTGTTGGTGTGCCTTGAGGACAGGGTTGGGAACCACTGGCCTAGGCCATAGATCCAATGGGACTCACTATCCAGCCAGCCGTGCGCAGAGCCCAAGGTAGGTTGGTGAAAAGATGGCATGAGAAATAATAAGGCTAAGCCTAGATACTCAGGCCCACCAACAGGAACCAGAATATTCTGGGATCGCAGGGACAAGGTCAGAGACCCTGTGTCAGAAGGGAGACCCCTCAGAGCCGCTCTAGGCTCCCTGGGCAGCCCCGGATGGCAAAACCAGCCGCTAGGGGCAACCATAGAAGTGAATACCGCTGAGAAGCAGGGGGAGGGTAGAACCCCACCCAGGCCAGGGACAGGGGCCCTCCAGAGGTAGCAACCTGTCACAATCATTAATCAATAACACAAACCTGCCCTCGTCTTGCAACAGGCCAGGCATCCCTCATGAACCGACCAGTCCTAAAGGAGGGGGAGGCCCGCCCTATAGAATCAAAGGGGGCCACCGAGAGCCCAGAAGATAAGATGGACCCTCTAAGGGCACAACCTAGAACCCCCGTGGTTCGTGGGCGAGATTTGGCTCTCCCTCTCCAAACCTGCTAGACTGGCACCCGGGAGGGCCATACTCTAGAAGATGCTAGCAAGGAAGAGAGGTGCCCCCCTGGAGGGGCCCTTGCCAATGGGAAGTTCCAGAGGAACCAACTTACCAAGAAGGCCTGAGCCCAGACCAAGCACCAGGGTGCTGAGACATACGAGGGCTTAATAACCTACTGCGCCGAGGAGCCCGAGGGCTCGGTATATAAATGACATAATCTGGATGTGCCACCGACAGACCCTCCAGCTGCCATCCCGCTTGGTGAAGGTAGGGCGCAAGTAAAGGAGGGCAGAACCCCCGAACCAGGGGTCCCCCAATGCCAGGGAAGAAGGCAGCAAGCCTGAACAGATTTCCCCAGAACGGGGAATAGTGAAAAAGTGACGGTGAAGGGATGGGGAGTTTAAGCAACCATCCAGTAGCTTTTAGGGGACACTGTGGGCCAACCAGCCCACCTTGTCTGATGCAGAGGCAGCGGAGTAAAGAAGACGACCCGGTAGGTCCTAACGCCGAAGCCCCACCTCAGGCGCATCCCCATACCCGCCAGGCTAGTAGCCTGGGCACGTAGGGAGGCCCCTGCAGTTCCTCAAGCTGCAGGGTTGATCCTGTGACACTGGCTATGATAGTCTAAGGTGTGCCGCAGACCCCAGAGAAGCTGAAAAGTGCTAGAGCCACGCCAGATATTTCATATATGGATTACTTGCAAGGGCAGAATATCTAAACCTGCCGTAGGCACATGGGGTCCAGCCTACCTCGTACTGATGAGGGGGGAGGGTGGAAACAAATGTATAGGGGCCATGGCCCCATCCCATTAAGGCAATTGCCAAGGCGCGCTCCATACTGCAGGCCCTAGTCCGGGCTGCACCGGGTTCAGAAGGGAGAGCAGGGCTAAAAATACCCTGACAGGGAACTGAGGGGGGGACCGCCAGCGAGAACCCATCCTGAGCCCAGGTGGGCTACACCCCGGAACCGCCGTAAGGAGAAGGCATATTCCTGGATGTGAGACAGCTGTGCAGTCGCCCCCCCCTTCATGCTTGAGAGGTTTTGGCAGATTTGGACTTGGTCCTGCCAGAAGGCCCAGGGCGCTGCCTGCCCGTGCCATGCTGGAAGTCCACGCCAAATAACTGGAAACACACCTCAGATTCACGTCTAACACTGACGTAGGGGGGCGGAGGGGTGCCCCTGCCTCGGGAAGGCCGGAGCAGCCTTCTGCGGGAGGGTACTATAGCCTTTTTTCCAAAGAGGTCCAAGCGGGCCCCGAATAACCTCCGTCCTCTGAATGGAAGGCAAGTGAGAGCCTTTTTTGTAGCTCCATCGGCGCCCCACTGTCGCAGCCAGACCAGGCGGCGAATGGTTACCGCAAGTGCTGAACTCCTAGCACACATCTTAATGGTGTCATCCAGTGCCGATAGAATAAACTTCACAAAGGCTTTGCAGTCTGACAGGGCACTGAACACCCCCCAAGGAAGATCCTCAGGGCGGTGATCCAGTATCTTTCTGACAAGAGTCCTGGCGGCCACCGCAGTGATGGCCGCGGCACAAACCGGGCGCAGGGCCGTCCCAGCACACGAGAAGGCATGTGATGCCAGTCTGTCAATGCGCCGGTCCTCAGCATCCCGGAGGGTACAATAAAAGGGGGGTTTGTGACCCCTATAACCGGCGCGTCCACCACCAGGGGAGCTGACCATAAATTGACCACATCAGGGAGAAAGGGGTATTTCCATTCCCAGACCCCTGGAATCCCTTTCAGCTTACCAGGCGATTCCCATTCCTGGGATATAATATTCTGGAAATGTTCCTGTTCTAGGACCTGCAAGCGCGGTGGTGCTGTATGGAAGGTCTCCTTTTTAGGCTTGGGAATCTCCCAGGGGGGGGAGATTGACAAGACCTCAAAGATTTTGATCAGGATTTCATCCGTGTCACACAGACCCCAGGAACCAGGCTCGGATTCCTCGCGGCCCGCGGGCATCCCATGGGAGGAGCCCGAGTCTGAGAATAGCTCAGCTTCCTCAGAAGGGTCAGGGTCCTGAATATCAGCAGAATCATCGGTATCGTTAGGGACCGGAGAACCTGGGGGCGTCAGGGACCGCTTTTTACCAGGGCCCATACGCTCCGCTAGTCCAGAGAGCACCTGCTCCGCCGTGGGCAACGCTCTCGGCACCTCTTGCAGGTCATCCCCGCTGGAGTGGGGCTCAGCATGAGCGATGTTTGGGAGCGGGAAGAAGGGGGTGAGGAAGGGATCCTCTGTTAGCAATGCCTGTGCTGCACACTGTCCGCAGACCTGTGCCCTTTCAGCCTCAGCCAGGGGCTGTCCACACACTGCACACAGCCGGTCACGTCCCAGAGGGACCCCGGTTCCATAACTCTGAAATGCCTCCATATGGTGATTTTGATGCAGTATAACACAGGGAATTATGCAATAAGCAACCCTGGATGCCCCAAAGACCCGCTAGTAATGTGGGAGAATTTGTAAAGAGGACACGTTATAATATATGTTAGGCCGTGGCCGGTAACGAAGTCTTGGCTTCTGAAAGACATAATGGGACAAGGAGAGAGGAGTCAGTGCCATGCTCTGTTTGAAAAGACCTAGAAGCCATACCGCCCCGGAGGGCACTTACATGACCGAGGGAGGAGACGAGCCACGCCACGCCCGCGCGGAAAATGGCGCCAGTGAACCTCGAGGGGAGGGCCAGGCCAGGCTGTGACGCAATACTCGTCAGGGCGAGTCTCTCCAAAGAGCGCGAAGCTCCAACCGGCAGACAAGGTAGAACAGAGTGGATGTATAAGTCTCATACTGACATGCTGAATGAAGCTGCCGAGCAGCAGATAGTTAGTAAAAAGCCAGCACCCGCTGTATAGCGAGACGCGACACTGACCCCCAAGCTCAGGGACCGAAGTCTAAGGGCGAAATAGCGCTAGGGCTGCCACTCATACCCCCCCCTTCTTCCCCCCCCCCCCCCCCCCCGAGTTACGGGAGGAAGCGAGGGGGAAGCCGACGGTGTCCATGGACTAATTTGTGAGGGGCACGGGTGAAAATTGCGGGAGGGGCATCCTCTATAGGCTCACCATCGGCCTGACCGCCTACCCTATGGAGGGGGATTGCGGTGGAGCATGGCTCCGTTCAGCACACCAGGTGCTACCTACCTCCACCCGACCCGTGCAGCCTAGGCTGGGAGGCATATTTCTTCTGAAGAGGCTTGGTGGAAATAGTCCCGCAGGACCTTGGGCCGTGAGGCCCGCTCGCCTGCGAGAGCGTGATACTTCATGTCTTCGCAGTTCCAGCACTGCAGAGAAATCTGGGGATTTGTGGGAGGTCCTCCGATGTATGTAGGGCCGGGAGGAGCTTGTTTTCTACAAGTCTGCAGTGCACGGCGCCGGAGGACTACCCACATGTTATGACTATTCTGGAGCAGGACGTGCTGTATGCTTAGAATATAGTGGATAAAAATGGCTGGGTGTGAATCCGGCTTACCTGCAAGGAGGAGAGGTCATCTTCTGACTTGCTCGCCAACTGCAGAGACGATTACTGGGTAATATGTGGGAGGTCCCAGGTATTTATGGACCGGGAGGGGCTTCTTTTTTCCCGTCATCTCTGCAGAAGTTCGCCCTCTACTGGCTATAACCCATTTGTCATGTATATTGGAAGCGGGGTGTGTGACATACTTGGAATATATATGCCTCATTTTAACCTGACATAATGGCTAGGAACAGTCTGCTGGGAGTAGCACCTTTGCGGAAGGAAGTGCATGTGGCATGCACATGGGTTCGGGCGGAAATGACCTCCTGGCCCCAGAAGTATTTACGGATGTCGCCTGATAGGCTCCACTACCCCTCTAGAGATGCGGCTCCGGTAAACTACCTTCCCTGACCTCCAGCAATGCAGAGTCCCGTTTCCTGACCAGTGATGTGGTGCTCCAGCGGATCCCCTGGCCACAGGTACATTTGTCCTGCGGGAGTAAAGCCAGGTGGTTGGCGAGCACCTCCCCAAGGTCTCCTGGGGTGTAGAAAACAAAAAATGAAAAGAAACTGGCCATTGATCCAGCGGTCTTCCTCTTAGGGAAGAAACCCAATACTGGAGGATGGGGGCGGGGGGTGAGGCTTTTAAACTTATTCCAGTTGTGGGTTCTCTATAGGGGGGAGGAGCTCGCTCTCTCTGGCCGCCCTGAAGGACGAAGGGAAAATAAAAAAATGGGGGGGGGGGGGGGGGGAATTAAATCTGTCACTTATAAAACAATTTCCAGCCCCCCCATCCCCACCGAGCCCATCACTTGCACTTCTCTCGCTCGTCGTGCGTCTCTTCCTGGGTCCCTCAGATGCAGTCATTTTTCAGCCCAAAAAATGTCATGCTTACCTTAAAGGAGCACTATCGCGAAAAAATGGGCCAATAATAAAAATCTATATAAATATGCTGGATGGCAGGAGGAGGGGGTGTCTTATACACCCGGCAGATTTGCAGCCAGGCTTTTTTTTTTTATTTTAATGGAAGAAAACCTGTAAACCCTGGATTTTATTTCTACCATGAGAGAAGAAAACCACAAGCTTGGCCAGAGTTTTATTCAGTTCGGGTGTATAAGTGACCCCTCTTCTCATTAGCAAGGGGTTTATATGGGTTTTTAATATTACACAATTTTGCAATAGTGCTCCTTTAAGTCCCACGTAGACCATAGCTGCTAGTTCAAGTTTGCATGGCTTACCTCATCGTTGGATCCACATCCAGTGCGGCCCAGCTGATCACCCACACTCCTCTCACTTGTCATGTGTCTCATCCTGGGTTCATCAGCCGTGGCAAAGCCCCCTCCATCAGTCATGGCGAGCTGGCCCACCCCCTTCATTTATTGCAATGGAAGAGACGCAAGAGTGCGGGTGATCGCTGGGCTGCACTGGATGTGGACCCAGCAATGAGGTAAGCCATGCAGCCTTGGACTAGCAGCAGTCCGCAGGACTTAAGGCAAGAATAGCATTTTTGGGGTTGAAAATACAATTCTGTGATTACTCACCTGTAGAATTTGTATTATATGTATACAGCATGTCCTGTTCCAGAAGATATTTCTTACACTGGGGATACATCCAGTAGATGGCGCTGGCCTGCAGAGACAGAAAAGTGGCTCCTCCCGGCCCCATATATACCAGGGACCTCCCACAAAATCCCCAGCATTGAAAAGCAGTTAAAATGAGACCGGGAGAACTATAACCATGATATGAAAATTTGAACATAAGAACAATCACCATAAAGAGGTAACTAAAGATAATGATAACAAGGGTGAGGTGGAACAGGACGTGCTGTATACATATAATACCAATTCTACAGGTGAGTAATCACAGAATTGTATTATTCTAAGTATACAGCACGTCCTGTTCCAGAAGATATTCCTTACACTTGGGACATCCAATAGCAGTGTTCGTAAGGTAGGGTGGGATCCCCAAAAGTAACAGCAGACAGGTTAAACCACTGCCGCCTGCAGAACCTTGCGGCCAAAAGCAGCATCAACTGAGGCCCTAACATCAACCTTGTAAAACTTTGAAAAGGTATGAACAGAAGACCAAGTAGCGGCCTTGCAAACTTGTTCAACAGAAGCTTGGTGCTGAAAAGCCCAAGAGGCACCAATAGCACGAGTAGAATGAGCAGTAAGGCGGAAGGGAGGCTCCTTCCCCTTAGCAGAGTAGGCCTGTATCACAGCCTGGCGTATCCACTTGCCGATAGTGGACTTAGCCGGAGCCAGACCTTTCTTAGGTCCAGACGGAAGCACAAAAAGAGCATCAGTCTTCCAGAAGGATTCAGTAGCCACCAAATAGAACTTCTGACTAGAGTTCTGACTACGTCCAAAGAATGCAAAACCCTTTCCTTAGGGTTACTAGGATTAGGACACAGAGAAGGCAAAACAATGTCCTGATTGAGATGAAAGGCAGAAACAACCTTAGGCAGAAAATCTGGCTTAAAGTGGACCAACACCCAGGGGGGATCGGCCCGGAAATCTATAAGATTCCCGGACCGATCAGATCCCTCCCCGCGGGGCATCCGAAATCGGGATGTCCCGCGGGGAGGAACCCCCCAGGAGGCCCACAATCCTCACCTTACCGGCGATCCAACGGCGCATGCGCGAGACGCGGCCGCGTCTCTCGCTTCCCTCTAGCAGGGCGTGCTCCCGCTCCGGCCGTTTTGTGAATGGCCGGCGCAGGCGCGCTCCCTGTTAGAGGGAAGCGAGAGACGCAGCCAATGACAGCGCTCTGGTATGCGCGTCCAAGCGGCTTTGGACGCGCATACCAGAGCTGCTCTGAGCGCTGTCATTGGCCGGACGAGGTCACGTGGGAGCGGGGAGAGGTGAGTTTTTGCGGCGATCGGGGGGGGTTTCAGACAGCGGGGCACCCCCGATCGGGGTGCCCCACCTAAGTGGACCAACACCCAGGATAGTCAAAATCCTGGGTGTTGGTCCACTTTAAAACTAAACACCACCTTGTCCTGGTGTCTCTCAAAATAAGGAGGCTTGATGGAAAGTGCCGCCAACTCATAAAACACGCCTAACAGAAGTGACCACCAAAAAGACCACCTTCAGCGTGAGAATAGACAAAGGAGCCCTTTGCAAGGGCTCAAAGGGAGACCCCTGCAGAGCAGATAAGACCAAGTTCAAGTCCTACACTGGTAACGTAGGCTTACGTGGGGGACGCATGTGAGTAACTCCCTGGAAAAAGGTCTTGACCAGGGGATGCCGAGCAAAGGATCTTTGAAAGGCCATGTGTCTGCTTTGGCTATTTTTTTTCCCAGAGTACTGAGCTGAAGACCCAGATCCAAAACATGTTGGAGAAACTCCAGAATCCTAGGAATAGAAAACACACGACAGGATCATGGTATTTACAAGTGAGGCAGGCAGCCCTTTTTCCCTCAAGATGGAGGTTTCAACAGCCAGGCCGTCAAAGCCAGCGCTTGTAAATTGGGGTGGCGTAGGTGTCCCTGAGTGAGCAGATCTGGAACCCTTGGCAGCGCATACTGATCTACTGCCAACTGCACGATATCTGGGAACCACACTCTTCTTGGCCAACAGGGGGCCACCAGGATGGCTGGCACCCCTTCCTGAACTATCTTGCGCAGCACCCTGCCCAGCAGTGGAAACGGGGGAAAAACATACAGGAGCTGGAACCTTGTCCAAGACATTGTCAGGGCATCCTTGGCCAAGGCCAGAGGATCCTGGGACAGAGAGACAAAGACTGGATGCTTGTGACAGGACGCAAACAGATCCACATCTGGCTACCCCAGCGGTGGCACAGGGAGCGAAACACCCTGCTGCTGAGGGACCATTCTCCCAGACGAGAGGTCCCCCTGCTCAGAGAGTCTGCCTCCAGATTCTCCACCCCCAGGATGTACACAGCTGAGATGCAGGGAACATTTTCCTCCGCCCATGACCGTATCAGTGACACTTCTTTGAGGGCCCCCTTTCTCCGGGTCCCTCCCTGATGATTGATGTAGGCAACCGCCGTCTGGTTGTCTGAGCGGACCTGAACAGCCTGACCCCGCAGGTGTGGGGTTAAGTGGGCGAGAACCAACCTGATTGCCCTCAATTCCAGAATGTTGATAGGGGTATGGGCCTCCTGAGGGCCCCACTGACACTGGAACTTCAGGGACTTCCAGAATCCCCCCAACCTGTCAGACTGGCATCCGTGGTGACAGTCTCCCAGCAGGGGGCCAGAAAGGACCTGCCCCCCAGCAGGTTCCTTAAGTCCAGCCACTACACTAGAGACTAGAGACTGCCTGACCAGAGGAAACAAGACAAACACCTGATCCAGGGACACAGGGTCCCGATCCCATCCTGACAAGAGGTGAAGCTGAAGAGGCCTCATGTGGAACTGAGCATATGGAACCGCCTCGAAGCAGGACACCATCAGGCCCACCAGCTGCATTCCCTGCCTGATGGATGGATGACGACAAGACAGCAGGAGCCGAACTTTCTCCTGAAGGACCTCCACCTTCTGTTGAGGAAGAAAGATCTTGACCTGAGCTGAATCCAGAGTCATGCCCACAAAAATGTCTTCACCATAGAAGGAGACTAAGGAGAAGATTTGGGGCGATTGATCACCCAGCCGAACGTTTCCAGTGTGGATACCACCCTCCGAGTGTCCAGCTCTGCCTGATGGAAGGACTGAGAAGCGATAAGCATGTCATCCAGGTAGGGAAGAATGCGAATGCCCTGAGATCTCAGCAGGGCCATCACACCTGCCAGGACCTTGGTGAATACCCTGGGGCCGAGGTGAGGCCGAAGGGCAAGGCCACAAATTGTTAGTGCTGATCCTCCAGAGCGAACCTGAGGAATCTCTGATGACCTGGAAAGATAGGTACGTGAAGGTAAGCATCCTTGATGTCTACAGAGGTCATGAAGTCCCCTGGGCGTAGGAAAGTCACAGCTGAGTGCAGAGTCTCCATGCGAAAGTGTCTGAATCTGACAAACTTGTTGAGAAGCTTATATCCAGGATAGGTCTGATGGACCCATCCTTTTTGGACACAATGAAAAGATTGGAATAATAGCCTTTGCCCCTTTCCTTCAAGGGCACCCGGCAGATGACACCTAGGTCTAGAAGGCCTTGGACAGCAAGGGAAAGACACTAAGCTGACAAGGGGATTTGAGCCAACCGAGATTTGATGAATCTTGGGGGCGGCCAGGCTGCAAACTATCTTGTCCAATTCTGGAGCCCCTGAAGGAAAGAGAAAAGGCACCTGAACCCCGAAAGGATCGGAGCTGCCTTCTACGCTGAAGTAACTTGCCACCTTTAGAAAACAAGTCCAAACGTTCCCCAAAGAGGCACAGCCCCTTAAAGGGAAACCCAGTGAGAGCCTTTTTGGCAGCATTGTCAGCTGCCCACTGGCGCAGCCAGACAGAGCGGCGTATCGCCACCAACAAGGCAGATGTCCTGCCACACATTCTAATGGTATCATCCAGGGCAGAGAGAACATATGCAACAAATTCCTCACAACGCAGAAGAGCTCTATACTCTCCACTGCCAGCATCATCGGGGCCCCATATAAGAGACCCCTGAGCAGGCTTTTAATAGCAACAGCCGTGATAGCAAAGGCACAGACCGGACGGAGCGCGGTCCCCACACAGGCAAAGGCATGGCAAGCCAACTGATCCATGCGCCTGTCCTCCCCATCCTTCAGTGTAGTAGAATCAGGGGAATGCATGACAGATGTGTTACACAATGCCAGAACTGGTGCATCCACCTCTGGAGGACATGACCAATGTTTAACCACCTCAGCAGGAAAGGGATACCTCTTATCCCAACTCTTTGGTACCCCTGGAAGCCGGCTAGGCAGTTCCCACTCCTTGAGAATCAGATTATTAAAGTGAGTTTGTTCAGGAAACTCCAAAACGTGGCTTAACAGTATGAAACAGCTCCCCCTGCTGCCGCGGGGCCACAGCAGGAGGTGAGATAGAGACATAGCACTTCAAAAATGTGAGCCAAAGGTCTGTCAGTATCATCTGAAGCCCATGGGTCAGACCCAGACTCGGCATAACCCCTAGGCTGATCTTCAGATGATTCTGAATCAGAGAATAATTCCCCTTCTTCCAGGGGGTATATCCGCCGTTTAAAAGGAGCCTTACGCGGACCAGACCCAGCAATATGCCTTTCAATACTCGCGACCCGGGCAGCCAAATCAGGTTAGACTCCCCACTGGTATGCACCTCACTGGGAGTCAGATGTAAGCGTGGGGGGGGGGGGGGGTCAAAGCCAGAGGGGGCGCAGCACTAGGCCCAGCCGCAGGTAACCCAGACTGCAGCGCAAGTACCTGCTGGGCGCAGGGTACACACACCCCAACATCATCACTTATAGGGGATACCCCACACACAGCAGGGCTTGTCCCAAAGGAACCCCGAGCACATTATCCTGAGAAGCCTCCATATGGTGATTATCATGGCACAACAGGCCAATAGGGATTGAGGCTAATAGCAACCCGGGATGCCCCAATAACCCGCTAGGGAAGTGGGAGTAATGAAATATAATAGCCCTCCAATAAGAGTTAACACAAAATAGAGGGGATAGGACCGGGAAAAACCACAAAGTTTGACCCGCCTGCAAGACATAAGCAAAAGATCCCATAAGCAATATGCAATACAGAGAAATATATAAATAAATCAGCCCGCAGGGGCACTTACGCCAGGCACGCGCAGCAGAGAACTAAAATGCCGCCCGCATATACCTCGAGGGGTGTGCCGCGGAGACAGTGATGCAGAATGCGTCCACCGCAAGGACCGCCCCCCCCCCCCCCCCCCCCGAAGAGCGCGAAAAAGTGCCCACCTGACAAGGCCAGCCAATGATGGCGCAGCAGCGCCAGAGGCGATGTCGCAGCTGACCGCGGAGCGTAGCGCAAGTGCGCGGCGGTGGCAAAAGAAACCAGTGCAACCAGTTCATAAGGGATCAAAAACAACACACTACATATAGTAAAGACATGCACCCCCAAGATCTACAAGGGAAAGCAAAGGGGACCGACGATCAGCCGAAAGGGAGCCAACTGCGGGGACAGGGGGCGAGGGGCATAAAATGCGGGAAGGGCATCTCATAAGGCTCACCATGGGCCCATACCGCCTACCCTTTAGTGGGGGACTGCGGTTGGAGCAGCGCTCCTTAGCACCCGACAGCGGTGCTGCCTACCTTCACCTGAACCAGCGCAGCCTGACCTGGGAGGCAGTACAAGGAAACGGGTGAGAACAGTCCTACAGGGCTGCAGGCTAATAGCCCCGCTCACCTGCGAGTAGAGAGCCATTTTCTAGTCATCGCAGCCAGGACTGCAGAGAAGAACTGGGGATTTTGTGAGGTCCCTGGTATATATGGGGCCGGGAGGAGCCACTTTTCTGTCTCTGCAGTCCAGCGCCATCTACTGGATGTATCCCAAGTGTAAGGAATATCTTCTGGGACAGGACGTGCTGTATACTAAATAAATGACTAACTCAACCTCAGGTTAAAGAAAACCTAGTTGATGTTACCGTTTTCCACCACAAACCCTCCTTTCAAGTAAAAGGCACCAGAAGAGCCTCTCAAGAGAAGTGGCACTCACTTTAAATTATTCTGCACATACCTCATCGGAAACCTTGAATCTTCTTAAAAGAGCAACTACCTTTTGCTTGAAGTTCTGTTGCTGTAAGTAAAAAGAAATCAAAGTCACTTACTTCTGCATGGTGTTTTTAAAATGGTTTAAAGGTGAGCGCTAACAATCCTGAAGGACACCTGCAGGCACGAAAATCAAAGATATATTCACCCATCAGGCGGCATTGCCTTATAGGTGTTGCCCTCCAACATATCTTTTTTAATTCTTCTTGGAAACAAAGAATACTTGTTCCCTTGGTTGTCTCCGACCATACAATTGGCTATGCTAGCTCCTCTTTGCTTCCTTATCTAGAGATGCAACACTATCTTGAACATTCAGTTTCTATTTGCTTCACCCCTCAATATATGGCGTCTTTCCAGGCAGCAGGGCTCCAACGAGTGGAGGCACTAGTGCATGCAGGAGCATTAGTTTCCTTGTGGAAGAGGGGGATCAAGTACTGAAGGATATGGCAGCAAGTGGGCTTCCTTGCAGGAGGAGCACAATTTAAGGTGAAAGTCCACTTAAGCAGCACTCTGACACTTACTTTACGTAGACCAAAACCCTGGGGTCTACGAGGCTCCAGGGCAGACTTACTCCCTCCCACAGGGGTATTCTGAACTGGGATGCCCCCAGGACGTCCAATATTTCTACCTTTCCCCCGAGCCCATGTGGCATGAGCAACTGGCATTCGCATCACTCGCCGCTGTGCGTGGCCCCACCCTCAACTGAATGGCTGTGCCGAAGGGTGCCGAGTGAAGTGCAGCTAGGATTCCCTGCAGCTGGTCTAGCCGCAGCATGAGCTCAACGAGAGGTAAGCAACCTTGGCGGCTTTAACATAGTGGGGAAAGACCAAAACCCAGGATAGTGAAAATTTCACGTTTTGGTCCACTTTAAACAAACTGCATGGGGCTTATATTGTAGCTTTGTATATAACCGCATAAGCTTTAATGTATTAGAATAGCTAGGGGCATATCTTGGGGGCCAAATATGCTGGAAATCGAAGAACTGATACAGAGGGAGAACTGTCAGAAGAAAACCCCTGAAATGAGATGCTCTATTGGTTGGGCAAGTGTGTGCACCTATAAATATGTACATAATTAAATTTATTTTCAAACAAAAAACAGCCATAAATATAAAAGTTGTCAATTACAATGATCTCAAATAAACTCAAAACTGCATTAACACTTTTACAATCTTGACAGATAAAAGTCTTGCTTTAATAATTAAAGCAATTAGGATGTAGATTACAAACTGCTGACAAACATATCAAATGAAGCAGGTCTAGTTTGTTAACGATATTAAATATTACAGCACAATAACTGAAATAAGTAATGGATTATACAATGATACAAATAAAACAGTTGCTTAAAGTGGACCTGTGCATCCAGATAGAAGCAGAATGTGTATCACTGGGTAAATAAGGCACCACCAAATTAAAATGAAAGTCTGTGAGCAGTGTTTGGGCATGGGCATATAGAATACAGTGTATAGAAATGCATCAGTACGTCTGGTATCTGCAATAACCAACGAGTAGACAAGCATAATATTGACTACATCATAAACACAAGGTAAACCTACAATAACAGTAACATTTTCCTACTGGGTCGGGGGCGTATTTTAAAATTTGTGGGAAAACAAAAATCGTTGCAGACCCATAATCACACACAACCCTTAATTGGGTATCCATAACCATGGACTACTGAGAACACATCCACTTTAAACAGGTTAATCTGGCAGAAATGATAGTGTGAGAACTGCAAAGTTGCTCACCCAGGAGATACCAAAAAGACAAAGTCCAAGTTAGTATAAGTAAATTAAACCGACCCGGGTTATAGACGTTGTTCTTACTATCGTTCTTCGCTGCTTCTTTGGTTTTCCAACATCAAACTCATCATCATCCAGATCCTAAGAAAAGAAATACAGAAACCATGTCAACTTGTTTGCAGCCCAAATAAACTGAAATTTGATTATTTTGTTTAGTTTTTGAGATTTATATTTTGGCACATAGTACTTTCCCAGTTAATCATGAAGTATTGTTTAGCAATTTAATTGGTTTTGCTGGTCATCTTGTATCTTCTAATAGAGAATTTTGATAATTTATCTCTAAAAGTAAATTTGTACTTCATGACAAGCTGTCAGTGTGCTTACCTGCATAGCATCCAACTTCTGTGATGCTCCAAAACCAAGGTAAAAACACCTACATAACAGAGTTTCACTACCTCGCAAACAGTCAAAATAAAAATACAATTCTGTGATTTTCACCTGTAGAATAGATTTCTCTCTTCTTCCACTCCAGTCCAGGGAGGAATCCCTGGTGGACTTAGCTGGTGCTAGACCTTTCCATGGCCCCTCAGATATGATAAACAAAAAGTCAGTCCTGCGGAAGGTCCGAGTAGCGGAGATATACTATTTAATGGCTCTCACTACATCCAGGGAGTAGAGGACTCTCTCCTTATGGCTAACAGGAGCAGGGCATAAAGAGGGCAAAACCACCTATTCATTAAGATGGAAGGGGGAAATCACTGTTTAAAATGGAGGACAGCATGGTCCTTGTGTAGGCTTAAGTAAGGAGGCTTAACTGATATGGCTGCTTATTCAGAAACCTGCAGCACAGAGGTAATTGCCACTAGGACCTTAAAGCGGACCTTCACCCTGAATAAGAGCATATCTTACATGTTTCCCACACCCTGTACATACAGATTGCTCACATTAAAAATCATCCTACCTGCATCTACTGCATGTTATGAGCCTTTTAACATCCAAGATGGCAGCTCATGGAGCATCAGGCAGCCTGCAAACAGGGAGTGTCTTCTGACTGTGCCGCTCTGCATTCTGGGATTGCTGTCCTTTCCCCGACCCCAGCTCTGGCCTGTCTGTGCAAAACACAGTTATACCCACCCCCTGTACTTTATCCCGCTCTCCTCAGTATGTGTGATGCTTCTGAGTCAAGATGGCACGTCCTAGAGTCCTGAACAGAGTTGCAGCCCAGTGGGGGAAAGCATAATAAGTGACTAAAAACTTATATTAATTTTAGATGCTGGGAGTTTTTTTTTTTGGATCAAAGGGCAGCAGCCAGTGGTGGCCTTCTAACATTCTTACTATATCTGAAAACCAGTTTCTCCTTGGCCAATGGGTTGCTACCAGGACTGTTGGGATCCCCTCGCAAGCCATCTTCTTTACTATTCGATCCAGAAGCAGAAACTGAGGGAGCGCATAGAGAAGCCTGAATGCTGATCAATCATCTACTGCTCTAGCCTGAGGGTACTTGGACCAGGAGACAATATTGGATCGGAAAAAGATCCTCGTCTGGAAACTCCCTGTGCATGCATAGGGCTTGACAAACCCTCTGATCCAAGGTTGCAACGGTTAAATGATCGGCTTGCACGTTGTCCACTCCTGGTATGCGGATCGCCGAGATGCACAGAACATGCTTCTCGGCCCAGAGTAAGATCTGGCCAACCTCCTTGAGCTCTCCTGCCTCTGGTGCCCCCCTGGTGGTTGATATATGACACCGCGCTTGAACCCCGACAGGATAACCTCTCAGATTGTAAGGCCTATTTGTGAGAGACAGTAAAAATGCTCTCAGGTCCAAGATATTTATGGGAAGTCTGCTCTCCCCTGCGCCTCATCGTGCCTGGATCGTTTGACCCCATGACACAACCCCAACTGTGTCCGCCATGGATGCGGAGCAGGCTGGCTGTATGGCTGACCCTATCATAGAAAAGGCATGTCTGGATTCCTGATCCAGGTGCTTAGGGAAAGACCATAACCTAATTAGGTCCGCTGGAATAGGGTATTTAGTTTTCAGGACTCTAGGAATGGTGGGGAACTTGTCCTGCTTTTCACATTCCTTTTGTATAAGCCTGTAAAAACTGCTCGAGAAACCGCTGCTTCTGTTCGGATCTGTATGGATCTCCTTCTTTTAAGGAGTGGGGATACCCAAAACCTCTAGTACAGAGGAAATCAGATTATCCACCTGCTCCTTGAACATAGAAGACCCCTATTCAGAAGAACCACCCGAATGACTCTCTCCCCTAATGGATGAGAGCTCCCCTTCCTAGACACCTTTAACCCTTTAAGTGCCAGCCTACCTGGGGTTTTTGTCACCCTTTGTTGCCAGACCATTTTGCACTATTTTGCGCTCCCAATGTTCAAATATGATTTTTGAAGGGATTTCCCAGGAAAATGATATATTGTTTCTTTCAGCATAGCCTGGGCTTTAACATGAAATGTCTTGTTTGTCATTTTTTAGGTGTATTCTCAATATTTTTGGGTGAAATATGTGAAAAAGAAATAAAAAAATCTATTTTTTTACAATTTGTAGTTTTTTTTTGTAATAAAAAAATGTAAGTTTGTCAAAAAAACTTATTGCATGTGAAATCCCAATTTCTCCCGGTTACAGCGGTACCACATATGTATAGGTAGACACCCTTTCCTGCCCAGGAGACTCCCCCAAACTGAAACAGCGCTTTAGGAGATTTTCAGATAAAATTCAACTGCGATATGTGCTATTCCAGAAAAACAACCCTTTACATTTGAAATACCCCCAACAAACTATATATTCTCTTGAGGTACACACCTCAAGCTTTCTAGGTGTACCAGGCTTGTTGATGTGGCCACAGTTTTCTGGAAGTAATCCCTCAATGTAATCTTTGGTTGCAAAGAGTTTCCCTAAAAAAAGGATTAAAAAAAGCAGAATCAAAGCCACATTTTCCTAAAAAACTATATACAAACAAGAAAAAACAAGTTTAATCTGAAAAAGCAAGGTCCCCCAAACAGAACTATACCCAACATGCATAGCTACTGTCAAGGGAAGAGTTGCCAAACACCCCAAAGTAAAGCATGTGCGTAACAGCAATTTTACTTGAAAATTTCAGCTCTGCAGACAAAGTGCGCACCTTGCGATTTTTTCAACCAAAACAACCCTTTACATTTGGAATATCCCCCATAAACCATATATTCCCTGAAAGTACACGTTAAGCTTTCTAAGCGTACCCAGCTTGTTTTAGTGGGCTCATCTTTCTGGAATTAATCCCTCAAAAAATTCTTTGGTTGCGCAGGGGTTTCCCTAAAAAAAATGTATAAAAAAAGCTGAATAAAAAACATCTTTTCCTAAAATATAAATATGCAAACAAGAAAAAACAAGCTAAGTCTGAAAGCGCAAGGTCCCCCGAACAGAGCAATACCCAACATGCATAGCTACTTTTAACCCTTTTAATTGCCAGCCTACTTGAGATTTTGTCACCCTCTGTTGACAAGTCATTTTTCCCCATTTTGCGCCATTTTTGCTGGAATTTTCAGGAAAAATATATATATATTTTTTGCAGCAGAGTTTAGGCTTTAACATGAAATATTTTGTTTGTAAATATTATTCTGTCTTTTACAATATTATAATTAAGTAAAAAAATAAACATTTTTTTAGAACATTTTTTCATTTTAAATACAAAATGTATTTTATTAAAGAAAATACCATTTTGTGAGTACTCACCTGTAAAATGGGTATTACGAGTATGTCACACACCCTGCTTCCAACATCCATGACACTTGGGGAAACCGGCCTGTAGAGGGCGATCTTGCAGAGATGACATGGAAAAAAGGAGTCCCTCCTGGTCCATAAGTACCCGGGACCTCCCACTATTCCCCAGTCTTAAAAAAGCAGTGAGAAACCAGAAAGAGCAAATTATATAAGAAACACCATATAAAGGATCCCAGAACAGAAAAGGGCGGGGGAAGTGGGGTGTGTGACATAATACCCATTTTACAGGTGAGTACTCACAAAATGGTATTATTCCTAGTATGTCACACACCCCGCTTCCAACATCCATGACACTTGGGACATCCAAAAGCAGTGTCAATAATGGGTGGGGACCCAAGAAGAAAAATAAGGCATAACTTTAATTACTGCAGCTTGCAGAACTTTGCCGCCGAAAGCAGCATCCGCTGAGGCCCGCACATCAACCTTGTAAAACTTAGAAAAAGTATGCACCGAAGACCAAGTAGCAGCCTTACAAACCTGCTCAACAGAAGCCTGGTGCTGAAAAGCCCAAGAAGCCCCAACAGCACGAGTAGAATGAGCAGTGACACGAAAAGGGGGAACCTTCCCCTTTGCAGAATAGGCCCCAACAATGGCCTGACGTATCCATTTACTAATGGAACACATGGCGGGCGCCAAACCCTTCCTAGGCCCAGAGGGCACAACAAAAAAGGCATCCGTCTTACGGAAAGCAGAAGTAGTCACCAAATAATACTTAACACAACGAACAACATCCAAAAGAATGCAAAACCCTTTCTTTGTTATTACTAGGATTAGGGCAAAGTGAAGGAAGAACTATGTCCTGATTAAGGTGGAAGGCAGATACCACCTTAGGAAGGAAATCCTGTATAAAACGGAAAACCACCTTATCCCGATGCCTTTCAAAATAAGGGGCATGGATTGACAGGGCCGCCAACTAAGAAACCCGATGGACAGAGGTAATAGCAACCAAAAAAGCAACCTTCTGAGTAAGAATATGAAGAGGAACATCCTGCAATGGCTCAAAAGGAGCAGCCTGCATGGCAGAAAGCACCAAGTTAAGACCCCAAACTGGAAGTAGGGGGTTTCTAGGAGGCCGCACATGCGTGACCCCCTGGAAAAAGGTCTTAACCAAAGGATGAAGAGCAAAAGATCTTTGAAAGAAAATAGCCAAAGCAGAAACCTGCCCCTTCAACGTACTAATCTGGAAACTCCAAAAACCTAGGGATAGAAAATACCCTACAGGGCAAGACCCTAGACTCACACCAATCAATATAGGACCTCCAAGTCCTGTAGTAAACAACAGAGGAAGACTTTTTCCTAGCTCTAACAAGAGTCTGAATGACCGCGTCAGGAAGACTTTCCTCTTTTAATATGGCGATTTCAGCAGCCACGCCGTCAAAGCCAGCGCTGGTAAATTGGGATAACAGAGTTGACCCTGGGTGATGAGATCTGGAAGAAGAGGCAGATGCAACTGATCCTCTGCCAGCCTTGTGATGTCTGCGAACCACAGACGTCTTGGCCATCTTGGAGCCTCCAGAATTGCTGGTGCCCCTTCCAGAACTAGCTTGCGCACCACCTTGCTTATCATGGAGAATGGGGGAAACAGATACAGGAACCCCAGATCCTTCCAGGCCAGAGACATGGCATCCGCTGCCACTGCCAGCGGATCCTGGGATAGAGACACAAAAACTAGAAGTTTGTGGTTGTGACGAGAAGCAAACAGGTCCCACCGTGGTGTCCCCCCCCTTTGACAAAGAAACTGAAAGACCCTGGGATTGAGAGACCACTCTCCCTGGCGAGCGCTTGCTCTGCTCAGGGAGTCTGCCTCCACATTCTCTATCCCCGGAATGTAAACTGCCGATATGCAGGGAACATTGATCTCTGCCCAGTGGAGGATCAGAGACACTTCCCGGAGGGCACCCCAACTGCAAGACCCTCCTTGGTGATTGATGTATGCAACCGCTGTTCGGTTGTCTGACCGAATCTGAACCGGCAGACCCCGCAAGAAATTAGTCAATCGAAGTAGGACTAAACGAATGGCCCGAAGCTCCAATAAATTGATTGGAGAGTGAGCCTCCTGCGGCTCCCACAAACCCTGGAACCAATGTTCCCTCCAGATGCCCCCCCAGCCCATGAGGCTGGCATCTGTGGTGACCAATTCCCAACAGGGGGTCAGAAATGACTTGCCGCTTCTGAGTCAGCCACCACTGAAGGGACTGCAGAACGTGGGGAGACAACAGACAAACCCGGTCCAAAGACAGCGGGTTCTTGTCCCACTTTGCCAAGAGAAAGAGCTGAAGCGTCCTCATGTGAAACTGAGCAAACGGGACAGCTTCGAATGTGGCCATCAGCCCCACTAGCCTCATCCCCAGGCGGATAGGCTGACGAGGATTGGACAAGAACAGACAAATTAAATCCTGAATCATAACAACTTAGGACTGAGGAAGAAATACCCTGGCCTGAAGGGTATCCAGTATCAGGCCCAGAAAAGGGAATCTCCCTGACAGGGCAAAGAGGATTTGTCATGGTTTATCACCCAACCAAATCTCTCTAGCGTCGCCACCACTATTCTGGTGTCCAATTCCACCTGATTGAAAGACGATGCCGTGATGAGAAGGTCGTCCAAGAATGGCACAATGCGAATGCCCTGGAGCCCGAGAATGGCCATTACTCCTGCCAAAACCTTGGTAAAAACTCTTGGGGTTGAGGTAAGACCGAATGGAAGGGCCGCAAACTGAAAATGCTGGTCTTCCACTGTGAATCTGAGGAATCTCTGGCGAGCAAAACAAATAGGTATGTGCAGATAAGCATCGTTGATGTCGATGGTCATAAAGTCCCCTTGACGGAGAGCGTCGACCATTGATCTTAGCGACTCCATGCGGAACTTTCTGAAGCGAATAAATTGCGCGATCACCGGATCCGCGGGAATCCGAGACCTGAAAAATCTGGGCGGAGGCCAGAACTCAAATTCCAGCTTGTATCCGGAGGACACAACCTCCAGAATCCATCTGTCTGATACTTCTTTGAACCAAGCCTGGAAAAAGAACCGAAGCCGTCCCCCCACCCGTACGGGTGAGGGCGCCTCCTCATTGCTGGACAGGTTTAGAAGTGGACTTAGGCTTGGACCCCCAACTCTGACCTGGACGGCCACGTCCTCTTCCCCTGTTCCACGCAGTCCCCCTTGGGGCTGAAAAGGCCGATACTCTGGCCGCTCTGGAACCACGAAGGAAGGGTTAAAGGAGGCCGATCCCCGAAAGGAACGACGTTGCTTCTTACGCTGAGGCAATTTGCCTCCCTTAATGACAGAATCCAATTTCTCACCAAAGAGGCGCAATCCCCCAAGGGAGAGCTGTAAGTGACTTCTTAGCCACCGTGTCAGCCGCCCACTGGCGTAGCCATATAGACCGCCGAATAGCAACTAGCAAGGCGGAAGTTCTGCTACACATGGCCATGGTATCATCCAAAGCAGAAAGTATAAAAGACACAAATAATTCACATCGCTTAAGAGCGGCAAACTCGTCAGAGGCTGGATCAAGCCCTGAGGTATTCAATAGGTCTCTAACAACGGACCTAATAGCGACTGCCATAAGTGCTGAGGTACCCACAGGCCGCAAGGCCGAGCCAACGCTAGCAAACGCATGGCAAGCCATTTGATCAATCCGTTTGTCTTCCCCATCCTTAAGGGTAGTAGACTCTGGAGAATGCAAAACAGAAGAAGAATTGGACAAACTAAGCACAGGTGTATCCACCACAGGGGGGGGGGGATGACCAACACATAACAGTGTCTGCCGGAAAAGGATATTTTTTATCCCAGCCTAAGGGAATGCCAGGAAGCCGCGCAGGCTTCTCCCATTCCTTAAGAATGATCTCTTCAAAATGTTTTTGACTAGGAAATTCTAAACGAGGCTTGGAGACACCAAAGAACTCCCCTTTCTGAGGAGGGACAGCTTCTGGGAAATAGATTGCCAAAAACTCATACAATTGAGCAAGAGCTTTAGGGGCGTCAAAAACCTCCCCTTCATCCTGTTCAGCGTCAATGCCCACAAATTGCTGAACATCAGAAATATAAGATTCCTCAAAGAATTCTCCTTCTTCCAACGGAGAACAATCTGACCAATCAAGACGCTCGCTACAATCAAGCTCACTTGCCGCAACGGCAGGAGATAAATGTTTTCTTTTAGCTGAGGCCTTCTTAGCCACAGAGCTAGACAATTTTTCAATGTGCGCCAGTCTGGCACATACATCAGAAAGCGACTCTCCACCCATGACAATATCACTGGGGGTATGGACAAGACAAGGTGGAGTGGGAGAAGAAGCAGGAGCCCCAGACCCTGAGGCTTGGGCCTCTGACTGCTGTATTATAGTCAATTGAGCACAAGATACACAAAGAAATGCATTATCCCCAACAAGGGATGCCCCACAACGTAAACACTGCCGAGTCTGCCCTGAGGGAACTGAAAGCCCAGTATCCTGAGATGCCTCCATATGGTGTCTGTTAAAATATACTTAAAAGGAGCAGCATCGCGAAATTTGCATTAAAAAAGATAAATAATTAAATAGCCACACAATAGCTTCTAACATGTGTATAAATAATCTGGCGATAGAAAAAGGAAAAAAGATATGCCTTTCTTTTAAATTGTATAATGACAGTGGCTCAGTCCATTTGCTGAATAGGGGGATCTGCTGGGTTGTATTTAGTGAGCTGCTTCATTTAGCCCACTGGTCTCCTAGCAACACTTTACCTCAGAGGCTGACACTGTAATCAGTGGTAACGGCTGTGTGTGTGTGTGAGGTGCTGCTTTTGTTATGAGACCAGGTGACTCAAATGTGTAAAATCTATACAAAATAAACTAAACTGACTGAAAATAACTGAAATTCTTCTTTGAATAACTGTGCAGGAAAATCTAAAGGTATTAAAGTGGAACAAAACCCTGAGTTGCCCACCCTGAAGTCTATAAGACTCGGCCATTGACCTTGCCCCTTGGGCATTCTAAATCAGGATGCCCACTGTGGGAAACAACCCCTGGATAACCACAGATCCCCCCATTTTTCTGGCGCGCTCACGCAGATAGTCATTTAGACATGCCGGGCGGCCAGGAAGGTTACTGCTCAGGCTCCCCATCTGCGTGCAAACAGAGCTGATTGGATGAGAGTCCGCGCATGCGCTGTGGGACAGGGAAAGGTACGTTTTCACAGGCTAACTTGGGGATTTCACATATCAGGGCATCCCAAGTCGGGATGCCCCTAGGGGCACAAAACAAAACTCCAGATAGTGAAAATCCTGGGTTGGGCTTTGCTCAAAACACACAAAGCTGAAAGAAAGATCATATGGAAAAATGTGTTGAGAAAAGAGAGAGAAAATGGTAAACTGAAAGATTCTGCAGCAGAGCCAACATGAAGGGAAAACTGTCAAAATCAGCTAAATGACTTCTAGAGCTTTTCTCTCCGTTTTAGATATATAAGTTCTGGCCAGGCAATGTTGCAATGTTGTTATCTTATGCTGGAGGGCTGCCAGCACTGAACAGCTGATACTTTGATACATTGTTTCTCCCCTCTCCTCAGCGTGGAACAGGCCATAGTGTCGTTCACGACACTCAGCAGACATAAACATGAGCTATTAGTCTCCAGCTGCTCAACACACACATCATTTTTTTCTAAATTTGTAATTCTTACTCCAACACTTACCTACATTCAAAGTACCATTTAAATATAAGTCACCAAGAAAAATTTGCGATACTGCTCCTTTAATTATTTTATAGTCGTCAAGTATGTGGGATTTATGCAATAGCTACCCGGGATGCCCCTTAATAATCCCAAGTGGGAGGATTTCAATGAAGGACCAGGAGAAACCCCTAATGAAGAGTTTCCACCTGGAAAGAGAGAAATACAATAAGCCTTATGCACATAAGAGTAAAGAGACCAGCAATAAAACATCCCTTTAGCAGAACTAAAGGGTACTCACAGCACCACAAACGGGATCAGTGACCAGACCATCGATCGGACAGCAACCAGACCAGCGATTGGACAGCAACCAGAAAAGAAACCGGGCCAGCGCGCCAGCACAACCGCATGTGGACAGAAAGGAAGCGCCATAATATGCCGCGCCGTCGAGAAGCCCCGCCCACCAAACAGAGCAGCAGAGAACGGAGGGCGGGCCAGGGAGAGCCAATAGACTGAAGCCACGCAAAAGAATGGGGCCGGACACAGCGCGCCAAGCCCCTCCCACATCCGGGTCCGCACGCTGGAGAAAAAAAAAAAGAGGGAAATTCAAATCCTCACAAAACAAAAAAGAACCACAGGTATGCCGGCCTCTTCTCTCGTACTCCTATATATATATATATATATATATATATATATATATATATACTTTATTTCTGAGGAGTGTTTCCTATGCACTTTTCGAATAAAAACCCCCCCTCCTCATCACCCCTGCAGGGCCCAGGAGAGCAAAGGGGGAAGGTACAAAAGGCACCCTAAGGCACAGGGAGATTTCAAGGGATGGGGCATCCCATGCCGGGGGACACCAACCCGGATTCCGCCTACCCCTTATTTGAGGTCTCACGGGGGGAGAAGGCTCCCATATACACCCCAAGGGTGTATCTACCCTTACCTGAGCCCTTCAGCCAGGGCTGGGAGGCATATCACAAGTATAATAAAAACAAGGTTCAGGCAGAAATAGAAAAGTCCGGGAGTTATCCCGGCTACCTGCAGGAAAGAGTCGAATGCTTCGCCGACTGCAGAGACGAAAAGACTGGGGAATAGTGGGAGGTCCCGGGTACTTATGGACCAGGAGGGGCTCCGTTTTTCCATGTCATCTCTGCAAGATCGTCCTCTACAGGCCGGTTTCCCCAAGTGCCATGGATGTTGGAAGCAGGGTGTGTGACATACTAGGAATAACCATATTGCATGTGAAAGCCCCATTTCTACCGATTAGAACGGTACCACATATTTCTCGGTAGCCATATGTTCCTGCCCAGGAGACCCCCCAAACTGAAACAAGCACTTTATAACATTTACAAATAAAATACAACTACCATCCACACTACAAAAATAAAAACAAAATACTAAAAATCAAAAAAAAAAAAAAAAAAAAAAACACACGACATGGGGTCCCCCTTACCCGAAGTAACCAGCCCGGGACAAGCTATGCAGGGCTTGTAGGAACAGGGCGCAGGGGCCAGCTTTTGTGGCCCCTGGCCCTGCAAACTCCAAGCCCGCATAGCCCATAGCCACGGGCTCTTCTGCCCCCCCCCCCCCCCCCCCCCCCCCCGGGCATTGGGGAGGCAGGTAATGGGGGTGCCGGAGGTTAATGACAAGTCACCCGCTAGCCGCAGGTGACTTGCCAGCCCCCGGCCTTGTTAACTGGTAATGGGGTTCTCTTGGACCCCTTACCAGTTCACAAGGGGCAAAGTGTAAAAAAAAAAAAAAAAACACACCACACAGAGAAAAAAATATTTTATTATTATTATTATTTTTTTTTTTTTTTTTTTTTTTTTTTTAATACTTACCTCCCATCCATCTTTCACTGTGTCCCTTCCCAATCACTGGCTTCTGCTCACCTGCTGGAAGCCTTTTATAGCTGCTGGGTGATGACGCATAAGGGGTAAATTAAAAAAAATACAATTCTGTGATTACTCACCTGTATAATTGGTATTATACGTATACAGCACGTCCTGTTCCAGAAGATATTCCTTAGTCTTGGGACATCTAATAGCAGTGTCCGTAAGGTAGGGTGGGATCCCCAAAAGTAACAGCAGACACTTTAAACCACTGCCAACTGCAGAACTTTGCGTCCAAAAGCAGCATCAGCTGAGGCCCTAACATCAACCTTGTAAAACTTTGAAAAGGTATGAACAGAAGACCAAGTAGCGGCCTAGCAAACTTGTTCAACAGAAGCTTGGTGCTGAAAAGCCCAAGAGGCACCAATAGCACGAGTAGAATGAGCAGTAAGGTGGAAGGGAGGCTCCTTCCCCTTAGCAGAGTAGGCCTGTATCACAACCTGACGTATCCACTTGCTGATAGTGGACTTAGCCGGAGCCAAACCCTTCTTAGGTCCAGACGGGAGCACAGAGAGCGTCCGCCTTCCTGAAGGATTCAGTAGCCACCAGATAGAACTTCAGAGTCCTGACCACATCCAGAGTGTGTAAAACCCTCTCCTTAGGGTTACTAGGATTAGGACACAGAGAAGGCAAAACAATGTCCTGATTGAGATGAAAGGCAGAAACAACCTTAGGCAGAAAAGCTGTCTAAACTAAAAACGAAACACCACCTTGTCCTGGTGTCTCTCAAAATAAGGAGGCTTGATAGAAAGCGCCGCCAACTCAGAAACACGCCTCACAGAAGTGATAGCCACCAAAAAGACCACCTTAAGCGTAAGAATGGACAAAGGGGCTCCTTGCAAGGGCTCGAAGGGAGACCCCTGCAGGGCAGATAATACCAAGTTCAAGTCCCAGACTGGTAACATAGGCTTACGTGGTGGACGCACGTGAGTAACCCCTTGGATGAAGGTCTTGACCAGGGGATGCTGAGCAAAGGATCTTTGGAAAAAAAATGGCCAAGGCAGAAACATGACCTTTCAGAGTACTGAGCTGAAGACCCAGATCCAAACCATGTTGCAGAAACTCCAGAATCCAAGGAATAGAAAACACACGACAGGGAAGCGAGTTAGACTTGCACCAGTCAATGTAAGTCCGCCAAACCCTGTAGTAGATGGAAGAAGAGGACCTTTTCCTAGCCCTGATCATGGTATTTACAACCGAGGCAGGCAGCCCTGTTTCCATCAAGATGGAGGTTTCAACAGCCAGGCCATCAAAGCCAGCGTTTGTAAATTGGGGTGGCGTAGGTGCCCCTGAGTGAGCAGATCTGGAACCCGGGGCAGGGCATAATGATCTACTGCCAGCTGCACGATGTCTGCGAACCACACTCTTCTTGGCCAACAGGGGGCCACCAGTATGGCTGGCACCCTTTCCTGAGCTATCTTGCGCAGCACCCTGCCCAGCAGCGGAAAAGGGGGAAACACATACAGAAGCTGAAACTCCGTCCAAGACATTGCTAGGGCACCCATGGCCAAGGCCAGAGGATCCTGGGACAGAGAGACAGACTGGAAGCTTGTGATTGTGACGGGACGCAAACAGATCCACATCCAGCTAACCCCAGCTGTGGCACAGGGAGCGAAACACCCTGCTGCTGAGGGACCATTCTCCCAAACGAGAGGTCCCCCTGCTCAGGGAGTCTGCCTCCAGATTCTCCACCCCCGCAAAGTATCAGGGACACTTCCTTGAGGGCCCTCTTGCTCCAGGTCCATCCCCGATGATTGATGTAGGCAATCACCGTCTGGTTGTCCGAGCGGACCTGGACAGCCCGTCCCCGCAGGTGTGGGGTTAAATGGACAAGGACCAACCTGATCGCCATCAACTCCAGAATGTTGATAGGGGTATGGGCCTCCTGAGGGCCCCACTGACCCTGGAATTTCAGGGACTTCCAAAAGCCCCCCCCCCCAACCAGTCAGACTGGCATCCGTGGTGACAGTCTCCCAACAAGGGGCCAGAAAAAATCTGCCCCCAGCAGGTTTCTGGAGTCCAGCCACCACGCTAAAGACCGCCTGACCAGAGGGGACAGGACAAACACCTGATCCAAGGACACAGGGTCCCGATCCCACACTGACAAGAGGTGAAGCTGAAGAGGCCTCATGTGGAAATGAGCATATGGAACCGCCTCGAAGCAGGACACCATCAAGCCTACCAGCTGCATTCCCTGCCTGATGGATGGATGACGACAAGACAGCAGGAGCGGAGCTTTCTCTTGAAGGACCTCCATCTTCTGCTGAGGAAGAAAGATCTTGACATGAGATTAATCCAGAATCATGCCCAGAAAGGACTTCACCGTGGAAGGAGACAGGGAAGATTTGGGGTGGTTGATCACCCAGCCGAATGACTCCAGTGTGGACACCACCCGCTGAGTGTCCAGCTCTGCCTGATGGAAGGACTGAGAAGCGATAAGCATGTCGTCCAAGTAGGGAAGAATGCGAATGCCCCGAGATCTCAGCAGAGCCATCACACCTGCCAGCACCTTGGTGAATACCCTGGGAGCCGAGGTGAGACCGAAGGGCAAGGCCACAAATAGGTAGTGCTGATCCTGCAGATCGAACCTGAGGCTTCTCTGATGACCTGGAAAGATAGGTACGTGAAGGTAAGCATCCTTGATGTCTACAGAGGTCATGAAGTCCCCTGGGCGTAGGAAAGTCACAGCGAAGCGCAGAGTCTCCATGCAAAAGTGTCTGAATCTGACAAATTCGTTGAGGTGTTTCAAATCCAGGATGGGTCTGATGGACCCATCTTTTTTGGGAACAATGAAAATATTGGAATAATAGCCTTTGCCCCTTTCCCTTAGGGGCAACTGGCAGATGACACCCAGTTCCAGAAGGCCTTGGACAGCCAGGGACAGATCCTGAGCTGACAGGGGGTTTGGAGCCAACCGGAATTTGATGAATCTTGGGGCGGCCAGGCTGCAAACTATCTTGTAACCGGAGGACACTACCTCCTGAATCGACCAGTCTGAGACATGACGCCTCCAGACATGAGCCAAGAGCCGAAACCATCCCCCCACCCGGATGGGTGAGGGTGCACCTTCATGCCTGAGGGGGTTTGGGGGAGGACTTAGGCTTGGGACCCCAGGAGGGGCCAGAGCGGCCACGTCCTCTGCCCCTGCCCCACAAATCTCCATGGGCTCCAGCAAAGGAAGCTTCCCGTCCAATTCTGGCCCCGGAAGGAGAAAAGGCACCTGAACCCTGAAAGGATCGGGGCTGCCTTCTACGCTGAGGTAACTTGCCTCCTTAGCAAACAAGTCCAGACGTTGCCCAAAGAGGCGCAGCCCCTTGAAGGGAAACCCAGTGAGAGCCTTCTTAGCAGAGTTGTCAGCTGCCCACTGGCACAGCCAGACTGAGCGGCGTATTGCCACCAACAAGGCAGATGCCCTGCCACACATTCTAATGGTATCATCCAAGGCAGAGAGAACATATGCAACAAATTCCTCACAATGCAGAAGAGCTCTATACTCTCCACTACCTGCATCATCAGGGGCCCCATCTAGGAGACCCCTGAGCAGGCTTTAAATAGCAAAAGCTGTAATGGCAGAGGCACAGACCGGACGGAGCGCGGTCCCCACACAGGCAAAGGCATGGCAAGCCAGCTGATCAATGCGCCTGTCCTCCCCATCCCTCAGTGTAGTAGAGTCAGGGGAATGCATGACGGATGTTTTGGACAACGCCAGAACTGGAGCATCCACCTCGGGAGGACATGACCACCATTTAACCATTTCAGCAGGAAAGGGATACCGCTTATCCCAACTCTTTGGCACCCCGGGGAGCCAGCTAGGCCGTTCCCACTCCTTGAGCACCAGATTATTAAAAGGAGTTTGCTCAGGAAACTCCAAGTGTGGCTGAACAGTATGAAACAGCTCCCCCTGCTGCCGCAGAGCCACGGCAGGGGGAAGGATACAGAGTACTTCAAAAAGGTGAGCTAAAAGCCTGTCAGTATCATCTGAAGCCCATGGGTCAGACCCAGAATCAGCACCATACACCCTAGATTGTTCCTCAGATGATTCTGAATCAGAAAATAATTCCTCCTCTTCCAGGGGGGTATTACCGTTAACGTGAAAAATTTCTCCGCCTCCATAGGAAAGAGGGAAACACCAGATAAATGCTGCTTCTTAGCAGAAGCCTTACGCAGGCCAGACCCAGCAATATGTCTCTCAATGCTGGCCCCCCGTGCAGCCAAATCAGGTTGAGACTCCCAACTGGTATGCACCTCACTAGGAGTCAGATGTAAGCGTGGGGGGGTAGGCGAAGCCAGAAGGAAAGCAGGCCCAGCCACCGGTAACCCAGACTGCACTACATCATCACTTATAGGGGATACCTCACACGCCACACACAGCCGGGCTTGTCCCCAAGGAACCCCGAGCACATTATCCTGAGAAGCCTCCATATGGTGATTATTGTGGCACAATAGGCCAATTGGGATTGACGCCAATAAGGCTACCCGGGATGCCCCAATAGCCCACTAGGGAAGTGGAAGATATACAATACAATAGCCTTCCAATAAGTAGTTAACGGTAAATAGAGGGGATAGGACTGGGAGAAACCATAAAAGCATAATACAAGGAAAAGTAAAGAAAAGCCAGCCCGCAGGGGCACTTACAGACGGCGATAGGGGGACGCCAGACACGCAGCACAGGTGCTCCAAAATGGCGCCTGCATATATCTCGAGGGGTGGGGCGCGGAGAAGTGATGCGGAAAATGTCATCCGCAAGGCCCGCCCCCCCGGAGAGCGCGAAAACACGCCCCCGTGACAAGGCCAGCCAATGACGGCGCAGTAGCGCCTGAGGCAATGTCGCCGCCGTCTGCGGAGCGGAGTACAAGCGCACAGTGGCGGCGGCAATAGCAAACCAGTGCAACCATTACAAAAGTCTTAGCAAAAAAACACATAGTAATATATACCCCCCCGGAGATCTACCCAGGAGGACCGAAGGGGAAGCAGCAGACCTAAGAGGAGCCTAACTGAGGGGACAGGGGGCCAACGGCCGCGGGAGGGGCATCCCATAAGGCTCACCATGGGCCTGTACCACCTACCCTTTGGTGGAGGACTGCGGTAGGAGCAGCACTCCTTAGCATCTAGCAGCGGTGCTGTCTACCATCACCCGACCAGCGCAGCCTAAGCTGGGAGGCAGTGAAAAGGAACGGGTGGGAATAGTCCTACAGGGCCGCAGGTTAATAAGCCCCGCTCACCTGCGAGTAGAAAGAGCCATCTTCTAGTCATCGCAGCCCAGACTGCAGAGAAGAACTGGGGAATTTGTGGGAGGTCCCTGGTATATATGGGGCCAGGAGGAGCCACTGGATGTATAACCCAAGAGTAAGGAATATCCTCTGGAACAGGACGTGCTGTATACTCAGAATAAAGATGAAATAATAAAAGGACCTACCAGATCCTCAAACCGATTGGAGGAGGGCAGCTAAGGTGGCCTTGAAGAGGAAGTGTGTGGCTCTATGCAGCCAGCGGCCCAGGGAGGTGAGAACCGGAATGCAGCAGAAGCACATGAGGAAGCAGCAGCAGCAGAAGCCGGGAATCCGGTCCAGCATGAAGCGATCTTTATTCAGAGATGCAGCGCCAAGTACTGACAGCCAGAGCTGAAACGTCTTGTCGCCCACGGAAGGGCTTAAACTCCCCTTCGTGCTAGAGGCAAAGCCATGCCCTGGCCGTGTCCCTCAACCAATGCGCTCACACCTACTTAGCACGAAATTTGAAAAACAGCACCATCATCAGCATGTGGAACAAGCCCTATTTCCTAAATAAAAATAATGTTCCTTGAGAAAGAGTGGAAAGGTTCAGGCAAAGGGGAAAACTTCCCCATGGTTCCATCTGCAAGTTCACCAGACAAAAACCTGTGACTGGTTGTCCCTTCAGAAGGGACCCTCTAACCCTTAGCAGTCATCCACAAAAAAGGGTTGGGGAGGGAGGAGGAAGGGAAGAAGGGAGGGGGGGAAAAAAAGATGGTCTATTAACGGATACACATCTTACACAAATCACAATTATTTGAAATAATAATTGTTTCTGACACGATCTCGTGTACATAATGAATCCGCTATGATTCATACTTACTGCAAGTCAGCATGAAGGGGGGGAATTGTAAAAGGTTATGTTTAAGTGTTTCATTATGGCTCAGTAAAAGGGAAAAAAATTACAGAGGGCCTTACATTGCCTGCAGTGATCTTGGACACTGCTGGCCCATCTAATGCTACACCACCACTGTTCCTCCTTGAACAGATTAACTCTATGGGCGGGATTCAAAGTAAATAAGATATTGTACACACAAGTCAAGGTATTTGAATATGTAACACTTAGAATAATGGAGCACTGTAGTTCTTTTAAAAAAAATCGGCATGACAGGGCACAATTTTCTCCATACCTGGCCTTGAACTGCATCATCGCTGGCTTCTTGTTCCGAAGAGAAACTTTCATACTCTTCCTCAGAATAGTTATCTAAAACATTGTTTATTAGATTTTAAGCAGAGAGAATACATAACACATTTCATGACAATCAATATGATTTAGCAAATACCAGAATACAAGCAAGACCATTTAGAGCAGTGGTCGCCAACCTTTTTTTCACCGTGGACCGGTTCAGGATTTGGTAATTTTACCGCGGCCCGGTGGGGCACTGGGGGGGGGGGGGTTGGTGCAAGGAGAAAATGGAAGAAGAAAAAAAGAGAGGGAACATAGGGTGGGGAACAGAGAAAAGGAAAGTAAGAGAAAAAAAAAAGGAGAAAGTTAGGAGGTTGGGAAGAAGAGTAAAGAAAGAAAAGGAGAGGAAAAAAAAGGAGGTAATGAAAAGGGAGGTAATGAAAAAAGAGAAAGAATGTATAGCAATAGTGAGTGAAAGAAAAAAGAGAAAGGGAAGAAGAAAGGAAAAAGAGGGGGAGGGAGAGGGGGAGTGAGAAATAAATAAAGAGAGAGTAAAGAGACGGGAAGAAGACAGGATGGAAAGAGGAGATGAGGAATGGAGTAAGAGAAACAAGGAGGGAAGGGAAGGAGGGAGAGAAGGAATTGGGAACTGAAGAAAGGGAGAGAGAGAAGAGCAAGGACAGAGAATAAGAAAGAGGAAGGGGGACGTGAGAACAGCCTCACTCGGCAAGCCCCCTCTCCTGTGCAGTGTTGTGGAACTGACAGTCAGGGGAGGGGGGCAGGTAGAGGTCAATCAGCTCCCGGCCAGCCAGAGATGATTAAACAAAAGTCTCCGACGGCTGGTGGGAGCTCTGAAGCTTTTTTTATTTTTACCTTATCTTCCCTGTCTTCGGCAGAGCCCGGGCACGCCGCAATTGTGCCCCGCCCACTCCTCCATCATTGGCCCAGCCATGATTGGGCCTCCCTCAGCCTCTACAAAGCACCTCCTCCAGTTCTGCTGATGCCGCCGCACAGCGCATTACCCTGGCCCCGGGCACACCACTCCACAGCGGGGGCAGCTGGGACATCTCTTAAAGGGGCGGGACATGGGGGGGATCCCGTCTCAGGGCCGGTACCATTTGAGCCACGGACCGGTAGCGGTCCGTGGCCTGGGGGTTGGGGACCACCGATTTAGAGCATCAGATCAAGTAAAGCAGAATTTAAGTTAAACTATGACCCCTCCCCACTCTACCCTGAAGCTGCGCAGGGGGGGGGCGGGGTAAAAAGGAAATACCCCATACCTTAATATAGGGGGCCCACATTGTCCTCCAGGCTCCAGTGGACAGTGAGTTTCTTAGATGATGTCCAGTGATGGAAGCATATTTTTTACCTTCTATTAGTAAAGGGATGGATCTATTTTATGGTCTTTGTAGAACCACTAAATTTAAGATGTTTTGTCAGCAATTGTCCTTTAATTAGAAGACATGCAAATCCTTGATTCATTTGAGAATTGCAATGAAAAACGCCCATCTGAAACTCCTCTGCAAATCACTCTTAAAATTTAAAAGCACCAAATAAAAATAAATAAAATATGGATCACAAAGATTTGGCCCTAAAAAGTCAGCTGCTTAGGTATCGTGGGATGGGGGGGTGGAGGTGGAGAAGTAAAAATTGTCAGCAGAAAAGTCCCCCTGAAAATTGCCCTTTGGCAATTGGGGAAAAAACCTTCCTTATCCAGTCAGTTTATGTCTTTTACGAACTGCCAGTGTGGGCCTCTCGTCAGCATCCCTTAAGCGCATTGACTAAAAATTAAATAGGTCTATGATTGACACTTTCTGCTTTACAAACCATATGTATCCTTCAAATATTAAAATATATCTTTATGAAGATGGGGTGCAGACACACATTATTGCTATGTCAGTCTAACCTTCTGGCAGCGTGACCAAAATATTGTAATGAAAAGGGAGACATGTCCCCCCAGATGTAAACAATGGCTTATTATTGTCATCCCTCAGATGAAAGTCTTGTATTAAAAAAAGTAGTTTGGGGCATAAGTCACCCTACAAAACAACAAAGGCGCTCTAACACCACACCAAAGACCTACCTGTAGATTTTATCTTTTGGCTCGTGTTCATGGCACTGTCTTCATGATCAATCGGCTGACTAGACAGAGAAAATATCCATATCTCTGCCACTTTGGCAGACGCTTCCTTCATGTTGCTGAAAAGGCTCAGGACTTGGCTTCCTTCAGATGGATGCTGCATGACCTAATGGTAACCACAAATAAAAACAACTAAAGCACGATAACCACTGCTGCACAAGCAACAAAGTCATTTCCACAGACTGCTCACTAGAATGCATTTAAAACAGAACTATACTTAAAATGCATGCTTGTTTTAAAGAGACCCAAAACCTGGACTATAGTTTAAAGGGCTAACATGCACCCCAAGACAATTTTCTTGATGTATTTATCACTTCACTCAAAAAAAAAAGTTCATTTAATGTATTTGTCCAGGAAAACCTTTACCATATCTACTACTTTGTTGTATGAGGCAGTTCAGCTGAAATGTGGTCTTTACCATCAGGTCCACAAGGGGATGTCACATCCCATGGCGTTTGATCCTTTACCACACAATGAAGACTGGTTCTGTCGTTTATGAAGTATGCATAAAAAATACGATCAGTAGATAACGGAAGAAAAAAAATACCATTTTGTGAGTACTCACCTGTAAAATGGATATTGTCAGTGTGTCACACACCCCGCTTCCCCTTTAATTCTTACGATCGGGTTACTCCACCAGCAGGTGGCGACGTTGCAGAGAGAAGTCTTGAAAACGAGCCCCCTTCCGGCCTATATATACCTGGGACCTCCCACTTAACACCCAGTGAATTCAAATGCAGAAAGACAAGGTACCAGGAAATCCAATGGTAACCTCAAAATAAAGAAAAGCTTCACCATATAAAGGATCCAGGATACCGAAAAGGGCGGGTGAAGCGGGGTGTGCGACACACTGACAATATCCATTTTACAGGTGAGTACTCACAAAATGGTATTATTCTCAGTGTGCCACACACCCCGCTTCCCCTTTAATTCTTGCGATCGGGACTTCCAAAAGCAGTGTCCACAAGGGATGGGTATCCGAAGGCAAAATGAAGCATAACTTAAATGACTGCAGTCCGCAGAACTTTGCGGCCAAACACAGCATTCGCTGAGGCCCGCACATCAACCTTGTAAAACTTAGAAAAAGTATGAACAGAAGACCAAGTAGCAGCCTTACAAACTTGTTCAACAGAAGCTTGGTGCTGAAAAGCCCAAGACGCTCCAACGGCGCGAGTAGAATGAGCAGTGATACGAAAAGGGGGAACTTTCCCCTTAGCAGAATAGGCCCCAATAACGGCCTGACGTATCCATTTGCTAATGGAAGATTTGGCCGGAGCCAAACCCTTCCTAGGCCCACAGGGCACAACAAAAAAAGGCATCAGTTTTACGAAAAGGAGAAGTAATAAATCAAATAGTACTTAACACAGCGTACTACATCCAAACAACGCAAAACCCTCTCCTTGTCATTCTTAGGCTTAGGACACAAGGGAAGAACAATATCCTGATTCAAATGAAAAGCAGAAACAACCTTAGGAAGAAAGTCCGGTTTGAAACGAAAGACCACCTTGTCCTGATGCCTCTCAAAGTAGGGCGCCTGAATCGACAAGGCCGCCAACTCCGAGACATGCCGAACCGAAGCGATAGCTACCAAGAAGGCAGTCTTCTGAGTCAAGGTAGACAAAGCAATATCCTGCAAGGGCTCAAAAGGGAGGAGCCTGAAGAGCAGAGAGAACCAAGTTCAAGTCCCAAACAGGGAGTAATGGTTTCCTGGGAGGTCGCACATGCGTAACCCCCTGGAAAAAGGTTTTAACCAAAGGATGAAGCGTAAAACGCTTCTGAAAAAAGATAGATAAGGCAGAAACCTGCCCTTTCAAAGTACTCAGCTGAAGACCAAAGTCCAGCCCTGATTGCAAAAACTCCAGAATTCTGGAAACCGAAAAGACCCTACAAGGCAAAGATCTAACCTCACACCAAGCGATATAGGCTTTCCAAGTCCTATAGTAGATGATCGAAGAAGACCTCTTCCGGGCACCGATCAGAGTCTTAACCGAGTCAGAAAGACCCTCCTCCTTCAAGATGGAGGTTTCAGCAGCCAAGCCGTCAAACCCAGTGTTGGTAAATTGGGGTAACACAGCCGACCCTGAGTGAGCAGATCGGGCCGAAGAGGCAGACGAACTGATCCACTGCCAGCCGGACGATGTCTGCGAACCAAACTCGCCTTGGCCACCTTGGAGCCACGAGAATGGCGGACACCCTCTCCAGAGCCAGCTTCCTTACCACCCTGCCTAGCATGGGTATCGGAGGAAACAGGTAGAGAAACCCCAGATCCCCCCAGCTCAGGGACATGGCGTCCACCGCCAGAGGATCCTGGGAGAGCGACACGAAGGTCAGGAGCCTGCAATTGTGACGAGAGGCAAACTGGTCCACCTCCGGTGTCCCCCACCGGAGACACAGCGACCGAAAGACTTGAGGATGGAGAGCCCATTCTCCCAGACGGGAAGAGCACCTGCTCAACAGATCCGCTTCCCTGTTTTCCACACCCGGAATGTAAACTGCCGAGAGACAAGGAACATGGGCCTCCGCCCAGGTCAGGATCAGGGACACCTCTCTGAGGGCACCCAGACTGCGTGTCCCTCCCTGATGATTGATGTAAGCAACCGCTGTTCGATTGTCCGAGCGAACCTGAACCGGAAGGCCCAGAACATGTTGAGTCAAAAGAACAAGAACCAGACGGATGGCTCTCAGTTCCAAAATATTGATGGGCAAGTGGGCCTCTCGAGGTACTGAAGATCCTTCCAGAATCCCCCCCATCCCGAAAGACTGGCGTCCGTGGTGACAATTTCCCAAAGAGGAGTCAGGAAAGACCTGCCCCTCAAAAGATTTGTCGAGACCAACCACCATTGGAGGGACTGCCAGACCCGGGAGGACAACGGGAAGGGCCGATCCAACGACCGTGGTCGCCGGTCCCAGCACGCCAACAGATGAAGCTGAAGCGTCCTTGTGTGAAATTGAGCGAAAGGAACTGCCTCGAACGAGGCAACCATCAACCCTACCAGCCTCATCCCCAGACGGATGGACGGCCGAGGATTGGAAAGAAGGACCCGAGCCAACTCCTGAATCAGACAAATCTTGGACTGAGGCAGAAACACCCTGTGCTGACAAAAATCCAACCGCATTTCCAGAAAGGACACCACCCTGGCCGGAGCGAGGGAGGACTTGGGAAAGCTGATCACCCAACCGAAGCTTTCCAGCGTGGAGACCACCATCCTGGTGTCTGTCTCCGATTGAATGAGGGACGGAGCCATGATGAGAAGGTCGTCCAGATAAGGTACGACACGAATGCCCCGAGATCTGAGAATGGCCATCACCCCTGCCAGCACCTTGGTGAACACTCTTGGAGCCGAGGTAAGGCCAAACGGAAGTGCCACGAATTGAAAATGCCGATCCTTCATCACGAACCGAAGAAAAACGTTGATGAGCCTGGCAGATGGGAACATGAAGGTAAGCATCCTTGATGTCTATGGACGTCATGAAGTCCCCCTGCCGAAGAGAACCGACGGCCGAGCGCAGAGTTTCCATGCAAAACTTCCGAGTACGGATGAACCTGTTGAGGAACTTCAGATCCAGGAACTGCCCCGTCCTACTTGGGGACTGCGAAAAGATTGGAATAAAAACCGAGGCCCACCTCCAAGCGCGGCACCGGCCGGATGACCGCCATTTCGAGAAGATTCCTTACCGACGCCAGGAGCCCCTGCGCTGCCAAAGGATCGGTGGGCACCCGAGACCGGAAAAACCGTGAAGGAGGGCGAGACTCGAACTCCAGCTTGTAACCGGACGACACCACCTCCCAGATCCATCTGTCCGGAACCTCCTGGTCCCAAACCAGGGAGAAGTGTCGCAATCGTCCCCCCACCCGCACGGGTGAGGGCAGCCCCTCATTGCTGAACGGGCTTACCAGCAGGCTTGGGCTTGGAGCCCCAGGACTGACCGGGACGGCCACGGCCCCTCCCCCGGGTCCAAACTGCACCCCTGGTAGCGGGAAAGGAAACCCTTCTGCCCGCTCTCACTCCCCGAAAGGAGGGACTAAAGGAACTCGCACCCCGAAAGGAGCGACAAGGCCTCTTGCGTTGAGGCAATTTACCACCCTTGGTAACTGAATCCAATTTAATCGCCAAACAGGCGCAAACCTGAAAAACGGGAGCGCTGTAAGCGCCTTCTTAGAGTTAAGGTCCGCCGTCCACTGGCGCAGCCACACTGACCCGACGAATAGCAACCAGCAGTGCGGCTGTCCTGCTACTCATTGAAAGCGCATCGTCCTGGGCAGTCAAGACAAAGGAAATAAACGACTCACACTGCTTGAGAGAACTAAACTCATCACAAGCGGGATCAAGACCTGCGTACAGATCCCTAATAATGGACCTAACTGCCAACAGAAGAAGTGCCGAAGCACACACCGGCCGCAGTGTCGATCCGGCACTGATAAAACCATGGCGAGCCAATTGATCAATCCGACGATCCTCACCATCTTTAATGATAGTAGTGTCAGAGGAGTGCAACACCGCCGTGTTCGACAGCCCTAACACAGGGGTATCGACGTCAGGGGGAACTGACCAAAGCTTCACCAAATCCTCCGGAAAAGGATAACGTTTATCCCAACTAGGAGGAATTCCAGCCAGCCGCGTGGGTTGTTCCCATTCCTTAAGGACAACCCTCACAAAGTGTTGTTGCCTGGGAAACACCAAATGCGGCTGGGGCACATCAAACAACTCACCCTTTGGCGGAGGGACCACCTCAGGCGGATCCAAAGCCAAAATTTCAAACATTTGAGCCAAAATGGAAGGAGTGTCAAGAGACACCCCCACAGCCTGATCGCCAGCAGAGTCATCCCATAGCTGGTCTGCAGGCTCATCAGACTCCTCAAGGAGTTCCCCCTCCTCATCAGGGGGACAATCGGACCAATCCAATATTTCAAACATCTCATCCTCTGAAACAGGCGCTGCCGGAGAGAGGTGCTTCCGCTTCGCCGTAGCCTTTTGAGCTACCGTGGCGGAAATGATCTTCTCGAGGTTGGCCAATCGTGCACACACCTCGGATTGCGAATCCCCACCTTTGACAATGTCACACGGGGTCCGGAATAAGGGAGGGGGGGTAGGAGATGATGGAAGTTGCGAGGAGCCAGAAGCCGGAGCGACGGACTGGCGCGCAATATTCTGCTTTGCACATGGAACGCATAATATGACATCATCGCCTGGGAGCGGAGCCCCACAACCCCCACACAGCCTGGATAGCCCCGAAGAGCCATTTCCGGTAACGTCGGAAGCCTCCATATGGTGAAATTATGGTATTCGCAACAACCCAGGGTTTTACGCTTGTAAGCAACCCGGGATGCCCCTTTATAATTAAAGTCCCGGGAGTAGGAGGATTTTTTTATTTTATTTTTTTAAACCTAGGAAAATCCCAATTTGGAGACTAAGACTAGCCAGGTATATCAGAACGGGGAGAGCCACTGCAGAGAGGGGATCCCAGGATCTGTAGGGGAAAAGAGACCACAGTCAGTCCCCCAGGAAAATTAGCAGCATGCAGCACACTCATACATAAACAGAATAAAGGGTAAACCATATATAGCAGTATAATCAAGGACAAATATATATACAATAACAAAGCAATAAGTGCCTCTAGGAGTTATGCTGAAGTGCCAGGGAACCACAAACACAAGCTTTACACATGTTGAAAAATGCAAAACTAAAGCTAAAATGACGGCCCCACGTGCGCGAGGTGGGGACCGTTAGCTGTAACCGCATGAAGAAGAGACAGCCACAGCATTCCAGGCACGCAGCTTCCCCAGCTAAGCCCCCAGCACCTGTCTCCTTAATGAGAAGGAGGAAGTAAGGCGTGCCCGGGCTCAGTGAACAACGCGCTCAGGCCAAGCCCCCCACCAGCGCGTCACAGAGCGCGGGCCACGGCCCCGCCCCCCGCCTTCGAACGACACAGCCCGCCCAATGGCGGCGCCGCGTGCAGAGGGGCGCCCCGACGCCCTGGGACTCAGTGGGGGGAAGCATACAAAACACACAATAGTGAGAAAAAGAGCCCCAGCAGCTCAGGTCACGCGGCCGCACACCGCGGTGCTGAGCCCGAGTCTGCCAGCGCTCCCACACACAAACACACACACATGCCAAAGTAAAAGCACCCCATGAAAACAAACCACCCCCCCCCCCCCCAAAGTGAAGGGAGAAGGGACCTGAACGGGAGAAGATGGCCAAGGGGAACATCGGGACAAGGGCATCCCAAATCCGGATCACCATGCCGGATAGCCGCATTGCCCCACGCGTGGGGTCGAGCGGAGGAGATAAGCTCCTAGGCACCTAGTGCCATCTACCGTTGCCCAGCCAGCAGCCTGGGCTGGGAGGCTTCCATTAACCATCTAGCCATGTAAACAATAGAACTGGGCAGAAATAGACCAAAAGGGGGTGCCGGGGTTTGACCCCTGCTACCTGCAAGCAGGAAACTTCTTTCTTCTGTCTTGTCGCATCTTGCAGAGAGAAAACACTGGGTGTTAAGTGGGAGGTCCCAGGTATATATAGGCCGGAAGGGGGCTCGTTTTCAAGACTTCTCTCTGCAACGTCGCCACCTGCTGGTGGAGTAACCCGATTGTAAGAATTAAAGGGGAAGCGGGGTGTGTGACACACTGAGAATAATGAGGAAGGCTATCAACATAGGGTTTATGGATTCTCAGCTAAAGTGTGACTGCAGAGACAGAGAAGGCATACTCTGATGTATTGACTTACTCCTGAAGCCCATATGGATGTAGCAAGAAGGGTTTGCTAGGAATCCAAGGGATTTTGACTTTAGACTACACTCAGATGCCCCCTACCCCCAAGGAGAGTAATTCCTGTCCTCTGGGCTTGGAGGGCTCTAGCAACATGCAACTGGATTCTAGCGCAGACCAATTTGCCAAACAGCTTGGTAGAAATGGTCTGCAGTGAGGGCCTGGCTGACCTTAGTAAGGAGAAACACTAGACAGTCTCCAGCTGACTTACAGCAAGGAGGAAGGGCATGATGACCACAACCTATGAACCACAGAGTGGTTTACAAGCACCCTACAGTGATGCTTGGTAAGTGAAGCTTTCCAGGGTCAATTTGCCATTCCCAGGCATAATAGCAAAGGCACCAAATGCACCACTATAGGAAGTTAAGCCAATACAGAAAAAGGCCTGAACCACAATCTAAAGGAGCCAGGAAAGAGAGGAAACAGGACTAGTAAATGCCACATAATGCTGGGGAGGTTGTTGGCAATGGTAATGGCCAGGGCTTTATTTACCATTAGTCAACCCTAGGCCTGTGCCTAGAATAGCCACTTGCAGGGGGAAGGGTGCTATGGACTGCATAGGCATGCTATTACTGGCACCTCCATGACCCATCATGAGCACCCCCCCCCCCCAATCCACAGAAAGACTGTGTGTGCGCGCATGCAGTGCAGGGGGTCAGAAGGCCCAAAGATTAGCCTACATGCTGGATGGCAGGAGGAGGGGCCATTTGTAGACCCGCCATCAAATATCCAGCCAGGCATGGTTCTTTTAATAGAAGGAAGAGGAAATTGGGGGGTGGCAGGTTCTGTCACCCCTGAATTTTATTCCTACCAGGTGAAGAAACCACAAGCTTGGCAGGAGTTTTATTCAGTTTAGGTGTATAAGTGACCTCCTCATTAGCCGTGTTTTGATGGGTTTTTAGTATTTCCTTTAGGAATAGCTTTCAAGTGTAAACAATGTTGCATCCTGGGTAGTTGATCAAATCACTATGTCATCTGCCTGGCATTTGAAGAGTTAAATGCCATGACAAAATGGCAGGTCAGGTTATGCAATCACATTCTTCAAAAAAGGTCCATCACTGTATACAATTCAAAATTCAGGAGAAACTTGGGGCAGCTTGTGTGGCTTTCTATCATTTATAACATTTTTCCAGCAATTATCTCAAACATAAACATGTACAAGAGTTGGGATTAGTCACCCTGAAAAGGATTTTTTAAATTTTTAGTGGAGATTTGCCTATCCAGATTGCCCATTCTAGAAAGGATGGCCTGACCCAGGATCTCCTAATGATACTAGATAAATATATAAAAAAAAATCCCTGTTAGACTTACTGGTAACGGCTTTTCTAAGAATCGCCCATGGCGACCCACGGAAAAAAGGAAGGCTCCACCCCTGGGAGGAAACACAAACTGAACAAAGGTTAAAACCCTACCCCTTCGAGTCCACCTCAGTCTTACTACCTGTCCTCTATGCCCAGGAAGCTGACATGGCTCTGGTTGAATGCACAGAAACCTGAGAAGGGAAAACGCCTCTGGATAAGTAGGCCTTAAATTTCTCAGTGCCGAGGACCTGGTCCCGCCCCGATTTAGGTAAGCTACTGTGGAAGCATTGTCTGAGCAGATCTGGACATGTCTGCCTGAGATGTCTGACAGAAAATGATTTAGTGCCAGCTTGACCACCAGAAGCTCCTGGAAGTTGGATGATCTGTCTACTATGTTTAGTGGCCACTTCCCCAAGTCATGTTGACTGTCCAGGTGGGCTCCCCAACCCCAGCTGCTGGCATCTGTTGGGATAACTACAGAATTTCTTTGCTTCCACTGCCTTCCTTTCTTTAGTACCCCTGAATCTGTCCACCATAGCAGATCCTCTAATACTTTTGTCTCTATTTGGACCCCCAGATCCCGAGTCTGGGCATTTGTCCCAATGGGATAGAAGGGAACCTCTGCAGAATTCTCATATGAAATTAAACCCATGCGACTGCCAGGATTGCTGCCGTCAAAGGCTGAGCAGGGTCATGATTTCCCGAATGGAGACCTGAGGTGAATGGATGAATCTTTGGGTCATTGTTATGATCCTTTTCCTGTGGAAGCAGAATCTTTTGATGGATACTGTCTATATCGTACCCTGGGATTCTGCACAGATGATTGGGCTGGGTTGTAAATTTAGAAAAATTGAGTCCTAAGTCTTTAGTAAAAGAAGGATCTCTGCTAGAGCCGCTAAGAGTGACTTTGCAAAGATCTGCGGGACTAACGATAGGCTGAAGGATAAGGGCCTGTATTGGAAATGATAGCGTTTCTGGTCAGTTTGAATTGCAAACCTCAGATGCAATGCCAGGATTGGTATATACAGGTAGGCGTCTTGTAGGTTTAAATTGACCATCGGGGTTTGATTCTCACTGAATAGATTTATTGCATCTTGAACTTTTTCTATTTTGTAGGGCTGTGAACTTAGCTGTGGCCCTGATGGCCTCCTCTGAAGCACTTGTTAGGAAGGAAATAGCTCTAAAAAAGGGTAGGTAAGGTATCAATTATACTCTTTTTAAGGGTAACACTTTCCAGACACCCCTTTAGATTACTAAGCCAAGTTTCCATATGCCTGATAATGCAATCTGCTGCCAGTGTAGGTCTAAATGCAAATGATGCGGCCTCCCAAGCCCTCTTTAGGATACCCTCTATTCTGCGAGATATTGGATCACGCAAAGCCCCATATCTTCAAAGTTTAAATCTGCTGCTCTGGACATCTGACCCAATTGAGCACCTGCACTGGGTCAACAATCTCAAGAAATGCCCCCAAATTTGGAAAATTAAAACAGAATTCTAGCCCGAATTCCTGCTTCTCTGGACATCTGACCCAATGGAGCATGTAGCTTTTGACATTTACTCCAAAGCTCCAAGTCATGCTCACGAAATAGGAATTTTCTTTTTAGCAAACTAGGCATAAAGAATTTCTTTTCTGGGTGTTCCTATTTAGCCTTAATGATATCCTAATTGCCGAATGAACGGGAAATGCTTTCGAGTTTTCCCCCCCAAAAAAATCTTCTGTCAGGCGTCTGAGGGGCCCGGATGCCCCCTTGCTATCCTTAGCACTTATATCCTCATGAACGGAATCCTCAAAGGAATTCACCTTCACTCTCCTCTACTATTTCGCATTCTACTTCAGTACAAAGTGGAGCTGAACGGATAGTGCTTGTACTTGGAATAGCTGTAGTAAGGGAAATAAGAGGATTTTCAGCAGAAAAACACAAGCTCAAAAAAGAAAGCAAGATTTGTAGCCAGTTTTTCCTGGGATATCTTGCTTGAGGTGTGAGGGTCATTAGAAATACTGCCTGCACCTGTGTCTTTAAGCCTGGGATTGTTGCTCCCTGCTGGGCTAGGAACGGGAATCTGCTGTTGCTGAGGGCTGCTGATCGTCCCCATCTCTGCTGCTGCACACAGATGCTGCCGTCACTGCTGCTCCACTACACAACCGCTAGCTCCTTTCCACTCCCTTCGGCCTGACTAGAACGCTGGCAGGGTCGCAGCACGAGTAAAAGCGGTGGCCGGAAATGACATCAGCGCGTTGGGTCAATGATCTCAAGACCTGCCCCCAAATTTGAAAAATTAAAACAGAATTCCAGCCCAAGATCATCCTACCAGAGGCTGAGGTGTGTACCCCAGGGGACCCACTATGCACTGTGCACCCGCCTGTAAAATCAGTCGGGATTTAAAGGAGAATGCATACTATGTGGGACTGCCCTGGCCGCCTGTGGACCTCCAGTAAACTACACCCGGTAAAGCTGGTTCAAGGTTCTGTGGGCTCCTCCAGAACTCCTGGAGCTGAAAAAAGTTAATAAATTGGCAGTACTCTAGCTTAGGAAGGAAACACAAAGAACTGAGGTGGAGAGGAAGGGAAGGGGTTTTATCCTCTGTTCAGTTTGTGTTTCCTGCCAGGGCTGGAGCTTCCCTCTCTGTGGGTCATCATGAAGAAATAAATGTATAGGAGGGACTCAAACAGGTAGGACAAACAAAATAGATTGGAGAGGTACTTTGGTGGCATTTTGCTGAAAAAAAAAAATGGTACCCCCAATTACCAGTACATCATCTATTGAATGCAAATAGGGTTACTCCAATAGTGTGTGAGTGATGACCGATCTATAAACTAGTATCGCTAATCAGGCAAAGATTTCAGAGATAAAAGTTTCTTTCCTGGTAAAGTACAAGTATAATCACACCTTTATTTAGGACAGTCATTTGTGAAAAAGAAGGTGCAAGGTAAATCGCATACAGGACAATAGCCATAACTAGCATTTCCTACATTTGCAATGTGATACAGAACAGACATCAACCACCTTGACCCACCTCAGCCATATTGATGCATCCAATAGCTAGAGTCTTGTAACCAAGAATTGTTCGGTTCTTGTATCTTTTCCTCCTCTGAAGCATTATCTGTAATTTGTTTCCTTCCCTTTTTAAAAAGTGAGGGTACTAACAAGGAAACAACAAACACAGTGACACCATTATTTTTTATTTTACAAGGAATAGCAAAAGAGGAACTTCATGCAAATACTAATAGACCTATTCCCACTCCAGAAGATTCAGCTTTGCTACCAGCACTGAACTTTTCAATGGTGTCCAAATTTGACTGGAGTCTCCATTAAATACAACAACAACTTGTAACCAAGCTTAAAGCAGACCAAAACCCTCCTCCATTCATTGGCATTGCTGTGTGTGGCAATGATGTGAACTGCCATCTTACAGAGGGACAGCAAAAGAAAATACAAAAATACAAAAAAATTAAAAATTCAATTTCTAGTTCTACAACACAAGAAGGGAATATTGGCAAGGGCTATAGCCAAATGTTTTTCACAAGTTGGGTTTCGGTCCCCTTTAAGGGATGTCAGGGGTGGGTACACTTTAAAAATGGACCTCTCTCTACAACAAACAATCCTAGTGCAAGACTGCAGAAACGGTGAATGATTGTGGGCCTGCCTAAGGGGGTTCCCACAGTGGGGCATCCCAATAGGCTTGGAGGAGGTCATGGGATGATTGTAGACTGCGTCTGGGTTGGTATCTTTGGAATAGCAATGGCCCTGTAGGTTAGGGTTAAGATAAAACTGAATTATTTCAGATATTGGCAGCCAGTGTAGGGATTGACAGAAAGGAGCAGCACTAGCAGTCTAGTCGGAACGTTATCAGGGCATGCACTTGAATTTTTTGTGGTTTCAGGTGGGAGGAAAAGATGGGGCGGCAGATGTTCTTGAGTTGGAGTCAGCAGGCGCTGGCAAGTGACTGTCGAGTTAGAAGGAGCGAGAGGAGTCCAGTAGAACACCAAAACATTGGACTTGAGGAGCCGTTGGGTTAGTCAGGTCATTCACAGAAATTGTTGTTGGGGAGACAGGAGCTAAATTGCATGGTCGGAAAAAGGACAAACTTTGTTTTGTCAATGTTTAGTTTGAGAGAGCTAGAGGACATGAAAAAAGATATAGCGATTAGACAGGTGTAGAGTTATTAAAGGTAGGGGTCCTTATGGTAAGGATACTACTATTACTACTTTACGATGGTAAGTAAGACTTACTCCCCGTTTCTACTGCAGCATCTTGCACCACTAACAGTCTAAACAAATGCAGCCTGTCTGGAAGAGATATCCTGCTACTGTGCAACCCCAAAGCAAAGGATATTTATAACCACACATAAGTACAGAATTTGGACTCTTCACACTACAAAATGATGTAGAAACATTAGTATTAATTTAATACATGTATAATGAAGGAATGTAAACAGTGTTTTGATATAGCGTTCCATGGACTATGAGAACCATGAAAATTAATGAACGATACCTGCAGCGAAAAGGTCAGTGCAAGATCAGTCTCCACTTGTCCACTAGGTGGCAGCACTATCTCGTGCGATCGAAGAATCCGCTTAGAGCCCTTGATTAAAAATAAGAAAGTGTAATAAATTAAAAAAAAAAAAAAACACACACAATTCTCAACAACAATAAAAATAACACTGAAAACTATTAAGCAAAAAAAAAAAAATCACTCTCCCACTATAAACCACCAATCAGAGACATGTTGAGGAGACAAGGCCACCACACAAACTGTACCGCAGCCTAGTACTTGACCCATATCTGCAATCCAAGGCCGCAGGGACAGGTTTCCATTAAAGGGAGTAGGTTTGCCTTAAGGATTTATTTTATAAATCCAAAACTGGATTAAACTGTTTTGTATATGTACTTTCTTCATGTGTTTACAGTACACCTGCTGAGTAAATGTTATCCTGTGTGTAATTTATTGGACAGTTTACATAGTAAACATCTAACATATACACAACGATGGGGCCCCAAGCAAGCCAGGCTTATTTGAAAGGACATTATAATCGCAATGAACCAGCAGAGGCCGAGTCATACACATAGGCCACTGTAAGCAAAGTCAATGTCAGTGAGGAGCCCAATTTGGGTGAAGAAAATAAAAATTACAGAAGAACTTACCTGATCAAGTGATAAAAAAAAAAATCATGGTGGAAGTGGGCCATATGGAGCCCCACTTCTTACCTTAAATGCATATCAGCAGCCTCACCACTGTAAAACTGCTGCCAGGAAAACACCCTTTAAGATTTTTTTTTTCTAATTCTCCAAAACCGCATTACTGGAGGGAGAGGGATATGAGGGAGGCGAAGGGACTGGTTGACCTGAGCGACTGAAGGTTTAGATAGAACAGCTCCGGCAGAAATAAGAAAAATCTGATCCGATCTAGGATGCCCCACTGTGTGAACAAACCCCCCTTCGCCGGGCGCAAAGAAAGTAAGTTTGTTTACTCACCGGTAAATTTCATTTCTCATCATCTTCCATTCCGGGGCACTGCCATCAGCAACGCCTGGGATGTCCAAAAGCAGTACGCTCCTTAAAGTGGACCAACACCCAGGGGGCCGATCAGATCCCTCCCCGCGGGGCATCCGAAATCGGGATGTTCCGCGGGGTGAAACCCCCAGGAAGCCCAGAAACCTTACCTTAACACCGTTCCAATGGCGCATGCGCGGGCCGCGTCTCGCGCTTCCCTCTAGCAGGGCACGCACCATTCACAAACGGCCGACACGGGCTCGCTCCCTGTTAGAGGGAAGCGCGAGACGTGGCCTCCAGCGCTCAGAGCCGCTGTGGTTGGACCCCGCTTGTACGTGCATACCACAGCGGCTCTGAGCGCTCTGATTGGACGAGCGCCCGTGTAGGAGCGTGGTGATGTGAGTGTTTCCGGGCGTTCTGGGGGGTTTCACACAGCGGGGCACCCCCGATCGGGGTGCCCCACCGAAGTGGACCAAAACCCAGGATAGTGAAAATCCTGGGCGTTGGTCCACTTTAAGGGTGTGATGTGCTATGAGAGCAACCATCGGTCTGCGTCAACATAACCAGGAATGGTGGAACTGAAACCTTAAGACTAGTCCCCTGGCAAAGGGGTTCACCAACATCTGCAACACCTTATGTGCCGGAGAGCAACTCCGTAAAGCTTGGTGAAGGTGTGAAGGGTGTAACAGGTTGCTGCCTTGCACACCTGATCCACCGACGCCTGGTTCTGGAAGGCCCAAAACACGCCAATTGACCTGGTAGAGTGAGCAGTGACTCGGAAGGGTGTCCGTACCCTTGCAGGCATAGGCTTGTATGACTCCCTGCCTGATCCATCTGCTGAACGGGGACCTGGCAGCCGTGGACCTTCTGGGACAATAAACAATATGTCTGTCTTATGTAGTTCCCGCACAGCAGGCAAGTAACACTATAATGCCCTGCCGCCATCCTGGGAATGCAGGAGTAGCTCCTTATGATGAGTGGGGCACGAAAATAAAAAGGGCCGCACAATCTCTTTTTTAACTAGCATCCCCTGGATTGCTCCCCCCATGAAGAGCAGCTTTTGCCAGTTTTTAGTGCTCCTGCTTCACTCTAATGCCAGATAATTGCCCTTGTTTTAGCTGTAAAGCTCGGCCTCCTCCATTCATTGCCATTGTTGTGTGTGGCAATTACTGATTGCCTGCAATCTTAGAGAGAGGAACAGCAAAACAAAATCAGTGTTCCACTACAACCGAAAAGTAGAAAACACAATTCTGTGAAACTCACCTGTAAAATTGGTTTTGTTATCCATCCATTCCAGGCCGTCCAGAAGTACTTACAGTTGGGTAACTCCGCCCCTTTGGGGGTGTTCACTGCAAGATCGAAAGATGTGGCTCCTCCCGGCCCCCTATAAAGGCAGCTGTCCGTCAATCAAAGCCCAGTCATTTAAAAGCAGTAACTTCACAACATAAGAGACAGGCCGGGAGGCCCTCAACATAAGAGACCATCTTACCTCACATAGCCTCTACACGTATTCTTTTAACAGTAAACTAAATTTGTAAACTAAGTCCTAAGACAAAGGTAAATCACCATAAGGGGATCCAGGACATAATCAACCTCAAGGGCGGGTTGGACGGCCAGGAATTTTTTCTCTTCCATCCATTCCAGGCCGTCCAGAAGTACTTACAGTTGGGACATCCAAAAGCAGTGTCCATATGGGCGGGATCCCCAGTGCGGAACAGCATGTAGTTCATTTCACTACCGCCTGAAGCACCTTTCGGCCAAAAACGGTGTCAGCCGAGGCCCTGACATCCACCTTGTAAACTTTGTAAAAGTATGAACAGAAGACCAAGTGGCGGCCTTACAAACTTGGTTCACTAATGCCCGATGCTGAAAAGCCCAAAAGGCACCAATAGCCCTAGTAGAATGAGCTGTGATCCGAAAGGGGGGTTCTTTCCCCTTGGCAGAATAGGCTTGTACCACCGCCTGTCTAATCCACCTACTGAGTGTGGACTTGGCTGGTGGAGTACCCTTCTTTGAACCTTCTGGTAAGACAAAAAGCAAATCCGACCTTCGGAAAGATTCAGTTGCAGCCAGGTAATACCCTATGGCTCTAACCACATCCAGAGCATGGAGAATCCATTCTTTAGAATTAGCCGGTGCTGGACACAAGGAGGGTAACACGACTTAAGGTGAAAAGGTGACGTGACCTTAGGCAAAAAAATCAGGCTTAAAACGAAAAAACCACATTGTCACTGTGCAACTCAAAGTAGGGTGGTTTAATACATAAGGCAGCCAGCTCTGAAACTCGACGCACAGAGGTAATAGCTACCAGAAAAACCGCCTTAAGCGTCAGCATAGTCAATGTAGCGTCCTTTAAAGGCTCGAAGGGGGCACCCTGGAGAGCAGATAACACCAGATTAAGGTCCCATACCGGTAAGACTGTTTTACGCGGTGGCCGGACATGAGTGACACCCTGAAAAAAAAATCCTGATCAACCTAAGATCGGCAATAGATTTCTGGAAAAAAAAATGGATCGGGACGAAACCTGACCCTTAAGGGTGCTCAACTGGAGGCCCGAGTCTAGACCACCTTGTAGGAACTCCAGAACTCTGGAAACTGAGTAACTTCGGCAAGAAAGGTTCCTGGATTCACACCAAGCGATATAAGCTCAACAAACTCTGTAGTATATGATGGAAGAAGACTTCTTCCGTGCCTGAATCATTGTATGAATGACCGTGGCCGATAAACCCTTCTCCGTCAGGATGGCGGTTTCAATAGCCAGGCTGTCAAAGCCAGCATTTGTAAATTCGGATGCGATCCCTGTGTGACAAGCTCCGGAGCGTCGCCCATTATGTAACGATCTGTTGACACCCTTACTATGTCCGCAAACCAACTCCTCCTTGGCCTTTGAGGAGCCATCAGGATGGTAGGAACCCCCTCCTGGACTATTTTGCGAAGTACTCAGTCCAGGAGAGGAAACAGAGGAAAAACAAAGAAGATTGAACCATGTCCAGGGAATGGCTAGGGCATCTGTTGCTATGGCCAGAGGATCTCTTAATAGAGATATGAACCTTGGAAGCTTGTGATTGTGTCTGGACGCAAACAGATCCACGTCCGGTTGCCCCCATCATAGGCAGAGTCCGAAAGACCTGGGATCCCCTGCTCAGGGCATCCACTTCCTGGTTCTCTACCCCTGGCATGTAAACTGCGGAGATGCAGGGAACATTCTTCTCTGCCCAAATCAGATCTCTTGCTCCGAGTCCTTCCCTGGTGGTTGATGTAGGCTACAGCCGTCTGATTGTCTAAGCAGACCTGAACCGCACAGCCTTTTTAATAGGAGGTCAGTTGGATCGAACAAACTGAATTGCTCTCAGTTCCACGAGATTTATAGGCAACCTGTTCCCCTTGGGACCCCACTGGCCCTGGATTTTCTGGGTCTACCAAAAACAGAGAGGGATTGCCTGGCCAGGGGGGACAACACGAATTCCTGGTCCAGAGATTCCGGGAACCGATCCCAGCTGGGTAGCAGGTTCAGCTGAAGAGGCCTCATGTGGAATTGAGCAAAGGGCACTGCCTCGAAACAAGCTACCATGAAGCCCAGTAATCTCATCCCCAGACGCACTGATGGCTGCTGACAATCCAGCTAAGCCTGCACTTGCGTTTGGAGGCACGAGACCTTCTGCTGTGGTAGAAACACCTTGACCTGAACAGTGTCTAGAGTCATCCCCAGGAATGATCTTGCTGTTGCCGGTGTGATATGCGACTTGGGGTAGTTGATCACCCAACCGAAGGCTTCCAGAGTGGACAGCGCGGCCCGGGTGTTGCTCTCGGCCTCCTGGAAGGACGGGGCCGAGATCAGAAGGTTGTCCAAATAGGGCAATAAACGTATCCCCTTAACATTTAAGATAGCCATGAGGCCCGCCAGTACCTTGGTGAACACCCTGGGAGCTGAGGATATGCTGAAGGGAAGTGCCACAAACTGGAAATGCTGGCCCTCCAGTGCGAACCTCAAGAACTGCTGATGCCCCTGAAAAATCGGGATGTGCAGATATGTGTCCCTGATGTCCACCGTGGTCATAAAATCGCCGGACCGGAGTGACCTCACCGCCGATCTCAATGTTTCCATGCGGAAATGTCTGACTCTTACAAATCTGTTGAGACCCTTTAGGTCCAAGATCGGTCGCAACGATCCGTCCTTCTTGGGAACCGTAAACAGGTTGGAGTAAAACCCCTGACCCTATTCCTGTTGGGGCACATGACAAATCACCCCTGTCCGCAGGAGGTGCCGAACAGCGGCTCTCAAGGCCTCCGCTTTTACCGAGTTTCGGGATGCCCTTGACCATAGAAATCTTGAGGGCGTCTGGCTGCCAGCTCTATCTTGTGGCCAGACGACACCACCTCCTGAATCCAAAGATCCAAGACGTGACGCCTTCAGATTGGAGCGAAAAGCAGTAACTGTTCCCCCACCCGAAAGGGTGAGGGTGCCCCTTCATGCCTGTGTAGGTTTGGCTGGGGGTTTGCACTAAGCTCCCCAGGCTGGGTTGGGCCGACTGCGTAGCCTACCTCTACCCCAGGAATCTTTGCGGGTACCGGAAAATGAAGCACCTCTTCCCCCTCAAAAGGGCCGATAAGAAGAGGCATGCCGAAAGGGCCGGGTAGGCTTCCTTCTCTGAGGGAACTTACCATCCTTGACCAGCAGGTCGCTCTCCAAACAGCCTACCTCCTGCAAAGGGCAAGTTTGTGAGTGACTTTGGCAGCCACATTTGCCGACCACTGCCTCAACCACAGTGAGCGGCGTAGCGCTACTAGCAAGGCCGAGGTCCTGGCACCAAGCCTGACTATATCATCCATGGCAGAGACAAAGCCGAGGAACTCCAAACAGGCTCCGAGTTGCCTGCGGTCCTCCGCCCGTTTACGCGACTTATTTTTAGCCGCAAGCTGCTTGACCTTTTTCCTTGTGACTAGGGAAACAATTGCCATGGCGCACGCAGGGCGTAAAAGGGAACCAACAAAAGTAAAGGCATGGCAAGCCAACTGATCCATGTGTTTATCTGCTGGATCTCTTAGGGAGGCAGTGTCAGGTGATTGCATAATCGTGGTGTTAAATTGGACCAACACCCAGGATTTTGACTATCCTGGGTCTTGGTCCACTTCGGTGGGGCACCCCCGATCGGGTGCCCCGCTGTGTGAAACCCCCCGATCACCCCAAAAACTCACCTCTCCCCGCGCCGACGGACAAGCAATCTGACAGTCCCGGACAAGCGGCTCCTCCGTCGCCTCCCGCGCGTCCCTCTTGACGCGCACACGCCTGCACCAGCCATTCACAGACGGCAGGCACGCCTAGAGGGGCGCGAGGGAGGCGGCGGCGGTAAGGGGGTAAGGTAAGGGGGTTTGGGGTGTTTGGGAGGGAGGTGATCGGCCCGGGAATCTTATAGATTCCCGGGCCGATCACCCGTGGGTGTTGGTCCACTTTAAGACAGACCTGAGACTGAAGCATCCACCTTGGGAGACTGACCACAAATTAATCAACTCGGTAGGGAAGGGATACCGCTCGTCCAAGCCCTTAGAAACCGACGGCAACTTGTTAGGCCTTTCCCACTCAAGTATGATGTTGGAAAAATGCGACTGTTCAGCAAAAACCCGTCGCCGTCTCTCAGGCCTAAACAGGTCATCCTTCTTTCTCTTAGCCATCTTTGGGGGAACAATGTGCAAAGTGTCAAACACAGAAGAAAGCAAGCTTTCCGTATCAACCGGAAGGAAGGATTCCTCATCCGAGGAGTAACCGGAGATGCTATCCTCTCCACCAGAGAGCAACTCCCCCTCCGAGAGTGGATCATCTGCCTCAGCCAAGCCAAATGAAGCATACAAATAATCGTCAGAGTAAATCGTCTCTAAGTGCCGTTTCTTACTCGTGGACTTCCTAGGTGCTGCCATCGAGAGATGTTTCTCAAGGCTAGACAGCCTGTGCACAATATCAGAGTCTGTCCCCCTGCTGGCTCCCCCTTCACTAGGGGCTGGCTGCAGCAGCGTAGGGATCAGAGAGGCTGAAGGTACCGCAGGACTAGGAGCGGGTGCGACCGCCCTTTCATGGTCCAAAACAATGCCAATGGCGCAAGTGGGACAAATGGTGCTATAACCACCCAGAGGATTCCATCTGCACAAAGGGCAGAGCTTGTCCTGCCCAGGTAGGGTGCCTGGCTCACTATCCCCTGAAGCCTCCATTATGGTGTTTCAGAATATGCAATATTCATAAAAAGCTAATAGACACTATGTCCTAGCCTATAACCGATCCCCCTAATTAACGGGGACCGGGAGAAACCACAACCCTCAACCTTCTTCCCACAATCTAAAACAAAGAGAGAGGTGGCTCACCTGGCAGTAATGTAAACACTAATTTATCTATATCACATATATATTCTATAGTACATAGAATATATATGAATGCCAAGGCAAAAAACACATGCATCAGAATATAAGAAGGGGCAACTCACAAACTGAAATGATTCACACGCAGCGATGACAAGGCCAGCCGGGGGAGCGTCACCAGTCCAAGCTGCCTGCGTGCTGACTGACTCTGCCCCCCCTCCCGGCTAGTCATCGGCTCCTCATGCGGCCCAGCATGTGCGGCAAGTCCAAAGTCTGTACAGTCCTGTTTCATTGCGACAAGAGCAGCAGTTGTAGCGGCCTGACCTGGAACTGTGTGTACAGAACTGCCTAGATGGTGGTTACCATTGGGCCCAGGCGATGCATGCCTTGTGGGGCCTGTGGATTTGTTGTCCACCAACAGAGACTGCACCCGCAAAATTGGGATATGCAGATAAGCATTCTTTATGTCCACCTTGGGCAGAAAATCCCTGTCCAAGTGATATCATGAGTGATCTTCAAGATTCCATGCGGAACTTCTGAACCCAAACAAAACTGTTCAGATGGTGGAGATCTAGATCTGACGAACAGGTTCATCCTTGGGAATGATTAAGAGTATCGTGTAGAGGCTGTAGCCCTGCTCTGATGGGGGCACAGGTACTACAACTCCCTGGTCAAGAAGGAGATTTATTGGGCTTTCGCGAGGCTCGGCCCTTTTCCGCCACGTGGAAGGGCTTGGACGCCACAAACTGGTGTAGAGGCCTGGTCCACAACTCAATGGAAGAGACAACTTCCCAGACCCAGGCATCAGCTATGCGATCCTACCACACACTGGTACATACTGCAGCAGCCGTCCTCCCACCCCGCTGGGTGAGAGCACCCTATCAACCCTGAGGGTGCTTGGCTGAGGGCTGTTGCCCCATGGGGACTTGGGCTTCCCCCTCTTCCCCGAATTTCCTTGCAGCATCTGGAATCAGTAGATCCTCCGGAAATGGACGGAATTTGGTGAACTTCCTAAACAAGGTCCTTTGTTTACCTGTGCCCGTGGCCTAACTGACCAGGTCACCCAGAGATTAACCGGAGAGACAACCCACAGTAAGCGCCTTTTTTTTGAGGCAGCCAACCACTGCTTCAGCCAGACCAGTTGCCGCAAGGTGACTAACAAGGCCAGACCCCTTAGCCACCAGGCGCACCATGTCATCCATTGCTGACATGATGTACCTGAAAATCTCCATAGCAAAGGAGTTCAGGTGAAGCGCAGGAGCACGAGATCCAATTCTGTAAACGCCTCCACTGCCACCTCATCCAGACCTTGCCCCCATGGTCACCAGGGACGTGCGTAAGCCGGATGCAAAGCCAAACCCACCATGGAGAACGCATGTTAAGCAAGCTGGTCCAACCTCTTATCCACTGGATCTCACAAGGCAGCACTATCCGAAGTAGGGATCAGAGTTTGCCGATCATCCCCGATATCATATAGTCTACCTCAGGTGGCGAAGACCAGCTCTTAGCCACCCCCTTCGGGAAAAGGTATCTGGCATACAAAACATTAGGCAAAGATGGAATCTTATCCAACTTATCCCACTCCTCTTCCACCAGCCTATCAAAATGGGAAAGTCTGAGAAACACCTGCCTAACCTTTTGGCGCTTGTAAGGCTCACCCTGCTACTTCTGCAGCTGCAGAGGATTAGCCAGGTGCAGGACCTCCAAAATTGCCTTATCAGTTGAATGATCCAAAATGGTCACAGGAGCATGCATGGGGTAGTCCAACTCCTCTCTGCTACTGGACAACACCTCCTCCCTATGACTGTCTGAAAATGGAGACTTTATTGTTAAAGATGACCTCACCATCGAAGCTGGAATCCTCAGAGGCCTGAACGTGCTTGCCAAAACTGGAAATAAAATCCTGAATCTCTCCACAGTCACATCGACTGCAAGAAAAGAACTGGGGGTGTCTGGCCACATCCTGCCCTTTATAAGCTGGGAGGAGCTTAGTTTTTCTTGCAGTCCTGCCTACGGCTGAGGTTAACCCACTCGTTGCTGATGGTGGTACCCCGGAATGAAAGGGCAGAGAAAGTCACATTCTTATAGAAGCCGGGAGAATTTAACCACCAAAACTGGTAACTATAACAATGATAACAATCACCATACAGGGGATCCAGAATAATGCAAAAACCAGGGTGGGGTGGAGTAGGACATACTGTATACTTATAATATCAATTCTACAGGTGAGTATTTCACAGAATTATATTATTCTTAGTATACAGTACATCCTGCTCCAGATAGATTACTTACACTTGGGACACCCAATAGCAGTGTCCGTAAGCAGGGTGGGATCCCCAACAAAAGGTAACAGCAGACAGTTTAAACCACTGCCGCCTGCAAAACCTTGTGGCCAAACACAGCATTAGCTGAGGCCCTAACATAAACCTTGTAAAACTTTGAAAAGGTATGAACAGAAGACCAAGTAGCGGTCTTGCAAACTTGTTCAACAGAAGCATGGTGCTGGAAGGCCCAAGAGGCACCAATAGCCCGAGTAGAATGAGCAGTAAGGCGGAAGGGAGGACTCTTCCCCTTAGCAGCATAGGCCTGAATCACAGCCTGACGAATCCATTTGCTAATAGTAGACTTGGCAGGAGCCAAACCCTTCCTAGGACCCGAAGGGACCACAAAAACAGCATCAGTCTTCCTGAAGGCCGCAGTGACTACCAGGTAATATTTCAGACACCTGACCACATCCAAGGAATGCAGAACCCTTTCCTTAGCATTGCTAGGATTAGGACACAAGGAAGGAAGAACAATATCTTGATTCAAATGAAAGGCAGACACCACCTTAGGCAGAAAGTCTGGCTTAAAGCGGAACACCACCTTGTCCTGGTGTCTCATAGTATGGGGGCTGAATAGACAGAGCCGCCAGCTCAGACACACGCCTGACCGAAGTAATAGCCACCAGAAAGACAACCTTGAGGGCAAGTACAGCCAGAGCAGCATCCTGAATAGGCTCAAAGGGAGCACCCTGCAAAGCAGACAAAACAAAGTTCAAATCCCAAACAGGGACCAAAGGTTTACGTGGGGGGACGCACATGAGTGACCCCCTGAAAGAAGGTCTTAACCAAGGGATGCTGAGCAAATGACTTCTGAAAGAAGACAGACAGGGCAGAAACCTGACCCTTCAGAGTACTGAGTTTTAGACCCAACTCCAACCCATGCTGTAAAAACTCCAGAACCCTAGGGACTAAGAACTCCCTACAGGGAAGAGACCTAGACTCACACCAATCAATGTAGGTACGCCATACCCTATAATAGATGGCAGAATAAGTTTTCTTCCTAGCCTGCACCATGGTATCCACCACCGAGGCAGACAAGCCCTTCTCCATCAAGATGGAGGTTTCAGCAGCCAGGCCGTCAAAGCCAGAGTTTGTAAACTGGGATGGCGTAAGGGGCCCTGAGTAAGCAGATCTGGCACCCGTGGCAGGACGTACTGGTCTACTGCCATTTGTACCAAGTCTGTGAACCACACTCTTCTTGGCCACCTGGGGGCCACCAGAATCACTGGCACCCCTTCCAGAGCAATCTTGCGCAGAACCCTACCCAGCAGGGGGAAAGGAGGAAAGACATAGGGGAGCCGAAATTCCTTCCATGACATGGACAGAGCATCCGTGGCCAAGGCCAGAGGATCCTGAGACAGGGAGACAAAGGCCGGGAGCTTGTGATTGTGACGGGATGCGAACAGATCCACATCCGGTAGACCCCAACGGTGACACAGGGACTGGAATACCCTGCTGCAGAGGGACCACTCCCCCTGACGGGAAGTCCCCCTGCTCAGAGAGTCTGCCAGTAGATTATCTGCCCCCGGGATATACACAGCCGAAATGCATTTAACATTGGCCTCCGCCCATGTCAGAATCCGCGACACCGCCTGGAGGGCACCCCTGCTCCAGGTCCCTCCCTGATGTTTGATGTAGGCAACCGCTGTCCTGTTGTCTGAGCGCACCTGCACAGACAGACCCTTCAGGTGATCGGTCAACTGCTCCAGTACCAACCTGACCGCCCGTAGTTCCAGAATGTTGATGGGTAAGTGGGCCTCCTGAGGGCCCCACCTCCCCTGGAAGCGCAGGGACTTCCAGAATCCCCCCCAACCTGACAGACTAGCATCTGTGGTGACCGTCTCCCAGGAGGGGGCCAGAAAGGACCTGCCCCCTAGCAAGTTCCTGTGGTCCAGCCACCACGAAAGGGACCTTCTGACCAAGGGGGGGAAGCACACAGACCCCGTCCAAGGACGTTGGGTCCTTGTCCCATACTGACAGAAGGTGAAGTTGCAGAGGCCTCAAATGGAACTGAGCAAAGGGCACCGCCTCAAAGCTCACCACCATCAGGCCCACCAGCTGCATTCCCTGCCTGAGGGAGGGCTGGGGGCACGAGAGAAGGAACCTCACCTGCGCAGTCAGAGCTTCCACTTTCTGTTGAGGAAGGAATATCCTTGACTGAACTGTATCCAGAATCATTCCCAGAAATGGGGTCACCGAAGGGGACAGAGAGGACTCGGGGTGATTGATCACCCAGCCGAAGGACTCCAAGGTGGACACCACCAGCTGAATGTCCAGCTCTGCCTGCTGTAGAGACCGAGAGGTGATGAGAATGTCGTCCAGGTAGGGCAGCACGCGTATGCCCCCTGCCCTTATCAGAGACATCACCCCCGCCAGCACCTTGGTGAACACTCTGGGAGCTGAAGTTAGGCCAAATGGCAAGGCCACAAATTGGTAATGTTGATCTTTCAACTCGAATCTGAGAAACCTTTGGTGTCCCGGGAACACAGGGATGTGAAGGTAAGCATCTTTGATGTCCACAGACGTCATAAAATCCCCTGGGCGCAGAGAGCCGGTGGCCGAGCGCAGAGTTTCCATGCGAAAGCGCCTGTTCTTGACAAACTTGTTGAGGATCTTTAAATCCAGAATGGGTCTGACTGACCCATCTTTTTTGGGCACTGTGAAAAGGTTGGAATAGAACCCTTTGCCCCTTTCTCTTAAGGGGACCCTGCAAATGACCCCCAGATCCAGAAACCCTTGCACAGCCTGCATCAAGACCTGAGCTGATACAGGGTACTGGGGGATCCGGGATCCGATGAATCTTGTGGGGGGCCGAACAGCAAACTCTCTTGTAACCAGGACACTACCTCCTGAATCCACCAGTCTGAGACGTGGCGCCTCCAGACGTGCGCAAAGTGCTGTAGCCGTCCCCCCACCCTGACGGGCGAGGGCGCCCCATCATGCCTGAGGGGTCTTGGGAGGGGGTTTGGGTTTGGACCCCTAGGAGGAACCAGGACGTCTTCCTCTGCTCCTATGCCAGGAATCTGCGCGAGTCCCCGCGAAGGACACCCCTTTTCCCTGCTAAGGCCTCGGTAGGGGACTGAAAGGGGGCCCTGGCCCCGAAAGGGGCGAGACTGCCGCCTGCGCTGGGGTAACTTTAGCAAAGAGGTCTAGGCGGTCCCCAAACAACATTGTCAGCAGCCCACTGGCACAGCCACACCGCGCGGCGTATAGCTACCGCCAAGGCAGAAGATCTGGCACACATCCTAATGGCATCATCCGATGCAGACAGGATAAAGTTTACAAACACATCACAGTTAGACAGTGCATTAACCGTATCAGGTGGCAATTTGTCTGGGCCCTCGAGTGTATTTCTGATCAGGGCCCTGAGCGCCACAGAAGTAATCGCCAAGGCGCAAACCGGGCGCAGCGCCGCCCCCACAAATGCAAAGGCATGGCATGCCAATTGGTCAATGCGCCGGTCCTCAGAATCCCGCAGCGTAGTAGTGTCGGGGGAGTGCATAATAGAGGTGTTAGACAGCCCTAGAATAGGAGCATCGACCTCGGGGGGCGATGACCAGCACTTGACCATATCAGCAGGAAAAGGATACTTCCTGTCCAAACCCTTAGGTATCCCGGGAAGTCTACTGGGATGTTCCCATTCCTTAAGCACGAGGTTATTGAAATGGGTTTGCTCAGGAAATTCCAATCGAGCCTTAGCAGTATGAAAGAGCTCACCCTTTGCTTGGGAGCCGCAACAGGGGGAGAGATGGACAAAACCTCAAAAATCTGAACCAGTAGCCTGTCAGTATCATCCGGGGTCCAGGGATCAGAGCCAGAATCATCATGACCCCTGGACCTCTCGTCCGATGACCCCGAGTCAGAGAACAGCTCCCCTTCGTCCGAGGGGGTATAGCCATATAGATGCGACAACTCGTCAGACTCCATAGGGAAAAGAGTGGCATCAAGGGTTAAGTGCCGCTTTTTAGCGATGGTCTTACGCGCTAAAGTATTAGCAATCAATTTTTCAACACTGGCCAGTCTAGTAGCCACATCAGGATGAGAATCCCCGCTTGTATTGGGGGTTAGACTCAGGCTTGGGGGAGTAGGTGAAGTGAGACGAGGTGCAGGCCCAGCCACCGGAGGGGCGGGAAGTACCATTAGCGCCTGCTGCGCGCAAGTAACGCAGACCTGTGCATTGTCACCGCTGATAGGCGAGACCCCACAAGCTACACACAGCCGGGCTTGTCCTCAAGGAACCCCGGTCACATTATCCTGGGATGCTTCCATATGGTGATTAATAGGCACAATAGGCCAGTAGGGATTGGCGCTGTAAGCTACCCTGGATGCCCCAATGACCCACAGGGAAGTGGGAGTAATTATACTGGGCCCAACTGGCAATTACACAGGGCCGGGAGAAGCCACTGGATTCACCCCTCTGAAAGACAATGAGAATAAGGGGTGTCAGAACCATGCACAGTAAGCAAGAAAAAAATCGCCCGCGAGGGCACTTACAGACCGCGGAAGGGGGGACCGTTACCCACGCGCGCCTACACATCAAAAAGGCGCCAAGCGAACCTCGAAGGGCGGCCCAGAACGGCCCGTGACGCGGAGCGCGCCAAGCCAGGTCCCCGCCCCCCCCGAAGAGCGCGAAGCTCTAAGACAGCTGCCAATGTTGTCATGAAGTGTATGGCACACCTAGAATAGATGATTTGCCAATGATGACGCCACAGCGTCTGAGGCGACGCCGCCGCCCGGCGCAGCACATCCAATGAAGGAAAAGGCGCGTGCGGCGGCAGTTACACAAGTAAAAATACAAATCAGTGCGGCGGCTGACACCACATATATAAGTCATTACAACGGCCGTATGCATGTAATCACAATACAATGGCATCCAACACACACGCACACCCCCCCCTTTCTTTCCCCCCGAGCTACGGGGGGGAACGAGGGAGGATGGCGGCCCTTTGTACAGGGCCCACCGCTACACGGGGCATGGGGCAATAATGCGGGAGGGGCATCCCATAGAGGCTCACCATCAGCCTATACCGCCTACCCTTTGGTGGGGGACTGCGGTGGAGCATGACTCCATAAGCACACAAGGTGCTGCCTACCTTCACCAACCAGCCCAGGCTGGGAGGTACATCAGAAAGAGGACGGGTGGGAATAGTCCAACAGCGCCGCAGGCTTTAAAGTGGACCAACACCGAGAGGTGATCGGCCCGGAAATCTATAAGATTCCCGGGCCGATCACCTCCCACCCCGCGGGACATCCGAGATCGGGATGTCCCGCGGGGTGAAACCCCCCCAAACACCCCAAATCACCTACCTTATCTTCCGCCGCCTCCCTCGCGCCCCTCTAGGCGTGCGCGCCCCCGCGCCGGCCGTCTGTGAATGGCCGGCACGGGCGCGCGTGCCGAAAGTGACGCGAGGGAGGCGGCGGCGGCGGAAGCCGCTTGGACGTTCCTGTTCCCCGCCTGGACGTTGGCGGGGATTGGACTGGGCAGTCACGTGGGAGCGGGGAGAGGTGAGTTTATTGGGGTTTCTGGGGGGTTTCACACAGCGGGGCACCCCCGATCGGGGTGCCCCGCCGAAGTGGACCAAAACCCAGGATAGTCAAAATCCTGGGTGTTGGTCCACTTTAATAGCCCCGCTCACCTGCGAGAGAGTGATACTTCATGTCTTCGCAGTCAGCACTGCAGAGAAATCTGGGGATTTAAGGGAGGTCCCTGGGTATTTGAGGGGCCGGGAGGAGCCTTTTTTTTTACATGTCTCTGCAGTGCAGCGCCATCTGGCGGAGGATAACCCAAGTGTAAGTAATCTATCTGGAGCAGGACGTACTGTATACTAAGAATATTGGCATTTTGGAGCATTTGCAAATTGTGAGCAAGTAAAGTATGGAAAAGAGCCGACTGGAGTGGATGCAGATCAGTCTGCAGCCTTACCACCGAATCTTGCGTTGCCACCAGTGGTACATTTACACCAGTCTAGACGTTTCTTAGCTATACCAGAACAGGATAGTACAATTACTGTGATCCCACTGGTGAATAATTCCCTTATTTTCTTCCAGTTCCCAAATGAAACACCAGATTAGACAGTGGTACTACGAAGTATAATCACTGAACGCAAGGTAGCCTGATAAACCGTTCTCTTTTGTGAGCTAAACCACTTTGCTGGCTGAAGGGGAATAAGGGAGAAATAGTGAAAAGTGCACAGCCAGAATTAAAAAAAAAAAAAAAATTAGGTTCACACCAAAATACCCGATTCCCCAGCATCAAAAGTTAATATATTTTAAGTTTTTAGTCACTTACTTACTTATTCTTTCCCCCGCTGGGCTGCAACTCTGTTCAGGACTTTAGGATACGGGCACCGCCATCTTGATTCAGAAGCATCACACTTACTGAGGAGAGTGGGATAAAGTACAGGGGGTGGGTTATAGCTGTGCTTTGCTCAGACAGAGCAGAGCTGGGGCCAGGAAAAGGTCAGCAATCCCAGAATGCAGAGCAGCACAGTCAGAAGGCACTTCCTGTTTGCAGGCTGCCTGACGTACCATGGCCCGCCATCTTGGATGTTTAAAGGCTCATAACATGCAGTAGTTGCAGGTAGGATGATTTTTAATGTGAGCAATCTGTATGTACAGGGTGTGGAAAACATATAAGATAGAGTTTAAAGTGGGCCTTCACTCTGAAAAGGAGTCTAAGAAGACATGGGCAGCCGATTGAACGGTTTGTGCAGCAATGTAGCAGATTGATGAAGGCACCACTGACAGCTTATGTTCCCAGACTGTCTTTAAACTTTTTCTCCTAACCATTCGATCTAGAGATTATTCAAATGATTCTTCTTTCCTGGCAGTCATTCATTCTCTCCTAAAGCAAGCTCCTTCTTGCATGGCAGCAGATAACTTCAATAAATTCATTAATCAGAACAAAAAGAGGTGATAGAAAAAGTTTCCTTCTGCGATTGGCAGCCATCAGTATCACAAGAAAATGTTAAAAAGACAAAAGGCAGACAGTTAACCTTCGATATGTCAGATCTGCCGAGCGGTCACGAATTTGGGAAGTACTGCTGTATGTAACTAATAAAATGCAAGTTTAATTTCTGTTGCTAGGACTTTGCATGTCAAGTAGGAACACCCTCTAAACAGATCTCCAAAACACATCTGGAAGAAAGGGCAAGAAACACAAACATAAAATGTAACCTCAAGTCTTAAACTTCCACAGGCATTGGTATTGCGAGAACAGATATGCAGTCCCAAGAAAAGCTTGGAGGACTTCCCAGAACAATACTACATACAGGGACACAATAGTGCATTGTCACCCCACTGGAACATCAGATTGTATAGCACTATTCTGTTAACCGGAAAAATTAGGTATGCTTCACACCACATCTGCTTTATAGGGTTAAACAATTAAAATAAATAAAAAATAAAAAAAAGGTAAATCACACTGTACGTTACCCCCATCCTATCCCCAGCTGTGCCCAGTGCCTACCTTCTGCCAATTGTCGCAGCATTGGTCTTCAGCTTGAAAACGTCACAGAAGATTAGCTACAGGCACCTACTTCCCCCTCACATGCCATCCACCTACCTGTTTGGCCAAGCAGGGCAGAATTGCTAATTTTCCCCTCTCCCGTCCCCTCCACCTCCTCCCTCTTCAGAGTGGTGTTTGTCTCCCCATTCCTCCCCTTTCCCCCCCGTCAATGGCAGGGGAGAGCTATGGAGTGTCACCTACTCCCTCCGCTTTCCTCCAGAGCCACCCACCAGAGCGGCACAGCTGGTTCTTTGCAGCCAGCTGGCCTCCCACCTGGGAGCGAGTGCGACCCAGTCTCTGCTTGCCCTTCCATTCTCACTCTCCCCCCAGCCGATGCAGGAAGAGAAAGTTCTTTTCAGCTGGCACTGCCACCGCCCCCCTGCCATCCTGGCAAGAGAGCAGCGCCACCGCCCCCTCTCCATTCAGTCTCTCCCCAGCCGGGACTTAAGAGTGGCATCTGGCGCCAGAGACCTGAGCCTCATTGGGTCAGGTGGGAGGCTGCACAACCTTCACTGCCTGCTCCTGCCTGGGGGGGGGTAGAGGGGAGAAGCACTGTCAGGGTGTTTGTTCTAGGAATCTTACAGATTCACAAATGCTTGGCGTGGGCAAGCTCCCTGTCAGAGGGAAGCGGAGGATGCGGTCGTCAGCACCGCTGCTCTTAGACGTGCTGTGGGACAGGGAAGAGGCGAGTCCTGGGGGGGGGGGGCGTTCACATAACGGGGTGCCCCCTGGAAAAGGACCAAAACCCAGGATATTCAAAATCCTGGGTTTTGGTCCACTTTAAGACTGACCAAAACCCACTGAACGTGTAAAATACATTTGGCCAAAGCTCCTGTCGATCCTCCCTAAAATAAAATTTTCGCATTTAGAATCAGCCGCCTAGAACACTTTTTTTGCTGTCCCTCTCTGTGAGATGGCAGGTAATCAGTCATTGCCACACGCATGCAATGGCATAATTGCCACTCACAACGAATGGAGGAGGTGGAGCTTTACAGCTAAAAATACCATTTTGTGAATACTCACCTGTAAAATGGGTATTATAAGTATGTCACACACCCCACTTCAAACATTAATAATTACACTAGGGTTAACGCACCTCTAGGTGGCAGCATTGCAGAGAACTTCTCCAAAAAACTTCAACAGGCCCCTCCCGGTCTATACATACCTGGTACCTCCCAAGAACCTCCCAGTATTAGAACAGCAGTAAGACAAGGTACCAGAACCAACAATGCAACCCTCAACGTAAAGAACTAAACTTCACCAAATAAAGAGCCAGGATACCGAAAAGGGCGGGTGAAGTGGGGTGTGTGACATACTTATAATACCCATTTTACAGGTGAGTATTCACAAAATGGTATTATTCTAAGTATGTCACACACCCCACTTCAAACATTAATAATTACACTAGGGACATCCAACAGCAGTGTCCAGAAAAGGGTGGGTATCCGAACAGGCAATAACGCAGAAAAAACTCAAACCACTGCAGCCTGCAAAACCTTGCGGCCAAAAACAGCATCCGCTGAGGCCCGCACATCAACCTTATAGAACTTAGAAAAAGTATGAACAGAAGACCAAGTTGCAGCCTTACACACTTGTTCAACCGAAGCCTGGTGCTGAAAAGCCCAGGACGCACCAACCGCACGAGTAGAGTGAGCAGTAACTCGGAAAGGAGGATCCTTCCCCTTAGCCGAATAAGCACGAACAATGGCCCGACGAATCCATTTACTAATGGAAGATTTGGCCGGAGCCAAACCCTTCCTAGGCCCACATGGCACAACGAAAAAGGCATCAGTCTTACGAAAAGAAGACGTAGCACGTAGATAGTACCTGACACAACGTACCACATCCAAGCAGTGCAAAGCACTCTCCTTGACATTCTTAGGCTTAAGACACAAAGAAGGTAGAAGGAAGATGAAAAGCAGAGACCACTTTAGGGAGAAAATCTGACTTGTAACAAAAAACCACTTTGTCCTGATGATCCTCAAAATAAGGAGCCTGAATAGACAAAGCTGCCAGCTCTGAAACACGCCGAACCGAAGTGATGGCCACCAGAAAGGCAACCTTCTGAGTAAGAATGGACAAAGCAACATCCCGCAAAGGCTCAAAAGGAGGAGCCTTAAGAGCAGAAAGAACCAAATTCAAATCCTACACTGGGAGCAAAGGCTTCCTAGGAGGCCGCACATGCGAAACCCCCTGGAAAAAAGTCTTGACCAAGGAATGACTAGCAAAAGATTTCTGGAAAAAAATAGACAAGGCAGAAACCTGCCCCTTCAAGGTACTCAGCTGAAGACCGGAGTCCAGCCCCGACTGAAGAAACTCCAAAATCCTAGACACAGAAAAGACCCGGCAAGGCAAAGACCTAGCCTCACACCAATCAATATAAGATCTCCAATACCTGTAATAGATGGAAGAAGAAGATCTCTTCCTGGCACTAATAAGAGTCTGAATGACCGCATCCGAAAGACCCTCCTCCTTTAAGATGGAGGTTTCAGCAGCCAAGCCGTCAAAGCCAGCGTTTGTAAACTGGGGTAACAGAGTTGACCCTGAGTGAGAAGATCTGGCCGAAGAGGCAGATCGAACTGATCTACGGCCAGACGAACGATGTCCGCGAACCACACCCGCCTTGGCCACCTTGGAGCCACGAGAATGGCGGGAACTCCCTCCAGAACCAACTTTCGCAGAACCCTGCCTAGCATGGGAATCGGAGGAAACAGATAAAGAAACCCCAGGTCCCTCCAGCTCAGGGTCATGGCATCCACCGCCAGAGCCAGAGGGTCCCGGGACAGGGACACAAGGACGGAAGCTTGTGATTGTGACGAGAAGCAAACAGATACACCTCCGGCGTCCCCCACCGGAGACAAAGTGACCGAAACACCTGGGGATGGAGAGACCACCCCCCCGACGGGACGCACACCGGCTCAGAAAATCCGCCTCTGTGTTTTCCACTCCCGGAATGTAAACTGCCGAGATGCAAGGGACATGAGTCTCCGCCCAGACCAAAATCAGCGACACCTCCCTGTGGGCACCCAGACTGAGAGTCCCTCCTTGGTGATTGATGTAAGCAACCGCCGTCTGATTGTCTGAGCGAACCTGAACCGGCAGACCTTGTAAATGATGCGAGACAGAACCAACCTGATGGCTCGCAATTCCAGAACATTGATGGGCAAGTGAGCCTCCTGAGGGTCCCACTGCCCCTGAAACCGAAGATCCTTCCAAAAACCTCCCCAGCCTGACAAACTGGCATCCGTGGTGACAGTTTCCCAAAGCGGAGTCAGAAACGACCTGCCCTTCAGAAGGTTGTCCGAGACCAACCACCACAGAAGGGACTGCCGAACCCGAGGGGACAACCGGAAGGACCGATCCAACGACCCCGGACACCGGTTCCAAGACGCCAAAAGATGAAGTTGAAGAGTCCTCGTATGAAACTGAGCAAAGGGAACTGCCTCGAACGAGGCCACCATCAACCCCACCAGTCTCATCCCCAGACGAATGGACGGATGAGGATGGGAGAGGAGCAGCTGGACCAATTCCTGAATCAACAGAACCTTGGCCTGAGGAAGAAACACTCTGTGCTGGCAGGAGTCCAACGACATCCCCAGAAAGGTCACCACCCTGGCCGGAACCAGCGAGGACTTGGGGTAATTGATCACCCAGCCGAACCTCTCCAACATAGACACCACCGTGCTGGTGTCCCCCTCTGCTTGACTGAAGGAAGGAGCCATGATGAGAAGATCGTCCAGGTAAGGCACAATGCGAATCCCCTGAGCTCTGAGCAGGGCCATCACCCCCGCCAACACCTTGGTGAACACTCTCGGAGCAGAGGTGAGACCGAACGGAAGAGCCACAAACTGAAAATGCCGATCCCCCACCACGAAACGAAGGAACCGCTGATGAGCAGGAAAGATCGGCACGTGCAGGTACGCATCCTTGATGTCTATGGACGTCATAAAGTCCCCCTGCCGAAGCGAACCGATCGCAGACCGCAGGGTTTCCATGCGAAACTTCCGAGGACGAATAAACCTGTTGAGGAACTTCAAATCCAGAATAGGACGGAAGGACCCGTCCTTTTTGGGAACCGTGAAGAGATTGGAGTAAAACCCGCGCCCCACCTCTGAAGGAGGAACCGGGCAAATGACAGCTAAATCTAGAAGATTCCTTACTGCCGCCAGGAGCCCCTGCGCGGCCAAAGGATCCAAAGACACCCGAGACCTGAAGAACCTTGGAGGAGGACGGGACTCGAACTCCAACTTGTAACCGGCCGAAACCACCTCCCGGATCCATCTGTCCGGGACCTCCTGGTCCCACACCCGGGAGAAAAGTTGCAACCGTTCCCCCACCCGAACGGGTGAGGGCGCCCCCTCATTGCTGGGTGGGCTTGGCAGCCGGCTTGGGCTTGGCACCCCAGACGCGAGTGGGGCGGCCACGGCCTCTGCCCCTATTCCAACTGGCGCCCCTGGGGGCCGAGGAGCCCGCACCTCTACCGGCTCCGACTCCCCGAAAGGACGGGTTGAACGAGACCATCCCCCGAAAGGAACGGCAAAATTTCTTGCGCTGAGGTAACTTACCTCCCTTGGCAACAGAATCCAGCCTCTCACCAAAAAGCCTCAAACCCAAAAAGGGCAGAGCCGTGAGCGATCTTTTTGAATTAAAATCGGCCGTCCACTGTCTCAACCACACACAGCGCCGGATAGCCACCAGCAAGGCAGTAGCCCTGCCACACATCAGCATGGCATCCTCCTGAGCGGCCAGGATAAAAGACAAAAAAGCATTGCAGCGCTTAAGCCCAAGGAACTCATCACTGGTGGGCTCGAGATCCACCCCCAAGTCCCTGACAATAGACCTGACAGCAAAAGTCAACAGGGCCGAAGCACAGACAGGCCTTAACACCGAACCCGCACATACAAAACCGTGACGGGCAAGCTGATCAACCCGGCGATCCTCGCCGTCCCTGAGCTAAGTCATGTCAGGGGAATGCACGACCGCCGTGTTGGACAGTCCCAGGACCGGAGTATCTACCTCAGGGGGAACAGACCAACGCTTCATCAATTCCGCCGGAAAGGGATACTTCCTATCCCAACTAGACGGCACACCAACCAGACGTGTAGGTTGCTCCCATTGCTTGAAAACAATTTCTTCAAAATGCTGTTGGCTGGGAAACTCCAAACGCTGCTTGGACACCCCAAAAAGCTGACCCTTAGGCCTAGGAGCAACAACCGGAGGCTCCAAATCCAAAACCTCAAACATCTGGCTCAGAATGGTAGAGGAATCGAGAGGGAGGCCATCATCCTGATCCCCCTCAGAACCCAGCAACTGCTGAACATCAGAATCTTCTTCCTCAATGAGCTCACCTTCTTCACGGGGACGATCCGACCAATCCAGATCTCCCACCACTTCCTCATCTGAATCCGGCGGAGGCGGAGACAGATGCTTCCGCTTAGCTGAAACCTTTTGAGCAGCTATAGCAGAAAAACGCTTCTCAAGGCTGGACAAGCGGGCACATACATCAGACTGCGAATCCCCGCCCAGGACAACGTCACACGGGGTCCGGAATAAACGAGGGGGAGAGGGAGATGGCGCGGCAGAAGAAGTGCTAGGCACCGGAGTACTGGACTGCCGTGCAATGTTCTGCTGTGCACAAGGGATACACAAAATGACATCATCTCCCTGGAGCAGAGTCCCACAACCCCCGCACACCTTGGATTGTCCCGAAGAACCATTCCCGGTATCTGTGGCAGCCTCCATGTGGTGAAATTTATGGTACTCGCAGAACCCAGGGATTTATGCGGTACGCGACCCGGGATGCCCCTTAATAACCTAACAATTGTCTAAGGATAGTCACAAGATCCTGACCCAGGGGAATAGCATAAGACCCTTATAAAAGTATATAAAAATATAAATATATATATATTGCAATGAAAAGACACCCCCCCCGAGCCAGGTATATATGACCGGGAGAGCCCTGCCAGACGGGATCCCAGGATCTGAAAGACACAAAGGGAGAGGGACAGGCGTCAATCCAGCACCATATACCAGCATAACATACAAAACCCCCCTTACACCACCCCCCCCCCTCATTAACCAGAGACACAGGAACTGGTTAATACAAAACCAGCACCTTAAAGATGCGCCGGAGCGAGGAGGAAGGAGGAGAGGACGCAAACCGAGGGGCCATCGCTTACCTGAGAGGGAGAGAGAAACCGCGCAGCCAGGCACCGCAGAAGATGGCGGCCCGCACACAGCGCAGTGAAGGAGGAGAAGACAAGCTCCGGGAGCCGAGAAGGCCCCGCCCCTCCGGGACATCCAATCAGTGCGCGACCCCGCCCCCCGGCGGAGACCGCGCTCAGACCGCGCTCAGACCTCAAGGACGGGACCGGCGGAACAACCCGCCGGTTCCCAGTGCGCACCAACACAGACCCACACACTGATAATCAGATCCCCCCCCCCCTGTGCAGACCGGACCGCAGGCTGCAAGCACCGGACACGGCGCCCAGCCACAGGCGGGACCGCGGCGCGGCGCGCCGCGAGGCCCCGCCCCCCCAGCTCCAGAGGGGAGAGGACAGACACACAGACAGGGGGGACAGAGGGACACCCAGGCAAAACTATGCAATAAAGGTAGTCACAGTAAAAATCACGAACAGCCTCACAATGTAGCAGCGCAGCAGCCACACTCACACAGCATGTCACCGTCCCCAGCGCGCCCCACACCCCGGAATGTGAAATAAAGATATCCCAGGGCTAGGCACATCCTGACCGCTAACCTCCTAATAAATGGGGCATCCCACATCCGGATCACCACTCCGGGTATCCCGCTATGCCCCGCAATGAAGGGTCGAGCGGAGGAGCTAATCTCCTAGGCACCAATGGTGCCGGCTACCTTTTTGCCCGGCCTACAGCCGAAGCTGGGAGGCTGCCATTAAATAGTATACTCTCAAACAAGAGCCGGGCAAAAATAGACCACGGGGGGGGCCGGGGGGATACCCCGGCTACCTGCAAGCAGGAGACTTCTTTCTTCTGTCTTGTCGCCACCTTGCAGAGAACAACACTGGGGGGTTCTTGGGAGGTACCAGGTATGTATAGACCGGGAGGGGCCTGTTGAAGTTTTTTGGAGAAGTTCTCTGCAATGCTGCCACCTAGAGGTGCGTTAACCCTAGTGTAATTATTAATGTTTGAAGTGGGGTGTGTGACATAGGCGTCATTATCTGGGATTAGATTGAAGCAGGAGCAGTGAAAAAGGGGGGGGGGGGTGGCAATCCAGGGGATGCTAGTTAAAAAATACAATTCTGTGAGTACTCACCTGTAGAATTGATTTTGTAGTATACAGCACGTCCTGTTTCACTAAATTCTTCACGTCTGGGTTATCCGCAACAAGGTGGCGCAGTGGCCGGCCCTATAAAAGGACAGGAACCTCCCACAAATTCCCAGTGTTACAAAGGAGTTAGACAAGAAGCCGGGAGAACAACAATGAAGGAAACCCCAACCAAACATTTGAACAAAACACCATACAGAGGTAGCCAAGAATAATGATAACAAGGGAGGGATGAAAAAGGACGTGCTGTATACTACAAAATCAATTCTACAGGTGAGTACTCACAGAACTGTTTTTTTTTCAAAGTATACCGCACGTCCTGTTTCACTAGATTCTTTACATCTGGCACATCCAAAAGTAGTGTCCGTAAAGTAGGGTGGGATCCCCAAAGAGCAAATATTTATTTATTTATTTTTATATATATTGTCGTTTTTCAAAATTTTACATCACATAAAGAGAAAAGGGAATAACTTTACAAAATAAATAAGTATATGGCTTATTCTGGCATATGTAAAATCAAACAGTCACTCGTTGCAAAAGGGCGTCTTAGCAACCGGGCCTTCCCCTCCCGAGCAACAGGTGCAATCTACACGAAAAAGGAAGAGAGGAGCAAGGACCCCCGATGGCCCCAAAGCATCTGTCGCCATCCAGGGTCCACAGGAATCCCGTGTCAGGCTCCCCCCCCCCCCCCCCGACAAATCAGGAGAACTCTACCCCAATCACTATTTTGGGAGACCCGGTGCAAACACCCCTGCTAAGAACCCAGGGGACCAGAACGGAGGAGGGGGAAAAGCAGAGTAGCAGTAAACAGTGGGGTGGGGAGAGGGGAAAGGGGTAGGGATGGATATGGGAGGGAGACAGCACGCCCGAACCAACTATTGACTGTCCTCCAATAACGTTTGAAATTCCTGTGAGGAAGCGAATAGTTCCCAATTAGTCCACTTGAGACGGTGATCTGAAGAGGTTTCCTTCTGTGAGGCAATCAGGCCCTCAAACCTCTCAATCTCTGCCACTTTACCAAGCTACATAGAAATGCTTGGTGGCGTTGGACTCTTCCAGAGCGAAGGTATGCAGGCCTTTGCGGCGTTTACCATCTGACTAAGACTTGATCTCTGGTAGCATTTAGTGGGCAACTCCGAGTGGTGGAGAAGGAAGAAGGCCGGATCCGCGGGGACCTCCCAGACTACATCTCTGTTACACCGCCAGCAAATTGGGGACACAGCTGGGAACCACTTATGTACTAACGCAGGGACCCTATACCACCTCGTAAGGATTTTGTAGTTACACTCCTTGTACCTAGTACAAGTAGCTGTTTTGTGTGCAAGTCGAATTATGCGCTTCCTATGTCCCGCTGAAAAAGTGGTCCCCAACTCACCCTCCCACTTCGTGAAAGATGGTAGAGGTTCCTGATCTTGGGGTGTCACCAAAATTTTGTAGGTACAGGACAGCACGTGTTGAATAGGCCCCTTTTCCTCACACAGTTTCTCAAACAAAGTGATCCCCCTAAGCTGCCGGGCCTGTCGCTTCAGGGTGGATAGGAAATGACCAAGCTGCCTCTGCTGCCAATCAGTCCAGCTCGGAAGCTCGCTGGACTCCGCAATTGCATCCAGCGGCTCCCAACCGTCCCGACCGCAGAAATGCCTAATCCTACAAACTCCCTTACTAAGCCAACTCTCTGCCTTTGCCCATCGCATCCCAGGAGGAAACGCTGGGTTTCCCAGGACCGGGAACAACGGAGAGAAAGCCGGAGACATCTCACTCAAGGGGAAGTACCTGGAGCAGATTCTAAGAGAAGCCCCAATTGTTGGGTGTTTCAATTCTGCGCGGAGCATCTGCCTCGGGAGCGAAGGGAGCGACATAAGTGGAGAGGACGAACCATCCCACTCTATCTGGACCCATTGCTTATGCCGCGAGTGCCTGCACCAATCTACCACCCTAGTTAGGTGCGTAGCCGCATAGTACAAGCTAGGGCCGGAGAGGCCTATCCCACCATTGTCCCTTGACCTAATCAGGATCTTCCTGCTTGTTCTTGGGGGTTTTACCCAGCCAGATGAATTTAGAGAAAATTTACCCCATGTTTTGTAGGAACGAGGCAGGAACCACCATTGGCAAAGCTTGCATCACGTAGAGGAGGCGGGGAAGAATGTTCATTTTAAGGGCATTGCATCTCCCAAACCATGAGAGTTTTTTGAGGGACCACGACTCTAGATCCCTTGAAAGTGCACGAAGTAAAGGGGGGAAGTTTAAGGAGTAGATTTTCTCCACGGACCTGCCCAGCTTCGTACCCAGGTACGTGATGGACTCAGAAGCCCACTAAAAGGGAAGGATTGTTTGAGGTTTTCCTCCCTCGTCAACGATAAGCAAAGATTCAGTACTTCAGTAACCTTGTAGTTAGACATGCTCCCAAAGAGCTCCAGTTCTCTTATGAGGTTTGGTAATGTCACCTCGGGGCCAGTTATGAAAAACAGCAGGTTGTCGGCGAAGGCCGCAACTTTGTAATGGCCTGATGGTAGGGAAAACCCCTGTATATCGGGATTCTGTCGTATGCTGCACAGGAATGGCTCCAGTGAGAGAATGAATATTAACGGAGAAAGGGGGCACCCCTGCCTCGTCCCGTTCCCAATGCCAAAGGGCTCCGACAAGGCTCCATTAACCCTCACCGCAGCCGTTTGCAGATGATATAGACTGGTAATCCAGGATTTCATGCCGGGTCCCAGGCCAACATGATCTAGGACACCGAACTCGGTCAAATGCCTTTTCGTCGTTGGTCGCAAGGAGGATTGAGGGCAGCCTGCCTTTCAGGGCAGTGTGGATAAGGTTTAATGCCTTTGTAGTGTTATCTCTAGCCTCTCTATGAGGCATGAATCCCACCTGATCGAGATGGATGACCTGGTGGAGGTGAGGGGAGAGGCGGTTGGCAAGAATTTTGGCGAGGAGCTTAACATCGGCATTGAGAAGGGAGATCGGCCTAAAACTGGAGCTCATGGTGGGGTTCTTCCCCTCCTTTGGTATCACCGAGATATGTGCCCGTAGGCTGTCTAATGGGAGGGTATTGTCTGCCTTCAGTGAATTGAAAACCCCAAGAAGTCTAGCCGAGAGAGGCTCAGCAAATGTCTTATAATAGAGCAGGGGAAAGCCGTCCGGACCGGGAGCACTCCCGTTGGCAGATCCCTTAATGGCTAATGCTAATTCCTCTGGCATGATAGGGGCCTCTAGATCTTCCAGAGTTGCATTCGAGCATTCCCGATTGTTGGATGTATTCACTGATCCCCATCTGACCGGGGCCTGGGCAGTTAGGAGGGATGTTGTAAAGTGATTTGTAGTATTCCCTGAATACACTAACTATATCATTGTCTTTATGCAACATGGTTCCTGTCTGGTTCCTAATCCTGGGAATATAAGTTTTAATCCTTTCCCCCCTCAGAGCCGAGGCCAAGAGACGTCCACATTTGTCTCCCGACTCAAAAAATTATCCTGCTCTTTAAGAGCTGGAGTTTATTTCTATTGTTATAGACCCCCTTCAGCCGTTCTCTGAGGGAGGTCAGGGTGGCCAGATGCGCCGCTGCCAGGGATTGCTTGTGGAGGGCTTCTAATTTACGGATTTCTCCAAGAAGGTCGCCTACTTGTTTGGTTCTCTCTTTCTTAAGTCTGGCCCCATAGTCCACGAACAACACATTTATGGGCTTCCCACACCATAGGCAAGCTTGTGTCGGGAGTGGTATTAATTGTAAAATATTCCTGAATCTTCTTGCTAATGTCTTCCTTGACTACAGGGTCCTGAATAAAGGCGTTATTTAATTTCCACGTCCAGGGACGTGGTGCTGAATCTTGGGTCACCAGCTTGAGAGATACCGGGGCATGGTACGAAATGGTGATATTACCAACTGCAGCGGCGGTGACACGCGGCAACAGGTAATGCTGGAGAAGAAATCCAGTCTCGAGTACATATTGTGCGGCGCAGAGTAGTAAGAATAGTCTCTGGTGCTGGGATTAAGGACACGCCACGGAGTTGATGGGAGTGGAAAAGCTTTTTAATCCTCTTAAGCTTGGAGTATGCAATATACGAGTGACCCTTGGATGTGTCTATCGTGGGTTCTAAGGTAAGGTTGAAATCCCCTCCCATTATTACCTTGCCCTCGGCAAAGTCTACCAACTTGTCCAGTACCTCCTCAAGGAAGGAGACCTGACCAGTGTTAGGTGAGTAGACATTGACCAAAGTAAACATCTCATGCCCCAACTTACCCTTAACAAATAGCCAACGCCCGTCTAGGCGGGCAGTTTAAACCACTGCCGCCCGAAGAACTTTGTGGCCAAAAGCAGCATCAGCTGAGGCCCTAACATCAACCTTGTAAAACTTGGAAAAAGTATGGACCAGAAGACCAAAGTAGCGGCCTTACAAACTTGTTCAACAGAAGCCTGGTGCTGAAAAGCCCAAGACGCACCAATAGCACGAGTAGAATGAGTGGTAAGGCGGAAGGGAGGTTCCTTCCCCTTAGCAGAATAGGCTTGCACCACCGCCTGACGGATCAACTTGCCGATAGTGGATTTAGCTGGAGGCAAACCCTTCCTAGGTCCAGAAGGGAGAACAACGAGAGCATCAGTCTTCCTGAATGATTCAGTACCTACCAAACAAAACTTCAGAACCCTGACCACATCCAAAAAATACAGAGTCCGCTCCTTGGAATTAGCAGGATTAGGACACAATGAAGGCAAGACAATGTCCTGATTGAGATGAAAAGCAGACACAACCTTAGGCAAGAAATCTGGCTAAAACCAAAACACCACCTTGTCCTGGTGTCGCTCAAAATAAGGTTTGATGGAAAGTGCCGCCAACTCAGAAACACGCCTGACAGAAGTGATAGCCACCAAAAAGGCTACCTTAAGAGTCAAAATGGGCAAAGCAGCCTCACGGAGAGGCTCAAAGTGACGACCCTGCAGAGCAGATAACACCAGATTCAAATCCCAAACTGGTAACATAGGCTTACGTGTCAATAAATGATTGAATTTGGAATTTAATAATACATGCCTGATTTTGTGATTATTTAGATTGGTGATGCAGATTATTGGTGCCCTCTTTCTTTGTGGTACTGGGCCACATACCATATATTTTTACAAATTGTTTTTGTCTTTTGAGGATACCAATTTATTGCACACCAATCTATTATCTGTATTTTGTGGGGTGGTGCAGGGACAATCTCATTGTTTGTTCTTACGTGTCGGACGTACGTGAGAAACCCCCCTGGAAAAAAGTCTTAACCAAACGGTGACTGGCAAAAGATCTTTGGAAAGAGATGAAACATGACCTTTGAGGGTACTAAGTTGAAGGCCCAAATCCAAATGATGCTGCAAAAATTCCAGAATCCTGGGAATAGAAAACACCCGACAGGGAAGAGATTTAGACTCACACCAGGCAATGTAAGTATGCCAGACCCTGTAGTAGATAAAGGACGAGGACCTCTTCCTAGCCCTAATCATGGTAACAGAGGCAGGCAACCCCTTTTCCATCAAGATGGAGGTTTCAGCAGCCAAGCCATAAAAGGCAGCGTTTGTAAATTGGTATGGCGCAGCTGCCCCCGAGTGAGCAGATCTGGATCCTTGGGCAGGACGTACTGATCTACTGCCAACTGCACGATGTCTGCGAACCACACCCTTCTTGGCCAACAGGGGGCCACCAGAATAGCTGGTACCCCCTCCTGGGCTATCTTGTGCAGCACCCTGCCCAGCAGAGGAAAGGGAGGGAACACAGAGGAGCCGAAACCCCTCCAAGGCATTGCCAGCGCATCCGTGGCAAAGGCCAGAGGGTCCTGTGACAGAGAGACAAACAATGGAAGCTTGTGACGTGAAGCAAACAGGTCCACATCCGGCAGACCCCAGCGGTGACACGGGGAGTGAAACACCCTGTTGCTGAGGGACCACTCCCCCAGCCGAGACATCCCCCTGCTCAAGGAGTCTGCCTCCAGATTCTCCACTCCCGGGATGTAAACTGCAGTGGACATTCTCCTCCGCCCAGGACAGTATCAGGGACACTTCCTGGAGGGCTCGCTTGCTCCGAGTCCCTCCCTGATGATCGATGTAGGCAACCGTCGTCTGGTTGTCCGAGCGGATCTTAACAGCCGACCCCGAAGGTGTGGGGTCAACTGGTAAAGAACCAACCTTATCGCTCGTAGTTCCAGAATGTTGATGGGGGCATGGGCCTCCTGAGGGCCCCACTGACCCTGGAACTTCAGAGACTTCCAAAAGCCCCCCCCCAACCTGTCAGACTGGCATCTGTGGTGACAGTCTCCCAGCACGGGGGCAGAAAGGTCCTGCCCACTAGGAGGTTCCTTGAGTCCAGCCACCACGAGAGGGACTGACTCACCAGAGGGGACAGAGCAAATTCCTGATCCAGGGACACAGGGTCCCGATCCCAAACTGACAAGAGGTGCAACTGAAGAGGTCTCACGTGAAACCGAGCATAGGGGACCGCCTCGAAGCATGACACCATCAGACCCACCGACTGCATCCCCTGCCGAATGGAGGGATGAGGGCAAGAAAGTAGAAACCGTGCCTACGTCTAAAGGCTCTCCACCTTCTGCTGAGGCAGAAAAACCTTGACCTGAGATGTATCCAGAGTCATGCCCAGAAAGGACCTCACCAAGGACGGAGACAGTGAAAACTTGGGATGGTTGATGACCCAACCGAAGGACTCGAGTGTGAAGACCACCATCTGGGTATCCAGCTCGGCTTGATGGAAGGACTGAGATGCATTCAGAATGTCGTCCAGCTAAGGAAGGATGCAAATGCCCTGAGATTGCAACAGAGCCATCACCCCCACCAGCACCTTGGTGAAGACCCGAGGGGCTGAGGTAAGACCGAACGGTAAGGCCACAAATTGGTAGTGCTGATCCTCCAGAGCAAACCTGAGAAATCTCTGATGACCTGGAAAGATTGGAACATGAATGTAAGCATCCTTGATGTCCACAGAAGTCATGAAGTCGCCCGGGCGCACGGTACTGACCGCCGAGCACAGAGTCTCCATGCGAAAATGTTTGAACCTGACAAATTTGCTGAGGCGCTTCAAATACAGGATGGGCCTCAGGGACCCATCCTTTTTTGGAACCGTGAACAGATTGGAATAGAAGCCTCTGCCCCTTTCCTGGAAGGGCACCAGGCAGATGACACCCAATTTCAAAAGGCTTTGGACCGCAAGCCCTGAGCTGACAGGGGGTTTTGAGCCATCCGGGATCTGAGGAATCTTTGGGGCGGCCAGGCTGCAAACTATCTTGTACCCAAAGGACACCACCTCCTGAATCCACCAGTCTGAGACGCGAAGCCTCCAGACATGAGCAAAGAGCCGCAACAGTCCCCCACCCGGATGGGTGAGGGCGCCTCCTCATGCCTGAGGGGGCTTGGGGGAAGATTTGGACTTGGGACCCCATGAGAGACCGGGATGTCCACGGCCTCTACCCCGGCCCCAAGGGTCTCTACGTGTCACAGCAAATGGTGCACCCCGGCCAGACCTGGGGGCACGAAAGGAAGGGAGGGAAGAACCAGCCCCCCGAAAGGGCCGCGGCTGTCTCCTGCGTTGAGGCAGCCTACTATCCTTGGCAAACAGATCCAGACACTCAAAGAGCCGTAGCCCAGTAAAGAGGAAGCCAGTGAGAGCCTTCTTAGCAGCATTATCAGCCGCCCACTGATGCAGCCAAACAGAGCGGCGTATAGCCACCAAAAGGGCAGAAGTCTTACCACACATCCTGACCGCATCATCCATAGCAGAAAGAATAAAATGCCACAGATTCATAGCAAAGCTGGAGGGATCTATATTCCTCCCCCCCTATTGGCATCCGAGGCATTATCCAGAAGGCACTTGAGCAGCCCTTTAATAGCAAGAGCCGTGATGGCAGAAGCGCACACAGGGCGCAGTGCAGTCCCTACACAAGCAAATGCGTAACAGGACAGCTGATCCACACGCCGGTCCTCACCATCCCTCAGAGTAGAAGTGTCAGGAGAATGCATGACCGAGGTATTGGACAACCCAAGCACGGGAGCATCGACCTCAGGGGGACAAGACCAGCGCTTAACCACATCAGCAGGAAAAGGATACCTCCTGTCCCAACTCTTGGGCACCGCAGGCAATCTGCTAGGGCGTTCCCACTCCTTGAGCACCAAAGTGGATCTGCTCAGGGAACTCCAAGAGTTGTTTAACAGTGTGAAAAAGCTCACCCTGCTGCCTTTTAGCCGGCACAGGAGGGGTAATACAAAGCACTTCAAAAGTGTGAGCCAACAGCCTATCAGTATCCTCAGGAGACCATGGATCTTCCCCAAAAGGAGAACCAGTACCGCCATAAACCACCTGCTGTTCCTCAGGAGGAATCAGAATCAGAGAAAAGTTCCCCCTCTTCTAGGGGATAGAGGCCAGGGAAAGAATAATGTCCCTCATCCTCCCCAGGAAAAAGGGAAACAGCGGGAGATAAATGCCGCTTCTTGCCAGATACCTTACGGGGCCCAGTAATATGCCTTTCCAGGCTGGCCACCCGCAAAGCCAAGTCATAATGTGATTCCCCGCTAGCATGTCCCTCACTAGGGGTCAAATGCAGGCGCGGGGAAGGTGATGTAGAAGGGGGCGCAGAACTGGGCAGCGTAGCAGGCAACCCAGACTGCAGTGCAAGTATCTTCTGGGCGCAGGGCACACATACCCTGACACCGTCACTCACAGGGGAGACCCCACACACGGCACACAGCTGGGCTTGTCCCGAAGGAACGCCAAGCACATTATCCCCAGAAGCCTCCATATGGTGATTAATATAGGCCCAATGGCCAGTAAAGGGTTAAGGCTAGCAAGAGCCACCCGGGATGCCCAGACGCCTGCTAGGGAAGGTGGGAGATGAATGGGGGTAGGTCCGGGAGAAACCACAATCATGGTTATCCCGCCTGAAAGACATAATAAAATACATAAATATCCTATAGTGCGGCAAAAAAAAGCAAGAAAGGACCGAGAGGCCGATATCACCGAGATCCAGAAAAGAACAGCAGCGCACCGCAGCATAATAGCACACGAGGGCCCAAGTACACCGCAGAGCCAAAATGGCGCTGGAATGGACCTTGAGGGGCGGGCAGCGGAGATATGACGCAAAAAGCGTCATCCGCAGGACCCGCCCCCCCGAAGAGCGTGAAAACACTAGACACGTGACCCACCCGCGCCATGACAGCGCATTGAATCACCTCAGCATATGTCGCCACCTGCCGCGGAGCGCCGTACAAAGTGGCGCGACGAGTGCACATAAAAAAAAAAAAAAAAAAAAAAACTGTAAAAAACAGGGAGAGCTCCCCAGGGAGAGAGCGAGGCGGGAGAGAGCAGCGGCACCCCAGGCAGACGTGGGGGGGTGGAGGGGGGAGGAAGGGCCCACAATATAAGGATAGCATGAAAGGGCATCCCACAAAAGGCTCACCATAAGACTGAACCGACCACCCATGTTAGGTACAGGGATTGCGGTTGGAGCAACGCTCCTCAAGCACCTGACCCTGGTGCTGTCCTACCTTCACCCGAATCAGGCAGCCGAGGCTGGGAGGCAGTGGGTCCAGAACGGTTGAAACTAGTCCTGCAGGGCCGCAGGCTGGTAAGCCCCGTTCGCCTGCGCAATATAGAGAGCCATCTTCTATCTTCGCAGTCCTGACTGCAGACGGAAACTGGGGATTTGTGGGAGGTTCCTGTCCTTTTATAGGGCCGGGAGATGTCACAAGTCTTTTCTGCAGTCACCCAGACAAAGAATTTAATGAAACAGGTCGTGCTGTATACTTGGAAAATATGGGGTTTGGTCTGCTTTAATGCCCACTTATCGCCAGCAAGCCTTGGAGAGTTGGGAGCCTTGACAGTCCTCCCACATGCTTTTTGGCAATCTCAAATAATAAAGTAAGATTAGGGAGAACCCTCTGACACATTAGCAGGGTTTCCGCTCCAGAGGCTTTTCCAGTATTTGCCAATCCATGTATGGAACACATTTTTTTCTTTGTCTGTATACTCAGAATCCAGATGCTCTGAAGGGGCATTTAACAAAATGCAGTGCCTGCCACCTAAACAGCAGGAGAGGGGCATATGGAGTCACGCTTCTTCCTGGATGTGCAGCCACAGCCACACTGAGACAACCCCCCTCCCCCCAAGGAGTAGAAATACTCCTCCAGTCATCTTGGAGAAATATTTTCAGTTGCAGAAAATAAATGAAACAATATTGATGGTATAGGTGGTGTTTAAAAGGACATTCCAGGGTTAATTTGGCCTGCTTCCTGCTCCCCCCATGCTGGCTGTCAGTGGCAGCATCTTATTCAGTTTGCTTTAACCCTCAAAAATACAATTCTGTGAAATACTCACCTGTAGAATTGATATTATTTGTATATACAGTACGTCCTGCTCCAGATATAATACTTACACTTGGGTTATCCTCCGCCAGATGGCGCTGCACTGCAGAGACATGCAAAACAGGCTCCTCCCGGCCCTTCAAATACCCAGGGACTTCCCACAAATCCCCAGCATTGAAAAGCAGTGATCAAGAAGCCGGGAGAATTAAACCACCCAGAACAACTGGTAATGATAACAATAATAACAATCACCATACAGGGGATCCAGAATAATGCAAAAACCAGGGTGGGGTGGAGCAGGACGTACTGTATACAAATAATATCAATTCTACAGGTGAGTATTTCACAGAATTGTATTATTCTTAGTATACAGTACGTCCTGCTCCAGATATAATACTTACACTTGGGACATCCAATAGCAGTGTCCATAAAGTAGGGTGGGATCCCCAACAAAAAACGACAACAGCAGACATTTTAAAACCAATGTCACCTGCAGAACCATACGGCCAAGACAGCATGAGCCGAGGCCCTAACATCAACCTTGTAAAAACTTTGCAAAAGGTATGAGCAGAAGGCCAAGGTAGTGGCCTAGCCAACCAGTTCAACAGAAGCCCGGTGCTGAAAGCCCAAGGAGGCATCAAGCACGAGTAGAAAAAAAAATCGAGGCGACAAGGAAGATTCTTCCCCTTGCTGGAACAGGCCTGAGTAACAGCCTGACGAATCCAATAGCTACAGTAGACTTGGCAGAAGCCAAAAGACCGAACCAAGGACTAGGAGGAACATCCATTAAGGTAATAAACAGGACCAAGGCCGCCCAACTCCCGAGAGCAGACGAGATCGGGCACACAAGATGTAATGACCACAGGCCCCAAGGAACATCAGTTCTCTTAAAAGGACACAGTGACTACCAAGGAAAACTTCCAACACCTGATTAAGGAATGCAGAACCCTTTCCTCAGCGTTGCTAGGAAAAAAAAGGCACAGCAGGGATAGCAATATCTCGAATCCGTGAACAAGAGACACCTCCAGATGCAGAGAGTCCGGCTACAGGCGGAACTCCACCTTATCCTAGTGTATCTCAAGGAATGGGGGCTAGGTAGACCGAGCCGCCCGCTAACACATGCCTGATCAAGGTAATAGTCACCAGAAGGACAACCTTGAGGGTAAGAACAGCCAGACAGCATCCTGAATAGGACCAAGGGACAAAATCCTGCAAGCAGACAGAATGAAATTCAATTTCAATTCCCAACGGGGACCATAGGATTACATGGGGGACGCACATGAGTACCCCCGAAGGAAGTCTTAACCAAGGAAGACTGAACCAGAGACTACTAAAGGCTAGGTGGACAGGGCAGAACCTGACCCATCAGAGTACCGAGTTGGAGAACCAACTCCAAATCATGCTGCAAACAACACTAGAACCCTGGGAACCGAGAACGCCCAACAGGGAAGAGACCTAGACTCACCACCAATCAATATGGGTATGCCATACCCTATAACAGATGGAAGAAGAAGAGGAAGAAGCTTGCTCCTAGCCTTCCCATAGTCTCAAAACACCGAGACAGATAAGCCTGTCTCCATCAAGATGGATGTTTCAGCAGTCAGGCAGACTAGGCCAGAGTCTGTAGATTGCAGTGACGTAAAGGGAGCCCTGAGTGAGCATAGCTAGCACTCCTGGCAAAAGGTACAGAAACTACTGTCCTTGGTATCATAACCACCCTCTACTAGGGCACCTGGGGGCCACCAGAATCACTGGTCCCCTTGCCAGAGCCATCATGCGCAAAACCCTGCCTAGCAGGGGGAATGGGGAAAAGACATACAGAACCGAACGTCCAGTCATGACATTACTAAGGCATCCGGACCACTGCCAGAGGATCCTGGGACAGGGAAACAAAGGCCGAGAGCCTGTGATAGTGACGGAACACAAACAGATCCACAACTGATTGGACCCCATAGTGGCACAGGGATTAGCACATTCTGTCGCAGGGGGGCTCCACCGGGGCGAATATCACCGATATGCAGGGAACATTGTCTCCACCCAGATTAGGCCACCAGAATCGCAGTGAGTTTCAGAAGAAACCCTCCCCCTTCAACCTGATAGTTTGGCATCCATGGTGACAGTTTCCAGAAATGGGTAAGAAGGAACTGCCCCTAGACAGGTTCCTTGAGTTCATCCACTCCAAGAGAAGCCAATGGTGTTCACCAGTCTGAAAGACATAAAGGGTATAAAAAGGGGTGTCAGAACCATGCGCAGTAATCAAGGATCATGAAAATCGCCCGTGAGGGCACTTACAGACCAAGGGAGGAGGAGGACCGCTACCACGCGTGCGTGTGACCAGCATCAAAATGGCGCCAAACGAAACTCGAAGGGCGGGCCAGAGCGGCTGTGACGCGGAGCGCGCCAAACCAGGTCCCTGTCCCCCCCCCCCCCCCGAAGAGCGCGAAGCTCTGAGATAGTTTCAACGTTGTCATGAGGAGCAAAGTGTATGACACACTTAGAAAAATGATTTGCCAATGAAGACGCCGCAGCACATCCAGTAAGGGAAGAGGTGCGCGCGGCGGCAACAGATACACAGTAAAAAAGCAAAAGCGCGGCTCTGACACCATGAATACCAGTCAAGGGCAATACTAAGGCCATAAGCGTGTAAACATACACTGAGACCACCACACACACCCCCCCCCTTTCTTTCCCCCCGGGCTACGGGGGGGGGGGGGAACGAGGGAGGATGGCGACCCTTTGTACAGGGTCCACCACTACACGGGGCATGGGGCAATAGTACGGGAGGGGCATCCCCCTAGAGGCTCACCATCAGCCTAAACCACCTACCCTTTGGTGGGGGACTGCGGTGGAGCATGGCTCCGTTAAGCACGAATGGTGCTGCCTACCTTCAACCGACCAGCGCAGCCCAGGCTGGGAGGCACACCACAGGGAGGATGGGTGGGAATAGTCCAACAGGGCTGCAGGCATTGATAGCCCCGCTCACCTGCGAGAGAGTGATATTTCATGTCTTCGCAGTCAGCACTGCAGAGAAATCTGGGGATTTGTAGTAGGTCCCTGGGTATTTGAAGGGCCGGGAGAAGCCTGTTTTGCATGTCTCTGCAGTGCAGCGCTATCTGGCGGAGGATAACCCAAGTGTAAGTATTATATCTGGAGCAGGACGTACTGTATACTAAGAATATTAAGACAACAGAGCGCCTCAGTGTGATTAGGCGGTATATAGAGGAATCCGGAATGCCTAGGCTTGTGGAGGGGGAGAGGGAGGCACTGGAGAGTCCAATTTCCCTGGGGGAGCCGAGTGCTGCAGTTAAGGGATCACCCAATGGGAAGTCGCCAGGGCCAGACGATTTACTGTGGCCTACTACAAGCAATTCCTTCCGCTTCTCGCCCCACACTCTTTCAGCCTTCAATTCGCTAACTGCTTCCCCCTGCCCAGCCACCATCCCGAGTGAAGCACTGTCCGCTCATGTGACACTTATCCAGAAGCCTGGGAAGGACCCACTTTCTTGCAGTAGTTATAGGCCCATATCATTATTGAATGTGGACCTCAAACTGTACGCAAAACTCCTGGCAAATAGGTTATCGGGGCTGCTACCGGCCTTAGTGGATGGCGAGGAGTCTGGCTTCCTCCCGGGACGGGAAGCCCGGGACAACACGGCCAGGGTGTTGAACCTTCTGCATAGGGTTGGGCAGACTGGTGAACCGGCCATCTTGCTGTCCACTGACGCCGAGAAGGACTTTGACCGGGTAAGTAGGCAGTATATCAGGGTGGTCCTGGAGCATATCGGTCTGGGCCCTAAAGCCCTGCAAATGGTCATGGCTCTATACTCGGATCCCTCGGCAAGGATCAAGGTTAACGGCACTTTCTCGGGTCGGGTGGATATTAAAGATGGTACTAGGCAGGGATGCCCCCTTTCCCCATTGATTTTTGCCTTGTCCATGGAGCCTTTCCTGTGCAGAATCAGGGGACAGGGAGACGTCCAAGGGATCTCAGTGGGCTCGACTACACATAAGTTCTCAGCATATGCGGACGATCTTTTGATTTTCCTTACAAATCCGGTAGTGGGCCTGCCGATTTTGTTGAAGGAATTTGAGCGGTTTGGCAAGCTGTCCTTTCTGAAAATAAACTATGATAAATCGGAGGCCATGGGGGTGAACCTCCCGCGGGGGATGGAGGCACAGCTGAGGGATTCCTTCTCGTTTAGGTGGCCCCCCTCAGCTATTACATACTTGGGCACTAGGATCACAAAAACGGTGGAGGAGATCTATGCAGCAAACTTCGTCCCTCTTCTTACTAAACTTAAAAACGATCTGGCGAATTGGGACCTCCCCACCTTTTCGTGGTTGGGAAGAATTAGTATCCTTAAGATGACAGTCCTGCCAAAGATATTATATCTACTCCAGACTCTTCCAATCCAAATCCCCAAAGCATACTTTTATTCCCTAAACTCGATGTTCACCAAATTCATTTGGCAGGGGCGTAAATCAAGGTTGAAACTCCAGCTTTTATTCAGATCCAAACAGTCGGGTGGACTTGCTTGTCCAGACCTACTGCTATATTGGCGTGCGATCCACCTTCAACGTATACTAGACTGGCATCACCAGGGCACAAGGAAGAAATGGGTGAACTTGGAGGCGACTTGGCATCGCACCCCACTGAAGGATGTGGTTTGGGCCGTCAGATCGGGGAAGGCCCTCTGCAGAGATCACCCACTCATCTCCACTACCCTTGGAGACTTTGATGGGCTTAGGGAGGAGAGGGAGATGTCCCCATGGCCGACTCCTCTGGTCCCGCTGGTGCACAACCCATCCCTCCCCATAGGCATTCTCCCTCGTCTCCGGAGGAGCTTTGAGGAAAAGGATGAGTGCAGCTGGAGGACCTGCGAGAAAAATGGGATACACACTTGTTCGACCACTGGCTCCTGTTCACTTTCCAAAGCTTTCTCTTAAGTTTGGGGCGTAGACAAGTGATGCTTAAGGGCCCTCACCCCCTTTGAGCAACTGGCAAAGGCTTAGGACCCCCCTACGAAGCTTATCTCCCATCTGTATGCCCTTTTGGGGAGTGATGCGAACGGGGAGGTGCCCCACTTCTGTAGGGATTGGGAGAGGGACCTAGATAGTGGAAATACATTTTCTTGGCTACACACAAAACTTCCATTTCCTCTAAGGTCCAAGAAGCTAACTATAAGTGCCTCACAAGGTGGTACTATACCCCGGAAAGGTTGCATGGCTTTTCCCCGACCCATTCCGCCAAGTGTTGGAGATGCCGGGAGCGATTGGTAGCTTTTTTCATATCTTCTGGGACTGTCCCAAGATTGTACCATTTTGGCAATCGGTGGCCAATATATCCGGTGAGGTTACGGGCCGATCAGTGACTCGGGACCCCTCTCTGCTTCTCCTGCACCTGGCGGACACCCCCCTGAAGACCTCTAAGAGGTCGCTTTTGAGGCATCTCATAAATGCTGCAAAGGCGATGATACCCAGGTTGTGGAGATCCAAGGCGGTTCCTTCGGTGGCGGACTGGGTCGGGGAGATTAATCACATAATGGAGATGGAGGAGCTCATGGCCTCAGTTCATGAGACCACAGAACAGTTTTTGCAGACATGGACGCTGTGGTTTCTCTTCAGAGAGACAGATAGGTTTAAACAGCTTATGACCCCTGGCCCTCCCCCCCCCCTCCTCACTGAGACTCGTGGACGTGGCCTGCATTTGGACTTGCTCTGGTCTGGAGACTGTACTACTGGAGATTAAAGTGGAACGCTAACAACGCGTTGAGGATAAGTGTAGAAGAGTAATGATGGGCTGACTTCCGCCCTGGTTCATCCCCCCTCCCTCCCACCTCTCCTTCCCCATTCTTCTCCCCCCTTTTCTTCTCCTCCTTACTCTTTCTTCTTGTATATAAGCTTTCACAGATAGAGTCATCTCACCCTAAGCCAGGAGATTTGCGTGATTTGTCTTGGGCTTCGGGGAAGGGTCCCGGTGGGGGGCCGCCGCCGGGTTGATCGGAGAGCCATAACGGACGTGGGTCGACAAGTATTATCTTCTGTATATATGTACATCTGGCGCACTGGTTGTGTCGATATGTGCCTTGCTCACCTATATATGCGAGATGACTGACTATACCTATGCAAATGTTGTATTCTTTATTTGTCTCTCCATTGAAAAAGAAAATAAAGAATTTCAAAAAAAAAAAAAAAAAACAAGAAAAGAGCAAGTTCATTTATCCACTTTTATCTGCAGAAGAGGGGTGTAACTGGAAAGCGCTAAAACATGTCAGAGTCTGACTATATAGAGATATACTGTTTATGTCTAAGTATCCTATATAGTCAGACATGTTCGAGCTTTCCAGCAACACACCCTCTTTTACATATACAAACTGTGAGCACAGAGACTTTAATTTATAGGCTGTATGAGTTACAGATAGATAGCTAGATAAGTATTTGATAGCTATCAGGCATAGTATTCTAAGCTTTCCAGTGACACCCCTCTTCTACAGATCCAAACAGTCAACACAGAGCTATTACAAAATAAAGGATATGTTGACGGTTTGTATGTGTAGAATAGAGGTGTCACTGGAAAGCTTTGTATGTTATACCCAACATGTATATGACTTACACAGCCTATAAAAGTCTCTCTCTGTGCTCACTGACACTACACAGTTAATTTTTTTTTGTACTCACCTCTGCTGTCCCCCAGTGATCATGTCCCATGAAGCTCCAATGACAGCTGCCAGGTGATTGTTGGGGGGGTTGGGGGGGGGGGGGGGGGGCAAGGAGCAATCTGAGGCCTTCCCAACCCCCCCGGTGAAGAGGAGACCTGGTGGGAGGGATAGCGACCACAGGTGAGTAAATGACTTTTTTTCTTATTAAAGTTGGCAGCGCTGATGCTGCCAACTTGAATAAGAAAAAAATACCACTCCGACTGAATACCTCCAAGTCCATGGCGCTTGACATATCCCTATCTGATACCACAAAGCAAACCCTTTCTCACAACTTCTCATGGACGTGGACACAGCACCTGCCCTTCCTGGGAATTATTCTGACAGCAAATATTAATGACATCTTTAAGGCAAACTACCCGGGAACCATTAAAACAATTGACTCCCTGCTCCATGCCTGGCACTATGTAAAGCTCTCCTGGCTAGGCCGCATCGCTGCCCTTAAAATGACGATTTTACCCAAAATGTTATACCTATTCAGGGTACTTCCAGTCCGTGTCCCCCAAAAGACACTGGACTCTCTCCAACAGAAATGTATGCATTTCGCGTGGAACAAGGCTAGGCCCAGAATCAATAAAGCCACCCTGATATGTAAAAGAGAGAGGGGGGGGGCCTTGCGTTTCCCTCAATCAAAAAGTATTACATAGCAGCCCAAGTGGCACCCCTGGTCTTGCTCCATGCGACAAAAGACAGACCGATTTGGGTATCTAATGACTTCCTAAAATGTTCACCCATCTCCCCAGCTTCGTTGTTATGGCTCCCGAAAGCTTCCCGACCTAAATCCCTGCCTCCTGCCCTGGCGTTTTCCCTCTCCGTTTGGGATGGGGTGAAATCCCATTTTACTTCCTCTTTAAAGCCTTGCTGTTCTGTGCCAGAAGTTGATCCTAATAGTTAGCACCATGTTTTAGTGCAATTATACTCAGGAATCTTCATACCTCTTTTGATAACTATTGGAAACTCTGTTAATGCAAGTACACTCAGTAATCTTCATATTTCTGTTGATAACTATTTGATACTGTGTCATTATGTATATTCTGTAAACCTGTTCAACTGTCATCATTAATGCATATGTAATATCTGACCCATGTATACTTTATATGAAAGTAAAAAGAAAAAAATACCATTTTGTGATTACTCACCTGTAAAATGGGTATTGTAAGTATGTCACACACCCCGCTTCAAAACATTCATTACATGTGGGTATACTGACCTGTAGATGGTGATCTTGCAGAGATGTCAAAAAAAAAGTAAGACCCTCCCAGTCCATAAATACCTGGGACCTCCCACTCATTCCCCAGTATAAAGATAGCAGTAAGGTAAAGGGACCAGGAAAAGCCAATTATAACCAATGAAAACTAAAAAAGGTTCACCATATAAAGGATCCAGAATACCAAAGGGCAGGGTGAAGTGGGGTGTGTGACATACTTATAATACCCATTTTACAGGCGAGTAATCACAAAATGGTATTATTCTAAGTATGTCACACACCCCGCTTCAAAACATTCATTACATGTGGGACATCCAATAGCAGTGTCCATAAAGGGTGGGGATCCAAACAAGGCAAAAAAACCTTTTAAACCACTGCAGCTTGCAGAACCTTGCGACCAAAAACAGCATCCGCTGAGGCCCGCACATCAACCTTATAAAACTTGGAAAAAGTATGAACAGAAGACCAAGCAGCAGCCTTACAAACTTGTTCAACAGAGGCCTGGTGCTGAAAAGCCCAGGAAGCCCCAACAGCACGAGTAGAATGAGCAGTAACACGAAAAGGGGGAACCTTCCCCTTGGCAGAATAGGCCCCAACAATGGCCTGACGAATCCACTTACTAATGGAAGACTTAGCGGGCGGCAAACCTTTCCTGGGCCCGGAGGGCACCACGAACAAAGTGTCAGTCTTACGAAAAGGAGAAGTGGTCACCAAATAGTACTTCACACAGCGAACCACATCCAAGGCTTGAAGCAGAAAACAACCTTGTCCCGATGCCTCTCAAAGTACGGGGCCTGAATGGACAAAGCCGCCAACTCCGAGACACGCCGAACCGAAGTAATGGCAACCAAAAAGACAACCTTCTGAGTAAGCAAAGAAAGAGCAATATCCTGCAAAGGCTCAAAAGGGGGACCCTGAAGAGCAGAAAGGACCAAATTCTAATCCCAAACTGGGAGCAAAGGCTTCCTAGGAGGCCGCACATGCGTAACCCCCTGGAAAAAAGTCTTAACCAAAGGATGAAGAGCGAAAGACTTGCGGGACATGCGGATCCCCGGGCACCAGCCAGCAAGGCTCTACATTCAGCGGAATCCGAGAACCTCATCCAATCAAACCAGGTACTAGTGAATCTTTCGAATCTATTTTCTCGAGAGAGAATCACATTCTCGAACCGCATGAGCTCATTTACTTTCATGAACCACATATCAACTGAAGGTGGGTCCTGGCTTTTCCACTTCAGGGGGATGCAGGTATATGCTGCATTGAGAAGGTGACACAGTAAAAATCTCCTGTAGTTCTTTAGGGGGACTTTGGTCATATGAAGCAGGCAGACGGCTGGGTCATCAAGCACACTGGTTTCGGTTACTTTACTCGCTACCCCTCTAACCGAATCCCAGAACGGCTTTAAAGTGGACCAACACCCAGGATTTTGACTATCCTGGGTTTTGGTCCACTTCGGTGGGGCACCCCGATCTGAAACCTCCCAGAAAGCCCCAAAAAACTCACCTCTCCCCGCTCCCACATGACCGCGCCAGCCAATCACAGCGCTCAGAGCCGCTGTGGTATGCGCGTCCAAGGCCGCCTGGACGCGCATACCAGCTCAGCTGGCTCTGAGCACTGGAGGCCGCGTCTCGCGCTTCCCTCTAACAGGGAGCGCGCCTGCACCGGCCATTCACAAACGGCCGGTGCGCCCTGCTAGAGGGAAGCGCGAGACGCGGCTCGCGCATGCGCAGATGGAACGGGGCTGAGGTAAGGTTTGTGGGCCTCCTCGGGGGTTCCTTCCCGCGGGACATCCCGATTTCGGATGCCCCGCGGGGAGGGATCTGATCGGTCCGGGAATCTTATAGATTTCCGGGCCGATCCCCCCTGGGTGTTGGTCCACTTTAAGACAGGACAAGACCAGAAAATGTGCAGCATGTCACCTCTTGCGTCATTACATCTCCAGCAATTTTCAGAGGTCTCAGGGAACCATTTATGCAGCACAACAGGTACTCTGTACCAGCGAGATAGAATTTTGTAGTTACACTCTTGAATTCGCATGCAAATGGACGTCTCATGCGGCATGGCCAGGAGTTTTCTACATTGCCCCTCGGAGAAGGAGACTCCCAACTCCGACTCCCATTTCCCCAGGAAAGCGGGCCTCTCGTTCTCTGGGGGGACAACCAGCAATTTATATATGTATGAAAGCGTGTGCTGAACGGCTGTTCTACTGGCACATAGGTTCTCAAAGGGGGGTGGTTTTCCTTAAGCCTCCGGCAAAAATCCACAACGAGTGGAGGAAATGTGTAATCTGGCTACTCTGCCAGTTTGTCCATGCCTTCAACCCCTTCGCTTGGGCAAGTATACCCAAATCCGTCCAATCCTCACCCCCCCAAAAATGACCCGCCCTATAGACCCCGGCTTTTCTCCACTCTAGCTGTAGGGCCCTCATTACCCGGGGGAAAACTAGGGTTACCCAGGATTGGGAGCATCGGGGAGGAGGCAGGGGAGAGATCAGGATGTTTAAAGTAGCGCCCGCAGGTTCTAATAGTGGCACCAATTGTGGGGTGCTTCGGGACGAGGGGAGTCCCAAGCTCTCCTAGCCATGCAATTCCAGAGATCGGGGTTTCCAGGAACCCCTGCTCTAAACCCACCCACTGTTTATGGCTCCCATGCAAGCACCAGTCAACTGCTCTGCTGAGGTGCACCGCTGCATGATATAGAGTGGGGTCTGGAAAGCCGAGATCCCCGCTTTCTTTGGGCCGAGATAGCAATGTTTTATTCAGCCTCGACTTCCCACCTCCCCAGACAAACTTAACGAAAAGCCCCCTGACCTTGCCACCAGGATTTCTGACGCCCCTTCTAGAACCAGTCTGCGCACCACCTTGCCCAACATAGGGAAAGGAGGAAACAAGTAAAGAAACCCCAGATCCCTCCAGCTCAGAGACATGGCATCCACCGCCAGAGCCAGAGGATCCCGCGAGAGAGACACAAACGGCGGAAGCTTGTGATTGTGCCGAGAGGCAAAGAGGTCCACCTCCGGAGTCCCCCACCTGTGGCAAAGTGAGAGAAACACCTTGGGGCTGAGAGACCATTCCCCCCCGGCGACACGAGAACCTGCTCAGGGAGTCCGCCTCCGTGTTCTCCACTCCCGGAATGTAAACTGCCGAAATGCACAGAACATTGCTCTCTGCCCAGGCCAGAATCAAGGACACTTCCCTGAGGGCACTCCTGCTGCGAGTCCCTCCCTGGTGATTGATGTAGGCGACCGCCGTCCGATTGTCTGACCGAACCTGAACCGGTAAGCCCCATAACTGATGAGTCAAGCGGGACAGAACCAACCTGCTCTCAGCTCCAGAACATTGATGGAATTGTGAGCCTCCTGAGGCCCCCACATTCCCTGAAACTGAAGATCCTTCCAGAAACCCCACCAGCCCAACAGACTGGCATCCGTGGTGACCGTTTCCCAACGAGGGGTCAGAAGGGATCTGCCCCTTAACAGATTCATTGGTTCTAGCCACCACCGAAGGGAATGCCGAACCCGGGGGGCATCAGAAAAGACTGATCCAATGACAGCGGCGACCTGTCCCAGGCCGCCAAAAGATGAAGCTGGAGCGTCCTTGTGTGAAACTGAGCAAAGGGAACCGCCTCGAATGATGCCACCATCAACCCCACCAGTCTCATCCCCAGACGGATTGACGGGCGAGGGATGGACAGGAGAAGCTGAGTCAATTCCTGAATCAAAAGAACCCTGGGTTGAGGAAGGAACACCCTGAACTGAGCAGTATCCAGAGACATTCCCAGAAAGGACACCACCCTGGACGGAGAGAGGGAGGACTTGGGATAATTTATCACCCAACCGAAACTCTCCAGAGTGGACACCACAGTCCTGGTGTCTAGCTGCACCTGACTGAGGGAAGACGCCATGATGAGAAGATCGTCCAGATAGGGCACGATGCGGATACCCCGGGCTCTGAGGATGGCCATCACTCCTGCCAACACCTTGGTGAAAACCCTTGGAGCCGAGGTAAGGCCAAACGGAAGAGCCACAAGCTGAAAATGTCGATTTTCCACGATAAACCTGAGAAATCTCTGGTGTGCCGGGAAAATCGGAATATGCAGATAAGCATCCTTGATGTCTATGGACATCATGAAGCCCCCCCCGACGATGTGAGTGGATGGCTGAACGCAGAGTTTCCATACGGTACTTCCGGGGACGGACGAACCTGTTGAGCAACTTAAGATCCAGAATAGGACGAACGGATCCGTCCTTCTTGGGCACCGTGAACAGATTGGAATAGAAGCCCAGGCCCCGGTCCGAGGGGGGCACCGGGCAGATGACAGCCATGTCCAAAAGACTTGCCACTGCCGCCCAAAGCCCCTGAGCGGCCAGAGGATCTGAAGGCACCCGAGACCTGAAGAATCTGTGAGGGGGCCGGAACTCGAACTCCAGCTTGTAACCGGAAGACACCACTTCCCGAATCGATCTGTCCGAGGCCTCTTGGACCCAGACCTGGGAGAGGAGTTGCAGCCGTTCCCCCACCCGCAAGGGTGAGGGCGCCCCCTCATTGCTGAGCCGGCTTGGCAGCGGCTTTAGGCTTAGAGCCCCAACTGTGTCCTGGACGGGCACGACCCCTGCCCCTGTTCCAGGAATCACCTCTGGATGAGGAGAAAGCCGATCCCCTGCCAACTCTGGCCCCACAAAAGGAATGAGTGAAGGAAGCCGCCCCCCGAAGGGGGCGACGCTGCTTCTTACGCTGAGGTAACTTACCTCCCTTTGCAACCAAACCCAATTTCTCTCCAAAGAGCCGCAACCCCACAAAAGGAAGGGTCTTAAGTGACTTTTTGGACACAAAATCAGCCGCCCACTGGCGTAACCAAACCGACCGCCGGATAGCCACAAGCAAGGCCGAAGTTCTGCTACACATCACCAATGTGTCATCCAAGGCGGTCAGCACAAAAGACAAACAACTCACATCGCTTAAGGGTGGTAAACTCCTCACTAGCCGGGTCAAGCCCGGAAGAGGTCAACAATCCTCTAACAACCGAGATGGCAGCTACCAATAAAAGCGCCGAAGCACAAACCGGCCGCAAGGCCGACCCAACACTGGCAAAACCATGACAAGCCATCTGGTCAATGCATTTATCCTCAACATCCTTGAGAGTAGTGCAGTCCAGAGAATGCAGGATTGAGGTGCTGGACAACCCCAAAACAGGAGCATCCACCTCGGGAGGAGACGACCAGTGCTTCACCGCGTCCACCGGAAAGGGATTTTTTTTTTTTTGTCCCAACCCAGACGAACACCCGGAAGCCGAGTAGGCCTCTCCCATTCCTTGAGAATAATGCCATCAAAATGCTTTTGATGAGGGGCGTGGCTTGGCATGGCGGAGTGAAGACGTGCGCTACAGGAGCTCCGCACAAACCTACTGCAGAGCAGAGGCAAGAGAGCCTAGACGCCCGCAATTCTGATGCCCAAGCGGGGGAGGCAACGCGGACCTTCCAGGAAGGGCAGGGCGCACACCATACCTGCTCTGTTTCGCTCCCGGGGCACCGCAGGTCTGGAGCCAGCAGCGGGGAAGATGGCGCCCGTAGAGGGTTAGAAGCATCCATGTGCGCATGATGCGGCTGCGCGGAGTCCGGGAGCCCACGGCCGCACACAGTCTCCAGTGGTGGATCGCTCTACACGGCGGGAGGGCGCTGAGGAGGTAGCAGAGCCCAGCACCTGCCATGCTGCGGAGGACAAACGGCGCAGCACGGACCTGATGGTGTCTGCGATGGTCCACTGCGGGGCGGACGGACGGAGGAGCGCGCCCGGCGGGCAGCAGGTCAGTGGCTCACCCCGGCCCCCCTCGTCCAGCCCCTGTAGCAGCATTGAGGAAACCCTGACCCCCACCACCCTGGGCCAGGAGGGGGATGGGACGGGGGGAGGCATGTCACTTCATGCTGCAGCTCCTCGCCTAAGTATATTTGGGATGCCCAGCGGCGACCGCAGAGAGGAAACCCCACACAGCCCAGCCTCCCCGCCGCATGACCTGGAAAGGACCCCCCCGGCACGGCCTTCCCGGTCACGGGGGCACTCCTCCCCTCGGCTAAACAGACCCCCATCAAGCACCAGTTCCTTAGCAGGCACTCCACCAACACCACTGAGCCCACAGCTGACATGGCAGCCCAGCCCGGGCAGTCCCACCGAGGATCCAATGGTAGTGGGGGGGGCCTCTACCCCGGGTGGTCTCTGGGGAGATGAGGCAGATAACCTGTCACAGGAGGCCCAGGCGGGGAAGGCCCACCCGCACCCACATCCAGCTCCGGAGCCGGCCCTGCAGGGGGGAGAATTATTGAGAGTGCCTGCCCTGGGCCCGCTACCATGGGCCCCCCACAGCACTGAGCACCCTTATCCACATAATCCACCGGTGGCGGTGCCAATGGATCTCTTGTCACAATCCATTGCTGAAGAGGTTAGAATCAATATCAAAGAGGCCCTGCGAGGGCTCCCAACGCGCGGGGACTTTGACGGATATGTGTCCAGGATGGAGGGCACCATCAAGAGAGAGCTTGCGGGCCATACAGGGCTCAGTGGTAGAAGTAACAGAGAGTGGATGGGGTGGAGGCCTCACACAGAGCCTTGGAGATACGAGTGGCGGACTTGGAACAACAGCAAGATCGGAATAAACGGCTCCTGGCTGACCTCTCCCTTGCCCATGACGACATAGAAAACAGGAGCCGCAGGAATTTACGCCTCCGTGGGGTCCCTGAGTCCGTGGAGCCCCGAGATCTGTTGGAAGCGGTCACCTCAATCTTTAATGAGCTCCTTGACCTGCCCAGCTCAAACCACATAGAATTGGACCGGGTGCACAGGGCCCTGGGCCCCCGGCCTCAAGATCCAAACAGGCCCAGAGACATTATCTGTCGAGCACATTTTTTCAAAGTAAAGGAAGATATACTTCGGCGGGCATGGGAGAGGGGTGCGGTCAGTTTTAAAGGCGCCAAGGTGATCATACTCCAAGACCTCTCACGGAGGACACTGCAGATGAGGAGGCTTCTTAAACCAGTGCTGGACGCTATCCAGAGGCAGGGAGCGACCTACAGGTGGGGGCACCCATTCCAGCTCCTGGTGCGAAGGGGCGGGAGTCTGTTTGTTCTCAAGTCACCCGCCCAGCTCCCCGACCTGTTTCACTTCTTGGAGGCAGAGGTTGTAGATGTCCCAGACTGGACGGCCCCTGATCTGGCCATATATAACAGGCAGTTACCGCAACGCCAGCCTGGGGGCCCCCGAGGAGATAGAAGAGGCGGGAGGGACCGCAGAAGGTGAAGGGTCGATGGTTGGGCCCGAGCCCGGGTCCGTTGATACTGCTACACTTATTATATGATGCGCCTGTTGTTGCCTTTACTCTGATTGTTCCCTTTGAAAATGTTTAAGTTGCATGCTTAGAGATGGTTTAAGTCTGCCCTGGGCAGCCCCCCCCCCCCTTGGGTCGCAGCCGGGTTGAGCAGCCAAGCGGGGCGTCAGTTTATCTCAGGCCTTTGGGCCCCATGGGGCGGAGCCAAGGCTCTTTTTTGGCGCCGCCCTGGGATAAGCCTCACTGGATAACTTCAACCAGGGTGCGACTCCTGACCCTCTGAACTTTGGCCTAGCCTTCCAACCCCTCTTAACTTGGTGCACCCCTCTAGGGAAGCCCTTTGGCCTCCTCTAGACGGGAGTAGATTCCGCACAGGGCCTGCCAGCCCGGGACCGCCTCTGGAGACCCCTCCACTACGTGCGTAAAATGGGCACCGTATCCGGGCTACGCCTATAGGCGAGTGACCGGCGGACTACTGGTTAGTCCTTAGTTCTTCGTTCTTGTTGTTATCTGGTTTCCATCGTCCCAACCCCACACACATCGCCAACGTGGTACCCCCCTTGACCCCTTCTTTCCCTTACCTGTTTACCCCTTTTCCCCCTTGGCGTGTGGGACCAGCGACCGGATAGACGGTGCTCTCACTCAACTTCGGCCTCCCTCACGGTACTCAGTTACTCCCGCCTCCTTGAGGCGTATGCAGGCCAACATGGGTTCCTTGAAGATAGTCACCCTTAATGTAAAGGGTCTCAACACACCAGAAAAGAGAACCATCTTGGGGCAGGAATTACAGAGATACAAAGCGAAGATCGTCTTCCTCCAGGAGACCCATTTTAAAAGAGGTGCGGCCCCGGGACTCTGTAGCAGGCGGTTCCCCCATGTATTCACCAGCTGCGCTGCAGACGTTAAAAAAAGGAGTAGCGATCATGCTGGCCAGAGACGTGCCCTTTGTCTCAAAAGAGGCCTGGAGCGATGAGTCGGGAAGGGTGGTGTTAGTCAAGGGGCTTATTGATCAAAGAATGTATACATTGGCCTCCATATACGCCCCCAACTAGGGTCAGATCCAATTCCTAAAGAGCACGCTGGAAAAAGATAGAGAAGTTCATGGAAGGAGATGTAATATTGGGGGGAGACTTTAACTTAACTATAGAGCCCCTGCTGGATACATCAGCGGGCAGATCTGCGGTCTCCCATTTGGCCTTGAGATCTCTGAGGAAAAAGCTACACGGCTTGCAGCTGGTGGATGCATGGCGCGTCAGAAATCCAGGGGCACAAGATTACTCTTTTTACTCTAGTATTCATGGGACATACTCCAGGCTGGACTATATTTGGATCTCCCACAGATTACTGAGCCAGGCCACAGGAGACGGGATATACCCGATCTCCTTTTCAGACCATGCCCCGGTCTTCCTTGATCTTGAACTTATAGATAGAGCCCCACCACCCTCGAGCTGGAGACTGAATGAGTCACTCCTTGGGAACGCTGTGGTAGCACAGGACATAAGGGAGGGCCTGGAGTCCTACTTCAGAACTAATGATAATGGGGAGGTTTCACCACTGATGTTCTGGGAAGCACATAAAAGAGTGTAATAAGGGGAACTTTGATCAGCCATGGGGCGAGACTCAAAAAAGAAAGACTAGCTCAAATAGTGAAGCTCACGGAAAAGGTACAGGGCCTGGAGCTGTCACATAAGCAATCTGAGGCAGTGAAAGTACTTGGTGAACTGACCCAAGCAAGGGAGGCCCTTAACGCTATACTGAGGCAAAAGGCCAAACACATACTTAGGAGATGCAAGCGTTCCTACTACGAACATGGCAACAAGAGCAGCGCATTATTGGCTAGGGCCCTTAGACAGCAGTACTCACAGAACTTCATAGCAGAAATTCTGGATGACGCTCAGCAGAGGCACCACACTACTGAGGGGATAGCGGACATGTTTAGAGCTTACTATTCGAACTTATATAACCTACGCGGGGGTGTAGGGGAGCAGACGCGCCAGGGCACAATGGAGGAGTATTTAGAGGGCTCTGGTATGCCAGCGGTCTCGGAGGAGATCGCAGCGATGCTGGAGGACCCGATAGGGATTGAGGAGCTGATGGAAGCAATTAAACAGGGCCCCGGGGGGAGGGCTCCGGGACCTGACGGGTTCTCCACTAAATACTATAAAACCTTCGCCCCGGTACTGGGCCCACGCATGATAGAGGCGTGGAACTCGATATTGGACCCGGGGGCCCCGGGCTCATTCTCCTGCAGAGAGCTGGAAGCCCATATATCCGTCCTCCACAAGCCGGGAAAGGACCCCCTATCATGCAAGAGTTACCGTCCCATCTCCCTCCTCAACGTGGACCTGAAGCTATATGCCAAAATACTAGCCAATAGGCTAGCGCCGGTGGTGGCTCAGGTGGTCCACTTGGACCAAACGGGCTTCGTGTTGGGGAGGGAGGCCAGGGACAATGTGGTGCGGGCACTAAGTGCAGTTCATGTGGCGCAAAATGCAGACATCCCTATGATGCTTTTGTCCACAGATGCTGAGAAAGCCTTTGATAGGGTGAGCTGGCCGTTCCTAAAAGAGACCCTCAGGCATGTAGGCCTTGGGGACAATATGAGGAGATTCATTGGGGCCCTGTACACGGTACCCTCAACCAGGGTCAAGGTGAACGGCCATCTCTCAGCTCCGGTGGCCATTTGCAACGGAACTCGTCAGGGTTGCCCCCTTTCACCCCTGCTGTTCGCCTTGACCCTGGAACCATTTTTGTGCAGGGTCAGGGGAAATGTGGACGTGGGAGGACTAGCAATTGGCGGCGACACCCACAAGGTCGCGGCCTACGCAGACGACCTCCTGTTTTTTGTCACGAGCCCCGCGGTCACGATACCGGTCCTAATGAAGGAATTCGAGGTTTTTGGAAGGTTATCCTTCTTTAAAATTAACTTCGACAAATCGGAAGCCCTGAATGTGTCACTCCCGGGGGACAAGGCCAGGAACCTTCAACAGACATTCTCCTTTAAGTGGGCCAGGACCTCGATATCATACCTAGGCACTCAGCTGCCATCCCGGTTGTCGAAGATCCTGGAATTGAACTTCCTGCCCTTGTCCCAGAGGATAAAAGCGGATTTGAATAGATGGGACTCCCCCACCTTCTCTTGGATGGGCAGGGTAAACATAATCAAAATGTCAATATTACCAAAAATCCTGTTCCTATTCCAAGCTCCCCCAATTAGCATCCCTCAGACGGCAGCTGTTGTGTAAGCCCAAACATATGGGAGGCATGGCGCTGCCGGATGTCCGTTCCTACTGGCTAGCCTCACACCTCCAAAGAGTCTGCGAGTGGCACACATGCAAGAGCACGAAAAGGTGGGTCAAACGGGAGCACGCCTCGGCTTCGGCCCCTCTAGATGCTACAGTCTGGAACAGAGAAACATACAGACCGGGGTTGGGCTCCCACCCAACAGTGGCAGCTACTTTGGAGGCCTTCCGGTCCCATAGGGAGCGCCCGGGGGTATCTCCATGGCCCTCTCCCATGATTGCTCTGATGGACAACCCCCCGCTCCTGAGTTGCACCAGGGCGGCGCTCAGGGACTGGGGAAGGGCGATTCAGCTACGGGCGGAGATCTGATTACGGGGGCGGGGTGGGTCTCCATTAGTGAACTGAGGACTAAACTAGGGAACGGTGACCGTGACCCCTGGACGCTCCTTCGTTTCCAATCAATTTTGTCCCGGATGGGAGTCCGGAGGGAATGCATCAGGGGGCATACAGAGTTTGAAAGGATTTGCCTTCAGGGGCAAGCATACCCACACCTGATCTCTAAACTATATACACTTCTTATTGGCGAGCAAGACACCCCTCCGGCATTCTGGAGAGACTGGGAGTCCGACCTGGGTAGAATAGATGAGAAGGAGAGGAACAAAATAGCGACTCTAGCCCACAAGTCCTCAGTAGCCATGAGAATCCAAGAAGTTAACTATAAACTGCTGACGCGTTGGTACTACACCCGATAGACTAGGTAAAATGTTTGGCCAGGCTGACTCGGGATGCTGGAGATGTGGCAATGAGAGAGGGACATTATTTCACATTCTATGGACCTGCCCCGGGATTCGGGATTACTGGGGCGCGGTACTGCCCATTATCACGCAACTTACTGGGGCGCAGTTGGGAGAAGACCCGGCCCAGGTTCTGCTCCATTCCACTAAAGTCCCGATAGGGAAGTACAAAAAATCTCTGCTGGTCCACCTGCTGAACGCGGCTAAACAGACAATACCCAGGTTCTGGAAGCAAAAAAAGGCTCCCTCTGTTAGGGATTGGGTAAGGGAGGTCATGAGTGTCAAGGAGATGGAGGACCTAACACTTTCCTTACATGACAGATGAACAGTATAGAACTACCTGGCTGCCTTGGTTAATTTATGAGGAATCGGCAGAATTTAAGAGCCTATTTATGTAATAGCCCTGGGACCGACTCCGCGCCCCCCATCCTCGCCATCTACCATAGTCCAGGCGGAAAGTGATGTAATAGCCGTGCAGTCGAGGGCGGACACGCAGAGATGTGCGCCGGCTCGGGCACTGAGTCCCACACGCCACACACACACCCCCCACATTCCCCATTTTGTTTCCCTCCCTACCGCTTTCCCCGGGTTGGCGCCTTAGACATACGCGATGCTGCAGGAGCTGCTCCCCCCGGTGGGCGGTGTGGCAGCTCACACCTGTCTTAGGTGGGGTGGTCATCGCACATCCTGGGGGGATCAGAACAGTACGACACCAAGCGGTGGAGATCGGGATCTAACTATACAAGAGCCTCGCCCCCCCTGTTTCGGGGTTGCGACAGCCACCTCCCCGCTGAATAACGAGCTGCAATAGCAGAATCTGTTTTACATTGATATTATTACTTGTGCCTTAGCAAATGGTGCGCCCGACCACCCTTCTTACCCTGTACTGTATTGTACTATATGTCTAAATGTATGTAACGTACAAAAATGTAAAACCCTTAAATAAAGAGTATTAAAAAAAAATGCTTTTGATAAGGAAATTTCAAGCGCGGCTTGGTCACCTCAAAGAACTCCCTTCTGCGGAGGAGCCGCCTCAGGGGGAGAAATAGCCAGGACCTCAAACATATGAGCCAGGACCTTAGAGGTATCCAAAGAATCCCCCTGACCCTGCTCGGTATCAGCACCAACAAACTGCTGATCATCGGACCCCTCCGACTCCTCAAACAGCTCCCCTTCCTCAAGCGGGGAGCAATCAGACCAATCCAGAGAGTCAAACTCATCCAAATCAAAAGCCTGCGTGGCTGTATACAAATGTTTTCTCTTAGCCGGGGCTTTTTTGGCAACAGCACTGGAAAACAATTTTTCAAGATTGGCCAATCTGGCACACACCTCAGATTGCGACTCCCCACCCATGACCACATCACATGGGGTACGTATCAAGCAAGGGGGAGAACGAGAAGAGACTGGCGGAGCAGAACCAGACGCCTGAGATCCGGACTGCCGCGTAATAGTCCGCTGCGCACAGGGTACACAAGGAAATACATCATCCCCCAAAAGGGATACCCCACACCCCAAACACAGCCTGGATTGCCCCGAGGGGGACACAAGCCCTGTATCCGGGGAAGCCTCCATTTGGTGATTTTTTTAAAATTAGGCACAATGCCCAGAGGGAATTACGCAGTAAATGCTACCCGGGATGCCCCTTTAAGTCCCACGTGGGAGGAATTTACAGACCCCAAATTTAACCAGGGACCCCAGGACCGGGAGAACCCCTCTTTAATAGAAACAATGGTCCACCTGGAACACAAAGACAGACACAGCAATCAGACCTCAGTAGCAAATGTCCAAAAGGGTTAATAATATATATATATATATATACACACTAATGGGGCCACAGGCCACTCACTGACCAAGGCCAGTCAGTCACACACGCACACCGCAAAGGAGAAGAAAGGGCGCGTAAGCAGAGGAAGGAGGAGGGCGGGCCGGCGCGGTTCGCGCGCATCGTGCCCGGCCGTAGGTGATCGCGCGAACGACCGGCCCCGCACCTGAGGGGAAGAAGCTCCCCCGCCGCCATGGCAAACAGAGGGCGGTGCCGCGGAACCGCCAGCGCCGGCTAAGTACAGCGCAATGACACAGTGATCAAACACACAACCACACATACAATAAAGGATCCCAAACATGAAAGTCTTCAAGGGACAAGGCCCCCCCCCCCCTCTAAGGGTATCTGGGAGAGGGGGACACCACGCTAAAGTGGAAGGCCAAGGGACAGGGCATCCCAAACCGGGGTCACCAACCCGGTTAACCGCCTACCCCTTGTTATGGGGTCTCACGGTGGAGCGGAGCTCCTAAGCACCTAGGGTGCCATCTACCCTTGCCCGGACCAGCAGCCTAGGCTGGGAGGCAAGTCATATCAAATAAGGGAATCCGGGCAGAAATAGATCAAATAGAGGGCCGGGAGTCACCCCGGCTACCTGCAAGGAGGAGACATCTATCTTCTGACTTGCTCGCCGTCTGCAGAGATGAAAGACTGGGGAATGAGTGGGAGGTACCAGGTATTTATGGACCGGGAGGGTCTTACTTTTTTATTGACATCTCTGCAAGATCGCCATCTACAGGTCAGTATACCCACATGTAATGAATGTTTTGAAGCAGGGTGTGTGACATACTTAGAATAGTAATTTACTCACCTGTGATCGTTATCCCTCCCACCAGGTCTCCTCTTCACCGGGAGAAGGCCTATTCCAGGTGCTCTCCTGAAGCCAGAAGAGCCCTGGGGGAGGATCAGATGGCTCCCGGGTGAGAAGACCAGGTCGAAACGAACGAGGGGTCAGGTGTGTGTTTAACTTCTATACTTTTTGTTCTGTGGGTGTTTCAATTCAGCTATGCGAGTCTTGCGTAGCTGGCACTAAAAGGGTTAATCGCCAGATACTATGTTAGAGCTTTCCAGTTACACCTTGCATCTAAATATAAATGGTCTACAAAAAGGATGCAGATTCCATGTCTGCAGACAAAGTTCACGTTAAAAGACCTGCATCACCTTCTCTGTCCAAGCCGACATTCTCTTTACTCAGGAGATGTAACACTTTGTAAGCAGTATCCAAATGATCCAATGTATGAATTTATTTACCGTAGCCCAGCAGAACATATAAACACATTGTAAGCCAGTTGTTGCACTCAGACAGGAGAATAGCTAAAACCTATTTTAGATTACATTGGATTAGCTTTAAAATGGGTCTGGGGGTTCAATGGTAATTTCAAAATCTTTGGTGAACTCCTAGCAGTATTTATGCTTCCTGGTTATAACCAGAAAAATAATGCTCTTGTGTAAACACTAATCAAATCCGTATGCTGATAAGAAAAGGCATCTTTGCCCTGTAGTATGGTTTGGTCAAATGTGGAGCCCATGTGGTGTGGAGGTGAGGAAAAAGCCACGTAAGGGGGAAAAACGTCTTTGTGGCTATAACCTTTGTGCAACAATCAGATCTTTCAGTTACCAGCTTTCCCCACAAAAAAAATATTACATATACAGTACATTTTCTATAAGCTGGTTAATTCAGCACAGAGACGTCACAGGCAGGGCCAGGAAAGGGTCATATGCAGAATCTGCTCACCACCATTCCTGTGGGTCATACAATGCATGCAACCACACATTTAAATAATATACATATTACTTTTGGCAGCAGTGTCTGATGGAATGATTTTTTGAAACAGGTTGAGTAATTCTTGTCCAAGTATCTTCTGTAGTAAATTGGGAAACACCTAATATTCCCATCAGGGTTTTAGATTCGACTCATCCCGGTTAATCACATGTCCTGTGTGCTCTGGGAGTCTGTCGGAAACCTGGTATTCCTGTGCTTCCCTGACATACCTTTAGATGTGCAGCCTCCATAAAACACATCATGGCTACTATCTGTTTGTCATTGCATGCCAGCATTGCCCCAGGAATTACCAGGAGTTAATAGGCCAACTCTTGCACCTAGTCCCCAACTGGCCGATGGCCACATAAAGCCAGGCCTCTCCCAGGATGCACTGCAGGACCCTGGTGTGACTTGATTCAGTTGGACTGATCTTCACGTGCTTGACCCCTGGCTTTATCTGACAACCCATACCACCTGTTGGAACTCACCCATCTCACCCACCTGCAGCCCAAGCTCTCAGAGTATAGGTTGTGCCAACCGTGTCCAGTGAGGTGTAACCTGTGTCCTGGCGAATGGGTGCTCACTACAGGTGAAGCAATGGTCAAGATTGATCAATACTCTATGATCTGGGATCTGCAAACAGTGAGTCTGACAATTCCATTCTGTAAAGCACAAACTCATTGTGCTTTACCAGTGACCCTATTAGGGAAGACTAAGGCAAACCTTGCCTTACCTAAGAAAATCATGTAGAAAATCAGGCGAAAAGACATCTTACAAAATATAGTCAAATAGTCACAGCTGTTAAATAGCCAGAAATGCATTTGACAAGGATCCCAGAATTCTCACACATCAGAGCATCCTAAAATAGATGACCGACAAAGAGGGACACGACTGGCAGCCTCTCGTCACCTAGGCATTAAAAGTTTACCTGCATTTTCACAGCAATTACTACAGAGATTAGTTCTTTATCCAGTTCCTTCACAACCAGCAGCTTCTTTAGAGTCAAACTGCACAGCCTGGGAAAAGAAGCACAAAACAAGACATTAAGGCAATTGGGTATTAAGCACCTCTTACTTCAGCAGAACGTTCACGCTAATTTCAGAATGGTTTGAATATAACTATTTAAAGCCAAAATAATACAAAAATAATGCGAAATACTCACCTGTAGAATTGGCATTATAAGTATACAGTACGTCCTGCTCCAGATAGATTACTTACACTTGGGTTATCCTCCGCCAGATGGCGCTGCACTGCAGAGACATGTAAAAACAGGCTCCCCCCGGCCCCTCAAATACCCGGGACCTCCCACAAATCCCCAGCATTGAAAAGCAGTGAACGAGAAGCCGGGAGAATTTAACCACCCAAACTGGTAACTATAACAATGATAACAATCACCATACAGGGGATCCAGAATAATGCAAAACCAAGGGTGGGGTGGAGCAGGACGTCCTGTATACTTATAATACCAATTCTACAGGTGAGTATTTCACAGAATTGTATTATTCTTAGTATACAGTACGTCCTGCTCCAGATAGATTACTTACACTTGGGACATCCAATAGCAGTGTCCATAAAGTAGGGTGGGATCCCCAGGAAAAAAAGGTAACAGCAGACAGTTTAAACCACTGTCGCCTGCAAAACCTTGCGGGCAAAAACAGCATCAGCTGAGGCCCTAACATCAACCTTGTAAAACTTTGAAAAGGTATGAACAGAAGACCAAGTAGCGGTCTTGCAAACTTGTTCAACAGAAGCCTGGTGCTGGAAGGCCCAAGAGGCACCAATAGCACGAGTAGAATGAGCAGTAAGGCGAAAGGGAGGACTCTTCCCCTTAGCAGAATAGGCCTGAATCACGGCCTGAAGGATCCATTTGCTAACAGTAGACTTGGCAGGAGCCAAACCCTTCCTGGACCCAGAAGGGACCACAAAAAGAGCATCAGTTTTCCTGAAGGACGCAGTGACCACCAGGTAATACTTCAAACACCTGACCACATCCAAGGAATGCAAAAACCCTCTCCTTAGCGTTGCTAGGATTAGGGCACAAAGAAAGAAGAACAATATCTTGATTCAAATGAAAGGCAGACACCACCTTAGGCAGAAAATCTGGCCTAAAGCGGAACACCACCTTGTCCTGGTGTCTTCCCAAGTATGGGGGCTGAATAGAAGAGCCGCCAACTCAGACACACGCCTGACCGAAGTAATGGCTACCAGAAAGACAACCTTGAGGGTAAGAACAGCCAGAGCAGCATCCTGCATAGGTTCAAAGGGAGCACCCTGCAAAGCAGACAAAACCAAGTTCAAATCCCAAACAGGGACCACAGGTTTACGTGGGGAAGGCACATGAGCAACCCCCTGGAAAAAAGGTCTTAATCAAAGAATGCTGAGCAAAAGACTTCTGAAAGAAAACAGACAGGGCAGAAAACCTGACCCTTCAGAGTACTGAGTTGGAGTCCCGACTCCAACCCAAGCAGTAAGAACTCCAGAACCCTGGGGACAGGAAAGAGACCTAGACTCACACCAGTCAAAGTAGGTACGCCATACCCTGTAATAGATGGAGGAAGAAGTTTCCTTCCTAGCCTTCACCATGGTATCAACCACCGAGGCGAACAAGCCTTTTTCCATCAAGATGGAGGTTTCAGCAGCCAGGCCGTCAAAACCAGAGTTTGTAAATTGGGATGGCGTAAGGGGCCCTGAGTGAGCAGATCTGGCACCCCTGGCAGAACGTACTGGTCTACTGCCATCTGCACCACGTCTGCGAACCCATACCCCCCCCCCTCTTTCCCTCCCGAAGGCTACAGGGAGAATGAGGGAGGATGGCGGCCCTCTGTACAGGACCCAATGCTACACTGGGGAAAGGGACAATAAAGCGGGAGGGGCATCCATAAAGGCTCACCATCAGCCTATACCGCCTACCCTTTAGTCGGGGATTGCGGTGGAGCAGCGCTCCTTAAGCACACATGGTGCTGCCTACCTTCACCCGACCAGCGCAGCCCAGGCTGGGAGGCACATCACACGAGGAACGGGTGGGAATAGTCCAACAGGGCCGCGGGCTGTAATAGCCCCGCTCACCTGCGAGAGTGATAATTTCATGTCTTCGCAGTAAGCACTGCAGAGAAATCTGGGGATTTGTGGGAGGTCCCGGGTATTTGAGGGGCCGGGAGGAGCCTGTTTTTACATGTCTCTGCAGTGCAGCGCCATTCGGCGGAGGATAACCCAAGTGTAAGTAATCTATCTGGAGCAGGACGTACTGTATACTAGGAATATCTCCACTGGTCCAATTAGGCTTATCCCATCATCTTGCTCCTTTACTAAAAAAAATACTTTAAATCAGAAAGGTGACCAGATCATAAGCAAGATTAAAAACAAAAGCAGGTGGTCCATAGGAGTTGGCTTGAAGGGAATAATGGTCAGAACAAAAACAACTGCTGTTTTGAAAACTTTACTTTTACATAACATCTCTAACTGCTGTAGCATTCCATTTCTGATGGGACGATTAACGGCACTGTAATCAAACATACCTCTTTTACCTCCACAATAATTGGGTTGTGTATCAAAACTAGGGAAAAAAAGGTTCATTGCAACCAAACATATGTTGACAATGTGTAAGGCATATATCGGACGTTGTGCCATATAGGAATGGGGTGAGCAAGTTTAGGTGGGGTTCACATTTGTGGCTTCCATCTTAAATATACAGTTCAAAAATTAAAGAACCGTGTGAATGTAAGTTGTAGGCAGAACAATGTCCTCAAGGTGGGGAGCTTATCTAGTAAATATTTTATTTTTATGTTAGCAAATGTGTTTTATGGAAGCAGTGTTTACCAACTGCCCTACCTAAAAAAAGGCCTAGGCCAACCCCTGAAAACAATCCTATAACATGACCCCTTCTTCAACAACTTCACATTTGGCACAATGCAGTCAGGCAGGTAATATTTTCCCAGCATGTGCCCAGGCCAGACTAGTCCAGTCCATTAGAATGGCAGATAGAGGTGTGATGCCTTCTGTCATTTGTTCCATTTTATTAGAGTCCAGTGGCAGGGTTGTGCTCTATTGTTAACTATTCGATGACCCGCACAGCTCAAAGATAAAACTATTGGTGCTGGCTATGTCTCGCCCTGAAATACAGCCGCACTACAATGTATATTTCAAAATAATTCTATATTTAAATAATCTCTAAGACATATACATTTAAAACACACAATTAAAATGGTATTAAACAACCAAAGGAATCCAGATATTAATCTTTGCCTCTATTGATCGTTCGGAATGTGCTTGGTGAGGAAAGGTTTGGATACAGCAGCTCGACCAAGGGAGCCCATGCCACGAAGATCCTGGCACACCATTTAAGGGCAAATGTTAAAGCCAGGGAAGATTTGGAATTCTGCATTTGGAGTCAGTAGCCCATTGGGGACTTATTCACCATGTGCCTCAGGACTTTGTAACTCTGCGGCCGTAACACTTTGTGGCCAAGTTGCTATGGTTCTGTACCATTTTCACATCTCAATAATATCACTCACAGTTAATCATGGAATAGAGTAGGAGGAGAAATTTCACCAACTCACATGCACAAATATACACCCAAAACAAAAACTTGTTTACCCACCCAGTGAGGCTTCCTTGTGTTCCCCCTGTGCTGCCAGCTTACAAGCTGTAAGCAGTGCCGCTGCCCCCTTTTAGCATTTTTCTATTCATAAATTATCAGTACAAATTAGTAATAATTTCATAGGCTATAGAGTAGCCACATTAACATGGATGCAGGGCAGTTGTGGCACTAACTGTTCATGGTGAAAATCGTCACATCCATGGCCAGTCCTCGCTGATCATTAATGTGCCAGAAGAATCAGAGCGCGGCTTTTCAGCAGATAAGGCAAACAAGCCATTGTTTTTCAGAGGAACAATATAACAAACACTTTTCTTTCTGTTCTGTGGAGCCAGCAGTGATGCGACTGGCAGCTCCCATCCCAAAATGTGTGTACCCAACAAAGACAAGGGGAGAAAGAGTGTTTTGTCCTCCTGGCATTGTGTCAGCCACTCAGATGTTCTGACTTCCACAGCCTCATGAAACAGAACCTCCCAATATCACACAACTGCAGTGTCCTGCTAATGACCTGCTACAATTTCAATGTTGAGTATTTAGGGCTGAAGTCTAAGCAGACAAGAAAACAGTTATAGGAAAGCAGATGCTCCGATAACAAAAAAGTTACAAAATAAATAAATTATTTACCCCCCCCCCCCCAAAGCTTAAGACGTAATATATACATAACAATAAATACAAAATATCTATGCATTGATTAAAGGGTCACATGCATTCCCAGCTGCTAGATGAAACTTTCAGCAAAAAAAATAAATAAATAATATCATGACCTAGGTACATATGTAACCCCCACTATCCAGATTGCTGATAATAAAAAGTGCTCACCTTGTTTTTTTGTTTTTCTCAGCATAATAGCGTCCCTTGGGAAAGGGGGCTTGCTCGGGCCTGAGCGGTGCTTCCAGGTTGCTGGATCGCAGGTGCGCCATCCAGATGCATAAAAGTTCTATCAGGGTGTTGTTACGGTTTAAAGCTGTTAAAGCTGCTAAAAAACAGGGGACGCATACTTCTCTTTAGTATGCGGATGGAGGACACCCTGTCTTTCTATTCCAGTTCACTACTTCGCATATGGGCAGCAACAACATAAGCCTTGCTGGTAGCATATTTTGCAATAAACTAAAAGGAGTAGAACAAAGAATAAGAGTAAGACACAATCCTTCTATTTCCACCCCACCAGCAGTGTCCAACATTGTAATGCAGGAGGTTAGTGGGTTCTGTCCACCTTTGGGTTTGGCCATAGAACAGGGGTTAGAAATCAGCAACAGCCCTAAGCAGAAGCACAGCAGGATGGATCAGCAGGATGGATCACCAGCGTGGGAGGTAAAAGAAAGCTTTGATTTTAACTGGAAAACCTTTAAAAAGTAGCTAAAATAAAGTCAGCAAATACTTACCATTTCTGCAATCGTTATATAACGGCCAATCAGCTGACAGCTGGTGAGTGAGCGGGTTTGCTCATAAAACCTAAATCGTTTCCGCCAATCAAATTGGCTGCTACGAGTGAATGACAAAGTGGCAACTTGCCTTTAGTTCCTTTATCAGTAGAACATCTTTGCACCTTGCAACTCACAACAGCCCTTAAGCCTCCACAAGCATTGTTACTTCAAGATCCTGGTATGTCTGAAACCCTGAAAATACCTGAAATCAGGTCTTTTTACCCACCTTCTCCACTCTCCCGCTGTCCATGTCACCCATCAACAACCAACTGTCTTTGCCAACCGTGCATGCTCCAGGCAAAATACCTAATCTTCCTCTGGCGGCAAAAGCACTCGGTCCCTGCACATATGCCATGAAGGGCACTCCATTAGTCTGGCTAGCGCCCTCCATTGGCCATCAGATATCACCTTGAGAATGAGAGTGTGTTTACCCAGTATATCACATTGCTCAATTTTTAACAGTTAGTGATTTTTGACTGGAAGTCCACTTTGAAGGACCCCTTTAGTGAGAAGTACTCACAACACTTGGTGCACACATCTTCAATAACCTTACATCCTAAAGCACGAGCACGCAGTGTTCTTTAAATCGTCAACAAAAAAGACAATATTTGGCCTCAACCCCCAAACAATCTATTCACTGTAAAGAGCAGAGATTTGCCTTGTACTGCTTTGGCATGCTGCCCCTGTGCAAGAAGGCATGGCCAAGTGCAAATCCAGATGCCCAATTTTTAGGTACTAATCACACTATGGAGCAGGACACAGACGGACCTAACAGCACGATGATGTGGCCGCAGGATGTATGAAATCGGCGAGGGAGCCTGCAAGCAGGAAAGGGGGGTTCACACACACACACACCAATCTGGGATGCCCCAAGAGAAAGTAGCAGCTGGGCCTGGAACATTTTAGATTCCAGGGCCATCCCCGCAAGGTTTTTGTTCCTCTTTAAGACTCAACGCCCGAGATTGTTATTAAAAGAAAATTATACGGTATATGTTGCCACTATATAAAGATTAACAACAAGCCCCCATCCCCACCAGATGTCTTGTTTACTGCATTTCTGGCAACATCATTTATCAGTATTATTGACCCTCCCAGATGTTATTTGTTTACTGCATCTGTGGTAACAATTTCTACTGTGTGCTAGATTCCTTTCTAGGGAGTTGCATCAAAGGGCCTCGATGCAGCCATCAATTCAGCTCAATGGAAGCATGTGGGGCATGACTGATAAATATAATTTTGCAGCCCAAGCTAATTAGTAGAGTTTTAGAATTAGAAAATTACATAAACACATCCACTCTACTCCTGCCACAGCAGCAACTGATCACAAAATTTGTGCTAGGTTGCTATAAAAATAAACGTTGACTCCCCCCTCCAAAGTGACAAAGCAATAACTAGGTGAGCACCGTAGCTACTGGTGACACCAAAGAAAATGACTGTGGCAACAAATCACTGGAAAAAAAAAAATCATCATGGTGTGGCCATAAACAATGATGAATAGACTTCAAGCTATATATTCTTACAAATTGTTAATGGCCACATTCACGTCACATTTGTAACAAATATTTGTGTAATATTGCACATAAGTGAACAAAGGTTATAACATACCCCAACCTGTGTACATTTAAGGCACTTCAATGAAAACCTTAAAAGGATATATTAAAAGCTATAAATCGCAAAAATTGGCATTGCAAGCATTGGCAGATGTTTAAGCACAGAGAGCTGGTAGTGCTTCGAAAGGCGAGTGGCAGCATTCTGTGAAGTAGGCCAGACGTTTATGACTTATTGATGACGCATGAAATATTCACTGCAAGTCACTGGCAGGGGAGAAACCAAGCGGCATTAAAAATAAAACAGACTTAAATAACACTGCAAATGGTAATAATGAGCAGTGCCTGATACAAGTGGATTACACAGACAGCGAAAATAGCACAGCGCCGAAAAGTTCGAAATAATCTGTTCTCTTTAAAAACGTCATGTATTTACTTTGTTTTCTGCTGTAACATTGCTTACATTTTTACTTGTTTTATTTCAAAGGCCTGAATTAAAAAAAATAAATAAATAATCTGTTGCTGAATCACCAGTTTGAAAGACAATGAAAGAAAAGGCACTTTTTAGTACAGTGTAAAAAGGATTAAAACCTATCAATACTTTTCTTAGGAGCAAAACAGTACCAGCATATGAGCGTTAACGCTCTATGTGTCATACACCAACTTGAAGCTTGTGGACGTGCAGAGACAGCACCCTGAAAAATCCATTGTGGCTGCTGCGTCCAGGGCACAACTAGCAGCAACGGGTTAATCTCAGTAGTGGGAGGGGGGGAATGCAAGATTAACAAAAAAAATAGAAAAATAAAAAACAAAAAGACACCTCAAGTTTAGACCCCAGGAGAAGGGTTCACCACCATCTGCAAGTCCTTACGCTATAGGGTGGAATTGGCTGATGCAGACATCAAGTCTGTAAAACTTTGTGAAGGTGTGGAGAGGCAACTATGTTGCTGCCTTGCAGGCCCGTTCTACTGAAGCCTGGTGTTGGAAAGCCCAAGACACGGTAATCGCCCTGGTGGAGTGAGCAGTGACCAGTAAGGGCACCTCCTTCCCCCTACAGGCGTAGGCTTGTATGACCACCTGCCTGATCCATCTGCAAGAGTGGAACTGGCCACCGCCAGGCGCCTCCTTAGCCCCTACGAGTTCACTAACAAGACATCCATCTCACGTAGCAGCCAAGTAATATCTTAATGTCCGGACCACATCGAGGGAATGCAGAAGTCGCTCATTATGGCGAGAGGAGAGTGGGCACAAGGAGGATAGCACTATCTCCTGATTAAGATGCACCTTTAGCATAAATTCCTGCTTCACATGAAACGCCACACCCTGCATGAGCCAAGCCATTAAAGCAAGCACTTGAGAAATGGGGTGCCAGAGGACCCCGAACGAACAGTATTGAGAAGAAGCCACAGCCTTGCTCTGAGGGGGGCACCAGATTTACAACTCTGCGGTCCGGCAAGAGTGCTATCACCCTTTCCACGACATGGGAAGGCTTGAATGCCACAAACCTGTGAAATGGCATGGTCCAGAATAACCTCCTGGACGTCAGATAACCTTTCCCTCCACACCACGTAGTGCAGAAGCAGGGTTGATGGGTGCAAAAGCCCCATCAACCCCCAGAGGACTTGGACCAGCTGTCCCACTGGGGTGTAGGTCTCCCCCCGCGGCTTTCTCACTTCCCACCCCTGGCCTTCAGAACCAGGTCATCAAGAGGCTCCTCCCCAAAAATTACCCCCCCCCCCATAAAAGGGGAGGGCAGTAAGGGTTTTCCTCTTCGAAGCAGTGTCAGATGACCACTTTTTCAGCCAGACTGTGCCCTGCAAAGTTACCAGCAAGGCCAGCCCCCTAGCCATCAGATGCACCAAGTCATCCTTAGCAGGCACAATGGATCTGAAGACCTCCATAGCGAAGGAGTTCAAGCAAAGTACAGAGAAATGCAAACCTCCAAGTCGCAAACGTCTCTTCTGCTGCTTCATCCAGACCTTACCTGCCATAGATGTAGCGCAAGCTGAGCGCATGGCCGACCCCCATGGAGAACGCACGCCCGCCAGCTTGTCCAACCTCCTATCCGTCGGGTCTCTCAAGGCCACACTATCCGAAGTAGGGATATGGATGTGCCAAGGGTTTCCTGGCACATGCATGACTTCCGGTTCCGCTGCGCTGCTGGACGACACTTCCCCCTCCAAACAGCCGGAACTAGATCCTGAACCACTACATAGGTCCTTGGCGTAGGAGCTAGAATCCTCCAAGGACTCCATCTGAATATGCCTACACTTGGCTGTAGCCTTCCCGTCTTAGCAGACAGACAGATTTAGGAAGCCCTTGCTGACTAAGGCCACTGACCATGCTCTTCAACAGAGTCACCCTGTCCGCCACGTCCAAAGAAACAAACCCTATAGTAAAATCGAAAAAGAGGACTTCTTCCTAGCCTTTATCAAGGTAACAACGGAGGCAGACAGACCCTTTTCCATCAAGATGGAGGTTTCAGCAGCCAAGCCGTCAAAGCCAGAGTTTGTAAATTGGGATGGCGTAAATGACCCTGAGTGAGCAGGTCTGCAAACCTGGGCAGATCATACTGATCTACTGCTAGCTGTACCACGTCTGCGAACCCCACTCTTCTTGGCCACCTGGGAGCCACCAGGATTGCTGGCACCCCCTCCTGAGCTATCTTGCGCAGAACCCTGCCCAATAGGGGGAATGGGGGAAAGACATACAGGAGCTGAAAGTCCTGCCATGACATTGCTAGGGCATCCGTGGCCAAGGCCAGAGGATCCTGGGACAGGGAGACAAAGGCAGGGAGCTTGTGATTGTGACGGGACGCAAACAGATCCACATCTGGTTGGCCCCAACGGTGACACAGAGATTGAAACACCCCGTTGCAGAGGGACCATTCTCCCAGACGAGAGGACCCCCTGCTCAGAGAGTCTGCCTGCAGATTCTCCACCCCCGGAATGTACATAGCTGATATGCAGGGATAATTGTCCTCTGCCCAGGCCAGGATAAGAGACACTTCCTTGAGGGCCCCCTTGCTCCGGGTCCCTCCCTGATGATTGATGTAGGCAACCGCCGTCTGGGTGTCCGAGCGTACATGAACAGGACGGCCCCGAAGGTGTTGGGTCAAGTGAGCCAGAACCAACCTGATCGCCCTCAGTTCCAGAATGTTGATAGGTGTGTGGGCCTCCTAAGGGCCCCATTGCCCTTGGAACTGCAGGGACTTCCAGACCCCCCCAACCTGTCAGACTGGCATCCGTGGTGACCGTCTCCCAGTAGGGGGCCAGAAAGGATCTGCCCACCAACAAGTTACTGGAGTCCAGCCACCACGAGAGGGACCTCCTGACTAGGGGGGACAGAACAAGGACCTGGTCCAGGGACGCAGGATCCTTGTCCCATACTGACAAGAGGTGGAGTTGCAGAGGCCTCATGTGAAACTGGGCATGAGGGACCGCCTCGAAGCACAACACCATCAGGCCCACCAGTTGCATTCCCTGCCTGATGGAGGGACGAGGGCAAGATAGCAGGAACTGAACCTGCGCTAGCAGACTGTCCACCTTCTGCTGAGGAAGAAAAATCCTTGCCTGAACTGTATCCAGATTCATTCCCAGGAAGGGCGTCACCAAGGAGGGAAACAAGGAAGACTTGGGATGGTTGATCACCCAGCCAAATGACTCCAGAGTGGACACTACTAGCCGAGTATCCAGCTCTGCCTGTTGGAGGGACTGAGAAGTGATGACAAAGTCATCCAAATAGGGAAGCACGCGAATGCCCCGAGACCTGAGCAGAGACATCACTCCTGCCAGCACCTTGGTGAACACTCTGGGAGCTGAAGTGAGACCGAAGGGCAATGCCACAAATTGGTAGTGCTGATCCTCCAGAGCGAACCTGAGGAATCTGATGACCTGGAAAAACAGGAATATGAAGGTAAGCATCCTTGATGTCCACAGAGGTCATGAAGTCCCCTGGACGCAGGGAACTGATCGCAGATCGCAAAGTTTGCATGCGAAAGCGCCTGCACCTGACAAATTTGTTGAGGATCTTCAAGTCCAGGATGGACCTGACTGACCCATCTCTTTTGGGCACGGTGAAAAGGTTGGAATAGAAACCCTTGCCCCTTTCTCGTAAGGGGACGTGACAGATGACCCCCCAGCTCCAGAAGGCTTTGCACCGCCAGAATTAGAGCCTGAGCCGACATAGGGTCCTGAGACATCCGGGATCTGATGAATCTTGGGGGCGGCCAGGCAGCAAACTATCTTGTAACCGGAGGACACTACCTCCTGAATCCACCGGTCTGAAACATGAAGCCTCCAGACGTGAGCAAAATGCTGAAGCCGTCACTCCACCCGGATTGGTAAGGGCGCCCCTTCATTCCTGAGGCTTGGGAGAAGACTTAGGCTTGGAGGCCCAGGATGAGCCAGGGCGTCCACGTCCTCTGCCCGTACCCCAGAAATCTCCTCGGGCCCCGGTAAAGGAGACCCCCCTCCCCTGTCTGGATCCACGGTAGGGGGAAGAAAAGGAGCCTTGGCCCCGAAAGGGCCGAGACTGTCTCCTGCGCTGGGGTAACCTGCCTCCCTTAGCAAACAGGTCCAGGCGGTCCCCAAACAAGCGTAGTCCTTTGAAGGGAAAACCAGTGAGAGCCTTCTTGGCAGCGTTTTCAGCTGCCCACTGGCGCAGCCAAACAGAGCGGTGTATAGCCACCACTAGGGCAGAGGCTCTGCCACACATCCTAATGGTATCAAGACAGAGAGGACATAAGTCACAAAAACCTCACAACAAGAAAGAGCATTAAACTCTTCACATCATCATCATCAGGAGCACCATCTAGGACACTTCTAAGCAGGGTCCCAATAGCCACCGCTGTAATGGCAGAGGCACAAACCTGGCGCAGCGCCGTCCCCACACAGGCAAAGGCATGGAACGCCAGCTGATCAATACGCCGGTCCTCACCATCCCGCAGCGTAGTAGAGTCAGGGGAATGCATGACAGAGGTGTTAAGATAACCCAAGGTCTGGGGCATCCACCTCCGGAAGGGGATGACCAACGCTTCACCACATCAGCAGGAAAGGGATACCTCTTAGGGGGTCCGGGGAGCCTGCTAGGATGCTCCCATTCCTTGAGCACAAGGTTATTAAAATGGGCTTGCTCAGGCAACTCTAAACGTGGCTTAGCAGTATGAAACAATTCCCCCTGCTGCCTAGGGGCCGCAACTGGGGCAGAGATAGACAGAACCTCAAAAATCTGAGCCAACAGCCTATCCGTATCATCTGGGGCCCAGGGGTCAGAGCCAGAATCATCATGACCCCTGGGCCTCTCATCAGATGAATCCGAATCAGAGAACAACTCTCCTTCTTCCAAAGGGGTATAGCCAGACAGTTCCTAAAACTCATCAGCTTCCATAGGGAAAAGAGTGACATCAGGCATCAAGTACCGCTTTTTAGCAGAGGCCTTACGCACCATGGTATTAGCAAGCAACTTCTCAACACTAGCCAGTCTAGCAGACACATCAGGCTGAGAATCCCCACTGGTATGCAACTCAATGGGAGTCAAATTCAAGCTTGGGGGAGTAGGTGAAGCCATACGTGGCGCAGGTTCAGTCGCTAGTAAACCAGGCTGCAGCGCAATCACCTGCTGGGCACAAGTAATACAGACCGGCACATTGTCAGCACTTGTAGGGGACACCCCACAAGCTACACACAACCGGGCTTGTCCCGAAGGAACCAAACACTTTATCCTGAGACGCCTCCATATGGTGATTATAGCGGCACAATAGGCTGATAGGGACTCACGCTATAACAGCAGCCCGGGATGCCCCAATAGCCCGCTAGGGAAGTGGGAGTCATTAGCACACTAGGCCTCACAAAGTTTAGTAACTAAACGAGGGGTAGGGCCAGGAGAAACCAATGGAGTTCGACCCGCCTGAAAGACATAAGCGAAGAGGTCCCTATAAGCGACATGCATAATGACATAAGGTAAATAAACCGCACGATTGAAGGTGCACAATGAAGGTGCATCAGCGCCTGAGGTAATGCCGCCGCCGACCGCGGAACGCAGTGGAAGCGCGTGCAGCGGCATATTCAAACTGCAACCAGGTCAGTGCAGAGATTGAACAAAGTCAACAAGCACACCAGCCAAGCGAAGCACCAACGCATAACCCCCCCCCTCCAAGAGCTACAAGGGAGAGCGAGGGATGGCAGCAGCCACTTAACGTAGGGCTCACCAATAGACAGGGGCAAGGAGCAATAGTGCGGGAGTGCATCCCATAGAGGCTCCCCATATGCCTATACCGCCTACCCTTTGGTGGGGGATTGCGGTGGAGCAGCGCTCCTAAGCACCTGACAGCGGTGCTGCCTACCATCACCCGGACCAGCGCAGTCAAGGCTGGGAGGCACATTAATAATGGAATGGGTGGGAATAGTCCTACAGGGCCGCAGGCTAATAGCTCCGCTCACCTGCGAGAAGAGAGAGCCATCTTCTTGTCCTTCGCAGTCCAGACTGCAGAGAAATTCTGGGGATTTGTGGGAGGTCCCAGGTATTTGAGGGGCCAGGAGGAGCCCGTTTTCGATGTCTCTGCAGTCCAGCGCCATCTGGCAGAGTAATACACAAGTGTAAGTAATCTAATCTGGAGCAGGACGTACTGTATACTAAAAATATCATCCTACCTGCATCTACTGCATGTTATCCAAGATGGCGGTTCATGGAGCATCAGGCAGCCTGCAAACAGGTAGTGCCTTCTGACTGTGCTGCTCTGCATTCTGGGATTGTGGTCCTTTTCCTGACCCCAGCTTTGCTCTGTCTGTGCAAAGCATAGCTATAACCTGCCCCCCATACTGTATCCCGCTCTTCTCAATATGTGGATGCTTCTGAGTCAAGATGGCGGCACCCGTATCCTAGAGTCCTGAACAGAGTTACAGCCCAGTGGGGAATAGAATAAGTGACTATAAAACTTCAAATATATTTTTAGATGCTGGGGTTGGTCTTTTCATTAAATCATGCTGAAGGTCCGGTTTAAGAGAAATGGATGTGAATCAGGCTGCCGAGGACTCGCTCTTGTACAAGAAACTTGAAGGGTTTACAATTCCACTAACCTAAATTATTTCCAATGTCTGCGCTGAGCTACCCTAAAACACCAACTTCAAACAATATTGATCAATACCACAGATCGTACCCGATTCTAAATCTAAGACAAAAATAGTTACTGCAACTACACAAAAGGAGGAATGTCACACAGTAATAGGCATAGGGATGGAAGCTTGTGCTTGCTAGTCACCACTACAGACCTGAATCATACCCACAGATTTTTTTTAACATCCCATCTTCATTTTCTAAACACGATACAAGTTTCTCAGTGGGGCTACTGACAGCAAAAAGCATGGTGTTTTCCACTCTGTCATAAGGTTTGACCTTCTGCTTAGTAAACAGAACGTTTGAGAAGCACATTTGGTAACCACACAGCAGGGCATCGCAAGCCTCTGCAGCTTGTATCCTTCCAAAAACTGATGGACCACCCTGCACAATCGTCAGAGGAACTACGGCACGCCCCCTCCATTAACGTCAATGGAGGGGAGGGCGTGCCATAATGCCTGTGGCAAATGGTGCAAGGCAAATCACAGGCGTTGCATGGACCGAGCAATGGACAATGGCATCAGCGGCATGGGACTGGGTGATCAGGTGAGTGTCAGAGCTCTAGTGCAAGGTGCCCTGCGGGAGAAAAAAAAAAAAAAAAAAAAAGTAATGGTAGCTTTATTTTTCACTGAAGAATGATTTTAAACATTGCACAGAGCTTAATTTTTTTTTTTGGGGGGGGGGGGGGGGGTACAAGCTAGCACATTAGTGATGACCATTCACCACAGAGTCAGCAGGCAGGGGATAATGTAGCCGGGATGGAAAGATGGGTCACTAATTTTGTAACCGCTTTGAGTGGCAAAGGGAGTGAAAATTACTAAAGCAATTTAGACAGTTTTCCAAGGTCAAGCGAATATATAGAGCTCATATGATTATTTACCTTTCTGGCAGCGGCCCGGCAAAAAGTCTTGTTTACATGGGGCTTTGGGAAGCTTCACATGCAAAACGAACATGACTTTCTGCAAGCTGTGACTAATAGAACAAGCATTCAAAGTTCCCTTAAACACCATAAAGGAGTGTTCATTGGCAAACTGGCTGAAGCTTTCAACCATTAAAACTTGCAGAAAAAAAAAAAAAAAAAAAAAAAAAAAAAAAAAAAAAAAAGCAGGTTTGATCTGTTAATTTTTACTAAAAAAAGGAAAAAGTAGTAATCACCGGGACTGCAATTTAGATAAAGGAAAAAAAAAAAAAAAAAAAGCAGGTTTGATCTGTTAATTTTTACTAAAAAAAGGAAAAAGTAGTAATCACCGGGACTGCAATTTAGATAAAGGAAAAAGGAAAAAAAAAAAAAAAAAAAAAAAAAAAAACCAGGTTTGATCTGTTAATTTTTACTAAAAAAAGGAAAAAGTAGTAATCACCGGGACTGCAATTTAGATAAAGGAAAAAGAAAAAAAAAAAAAAAAAAAAAAAAAACACACAACCAGTAAGGAAAGAAGCCTCCAAACCATGTTTGTAGGAATAAACAAGCCTACAAACTCTATGAAGAGCGTTCTTTCATTTCTTTTTCTATTTTCACAGATTCTTCATCCAAAAAGCATTAAAAGATCCTGTTCAGACACACACTAACTTCCTTCCAAATCCCCCCCAAATGAACAGCAACTCAGAATCTCCATTTACATGTAAATAGCTTATGTATTCTAAGCGAAACCTCTTTGCTTCAATTCTGGGTCACGGCTGCACTGGGAAGGATGTGTCATGAGCATGCTCTGCTGTGGAGACAGCTGTGACCACTGTGGCTTGCCATGCTTGCTCACACAGAGCACTAAGTTACGGTCCTGGAAAGATGGAATTGAAAGAAGGGACAAAGGCTTTTTAATTTGTTGACCTTCAAAGCAGAGCCCAGAAGGGGGGGGGGGGGGGGGGGCAGTGGAGGACCTAGAAAAGTAAGTTCAGTAAAAATCATTTGGGTACTCACCCCTCCCCATTCTGCTTAAAAAAAAATAATAATAATTAAAAGCTATAAGAAATGGATCTTTTGGGAATACACCAACTTTGGTTCTAGGCTCAAGCCTCAAAAACGTAATATAAAATACCAGTGAGCCAGCTGAGACCCGTGACCCGTGTGATAAGAACAGGAACAACTCTATAACATTATGCAATCTTGGAGTTAGCTCTCCATTGTTCATTCTAGAAGGTCATTTCACTTTGCTGTTGTAGAGGCCATTAAGAAATTGCCTTTAAAGCTCTTCTTTTTCCACAGGCATGGGAAGAGCGACACAATGGAAGGCGCTAAGCTCTGGCCCTAGATCTTTTGTTTCTCGAGATGGAATGCACTTGGCTAAGCTGCATTCCAGAATATCAAGTCACATTCCCAAGTGTGTGAGCGTGTGGAGGATGCAAAAACTTTATATAGACTAAATTCCTGCAGTGCATAGATGGACTTTATATGAATGCATACAATGGATTATCGAGAATAATATGGGCCCATTGCATTTCCAAGAAATGGGAGAGATGAAACATATCTTCAGACTTCAGCCACAGCAGTCTGCAAAGACATTGATTTGGTACATTAAAACTACATTAGCTCCCGAACCTACATGCTTTTGTGCACATGCATTTTTGGAGGTAAGCACATAATTAGTTCAGGCCAAACATTTGTCACCAGTTCCATGGTAGACTTTACTTCACAGTAAAGATTATGAAGACGGCTTTAACCCTCTTGCCATTCTATGCAGTATGCCCTCATTGTTTAAGTATTGTGGGTTACATAAACTGGCAAGCTTGAACTCTGGATATTACCTCATTTTGTAATGGGTTCTCCAGAATCATCACCCACTGGGCCTGCAATTCTATCTCATTGTTACTGAGCACAGTTCACTACTTTAACATTTCATGGTCCCTAAAACTGGAAGCAAAAAAGCACAATAGTAGGTGGATGCCAAAGCACTTTAACCTGCAGTTTATAGTTGCCTATTAAAGGAAGAACCATGGTGGGGGGGGGTCATTTTAAATAGGATTAAACTGACCTAATGGGATTCTGATTTGCATCCTTGATCTGGGACACAGCGGATCTCATTCAGCATCCCCATTATGCTGGAGTGAGGAAAGTATATACCAGGACCTGGGGGTGCAGTTTCAGTCCACTGTAAGATATCTTCAGAATAAACAATACTATGACTGTTGGTAGTTCTGCCAGAGAAAGCCAATTAGCACCATTTATAGGAAATTCCTAGAGAATGTGGCCTACAGTCACCTCAACTTTTGGTTAATAATAGGAGGGGCTTTGCCAGTGGGGTCAACATAAGTTAGGAAGACCTCAACAAGGCTGCCACCATCCAGACAGAGCTTCTTAAAAAGTGGACCTCCAGACAAAAATAAAAACAAAGATTAATAGATTGCACAGTCCCTCTGTGCCATTCCGTGACACATGCTTATTGAGAGGGATTAACACCATGCAGAGGTTTAGAATAGCAGACATATTCTGCACTCAAACATGCGTGGCAATGACCATCTTGCCACACACATGAAGAAGCCGATTCTGAAAAACAGTTTCTCATAGCTGGGTGCAACAATCTCTTATTTCTACCAAGATGTAGTAAGCCTTCAGCTGCAAATGACTCATTGAATAAAGTACATTTTACCCCCTGACTGAGTGTTTTTTCAGCAGCTGCCACCATAGACACATTGTGACGGCCTCCTTCACACAGATTGCTTCTGCTACATTAGCTGTGTGAAAAATGGTAAGCTTCTCCTGGTTTCTGAGGCATATATCGCTGCTGGCACAACACCCCCTAATTCTCATGTGTAAGAAGTACTATCAGGTGTGTGACAAGGAGATTAGTTGATTAACCTTTAGGCTATTCTACAACATCTGCCCTCTCATACCACTGATCATAAGAGGGGAAGCAATTAACTAAACTTTCATTTTTTGACAGTAACCACCTGTTCGCCAACCTAACAGACTGCATGTCTATAAAAGGGACAGTCACTGGACCACCACCTACAAGATAAGGCATTCAACACATAATCTATACATTAGCAACTGAGGGCACAACTGTAGATGCCCCAAGGGCAATTGTGGATGCACCTTTCCAAGAACGCCATCGCCTATGGTGAAAACACATCCCTCAAGTGGGAACCTTGCAAGTACCGATTTGTCTGGCTGAGAGATGGTCCAGGAGGACAAGGCCCATGGTTTTCTCAAGCCAAAGTGTCCTCCAAATAGGAATGCACTAAAAAGGTAAGCCTTGCCACAAATGTCAAGGCTACAACCCATCTTTCCTGGGTTCATAGAGGCGAAGATAAGCAGATGTCTCAAAAATTGAACTAGGACTTTGGGAGCGATTTTTTGTTTATTCTAGTGCTATAGATCATCAATCCCCAGAGCAAGACAGAGACGTTGGGGCAGGACTGTATTTAATTAGTCCCAAAAATGCAAGGAAAAAACTAAAGGAAATCAAGCTCTAGAATGCAGCCTGTATGACTCACTAACCTACATTTAGTGAAGCTGTGTGTAGTAAACAGCACAGATGTCGTCAGACTCATGAGTAAATCAATTGCAGAATTCAGAAATGGCTCACTCAGCACATGCTGCACAGCCATAACGAAAATATCAGCACAATTCCTTCAGGACAACCACTGAAAGTCTCCTCCCCCTGTAGAGGAAACACAACTGGGACAAGGTTAAAAGCCCCACCGCTTTCTCTCAGTATTAAACAAGCAGCCAACTGGAGGACTACTAAGAGGGTAGTTAGGGCCATCCATAAAGGCTCATATAAAAACCTTTACAGGGAAGTCTAACAGTGACCATCCTGAAGGACGAAAATCCCAGAGAGGATAAACAAGAAATATGGTTACTACGGGTGGGATACCAAATGCAGGACTCTTCTACCTGATCTGATAAAAAGGTCCAACCGGTAATATTTGAGGAAGGTGTGGGGTGAGGACCAGGTAGTTGCCTTCCACATTTCATCCAATGAAGCCCCTGTCTGCCCAGGAAGTAGAAACCACTCTCATGGAGGAGTATCCACGAAAGAGTAGGCCGGGGAAATATCCCATCTGATTCAGGCTTTAGAGGCAGCCTCTATTCTTCCCACTAAAGAACATAAACAGTCTATTGGCCTTGTGGCATTCAAGTGTGTGTTCAAGATAACAAGACATCTACATACATCTAGGTCGTGGTCTTTTCCCACTTCAGTTATTAAAAAAAAGAGGGAAGGACAATGTCCTGAGATTTGAGGGCATCAATTACTCTGGAGGATGACCCCTGTTTTAGGATTTCCCTCTCAGGATCCATGCTGTCAGACTTTTTGAGGTTTGGATAGATGACCGCCCCTGGGATATCCAATCTGGAACTTGAGGGAGTTTCCATGGCTCCTCAAGTGACATACATGATAACGCCGTAAACCAGCTGCTTTTGGGTCACGCCTGGGCTATTAGTATCACTGCTGCCTTTTCTTTCACTATTTTTCTTAGAACTTGAGGGAGAAGGTGAATTAGGGGGTAGGCATAGGCTAAAGGAACAACCCATGTCTGAGCTAGGGTGTCCACCCCCAGAGCGTCCTGTTCTGCTCAAAAAGTCTACCACACTTTTAGGTGGACTGCCATGATGGAACATAGATTGGACTGAAAATTGGCCAGATTCTGCAGTCACTGACATTGTATCCCCTTGTCGGTTTATGTAGGCAGTTGCCGTTATGTTGCCGGACCTCACTTGTACATCCCCGTTTGTCAACAGAGAAGTGAGAAAGCGCCAAATCCATCGCCTTTAGTTCCCTGAAATTTGAGGAGTTGTTCATTAGTTCCCTGGACGTAAAGGGACTCTAGGTGCGCCCCCAACCCCATGCTCTGGCATCTGTTGTGATGATCAAGGAGTTTGACTGAAGATTTAGAGGATTCAACCATGAACGTAGGCTCCCACTTACATTCCCTGTGAGGGTAATTAAGAAGTCTGGGATAGTAGTCTTCATGAGTCCTAGTACTCTCATAATTACTCAGATATTCCTTGAGACTGGTGTAGCTCCCCTACTGGTCTCAGTAGTTTTATTTGGTTTGTCTAAGGGTAGCGAAATGTCCTGGCTGACATGGTTCAGCCAGATCCCCAGAAATGGGAAAGCTCTTATTACTTAGCCAACAGTTTGTGATACATAGAGTCCAGTACAGACAATGGTAGCTCATGCTTAGTTACTTGCAGATTACCAAGTAGTTGTGTCCTCTGATAAACTCCGCTTTAAAGTGGACCAAAATCCACCCTGGAGTCTTTGAGACTGGGCTGTTCTGGGCGTCTTGAGGGGTTTCATGTAGCAGGGCACCCCTGATCGGGAGAAAGGATCAAAACCCAGGATAGTCATCACCAGGATGGTCCACTTTAGGGCCTTAGGGATATCTTCATCTGAAATACCCACCCCAAATACTTTGTTAAGGGAGTCTTCCTCAGAAGGGGCCACCCCTTCGCTATCTATCCCTTCCGGGTCTCTAGAGACTGAAAGAAGGAGGAGGAAGATGCTGCGGGGGCCGGGGGGGGGGGGGGTATTGCCTGGGGATATTCCAAAGGTCCCTGCTGTGGTTTTTGTGCCTGGGGATCCCTGAATAGCAAGGCAGTTCTGCAAATTTCTAAGGTGGAGGCCATATCAAACTTCATGGACCCCACTGCATCAACATGGAATGTGGTGGCTTCACCCCCACTTTTGTAACGACACAGGCCCTGCAGAAGTGTCTGCTCCAGAACTCCACTAAAAGGCACTAACAATTTAAACAGAGTCTGGCAATTTGGTTTCCTGAGCCTACGATAAATCTAGCCTGGTCTTCTCTTCACCCAGGGACCCTCTGAACACCCCCATCACTGTCACTGTATTAAAAGAAAAAAAAAAAAGTGTTTGGGGGGGGGGGCATTTACGCATCTGCAACCCTTCTGGCTGGGTCTTCTCACTCGGGAGGTCTCCGATTCCCTCCCCCCCGGGCTATTCTGTAATGAGGAGAGGGCCCGAACAGGCCATCCCCCGCTTCCGCCGTTGCTGCTGGATGCCGCCATTTTTTGGGCGGGGCAGGGCTCCTGCCACTGAATATCCACAGATGCCAGAGTGATCTAGAGAGAGGGTGGATGGGCCAGCTGTCATCAGAGATCATTGAGAGACACAGAGCAGCATGGGACAGAGGATTGGAGGGGAGTAATTACATTACATTTTTATTTTTTCATTTCTCATGTGTCTTTTTTCTTCCTCTCTTTTTCGATCCCTCCATCAATACTACTACTCACATTTCTTTTCTCGTCATCTTCTATTCTGGGGCACCACCATCAGCAACGTGTGTGTTAACCTCAGCCATAGGTAGGGACTGCAAGAACAAACTAAGCTCCTCATGGCCTATATAGGGCAGGCTGCGGCCAGACACCCCCAGTTAATTAAGCAGATCAGCCACAGCCCCAGGAGAAGATTGATGTTAACCTGAGCGTATCACGCATAACTTGCTCAGAACCTATTAAAGAAAACATTGGCCGATGCCTGGACATCAACTCATTAAAACTTGGTGAAAGTGTGAAGGGAGGACCAGGTCACCACCTTGCACACCTGGTCCACCGACGTCTGGTGCTGTAAGGCCCAAGACGTAGCAATAGCCCTAGTAGAGTTAGCAGTGAATCGGAAGGGGCGCCTCCTTACCATTGCAGGCATAGGTTTGCCTGACCACCTGTTTGATCCACCTGCGGAGAGTGGATCTGGCAGCTGCCAGGCCCTTCCGTGGTCCTTCTGGTATCCTAAACAAAACGTCCGTCTTACGTACCTCTCGAGTAGCGGCAAGTAATACTTTAAAGTGGACCAACACCCAGGTTGATCGGCCCGGGAATCTATAAGATTTTTGGGGACGATCATATCCCTCCCCACGGGGCATCCTTAATTGGGATGCCCCGCTGTGTGAAACCCCCCATTCACCTTACCTTACTCCTGTTCCAGCGGTGCATGCGCGAGCCGCATCTCGCGCTTCTCTCTAGCAGGGCGCGCATCCACGCCGGCCGTTTGTGAATGGCCGGCGCGCGCTCCCTGTTAGAGGGAAGCACGAGATGCGGTCGCCAGCGTACTCGAAGCCGCTGTGGTTGTCCGTCCCTTGTACGTGCATACCACAGCGGCTCTGAGCGCGCTGATTGGACGAGGCCCGCGCATGCGCCGTAGGAGCGGGGTGAGGTGAGTTTTTCTGCCATTCTGGGGGGTTTCACGCAGCAGGGCACCCCCGATCGGGGTGCCCCGCGGAAGTGGACCAAAACCCAGGATAGTGAAAATCCTGGGTGTTGGTCCACTTTAAAGCGGTCCTTCACTCTGAATAAGAGTCTATCTTATATGTTTTCCACACCCTGTACATACAAATTTCTCACATTAAAAATCATCCTACCTGCATCTACTGCATGTAATGAGCCTTTAAACATCCAAGATGGCGGCTCTCATGGAACATCAGGCAGCCTGCAAACAGGATGTGCCTTCTGACTGTGCTGCTCTGCATTCTGAGATTGCTGACCTTTTCCTGACCCCAGCTATAACCTGCTCCTGTACTTTATCACACTCTCCTCTCCTCAGTAAGTGTGATGCTTCTGAGTCAAAATTGTGGCGCCTGTATCCTAAAGTCCTGAACAGAGTTGCAGCCCAGTGGGGGAAAGAATAATAAGTGACTAAAAACGTAACACATATTAATTTTAGATGCTTGGGAATCGTTTTATAAGGGTTTGGGCTTTTCAATAAATCATGGTGAAGGTCCAGTTCAATGCCCTGACTCAATCCAGGGAATGCAGGAGTCGCTCATTATGACGAGTGGTGTGCTGACACAGAGGGCAGTACAATCTCTTGATTTACATGGAAGGGAGAGACCACCTTGGGCAAAAAATCCTGTTTAACATGTAACACCAAAAAGGGTGCCTTGATAGATGCAGCCAGCTCTGAAACCCACCGTATGGAGGTGATCACCACAAGAAAAAACACTATCTACATGCCTGACTTTCCCACCTGCTACAATAAAAAAAACTCACCTGACCCCTCGTTTGATCCGGGCAAGTCTCCTCTTCACCCGGGTCCCCCCCTTTATAGTGTGGATAGTAGTTGTATTTGTAAATGTTCTAAGTGCACTTTTCAGTTTGGGGGGGGGTGTCCTGGACAGGAACGGGGGGGGGGGGGGTTCCCGATACATATGTGGTACTGTTGTAATCAGGAGAAATGGGGCTCTCACATGTAATATTGTTTTGTTTTCTTTATTAAAACAAATGATTTAAAATAAAAGGCGACAATTTTCTAAAAAAAAATGTTTTTTTACTCACTTTTTTTTTTTTTAAAGTATAAACATTACAAACAAGACATTACATGTTAAGCCTAAACTATTCCGCAAAAAAAAAAAAAAAAAAAATATATATATATATATATATATATATATATATATATATATTTTACAAGGTTGATGTTAGAGCCTCAGCTGATGCTGTTTTTGGCAACAAGGTTCTGCAATTGGCAGTGGTTTAAACTGTCTGCTGTTACCTTTTTGTTGGGGATCCCACCCTACTTTATGGACACTGCTATTGGATGTCCCAAGTGTAAGTAATCTATTTGGAGCAGGACGAACTGTATACTAAGAATAATACAATTCTGTGAAATACTCACCTGTAGAATTGATATTATAAGTATACAGTACGTCCTGCTCCACCCCAACCTGGTTTTTGCATTATTCTGGATCCCCTGTATGGTGATTATCATTCTTATATAGTTACCAGTTAGTGGTCAAATTCTCCCGGCTTCTTGCTCACTGCTTTTCAATGCTGGGGATTTGTGGGAGGTCCCTGGGTATTTGAGGGGCCGGGAGGAGACGGTTTTGTATGTCTCTGCAGTGCAGCGCCATCTGGCGGAGGATAACCCAAGTGTAAGTAATTATTTGGAGCAGGACGTACTGTATACTAAGAATACAAGTTTATTCTGAAAAATCTAGGTCCCCCGAACAGAACGATACCCAACATGCATAGCTACTGTCAAGGGAAGAGTTGCCAAACACCCCAAAGTAAAGCATGTGCGTAACGGCAATTTTACTTGAAAATTTCAGCTCTGCAAACAAAGTGCGCACCTTGCGATTTTTCAACCAAAACAACCCTTTACATCTGGAATATCCCCCATAAACCATATATTCCCTGAAAGTACACGTTTAGCTTTCTAACCGTACCCAGCTTGTTGCAGTGGGTGCAATCCCTCAAAATTACTTGGTTGCGCAGGGTTTCCCTAAAAAAATTGTATAAAAAAAGCTGAATAAAAAACACCTTTTCCTAAAATATAAAAACAAGAAAAAACAAGCTAAGTCTGAAAGCGCAAGGTCACCCGAACAGAACAATACCCAACATGCATAGCTACTTTTAACCCATTTAATTGCCAGCCTACTTGAGATTTTGTTGACAGGTATTTTTTCCCCCCATTTTGCTGGAATTTTCAGGAAAATTATATAATATATATATATATATATATATAATTATTTATATATATATTTTTTTTTTTTTTTTTTTTTGCAGCAGAGTTTAGGCTTTAACATGAAATGTCTTGTTTGTACATTTTAATTCTGTTTTTTACAATATGATTATTAGGTAAAAAAAATAAACACTTTTTTTTTAGAAAATGGTCTCCTTTATTTTAAATAAAAAATTTATTTTATTAAAGAAAATCATATTGCACAAGAAAGCTCAATTTCTACTGATTATAACGGTACCACATATTTATCAGTAGCCCCCCCATTCCTGCCCAGGAGAACCCCCCAAACTGAAACAAGTACTTTATAACATTTACAAATAAAATACAACTACCATCCACACTACAAAGGGTTAAATAGAGAAAAAAAAAATGGAAGGGGGGAGGGGTCGGGGAATTTTTTTGGGGGGGGATTTTTAAGGGCACACACCTGTGTCTTTTTAGTGGCCAGGAGTGGCCTGCGTCTACTGAGGACAATGGACACAGGCCGCGCTCACGTGCTGTGTGAGCACACCCCCTACCCTCCCGGAGAGGCAGCGGCACCGGAAACCAGAGAAGGGACAGCAAGCATGGTTTATTTACCCTGTCCTCTCCATGCACACCCGCTGCTCCTCCATGCCTCGGTGGGGGTCAGGTATACTTTTATCAATGTAAACTTTTTACATTCATCCGATAAGACGCACTGACATTTTCCCCCCACTTTTGGGGAAAAACAGTGCGTCGTATTAGGGAGAAAAATACAGTATATAGTTTCAGTGGGGGGGGGGGGGGTCTCCTGGGCAGGAAAGGATGTCTACCAGTACATATGTGGTACCGCTGTAACCAGGAGAAGTGGGGCTTTTACACACAGCAGAAGTAGTGTTTTGTTCAGAAGTAGTGGGTATTTTTTTTTTTTATTTTATTTATTAGGGAAGTCACGTGCAACCTAAGAATTCTTTAAGGGATTACTTCGAGAAAGCTTAATGCATGTACTTTCAGGTTATACATCGCATATAAAGGGTTGCTTTGGTTGAAATAGTGCAAGATGCTCACTTGTTTGCGGAGCTGAAATGTTCAAGTAAAATTATCGTTACACACATGCTTTACTTTGGGGTGTTTGGTAACTCTTCCCTTGACAGTACCTACCCAGGTTGTGTATTGCTCTGTTTGAGGGACCTTGCTTTTTAGATTTAAACTTGTTTTTTCTTGTTTGCATATTGTTAGTTTTTGGTATTTAGTTTTTTTTGTTATTTATTTAAGGAAAATGTGGCTTTGATTCAGTTTTTATTTTTAATAGAAACCCTGTGCAACCAAAGAATTGAGGGCTTACTTCCAGAAAACTGCACCCATGTCAACAAGCCTGGCAAGCCTAGAAAGCCTGAGGTGTGTACTTCCAGTGAATATATAATTTGTGTGTGGGGGGGGGGGGGGATTTAAATGTAAAGGGTTGTTTTTCTTGAAAAACTGCAAGGTGCATATAGCAGTTTATCTGAAAAAATGAAACAGGGATTTCACACGCAATAAGATTTTATTGACAAACTTACATTTTCTTTTTATTACACCCAAAAATACTGAGAATACACTTGAAAAATGACAAACAAGACATGTCATGTTAAAGCTCAGACTGTGCCGTCTCCAGGACAGCTAGGCCTAACTCATAACCTTCCTGTAGAAATTCTAAAACCAAAGCTACCTTTTCTGTCCTTAAACCGAACCAAACAGCCTGGCACAGTTGGAAAGGGTAGCAGCCATTTTCGAGTTCCTCTCCCAGCATCTCAGCCATGCTACTGTCTGGATTTAACGGACAATGCACAGTAACAGGAAGCCCAGCAGCAATTCCTGTTTGCAGGTGGCCTGCAAATGCACAAGCCACCATTTGGTTTCCAAAATTTACTACAGCAGGAGTTAGAGAAAAGGTACATGAATATTTATTTGCAGCAATCAAAATTGTCCTGAGATGGGACGTATAGGAGCACTGTTTGTTGTGTTGGTCTGGTTTAAGTCATTTTAAACTGGTGGTCCGCTTTAAGGACCTGTATCTTTTGCATAACTTACAGTAGATCTTTCACGTCACTACCTTTCTGCTTTCCAGATATTCCAGTAGAAGCCATGGTGGTTCTACTGACTAAAGGTAACAGCCTCATCGGGAGGGGGGGGGGGGGATGCATAAAAAAAGGCTGAATTCTTCCCAAATACTTCCGGCACTAAATTTATATCCGGTTGCCCCCACCGAGTCACTAGCACTCATTCTCCCTGCACTCATTCTCCCTGGTCTATTCTTACTCTGTTCAAGAAGTCTCCCTCAACATTTAAGTCGCCTTTTATGTGGATCGCTTGGATGGATCCGGCATTTCCCTCCAGGCTCTCCAACAGGGATCTGGTCAATCGAATTTTTGAATATGTGAATTTTCAGGAGATCTTGTTCCTCCCTGTGAGTTTAGAAAGGCAACTACCGTTACGTTGTAGACAATCTGGATGTCTCTGCGCAGTACTTCCGACTCTAGTTCCCTCAGTGCTTCCTTTACAGCTAAGAGTTCCCTGCAGTTGGAGGACTTCTAGGCAGTGGATCTTGTTCACATCCCCTGAAAGTATTGCCCCTGGCAATGAGCTTGCTTCTGTCGTTACCACTAGAGTGGCCAGAATCTGCCTCAGAGAGATTGACTAGCGGAAGAGAACTTGTTTAACATATTCCCCCATCTTTTCCGTTTTGGCCCTGGGAAAGAGATACCCTGACCCAGTGTATCCTATCGCATACCCAAAGCACATGCATCTGCTTTTGAGGATACATAGTTACAGTTAATATGGTTTAAAAAAGACACATGTCTATCAAGTTCAACCAAGGGTGTTGGGGTAAGTTATTTTTTATTTTATTTTATTTTATATGGCTGGACTTCCAGATTCAATATCCAACCTAACTCTTGGAAACAAAGTAAGGTCAGCAAGGCTGCTAGAAGGGAGGAACTGTCCCTAACAAAAAGAAGCAGGTCGTCCAAATAAGCTATGATGTTCACCCGATGAAGACTCTTATGAGCCATCACTTCTGATAGAATCTTTGTGAAGATTCAAGGTGCCGAAGAAAGGCAGAATGGCAAAGCCCGAAATTACCATGCTTCATTTTGCCTTCTAGCAGGATTGCAAACCTCAGAAACCTTCTGTAAGAATGATGGATAGAAAATGTGGAGGTAGGCATCCTGTAAGTCAACCAACACCATCAGTGCCTCCTTCTATAAGATATCTCTTAAGAAATAAATTGATTCCCATCTGAATGGTTTGGGAAAATTCTGCACGATTTTAAATTTGAAAAACCTAAACTGCAATATAAAAAGACAAACAATTCAGGCTTTTTGTACCAGGAAAACATGAGATTACACCCCTTCCCTCCTTTGGAGACCTGAAGCCTCGTAATAGAGATCAGTAACGGACAAGAAGGCTTCTCTCTTGACCCCGGGGCACGGAGAAAATAGTCCTGGGGCCAACAAGAAAAATTACAGACGGCAACCCTCCTGAATGGTTATTAAAATAAGGGGGTTTTGGGAAATCTCCCAGACAGGGAAAACATGGAGGAGTCTGCCTCCCACCACCAGGATATCAGGACTGAGGCTTGGGTACTTGAAAGGAGTTAAATGAAGGAGCCCCCCCTTTTACCCTCTGAGGGGTCACTGGTGCCATTCTTTAAACTGGAAAAAATACAACTCTGTGAAGTACTCACCTGTAGAGTTGATATTATATGCATACAGCACGTCCTGCTCCAGAGATAGTAATAACACGAGGGTAATCCTCCTCCGCCGTGCACTGCAGACATGTAGAAAACAAGCTCCTCCCGGCCCTACATATACCGAGGGACCTCCCACAAATTCCCATCATTGAAAAGCAGTGAGAAGAGAGGCCAGGAGAAACAACCACCCAAAACTGGCAATAATACCAATGATTATCACCAAACAGGGGATCCAGAACAAGGTGAAACAGGGTGGGGTGGAGCAGGACGTGCTGTATGCATATAATATCAACTCTACAGGTGAGTACTTCACAGAGTTGTATTATTCTAAGCATACAGCACGTCCTGCTCCAGAGATAGTAACATGTGGGACATCCAATAGTGCCCGTAAAGAAGGGTGGGATCCCCAACAGAGGGCAACAGCAAGCAGTTTAAACTACTGCCGCCTGCAAAACCTTGCGGCCAAACACAGCGTCAGCTGAGGCCCTAACATCAACCTTGTAAAACTTTGTAAAGGTATGAACAGAAGACCAAGTAGCGGCCTTGCAAACTTGCTCCACAGAGGGGGGGGGGGGGGGGGGGGGGGGGAGTCTTCCCCTTAGTAGTATAGGCTTGAACCACAGCCTGACGAATTAATTTACTGATGGTAGACTTGGCGGGAGCCAAACCCTTCCTAGGTCCATGAGGCACAACGAAGAGAGCATCCGTCTTCCTAAAGGCCTGAGTGGTAACCAGGTAAGACTTGACACACCTAACCACATCCAATGAATGCAAAACCCTTTCCTTAGGGTTACTAGGATTAGAACACAAGGAAGGAAGTACAATATCCTGATTCAAATGAAATGCAGACACCACCTTAGGCAGGAAGTCTGGCTTGAAGCGAAACACCACCTTATCCCGATGTCTCTCAAAGTAGGGAGGCTGAATAGACAAGGCAGCCAACTCAGACACACGTCTAACCGAAGTAATAGCTACCAGGACGACAACCTTGAGCGAGAGCGGCCTCATGAATAGGCTCAAGAGGAGCCCCCTGCAGGGCCAACAAAACCAAGTTCAGATCCCAAACAGGAACCATAGGTTTCCGAGGAGGCCGCACATGAGTGACCCCCTGAAAGAAGGTCTTGATAAGAGGGTGCTGGGCAAAGGTCTTCTGAAAGAAGATAGACAGGGTCGAAACCTGGCCCGAAACCTGGCCCTTCAAGGTACTAAGCTTAAGACCCAGGTTTAGACCATGTTGTAAACTCCAGCACCCTGGAGACAATGTAAGCACTACTAAGCTTAAGACCCAGGTTTAGACCATGTTGTAAAAACTCCAGCACCCTGGAGACAATGTAAGCACGCCATACACTATAATAGATAGCAGCAGAAGTCTTTTTCCTGGCTTGCACCATAGTAGCCACAACAGAAGCGGACAAACCCTTTTCCATTACGATGGAGGTTTCAATAGCCAAGCTGTCAAAGCCAGGGTTAGTAAATTGGGATGGCGCAGAGACCCCTGGGTTAGAAGATCTGGCAACCTTGGCAGGACGTACTGATCTACTGCCATTTGGACCACGTCCGCGAACAACACTCTTCTTGGCCACCTTGGGGCCACCAGAATCGCGGGTACCCCTTCCAGAGCGATCTTGCGCAGCACTCTGCCCAGAAGGGGAGTTGGTGGAAAAATACAGGAGCTGAAACTCCCTCCAAGACATTGACAGGGCATCCGAAGCCAGAGCCAGAGGATCATGAGACAGGGATACAAAGCTCTGGAGCTTGTGATTGTGACAGGACGCAAACAGATCCACGTCTGGCACACCCCAACGGTGACACAGGGACTGAAATACCCTGTTGCAGAGGGCCCATTCCCCCTGATGGGACGCCCCCCTGCTCAGAGCATCTGCTAGCAGATTTTCCGCCCCCGGAATGTAGACAGCCGAGATGCATTGGACATTGGTCTCTGCCCATGCTAGAATCAGAGATACCTCCTGGAGAGCACCCTTGCTGCGGGTTCCTCCCTGATGATTGATGTAGGCTACGGCCGTCCTGTTGTCTGAGCGTACCTGAACCGCCAGACCCTTCAGGTGCTGGGTCAATCGTTCCAGAACCAACCTGACCGCCCTGAGTTCCAGGACATTGATAGGAAGATGGGCCCCCTGAGGGCCCCACCTCCCCTGGAAGCGCAGGGACTTCCAGAATCCCCCCCCAGCCCGAAAGACTGGCATCCGTTGTGACAGTCTCCCAAGAGGGAGCCAGGAAGGATCTGCCCCTTGTCAAGTTCCTGTGGTCCAACCACCACGCAAGGGATTGTCTGACCGAGGGGGGAACCACCCAGATCTCGTCCAAGGACGCTGGGTCCTTGTTCCATACTGACAGAAGGTGAAGCTGCAGGGTTCTCAAATGGAACTGGGCAAAGGGCACCGCCTCGAAGCTTGCCACCATCGAGCCCACCAACTGCATTCCCTGCCGGATGGAGGGATGAGGGATCGAGAGCAGGGACCTCGCCTGCGTTGTCAGAGCTTCCACCTTCTGTGGAGGAAGGAATATCCGAGTCCAGAATCATCCCCAGAAACGGGGTCACTGAGGAGGGGGACAGAGAGGACTTTGGGTAATTGATCACCCAGCCGAAGGACTCCAGGGTGGACACTACCAACCGAGTGTCCAGCTCTGCCTGCCGCAGAGACCGAGAGGTGATGAGTATATCGTCCAGGTAGGGCAACACGCGTATGCCCTTTAGTCTTAAGAGAGACATCACCCCTGCCAGCACCTTGGTGAACACCCTGGGAGCCGACGTAAGGCCGAATGGCAGAGCCACGAACTGATAATGCTGATCCAACAGCGCAAATCTGAGAAACCTTTGGTGTCCTGGAAACACCGGGATGTGCAGGTAAGCGTCCTTGATGTCCACAGATGTCATGAAGTCCACTGGGCGCTGCGAGGCAATGGCCGAGCGCAGAGTTTCCATACGAAAATGCCTGTTTCTGACAAATCCGTTAAGGATTTTCAAATCCAGAATGGGTCTGACTGACCTGTCCTTTTTGGGCACCATGAATAGGTTGGAATAAAACCCCATGCCCCTGTCTCTTAAGGGGACCTCGCAAATGACCCCGAGATCCAGGAGGTCCTGCACCGCCAGCATCAAGACTTGAGCTGAGGCAGGGTCCTGTGGGATCCGGGACCCAACGAACCTGGTAGGGGGCAGTACAGCAAATTCTATCTTGTAACCGGAGGACACTACCTCCTGAATCCACCGGTCTGGGACGAGGCGTCTCCAGACATGCTCGAAGTGCTGTAGACGTCCCCCCACCCTGACGGGCGAGGGCGCCCCTTCATGCTTGGGGGGTCTTGGGGGGGGGGGGGGGGGCTTTGGGCTTGGGCCCCCAGGAGGAACCAGGACGGCGTCCTCTGTTCCTGTTCCATGACTCTGCGCGAGACCCAGCGAAGGACACCCCTCTACCCTGCTTGGCCCCACGGTAGGGGGTCGAATGGGAGCTTGGGCCACGAAAGGGCCGAATCTGACGCTTGCGCTGGGGCAACTTGCCACCCTTGGCAAAGATATCTAACCTCTCTCCAAACAGGCGCAGCCCTTTAAATGGAAGCCCCGTAAGGGCCTTCTTGGCGACATTGTCAGCAGCCCGCTGGCGTAACCAGACTGCACGGCGTATGGCTACCACCAGAGCAGAAGATCTAGCGCTCAGCTTAATAGCATCGTCTGATGCAGATAGGATATAATTCACAAAGGTCTCACAGGTGGCCAGGGCGTTGGCGGCATCAAAAGGCAAGTCATCCGCCCCTTCCAGAGCAGTCTTAAACCACAGTCCTGAGCGCCACCGCCGTGATGGCTAAGGCGCAAACCGGGCGGAGCGACGCTCCCCCAAATGCAAAGGCATGACATGCCAATTGATCAACTCGCCAATCCTCTAAATCCCGCAGCGTAGTAGTGTCAGGGGAGTGCATAATAGAGGTGTTGGACAGACTCAGAATGGGGGCATCGACCGCGGGCGGCGATGTCCAACACTTAACCAAATCGGCAGGAAATGGATACTTCTTATCCACAGCTTTAGGGATCCCCTGGAGTTTGCTGGGGTGTTCCCATTCTTTCAGCACTGGGCTATTAAAATGAGTTTGTTCGGGAAACTCCAACCGCACCCTAGCAGTATGAAACAGATCACCCCTTTGCAGAGGAGCCGCGGGAGGGGGAGAGAGGGAGAACACATCAAAGATCTGGGTCTATCAATGTCGTCCTGGGACCAATGATCAGAACCAGACTCCTGGACTCGTCATCGTAGGAACCTGAGTCAGAGAACAGTTCCCTTTCCTCTGATGGGGAATGTGCATAGGAAAGCAGTAAATAATCAGATTCTACAGGAAGAATAGTAGATTCAGGATTCAAATGACGCCTCTTGGCATTTGCCTTGCACGCCAAGGAGCCAGCGATTAAGTTTTCCACACTAGCCAGTCTAGAGGCCAAATCAGTGTGAGAGTCCCCACTAGTATTGGGGGTTAGGCTCAAGCTTGGGGGAGTAGGGAGAAGTAAGGCGAGGTGCGGGCCCAGCCTCGGAAGAGGTGGGGAGACCGGCTAGCGCCTGCTGGGCACAAGGGACGCAGACCCGTGCATTGTCACCGCTGCTAGGTAAGACCCCACAAGCTACACATAGATGGGCTTGTCCCAAAGGAACCCCGTTCACAATATCCTGAGATGCCTCCATATGGTGATTATTAAGTTCAATATGCCGGTAGGGATTGACGCTATAAAGCAGCCCTGGATGCCCCAATAACCCGCTGGGAAGTGGGAGTGATTTCTTAAAATGGTCTGGACCGGGCGCTACGCCGGGCCGGGAGAAGCCACCGAAGTCCGCGGTCTGAAAGACACAAGGGGAACAGGGATGTCAGAGACGAGCGCAAAGAAACAAGCTAGGGAAAAGGTCGCCCATGAGGGCCCTTACAGATCTGCGAGGGGAGGATAGTCTTCACCACGCGCATGTGAGAAGGAAATGGCGCCCAGCGAACCTCGAAGGGCGGGCCAGAGCGGGCGATGACGCGGAACGCGCCAGACCGAACCACGAACCAATCGGAAGAAAACAGTAGTTATGCCAGAATCACCTCAGAGAAAACAACTGACAGTGTGAATACAGAGATAAAAACACCGTAGCGTCCCCGAACAGGGCTGCCGTACGCGCCATAGGATACAATAAAAGCGCTGCAGTTAACTAAACCTTAAATGTGAAGCACGCTCTGACACCCGGTAACGGTTAAAAGTTATAGGACTCTAGTGTAATTAGGGCAAGGTTAAGCCATCGTACACACAACCCCCCCCCTCTTTTTTCCCCCCACTAACGGGGGAATCTAGGGAGGAAGGTGACCCAAAATGCAGGGTTCACCGATACATGGAGCGTGGGGGCACTGGTGCAGGAGGGGCATCCAACTGAAGGCTCACCATTCGCCTTAACCGCCTACCCTATGGTGGGGGATTCTAGCTCCGTAAGCACACTAGGTGCTGCCTACCTTCACCCGACCAACGCAGCCCAGGCTGGGAGGCATTAATTCACAATGAGGATGGGTGGAAATAGTCCCGCAGGGTCTCGGGCTGTCAAGCCCCGCTCGCCTGCGAGAGCGTGATACTTCATGTCTTCGCAGTTCCAGCACTGCAGAGAAATCTGGGGATTTGTGGGAGGTCCCTCGGTATATGTAGGGCCGGGAGGAGCTTGTTTTCTACATGTCTGCAGTGCACGGCGCCGGAGGCAGAGGATTACCCACATGTTATTACTATCTCTGGAGCAGGATGTGCTGTATGCTTAGAATACGTATTTCCTTTTTCCTAAGAACAGGAAAAACTGAATCTAACTGTGCCAAAAAGCAGATTTTTCTTTGAAGGGAAGTCCTGTGCCTGGTCTCCCTGCCAGGTTTTGAGCACACCTGGCACTGTTAAGAGTGTGCCATGCTTTTCATGTTTGCTCCGATTGCTTCCACAGAAGCATCCATGTTAAAATGATACGGCTTTAGAGACATAAGGTAAGGCCTCTAAGATCTCCTCCCCAAATAAGGTCACTCCTGAGACTGTCAACCCACATCTCTAAGACACAGACCACACAGTTCGCAGCTATTAAAGGCTTTAAAAGAAGGATATCTGCCCGTTTATCCATAGGGTCATTTAAAGACCCCATGTATTCAAAAGGACAGGTCAGACCTTTTAGAGACCTGAGCTAAGGGAGCATTTACTCTGGGAGCCTTAGCTCAAGGCGCTATGTCTGAAGAAGAAGCTGGCATCCGGGTTCCTCCACTCCCTTGAAACCATCTCCTTAATAGAGTCATGAAAAAAAACCCAGGTGTTTTAGGATCTTGAAAGCCCTTATATAAAGAATGCTTTAGGGACATAGGTGGGGCTGGGGTTTAAATATTTAGGTATAGATAGCCTGAATGAGATCAAGTGTGTCTTCTACTGCAAACCTGAATCTAGAAATGACAGCTGTCTCAACATTAGCCGATTGTTCTGTGTATCAGGAGTGCTCCAGCCCTGGGATCACCCCAGATGACATACTTGCTTCTGGACCCTTGACCTGGGCAACCCCACTGTCCACTGGCTAAGCTGGGGTGGGAGCCTGGAGGGCAGGCAAAAACAGATCCAATTTAGATTTATATGAAGCAAATGTGTTATCCATTCCCCCTTGCAGGCACTCCAAAAAAATAAAAAAATAAAAAATTAACACTGAAATCAGGGGATTAAGATTAGGTGTAACCGCATCCTGGAGACAATGCGTACATAACAGATTTAATATTGCCACCACTGCTTCCACCAATCTTTTTGCGCATTTCTCTGCTGTGCTTCTCCTTTTACCCCCTTAGCTCTCAGCGAGAAAAGCTCTCAGAGAACCTCAGATGCTCCTTCCTCCAGCATTCTGGCAATATTATTGTCACCAAGTGCGATGATGAGCCCCCCCAAACCGGAAGTTAAGTCGCGCACCCCTCACCTTTAACGTTGTCACTAACCAGAAGAGAAGTAACCTACACTAGATCTTGGGGGGGACAGGAGAAAGAAAGAAAGAAAAAAAAAAAAAAAAAAAAAAAAAAAAAAAGGGAAGGATGGTGCCCACAATGTTCCAACCCCCCCCCCCCCATATAGGGGTACAGAAAAAAAACTACAGCGTGTACCCAACCTAGCTGAGGCTCTGTAAAGAGAAATAAGGGGGGGGACACATGGGCAGAGGGATATGGACCCGCCATCAATCCACGAACCTACTCCATCACATATTTCCTCGGAGGAAACACAAAAAACACTGAGAGCCAAGGGGAAGGGGTGGGGCTTTAATACTCAGTTTAAAACTGTCAGTTTGTGTTTCCTGTTTAGAGAGAGGAAGAGAGTGGCTAGCTGTCCTGGAAGATGCCTGGGGAAAAAAAAAAAAACATTCAGGTAGATAACTTATTGAACACAAGTCAAATAGGGAATTTTGTTAAACTCTACTCCCAAACAAGAATTGGCATATGACTCTGGTGGAATTTAAATCATCAAGGCCAAGTTTTGCGAGGAGTGACCACAGTGAGTTTTCTGCATGAATATAAATACACTATAAAGAGCAGTGTATTTTTGCTCTTCAGTTAAGTTCGGCATAAAAGGTGCACAGGGAAAACATGGATGGGTTTCAGTCAAGTGAAATGCGATCACGGTCAGCGACTCCTGCTCGGAGGGAATATCGCATGAATGCTGATGATGCACATTTAGCAACAAAGCTAGTGAAATAAACAAAGCCTTGTCCCAAGCAAAATAATGACACATATATGAGCATTCTATGGCGTGCCTTCTTCCTTCTACTGAAGCAAAACCTGAAAATGGCCCCCTGTGCAATGGCACACCCCAAAGGATGGCCATGGCCGCTCGCGTCCATTCCAACACTAGTGAATGCAGGGGGCATGCTGTAGCTCCTGCAGCGACTGCGCAGGCCTGGATTAGGTATTTCATTAAGTATCAGAACCAGGCTAGCTGCAATCACCTGGGGATTAAAGAGGAACATCAGTCCTTTTCCCTCCCCCACTGCCTTTTGGATACCGGCGTCATCTAAAACACCACTATCCACAGTATTCCTGGCCCCTTTGCAGCCCCCCTTAGCTGTCCCGGAGTGAACGCTGCAAAGACTTAGCCGCACTCTCCCTTCACCGCCCCTCTTCAAATCTTGCGGAATTTGTCCGAGTGTCACTGCAGCCTATGCAGTGACACTGCACAAGGGCAAGATCTGAGGGGCGGAACAGAGCATGACAGGACAGCAAGATGGCACTGCCTGGCGGACAGGCAAGTTTGTAATTTTAAATTGTTAAAGCGGAGGGGCAAGGGGGATGAGCAAGCCAGATTTGGGACGTTTTTATTAACTCACAATGTTGCTCTTTAAAGTGAGCATAACATTTCTTGCCTGTCTGCAAAATTACTTTAGGACTTACCAAGAGTAGAGGGGGAGTGCCAAGGTGGTTCGCATGACCCTCCCCTCTCTAGTATAGCGCGTTTTTCTCCCTGGACAATACATTTAATGTTATAATGGCACAGAGCGTTAAACTTCACTTAGGTTAGTGAAATGCGTCATGCTCCAGATGCGATGTGTGTTGGAATATTATTTTAGTTCACTATCTTTTTATTAAAGTTTTGCAACATATAATAGGACAGTACAAAGCATTAATACGGAAAAGGAGAGATTAGCAAAGACATGTCATGTTCCATGCCCACTGGCATATACATATTAACAACATACCTATATCAGTAAACACGCCTTGCCCGCCCCCCTGGCCCCCGCCCCCCATAAATTGGGTGGCAGGTTATACAACAAATTAGCATGTCATTTGTCCTTGATCATACAGTTAGCCTCCCTCACCCCCAGGGCGCCCTCCCCGAACCAGGCCCAACAGCTGGATCAGCTTATAAACTGAGGGTCCAGTACCCGGGGGGAGCGGCAGAGCCCAACGTAAATTACCACTCGAAGGGGAGGGGCAGAGAAGCCCGAAGGACATAGGACATCAAAGACATGCAGAAAAATGGGGGAAAAATAGGGGGGGATAGGAGTACAAGAGTAACAGACAGGAAACAAGGATAACGTAGATTTGGGTACAGGATGTAAGGATAGGAGCAGGGACAGGAGTGGGAGCGGGCGAACCCAGGGCCCTCTACTGTGCCTCTACCTGTAGGCGGTTGTCCCAATAGTCCACCCAGCCAGCCCATGTCATGTACCTCTCCTGTATGCCCTCAGATTCTGAGATCAGCTCCTCCATGCGGCGGATGGCCTCCACTTCTTGCGCCCATTCAACAAGCGAAGGCGGGGTTGTAGATTCCCATCGCCTTGGAATAATAGTTCTCAACGCTGTCAGGAGAGGTCTCCGGACCACTTTTTACCATGGGAGATAGGACCTGGCAACAGAGACAGCAGGGCCACCTGCGGAGAGTTCTGTACCGACTCTCCTATGAGGTTATAAAATCGATAGAACTTTCCCCCACAGGGCCTTAATTGGCAGACAGCTCCACCAGATATGGACCATGCCATCCCGTGCCCCACTAGGAATCTCCAACACCTATCTGAGCGAGAGGTGTCAAACTTATTTAGGTCTGTCGGACATCTGTACCACTGTGATAGAACCTTGAAATTACTCTCTTGGGTTACACTCGGGACTGCTTCATCCCCATTATCAGATATTACCAGCTCCTCTTCCCATTTACTTACGAATCCCGGTGGGGAATCATGCAACGCTCCCAATAAGGTTCGATACAGAACAGTGACTGTGCGAGCTAGGGGGTGCTCGTATGAGGATGTGCTCTATTTGCATCAAGGGTATTACACCCCACTCTGCCAAAATGTAGGTCGCAACAAATGCGCTCAGCTGTCTATAAAGAAACCACGAGTTGTGCTGTCCTGGGACCTTTCCCCTTATTTCGTCCAATGTAGGGAGCCCTACCGGTGTCAAAATACTGGCTATTGTGATGTTGAATGAAGCTTCCCATGCCAAGTAGCTTCTAACCCGCACTCTTGGTACAAAGGAGTAGTTGTCGAAGAAAGATGTTAAGGGGCCCGGTCTACTGATTACAGCATGTTTCTTAGTCAGCTTATTCCAGGCAAGCAGGAATTGCCCCACTAAATATGGGAGAGTTTCCCTCACCTGCCTAGGGAGCGCCCCCCCCCCCCCAAGGCAGCAAAATGAGATTCACTGGGGATATTGCCTTCACATCTCCATGTTGCGGCCGCATTCCCACTCACCTCTAGCCGTTCGCGTGCCCAGCCTTTCTGAATGGGTGGTGGCTTGGAGGATAGTGGGGAATCCGGCCTCCTGCGCCGCTCGGCTGCTTAGCGCTCAGCTCGAGCTGCGGAGAGGGAGCATATGTTAGGTGAGTGGATCGGGCAGCCTGGGGGGGGGGGGTGGAGTTTATGTGTGTATAGTAGACACAATCAAACTGCGGAGAATTTGACAGCACCATACACATGCAGCAACCCATTTCTCAGACCAACTTGTGTCCATATGAAGAAATCTGTAGCCAGAGCAAAGGAGGCCTGGCCTACTTAAGGGACCTTGCCAAGTTAAAAGTTATTAGGGAGGATCAATGGCAGGTAAGTGCACTAAACCATCGCTCTTAACACCTGCCACAAAAATCCTGTGCCAGTGATAGACAATAGCAGCCCTGGTTACTCAAGGCCAGCCTGTTAAATCCATCTATCTCATCTAGTTTTCATAGATTTTCACAGAAGAACACAGCCTCTAGATAAGAGAGGTGCTCAATCTTGACAAGTGGGGGGGGGGGGCACTTAAATTATTTGGTATCCGGTCACAGGCCACAATTAGTTTACTGCTTTTACATAGCCTGGGGGGGGGGGGGGTGTTGGTCCACATTAACCCATCTAAGCTCCCAATGTTAATGAATGAATGTTAATCCTACAATTATTGCAGAAAATAATTTTTTACCAAATTCTTGTGCCAGACGGCCCTGGCTCAAATCTATAATACACACCCCCTGGAATCGTGAAGGAATATTTCATCAGTGTTACAGAATGTGAGGAGGCTGTAGTCCACCCGCTACTTCCATCTAGACAATTAGCATCTTCCAGGAAAACAGGGGATTCTTGTTATTCATGGCATGTGATTTGTGAGAGGCTGTACATACACAATAAACAGAGCTATATGGGATAAAGAAAAGGAGATCCGGAATGCTACAATTTGGTTGAGCAATTTGTTCTGTTCAGCGCTCACCAAGCCTGCCTAAAAGGCAGTGGGAAGAGTACAAGTGAGAAGACATGCAAACCAAGCAGTCTGATAGAGGGTGCTTTATTCTATCCAGCAACCACCTCAAATGTGTCCTGGCTGTAGGAATTCCTCTTTGGCCTGCTTGCAGTCTCTTCTTGTTATTGTATATGGTAGTAAACATTTTAAATATGTTCCTATATATTTTTTTCCATACCCCGAAGACCTGTAGGAAACTTATGAGGCTGGTCAGGTCATATCTCCATATCTGGCTACCACAGTATTTGAATGAGGAAGAGGAATTTACAATTCAAACTTTTTTCCCAATAACATGATCTTACCCTAAGACTGGACTTCCACTTCAGGTTTATTAATCTAAATCAGATTTTCTGATTTGCTGTAATGCAATAAATCATAAGATAGAGAATGTGCTAAATGCATTAGTAGGATTGTGTACACCACCCTGATATTTGGATTACTTTTCTAACTCGGTACACTACATTACACTATTACACTACACGGTAACCCTCTTGCATTACTGTACATTTCAACTCCATATATCTACACTACTTGAAGCAATACATTGTAGGCATCAACAATATCACAGCCATAAGGCACAGATTATTTTGAACACCTGCTGCACTCTCTGTCCCACACCTTTTGTATACAACCGACACTTCAATTAACCCGTTTCCCCATGTAGCCCTTTGCAATAGCTGTTAGACACCAGGGTTTTGAGGAGACTACTAAAAAAGAAAGTGCTGCTCAGCCAATCAGCGGGCTCGCTGTCACTCTGCTCTCTTTGGCTGCTCTGACGGCCGAGCGGCGCCACCAGCCGCATTCCCCGGCCACCATGCTGCTTTCAGACTCCAGGGCCTCCGATGTTCCTCTTTAAGCAGCATTTACATGAATAACACTATCTGGACTAAAGCATTTTGTTAACATACTTTAATAATGGAACAACTGAGATTAATTCCTGCAGATAAAAAGCGGCTTTATTAAAAACAGAGGATTTCAGAACATGCCGTTATAATGTTGTTGATGCTTGCGCCCAACTGAAGAGAGATTAATGGTGTTCAAATCAGTTTTAAAAAATCCATGTGAATGAGATGGGTAGCCTGCCTATTAAACAAGAGGCACTTGATAGTATATACAGCATATTACCAGTTCTCACCTATACAGAATATAATAGATGTAAAAAAACAAACAGGCAAAAAGGACGATGATAATGATAAGGACCATTACAGGTGACGGCATGGCAGTCGTGCTGCTGCACTGGATTGGGTGACTGACCTGGGTTCAAACTTTGAGAGGTGGATGGATAGTTAGAAACTTCTTGGGCTTCCAATTGAAAGGGACAGTCCAGGCAAATATAGCAAAACACATACTTTCCTTCTCTTCCCCCGCAGCCTGTTCACGGAGGTCCGGCAGTGCGGTATTCAACCTATTCCCAAGATTGAATAGCATACACACACCCAAAGATTCCTCTAGTGCCCATCTGCCATTTGCAAGCAAATTGGTGGAGATGGCCCAGCCCTGCTTTTGTCACGGTGACTGAAGTATACCACAATTTATTCACCTTTACAGAGGGATGACGGGGCACACATGGACGCCTAGCAAAATCACAGACAATGCAAGTATAGTGGCGATCCTATTGGATCCTAAATAGGAAATTGGCCCTGGAGTCTTCAAAATCCTGTTTGGCAGACTTTGGAGTTTAGATCTGCTTTAAGTTTGCCTGGACAAACTTTTGAAAAGAAGGTGTAGCAAAAATACAATTCTGTGAAATACTCACCTGTAGAATTGATATTTGTATACAGTACGTCCTGCTCCAGATATAATACTTACACTTGGGTTATCCTCCGCCAGATGGCGCTGCACTGCAGAGACATGCAAAACAGGCTCCACCCGGCCCTTCAAATACCCAGGGACCTCCCACAAATCCCCAGCATTGAAAAGCAGTGAACAAGAAGCTGGGAGAATTAAACCACCCAAAACAACTGGTAATGATAACTATGATAACAATCACCATACGGGGGATCCAGAATAATGCAAAAAAACAGGGTGGGGTGGAGGACGTACTGTATACAAATAATATCAATTCTACAGGTGAGTATTTCACAGAATTGTATTATTCTTAGTATACAGTACGTCCTGCTCCAGATATAATACTTACACTTGGGACATCCAATAGCAGTGTCCATAAAGTAGGGTGGGATCCCCCAACAAAAGGTGACAGCAGACAGTTTAAACCACTGCCGCCTGCAAAACCTTGCGGCCAAACACAGCATCAGTTGAGGCCCTAACATCAACCTTGTAAAACTTTGAAAAGGTATGAACAGAAGACCAAGTAGCGGCCTTGCAAACTTGTTCAACAGAAGCCTGGTGCTGGAAGGTGGGTCCTTGTCCCATACTGATAGAAGGTGAATCTGCAGAGGCCTCAAATGGAACTGAGCAAAGGGCACCGCCTCAAAGCTCGCCACCATCAGGCCCACCAGCTGCATTCCCTGCCTGAGGGAGGGCTGGGGGCACGAGAGCAGGGACCGCACCTGCACAGTCAGAGCTTCCACCTTCTGTTGGGGAAGGAATATTCGTGACTGAACCGTATCCAGAATCATCACCAGGAATGGGGTCACCGACGAAGGGGACAGAGGACTTGGGATGATTGATCAACCAGCCGAAGGACTCCAAGGTGGAAACCACCAGCTGAGTGTCCAGCTCCGCCTGCTGTAGAGACCCTGAGGTGATGAGGATGTCGTCCAGGTAGGGCAGCACTCGAATGCCCCGACCTTATCAAAGACATCACCCCCGCCAGCACCTTGGTGAACACTCTGGGAGCTGAAGTGAGGCCAAATGGTAGGGCCACAAATTGGTAATGTTGATCTTTCAGCGCGAATCTGAGAAACCTTTGATGTCCCGGGAACATAGGGATGTGAAGGTAAGCATCTTTGATGTCCACAGACGTCATAAAATCCCCTGGGCGCCGAGAGCCAACGGCCGAGCGCAGAGTTTCCATGCGAAAGCGCTTGTTCTTGACAAATTTGTTGAGGATCTTTAAATCCAGAATGGGCCTGACTGACCCATCTCTTTTGGCCGTAGATTGGCGTAGAACCCCTCCCCCAATGCTCTCAAGGGGACCCTGCAAATGACTCCCAGATCCAGAAGTCCTTGTACGGCCTGCCTCAGGACCTGAGCTGATACAGGGTCCTGGGGGATCCGGGACCTGATGAATCTTGAGGGGGGCCACACAGCAAATTCTATCTTGTAACCAGAGGAAACTACCTCCTGAATCCACCGGTCTAAGACTTGGCGCCTCCAGACGTGCGCGAAGTGCTGTAGCCGTCCCCCCATCATGCCTGAGGGGTCTTGGGAGGGGCTTTGGGTTTGGTCCCCCAGGAGGAGCCATGACGTCGCCCCCTGCTCCTATGCCAGGAGTCTGCGCGGCCCCTTAAATGGAAGCCCAGTAAGGGCCCTCTTAGCAGCATTGTCGGCAGCCCACTGGCGCAGCCATACCGCACGGTGTATAGCCACCACCAAGGCAGAAGATCTGGCACACATCCTAATAGCATCATCCGATGCAGACAGGATAAAGTTCACAAATACATCGCAGTTAGACAGTGCATTAATAGTATCAATAGGCAACTCGTCTGGGCCGTCAAGTGCATTTCTGACCATGGCCCTGAGCGCCACAGTAGTAATGGCCAAAGCGCAAACTGGGCGCAGCGCCGCCCCTCCAAATGCGAAGGCATGGCACGCCAATTGGTCAATACGCCGGTCCTCAGAATCCCGCAGCGTAGTAGTGTCGGGGGAGTGCATAATAGAGCTGTTAGACAGCCCTAGAATAGGAGCATCGACATCGGGAGGCGACCACCAGCACTTCACCATATCAGCAGGAAATGGATACTTCCTGTCCAAACTCTTGGGGATCCCGGGAAGTCTACTGGGATGTTCCCACTCCTTAAATACGAGGTTATTGAAATGGGTTTACTCAGGGAAATTCCAATCGAGCCTTAGCAGTATGAAATAGCTCACCCCTTTGCCTGGGAGCCGCAACAGGGGGAGAGATGGACAAAACCTCAAAAATCTGAACCAGCAGTTTATCAGTATCATCCGGGGTCCAATGATCCGACCCAGAATAGTCATGACCCCTTGACTTCTCGTCAGATCACCCTGAGTCAGAAAACAGCTCCCCTTCGTCTGAGGGGGTATGGCCATATAAATGCAAAAAAACTCATCAGACTCCGTAGGGAAAGGAGCAGAGTCAGGGATTATGTGCCGCTTTTTTGCGGTGGCCTTGCGCGCTAGAGTATTAGCAAGCAATTTTTCAACAGTCTAGTAGCCACATCAGGATGAGAATCCCCGCTTGTATTGGGGGTTAGACTCAGGCTTGGGGGGGGGGGTCGGTGAGGTGAGGCGAGGTGTAGGCCCAGCCACAGGAGGGGCGGGAAGTACCATTAGCGCCTGCTGTGCACAAGGGACGCAGACCCGTGCATTGTCACCGCTGATAGGCGAGACCCCACAAGCTACACAAAGCCGGGTTTGTCCCAAGGGAACCCCATTCACAATATCCTGGGAAGCCTCCATATGGTGATTAATAGGCACAGTAGGCCAGTAGGGATTGACGCTGTAAGCTACCCTGGATGCCCCAAAGACCCGCAGGGAAGTGGGAGTAGTTAGATCCAACTGGCAATTACACCGGGCCGGGAGAAGCCACTGGATTCGATCGTCTGAAAGACATAATGGGAATAGGGATGTCAGGGCCATGTGCCGTAAGCAAGAATGATGAAAATCACCCGCGAGGGTACTTACAGACCGAGGGAGGAGGAGGACCGTTACCACGCGTGGCGAGCATCTAAATGGCGCCAAGCGAACCTCGAAGGGCGGGCCAGGGCGGGCTGTGACGCGGAGCGCGCCAAGCCAGGTCCCCGCCCCCCCCCGAAGAGCGCGAAGCTCTGAGACAGTAGTCAACGCAGTCAAGAGATGCGAGAGTATGACACACTTAGAAAAAAAGATTTGCCAATGAAGGTGACGCCGCCGCATGCACATCCAATAAAGGCAAAAGACTCGCGCGGCGGCCGATACACAATAAAATGAAAACAGCGCGGCACTGACACCAGGTATATAATTCAAGGACAATACTAAGGCCATAAACGTGTAACCCAATACACTGAGACCACACCCCCCCCCCCCCCCCAAGCTACGGGGGGGGGGACGAGGGAGGATGGCGACCCTTTGCACAGGGTCCACCACTACACGGGGTATGGGGCAATAATGCGAGAGGGGCATCCCCTAGAGGCTCACCATCAGCCTAAACCGCCTACACTTTGGTGGGGGACTGCGGTGGAGCATGGCTCCATAAGCACTCATGGTGCTGTCTACCTTCACCCGACCAGCGCAGCCCAGGCTGGGAGGCACATCACAGGGAGGACGGGTTGGAATAGTCCAACAGGGCCGCAGGCTTTAATAGCCCCACTCACCTGCGAGAGAGTGATACTTCATGTCTTCGCAGTCGGCACTGCTGAGAGATTTGTGGGAGGTCCCTGGGTATTTGAAGGGCCGGGAGGAGCCTGTTTTGCATGTCTCTGCAGTGCAGCGCCATCTGGCGGAGGATAACCCAAGTGTAAGCAATCTATCTGGAGCAGGACGTACTGTATACTAAGAATATACCCAAAGTAGTGGTGCATATCACCAGAGACAGCAAATAAATCTCCAAAACTGGAGAAAAATACATTACAATTCACTTTACAATTCTAAGCCAAACAAAAAAAATGGCTGGTGTTCAGCTTTAATTGTATAACAGAGAATTTAATTATTGCTTATCAGTTTTCCCACAACAACCATGCCCCCAGCAATTGCTTTGGCAGGAGTTCAGCTTTTTATAGAGATCTTATTTATTGCTTGAGAAACTTCCCACAAGCAGTCTGGAGAAGCTACCTGCCCGATAGGTGAGACTTTTTACCACAACAGCTAGGGACATACCAGAAAGGATTGTCCCCTTTCTCTTACCATTGCCTTTAGCTGTGGAAAGAATCCAGCAATGTATTTCAACTTCCTCTGGTATTCGCCGGAAGAAAATTATTTGTGGCAGCCCAATTATCACTGGTTTTATAATAGACAAGCTCGCTAGTGCAAAAGTCAGAGAAGCAAAAGAAACCATATTTACAGAGCAAACGACAATCAACCACAGCACTGGGCATTCTATACAGATAAACAGGCACAATATATTTATTTAATAAAAGTTACAGATACTCTATCTGTATTGGCCAGCTCTTAGCCAGGGGCACACAGGGTGACGCTGCCAATATGGAAGAACAATGCTTCTCTATCAGTGAACTGGTCGCAGCAAGTGAAAGAATGAATCAGGGCAGTCTAACCTCTAGCTATTTATCACAATGTTAAACAAATTTGATACAGATACAGGTTAACCCTTTTTTTCTCCAGTCGAAAAGCAGAATCTTACATGAATTAGAATAGCTATATCAGTCAACATTAAAGCATATCTAAATGCTGAGAACCCCCCCCCCCCCCCCCTTTCCATCCCTACCACAATTCCCCCTCAGATGAAGGCAACAAGGTCTATTTTAACTATTACATTTCACATCCTCAATGATTCTTCTGTATGTAGTAACACTCTTTTAAACAGAAATAGAGTTTAAGCGAAGTTCAAAGCCAAAGACATGTATGGCTGGTTTTGCAGACATACCTGCAACTGGTTCTTACTTAGGCCTAAAGTGTTTGTAATGATCCCACTTTGCAGATGTAGGAGCAGTTAAGTTTGCATCTACAAAGAACAGTGCAGCGAAAAAATGGTCCTCAAGTAATAAACTGGGGCAGGACATTACAGTCACACTAACTCATGCTCCAGTAGGGATGGACTGCATGCTCTACTCAGGGGTAAAGACCAAAAGAAACGGGGGGGATTCCTTCAAAGCTGAAACAGGCATCCTAACTCACTACACTACATCAAGTGTCCATTGGAAATGCTCTAAGTTGGGCGTTAAACAACAACCAGCATTTTCACACCCCCTGGTCTTGGTTCTTTCTGGCAGAGCAATTTAGGAAGCCTCACTGTGTGTATCCTGACCAATACACTCCTCTTCCAACTATCCCAAAGCTCATGCGCGAGTTGGTGACCAATCAGTGATCCACTTCATTCATAGCCGACATCATAATGGCTAAGATATGCGAATGGAGCGCACGCCACTGGCCACACCCTCGCTCCTCTGCGTACCAAATGCCTGGTTGCAGATATGCACTTCAGATGGAGGTATAGAAGGTTGTGGTCCATGCATGCGATCTGGGATTGTCAAATGGGGGTGCATCAGGGACGGGCAACTGACAGGCTCTTGTTGCTGTTTAACAACTACTATTGGGGCTTCTTCACCGCATTTATCTTTTCAATTGCTGCAAAAGCAGTGCTACTGCAAACAGATTACACAATCGTATGACAGGACAAACAAAAACGCGTCCACATAAAAAAAGTCAGATTTGTTATCAGCCAATCAGAGATCACCCGATGTACTTTTAAAGTGGATACACAGCAAATGGCCGCACCAACAACAATTAAAGACAGTCTGATATGTCAGGCCTCAGCACACACCATCCACTGCAGTGGATCGAAACAGCGTGGCCGCGCCCCTTTGACTGATTGCGGAAGGACACAATCCTGGGACTTGCCAATGAATTAAGTTTGGGCCAGGCAGGCATGGAATGCAATCCAGCGGTCAGGCATGTTGCTGATCGCCAGAGTAGGACCAGCTTTGGGGGACAAAAGGAGATTACTCTTTTGCTTTTTTTAGTTTGATGGTCAATCCCTTTAAATAAAAGCAATTCTGTACACACCACATGCCTAGCCCTTATCTGGAACTTTGCCTACAGCAGCTTTATACCTGCATCCTGACCAATACCCAACATCCCACAACCAGGATAAGGGAACAAAATAGAAGTAACCCGTAGATCACTGCAACAGCGCTATATTTGGAACAATTCGGGATCAGGAAGGTTATGGCTGACAGAATAGAAATGCACAGTAAGGAGCTTTGCAGATATCACTGCGAATTGCCCACAAGCCAAGAACTGAAACTTTAATTGCTACAGGCTTTGGTTCCTGTTTATGTGCAATAGTCAACTTTACTCCTAAAGTTTGTATCTGTGACCAGACCCAAAACTACTTTTACCTTCACCACATTATGCTGCTGCCATGTTTTAATAAAGCGAAACTGTATATCAACCTACATGTCCAGGAACTGCACAGTAACCACTACTACTGCCAAGGTCCTCAAACCACAAGAACAAGATCTCCTCGACACAACGCCAGCACTAAAATATGTGTTTTGCGTTGAGTTGCAAACAAAACACAGGTAGGTTGTTTGCAAGTTAAAGTGATTCTATACAGGTATTCTAAACCTTTCATCCATTTGCCTCCTTGCACCAGTGATGTAAAGCACCCCTCCCCTTATATGTCAGTCTGTAGCATTAGGAGATACAGGCAAAAGGCTCAAAAGAAGTGATCCAATGCTGGAATGGTAGACAATGGTCCACTGCTGTAGCTTAGTTTCTCCCATGCAATTTTAGACCAGATTCTAAAACAGTCTAAAAAAAAGTCTATTCACCTGCCAGGCCACAGGCTTGGTCCAGTGTAGTCCTGTGCGCTGAGCCAGTCCGGTCACAGCACCCTCAGCTTTTAAGGCTGAAAGCGCACTCTGAATGGCCTCTGTGGCACATCCGAGTTTTCATTGCTGATAAAAAACATCAGAGGTGGATGCTTGTAATAGATCATGTGATGCACTCCTGCTATCAATCAATGGGAGAGCCAGCATTTCCTCATGAAATGCACCGTCTAAGCTTATGATGTCACAAAGAGCAGACAGCACTGAATCAGGAATGCTGAAACCTTTAGGATTCCATAGGTTCAAGCCTGCGGGCTGGCAGGCAGGTTAGCTTTTTTGTTTTGTTTTTTTATATTGCCTGGACAGGGACTTTGAGTTCAACCTGGACACTGCTTCCGAAAACCAATGCCCACAGCAGACCTAAATGTTGGTATTTAAAGGAGCACTAAATTGTGTAATATTAGATATCCACATAAACATGTCGGCTAATGAGAGGAGGGGTCACTTATACACCCCAACTGAAAAACTACCGCCAAGCTTGTTGTTTTATCCTCTCATGGTAGGAATATCATCCAGGGGTGGCAGGTTTAGTGAAGGGGTGACAGAACCTGTCACTCTTGACTTCCTTTTCCTTCCATTAAATATTTCTTGATACAGGGTGTATATATGACCCCCTCCTACTGCCACCCAGCATATTTATATGGATTTTTATCATTAAGCAATTTTTCACAATAGTGCTCCTTTAAAGTGGACCAACACCCAGGATTTTCACTATCCTGGGTGTTGGTCCACTTCCGCCGCTGTGTGAAACCCCCCAGTAAGCCCAAAAAAAACTCACCTCACCGCCGACGGACAAGCTGAGGCCGCCGGAGGCCGCCTCACGCGCGTCCCTCTTACAGGGCGCGCGCCCGCGCCGGCCATGCGCAAGCACCGTTGGAACGTGGAGAAGGTAAGGTTTGTGGGTGTCCGGGGGGGGGGGGGGGGTCACACAGCGGGGCATCCCGATTTCAGATGCCCCGCGGGGAGGGAGCCGATCGGCCCGGGAATCTTATAGATTCCCAGGCCGATCAGCGGTGGGTGTTGGACCACTTTAAAGCAGACCAAAGGCCTACAGCTTGGCCCAGAGACAACAGACTTTACCTATATATAAAAAAAAAAAAAAATATCCAGAGGCAGATACACTGTGACCCATGTGGCCCCGCTGTGTGAACCCCCCCCCCCCCCCAGGGGTTTCACCATGCACCATGGGATAGCTAGCTACATCCCTGCTCACCCCTATCTGAGGTGTGCATTTCTGAACACAAAGGAGCAAACAGGGGTACTTGTTAGGCAATCTGCTGACAGGTTGTCAGCCCACACATGTGCTGTGAATTTTCCAGGCAATCCCCAGAAATACAAACCAGGAGAGGAACAATGCCCAGGAAATGGGAATCCCAGCTGTTTTCCTCTTTAAAGTGCACCAAAACCCAGGCTTTTGACTAGCCTAGGTTTTGGTCCTTGCTCCCCAGATCATCCAAACAAACTCACCTCTTCCCGGGCCAACGAGGCATGAGTGGCCGCTTGTCCAATAAGGGCGCTCGGATCCACTCGAGTCCCTGCATCCAGGAGATTATCTAAGGCCGAGCAGATCTGAGCACACTGGCAGGTGCATCCCTCGCTTCCTTCTAACAGGGAGCATGTCCGCGTCAGCCATTTACAAATGCCTGGCAGAGGCACACGCCCTGATAGAGGGATAGCGGGGATGTAGCTTGTGCATGCGCAGCTGGACCAGAAACGAAGGAGAGTTTATGGGCGACCTGGGGGGTTTCACACAGCGAGACATCCAGATTTTGGACGCCCTGGGGGGAGGGAATAAATAGGCTCAGGAATCTTATAGATTCCTGAGCCGATCTTCGAGGGTTTTGGCCCACTTTAAAGCATAGTGAAATCCATTTTGGGTGCTCCGCTGCACCCCCTTCCCACTCTGTGGTGGCCCGGTTGAAAAAAGAAAAATGCTGAGGTCACACCCACCCAACACCTTTGCAATGGCCCATTGGCTGAGGTGGGAGGGGGCGACGTGTTAACATTAGCTGGCCGCATCCCTGGCTTTCACACTGGGGGCATGCCTGACCCTGCGCCCAGCCAATCATATAAGCTATTTAGCGAGGGCCCGCACAGCTACAGGAAAGCCAGGAATGCGGCACAGGCGATCACAGCGTCTCAGAAGCCACCATGTAAAGGGGACTATATCGTCGACCCTGGGGGTTTCACACAGCGGAATCCAGGTCTCGGCCGCATTGGTTTCGATACACTTTAACTAGGGCATCGCCTGGTTGCGAGTTGGGATGCCCCACTGTGTGAAATTCCCCAAACTCACCATTCCCCAGTCCTATGATGCATGCTCTTGTCTAATCAGAGCCATTTGCCAAGCATATAAAAAGGTTTGGCAAACAGCTCTGTTTATGGCAACCAGGAGCGAAAGCATCCGCAGCAGCCGGGATTCCCTAGGCAGAAGGCTGGTGCCAGCCCTGGAATCTTTTAGACTGCATGGCCAGCCCTCATGAGTTTTGCCCTGCTTTAAAACCTGGCATAATGTTGCGCTAGAAGTGGACCTAAACCCTTCCTTGCAAACCACTCACAAGGGCAATAAACAATTCCAACCCACCTAGTCATGCCATCAGCAATCCCTGCATTAGAGGAATAACTTTCCTAATGGAGCTCCATGCAACAAGGGATAGAAGACAGCTGCACTCACGTGCATGTGTGTCAAAGGACTTGGGGTTCTTACAGGGCGAGATGCACAGGTGACAGAGTGAGAGTAAATCCCGGGTGACAAGACATGCAGGGGCTACTACAAAGCAGAGTGACAGCAGCCTCCATTAGGCCCTGTGGTGAGGCGCTGCCATGGGAACGGGAGTGAGTAACCCCCCGAGTGCCGGGCTGCCCTGCCCATATTCTCACACGCACGCGCCTTACCTGGGGATACAGCTGGGGCTGGAGCCGTCTATCTCCCAGGTGGCGAACAAGTTCATAGGCACCGGCCTGTTCAGTGCCCCCGGGAAGCTCAGCCTCCCCTTCTCCGCCATGGCGCTCTCCCGTGGTACAGAGGGGATGGCACCCGCCTCAGGGTGGAGGACACAGCCCGGCACCCCCGGTCACATCTCTCTCCTCACAGGCTTCTCCTTAGCGCGCTCCCGCCGCTCAGTGAGCGCGCCACTGTGTTGTGGTCCCCCCGTTTGAATGCGGAATGCTTTATTAGCAACGCTCGTCCATCGGGCACACAGCGGCCAGCGGCGGTGTCCGGAGCTGAAGAGAGACCCCCTCCATCACATCACGAGAGCGCGTGCCCGTCTCTCAGGCGCACAGCCCATTCGCTGGCTCGCCGGCCAATCAGCGCACTGCTATTTCTTACACTCTTATTATTAACCAGGGCAGCGGATCTGGGAGAAACGCCCAGACGGAAGTGATGTCACAAGAGGAGCTTGGGGAGGCGGGTGGTGGCGTATTGTGGACCATAGAAATATATTATGTTGCGTTAGGGGAGGGAGAGGAGGAGAGAGAAGCTTGGGGGTTGGATGGAGCTTGGGGGGATAGAGAGGTGGATCATTGGGGAGATGGAGCTGGGTGATGGATGATTGGAACTTGACGATGCTGAAGTTAGTTTCTTCGGCCAGTTTCTTATTCGGGCTGAAGTTGGTTTCTTATTCGCCAGTTTCTTATTTGTGTTTATGCTTATTTCCCGCCTTCCTTGAGTGGAAAATGTCCATGAATGATGCCAGTTATTCTATACAAAGTTCTGACCAATATTGCATTAAAACTGGCACAAATCCTGAACTAGCTGGCACAAAATGGGCATCTAAATGGGCAATAAAGAATGTGATTTTAAAGGCTGAAATGGCTTTGGGCCACTGATGTCACAGTGCCAGCTGACAGAGGGGGAACCCCTTGCATGGCATACAGTCGATTTCAGCGTGGCCCAAAGTTGTTCTGGCTATAAAACTGGCATTAAAGTGCTGTTTTCAAGGGGTTAAATGGCTTTGGGCCACTGATGTCACGGTGCCAGCTGACAGAGCGGGACCGCCTGCATGGCATACAGTTGAGTTCAGCCTGGCACAATGGCTCTTTTCAATGGAGCAAATAAGTAACAGCTGTTTTCAAGGGGTTAAATGGCTTTGGGCCAGGCTGAACTCAACTGTATGCCATGCAGGGGACCCCCCTCTGTCAGCTGGCACAGTGACATCAGTGGCCCAAAGCCATTTAACCCCTTGAAAACAGCTGTTACTTATTCCCTCCATTGAAAAGAGCCGGGGGGCCCACTTTAATGGCAGTTTCATGGCCACAACAACTTTGGGACAGGCTGAACTCAACTGTATGCCATGCAGGGGGTCCCCCTCTGTCAGGTGGCATCGTGACATCAGTGGCCCAAAGCCATTTAAATAAGAAACTGGCGAATAAGAAACCAACTTCAGCCCGAATAAGAAACTGGCCGAATGATGGATGATTGGAACTTCAGGGTGGCTGAATGGAACTTGGGGGGGGGGATAGAGAGGTGGATAATTGGGGAGATGGAGCTGGGTGATAGATGATTGGAAATTTGGGGGGGGGGTGGCTGAATGGAGCTTGGGGGATAACGCAATTCTGTGAGGTACTCACCTGTAGAATTGTTTTTTCTGGGAATCCATTCCATACACTCCTTACTCTTGGGTTTCCTCCTCCTTGCTGATCACGTGACTGCAAGAAAGAAAACAGGCGTGGCCCTCCCGGCCCATAAGTAGCAGCTGCCCCTGATCAGATCAGTTTACTGCCAACAGATTCCATTGAAGGGGCCTCATGTGAAACTGGGCAAAAGGTACCTCCTCGAAGCAGGCTACCATCAGGCCTAACAACCTCATACCCAGCCGAATGGTCGGCTGCCGGCAGCCAGGAAGCACTCGCGCCTTCTGTCCTGGTAGATACACTTTTACTTGGACAGTGTCCAGAATCATACCTAAGAAGTTCCTTACTGGCGCCGGAGTGATATGAGACTTCGGGTAATTGATCACCCAGCCAAATTCCTCCAGAGTCGATCGGACCGTCTGCGTGTCTTTCAGGATCTGCTGCTGCGATCTGGCTGATATTAGAAGATTGTCCAAATAGGGGACAATACAAATCCCCTGGCTCCTGAAAATTGCCATGAGACCTGCCAAAACCTTGGTGAATACTCTTGGAGCCGAGGATATCCCGAATGGGAGTGCCACAAACTGGAAATGCTTGTCTTCCAGGGCAAACCTCAGGAATCTTTGATGTCCCGAAAAAATTGGCACATGCAGATACCTGTCCCTTATGTCCATGGTAGTCATAAGATCCCCGGGTCAAACTACTGTTAAAGCTGACCTCAACGTCTCCATGCGGAAATGCTTCACGCGGATATATCTGTTGAGATCTTTCAGATCTAAAATGGGATGAATCGACCCGTCCTTTTTGGGGATTGTAAAAAGGTTGGAATAAAACCCCTGACCTTTTTCCTGAAGGGGTACTCGACAAATCACCCCTTTTTGAAGGAGGTGCCGAACAGCGGACTTCAGGGCATCTAACTTTGACTGGTTCCGGGATGCCCCTGACCGAAGGAACCTTGCGGGCGATCTGGCTGCAAACTCGATTTTGTAACCTGAGGACACTACCTCTTGGATCCACAGATCCCTTACGCGGCGCCTCCAGATATGAGCAAAATGCAAAAGCCTTCCCCCCACCCGCTCGGGTGAGGGCGCCCCCTCATGCTGGAGTTGGCTTGGCTGGAGGATTAGGCCCACTTCTCCAGGCCCCTCCTACCCTATCTCTACGGGAGCAAGGACAAAAGGCCCCTCTGCCAGTCCAAAAGAGTCGATATGATGAAGTCCTCTGAAAAGGCCGAGTCGTCCTCTTCCTCTGAGACAGTTTGCCATCCTTCACCATACCGTCCAGTTTTTCTCCAAAAAATCTGCTCCCTAAAAAAGGTAGACCTATAAGAGCTTTCTTAGTGGCGGCAACCGCCAACCATTGTCTTAGCCATAAGGAACGCGCTAGGCCACAAGCAGAGCAGAAGTTCTAGCAGCTAGCCTGACTGCATCATCCATCGCAGTGATAGCGAACGAGTTAAAGTCCAAACAATCCTTAAAATCTTTGGACTCTTGAATAAGCCTGCGAGACTTAGCCCTGGCTAAACTTTTTCTTCATCTTCTTCCAAGAAAGAAAACAGGTGTGGCTTGAAGCCAGGGACACAATGGCCATGGCACAAACAGGACGTAGAAAGGATCCTTTCATAGCAAAAGCATGGCGGGCCAATTGATCCATTCGTCTTTTCGTGGGATCTCTTAAAGATCCCATAGTAGCAGACAGCATGATGGAAGTATTAGACAAGCCTGCTACTGGAGAATCCACCTCAGGTGGGTAAGACCAAAGCTTAATCATGTCTGTGTATCAGTATCCAGATTTGTGGGCTCAGAGTAAAAATGACTGTGGTAGAATGCGTGGTGTTCAGGTGGACATTCAAGGCCCAGACCCTCCGCCTCAACGGCAATACCGTTTTCCACCTGAAGCAACAAAGTCGATCCTGGAAACAGTCAGTGACTTGGAAAAGAGGGGTGTGGTCATAGAGGGTAATTCAAAGTGCAATAACCCTTTATGGCCTGTGAAAAAGAAGGACACCAATGAATGGAGGCTCACTACAGACCTTCGTGTCTTGAATAAATACACCCCCATGTCTACACCTGTAGTGGCACAAACGCCTGACATAATGTCAAGGATAAGTGGGAGGAGCTGCATATTCTCCACCATTGATGTTGCTAATGGTTTTTTTTCAATAGAACTAACAGAAAGTTGTAGGTACAAGTTTGCTTTCCTGGTGGGTAACAAACAATTCATGTTCTGTGTACTCCCACAAGGGTTTCATAGCAGCCCTACATATTTTCATCAGGCATTAGCAGCTGTTCTTAGTGCATTTTCACTGGCGAGCGGCGGCCCATTGTTTAATTTTATTTGTGCATTTTGTTTTTTTTAAGACGTGTGCTATTCAGGGAATTAAGATAAGTTGATTTGTGCATAAGTAGCATAGGTACACAGTGAAGTGTAGGTTGTATGCTGGGCGCAGACTTTGAAATTCAGAGGAGTAGCACAAGTTTTTGTTTAAGGCTTAACACTATAAAATTTGAACATCGAACCTATTGTTGTATGAGTAATGTTTTTCTGTCTTATGATTTGATTTTGCTGTTTGGTTTTGTGGTAATTTTGTGCTGTTTATTGGAATTAAGATAAGTAGGTAGTGTGCCACAGCTAGGGACATGGTAAGTGTGACGCTGTGCACTCAGGCTTTGAAATTCGAGTTAAATAGTGCAGTCTGTTTATAGAACCAAGCACAAGTTATAATCTCCACAGAGAATCCATTACTTCAGTGTCTGTCCTATGGTATTAATGCTTTTTCCTCTTACTTTGCAAAACCATTAAAACGGGGGGAGAGGTTGTGCTGTGAAATCTTCCTGAGCCATTTTGCTGATCTGCTGGAAAAAGGCGGGAAAAACTCCGGGACAAAGGAGCATCTTTACGCCAGGACAAAGGAGCATCTTTTGTCAGCTGGACAGATATGGCACCAGGTAATGTACACAACCCCCTTTCCACTTTTGATAAGTTAGCTAAGCATAGTGATTTTAATCCAATATTGTTACCTGAGGATAAGAAATCCCCAGAAGTTTTGTGGGCAGTACTTTTAAAACAAGCCTTCTCTCATGATTTGTGCATTAAAAGAAATACTGTGTTTAATAAGAACTCAAAACGCCTGTATATGTTAGCCAAATTACTCTGTATATTTGAAGCTAGTGTGCAGGAGGTAGCATCCAATGTTCATTGTAGAGATTGTTCTGATACAAAGCAACAATTTCAGACAATGACCAAACAATTGGATAAACAGTATCAATGCATAAATGAAAGAGAGGAGGAGGTCTGCAAATTAAGGTCTGCTTTGTTGGTAAAAGAGAGTGAGTTGGGTAAATTCCACTCTCAAATAGAGGGAAAAGACGCAGAGCTGGATAGACTTCAGTCTCAAGTAGAGGCATCATCCATTAAAAAGACTAGCCCTGATTTATGTAGGACTGTAAAAGCTCAGAGGTCAGAAGCCATAGCTTTGCAGGCCTCTGAGGAACAGAGAGGTGATTTCAGGGCTAGGCATAATAGAGGTAAATCAGGGGAAATAGGAACCAAGGCCCCTGGGGATACTAGATCCATTGCACCCATAGACTCAAGAAGTAGGTCTGGGCTTGCCCAGAGGGATACAGGAGCAACAGCACCTCCTGGGATTAACCGTGCTAAACAGGTGAGTGTACTTAGAGGGACACAGGGGGAGGTAGGTAGGCCTCCTGTGCCCCAACGGTATGTGAAACACATCACAACAAAATGCTTTTCCTGTGGGAAGATAGGGCATGTGTCCAGTTTCTGTAAGTCTTTGCAAAGTGCAAAGCCTGAATGTAGGCCCCAATACACACATAGACGGGATACTATAGTCTATTCAGCTAGATTAGGCACCCAGTACCGCAGTGTACAATCAGAATGGTTTCCCTTTTCAGTTACAAGAAATCCACACAGATCTTTAAGGGTCGATCTGTGTAATCCCATTTAGAACCACTATGGTGGGGTTATGGGGAAGGGTGTTTCAAATATCATACCAGATGGGAACTTTGAGGAGAGATAGCTGTGGAAGCGGGTTCAGATGGAATCGTTAAATGTTCATGATTGGAATGTTTTGGTGTGGACAGGTCATCTGCTGTGTTTCCTACTTTCACAGACATTCAAGTCTAGGACTCATTTTCGGACGAGGGCGGAGGAGGAACGTGTTGTGTGACCAACAGACTTCGGGTGGCCTTACCGCGAGAATGACGGAATGGAACGATGACGATTGGAGCAGCAGGGATTCCACACCAGAAACATCTTAACTGGACATTTATGAAATTGCTTATAACGCATAATTTATATGAGAGCTTTTTCAGGGTTTTCCATAGAAAAGGGTTTTTTCCCTGTTTTTTTCAGCTTCTCATGAGCAATCTCTTGGCAGACTGTTGCTGGCCCAAGTTTAACAATGGTATCCTATATTTGATCATAAATTGTTAAGGGACCTATAGGTTATTGTGATTTCTGAATATGTCAGAATGAATAATCTAAAGATATTATTCTGTCACAGGGGGATATGTTACAGGGCGCTGTCCCTAATTAACATTCAAATAGTGGTCCCACATCCTGCCATGCCTATAAGAACAATAGACACCTAATTGCACCTAGCTGCCAGGAAGCTGCCTCAAACTGCTGGGGTGTTTTTGCCTTGAATTTCTAATGAGGACTCCAGACGGCCAATATACATTGGACACTGGGAATTGGCTGCTATTTCTGGGAAGCCTTGTAACTCTTGTAATATGTCACTCATAACTATATTAATGAGAGATTCTCATTCAGAACTATTAGACCTTTCATTTGATATCAAACATGGCATACATATATTGTCCAGGGCCTGACAATTCACATAGTGTTGGACCCTGGATGATATACATTTGGTGTTTGGGCTCATTTAACTAAGAAATGTATGGGGATCATGCATTTCTTGGTTACAAGTTGATAGCATGCATATTGTGAGAGTTATGGCCTTTATGAAATATACATCTAATTCGTAAGTCCTGATGGGGGGGCCGAGCTTGGCAGACACTCCCACGAGGCGGGGAATGCTGGCCACTCCCTTTATTCATACATTAGTAAGCTTTGTGCTGGGGGCCCGGCAGTCGTTGGATGGCGGGGGAATGAAAGGATGGACCTGAATGCCCATGAAACTTAAGTATCTTTGTGTATCTCTATCTGTCTATATCACTCTATATCCATTATAACATAGCGTACTGTAACTTTCATTAATGTAACAACTGCCTATATTTAAGGATATCTGGGAACTCTAGGAACATATTGGGTTAGTAAGGTTAATTGCTGTGCTACTAATTAAACCTGTCTTTAATATATACAACTTACTGTGTGTGTAGTGGATAATTTCTCACACAATAGTTTGTAGTTGCAAAGTGTTTAAGGTATTAATATATTTCTTTCTTAGGACAGGTCACTGGTTGTGTTGGGAGAGCCTTAGCGGCCATTGTTGTGAATCAGATTAGTGGCCGCTGGGCTGATATGATTGTTAGTATTTGCAACATTTATAGCATTGATCTCTAATAGAGATATTGGAGGATAATGTGAAGCAGATATTAATATTTAATCATATCATTCCCTTTTTCACTGCCGGAAAGGGATACCTAGAGCCTAGTATCCTAGGAACAGCCGGTAATTTGTTAGGATTTTCCCATTCCTTTAACGCCATTTTAGAAAAGTGCGGCTGCTCCGGGAACACCTGCCTTTGCCTTACTGGCTTAAACAGATCATCCTTCCCTCTTCTTGCCACCTCAGGAGGGGTGATATTATTATTATTATTCATTTATATAGCGCCATCATCCTCTGTAGCGCTCCTCAAAGCAGTAACTACAGACAGGGTAGAACATACAGCACATACACTATTTCAAACGCAGTTTTACAGATTTGACAGTTTATATTCTGAGTACAAGATACAATATGGGAGAGAGTGATATTCAAAGTTCCAAAACCAAAAAGAGCAGACACTGTGTTTCGCCTGCGAGGAGGGGGTCCTCATCAGAAGAGAAAAAAATAGAGTTACTGTCTTCCTCACCAGAGCGTAACTCGCCTTCTGAGAGCTGCTCATCTATATACTCTTCTTCCTCCCACTCTCCAAAAGAGGCAAATAAATCTCTTTCCTCCGCAACAGGTTCCAATGCCTCCTCTTATAGGTGGACTTCTTTGGAATAACCAAGGATAACTGTCTCTCCAGGTTATCCAACCTGTGCACCACATCTGACTGCGCCTCGCTGCCCTCCCCCTCTCCAGGGGAAGGAAGGGATGGGTGAGCCGTTGCGCTCACACCAGTAATAACTGGACTAAAGACCTGAGCCGCCGCTCTATTATGGTCTAACCAATTCTCATGATGCAAGCGGAACAAACCGTGCTGAAACTACCCAGGGGATCCTGCTTACATAAGGGGCAGAGCCCGCCCTGCTCAAATGGGATGCCCGAATCACTATCCCCGGATGCCTCCCTCATGGTGTGTTTTTTTTTTTTTTTTTAATTTGGCAATCAGACCTAAAAGGCCCTAAGCCTAAAACCAATCCCAAAAGGGAACGGGAGGAACCACAACCCTTTTCTATCCTTCTTCCAAATTCTAAAAAATAAAACAGGAGAAAAAAAGAGCATTAATAATCTCCCTTTTTTTTAACTGATAAAAAGATAAAACTGACAATCATTATAATAATAAAATATATTCATACAGATAGTAAAATATTAAAATATATATATATATATTATAAACATATAAAAATATATAATAACAATATAAATAATATAACTAACTGAAATATGAAATTGATAATGCAATTAATCAAAAAAAAAAATCTATATAAAAATTGATATTGGCGATGTCCACTCACCACCACCACTCTTCTCTTTACCACTATACAAGAGAAATGAACAAACACATAATATATATATCATAGCTTAGTGCAAACAACGGCAAAATCAGCTTGCCCTGAGGCAGCAATATGAATAAACCAGCGGAACCCCCGAAAGCCATCCTAATCACAAGGCATTTCTAGGCCAGCACCTTGGCTCAACTGGCCGCCGCCGCAATCGCACTGCTATCTGGCCGCAATATATATATATATATATATATATATATATATACACACACACACACACACCTAGCAATATGCGATTTCCTCGCCCGGGGAGAGAGACAACTGAATACACGGCCTTGTGGTTCCGGGTTAAACTCTGCCCCTTGCGTGACGTCAGCCACGTCCCTTAACCCTTTAACCGCCAGCCTACCTTGAGATTTTGTCACCCTTTGTTGCCAGACCATTTTGCACTATTTTGCGCTCCCCATGTTCAACTGTGATTTTTGAAGGGATTTCCAGGGATTTCCCAGGAAAGTGATATATTGTTTTTTTCAGCGGAGCCTGGGCTTTAACATAAAATGTCTTGTTTGTCATTTTCTAAGTGTATTCTCAATATTTTTGGGTGAGAATTGTGCAAAAAAATAAAAAAAAAAAAACTATTTTTTACAATTTGTAGTGTTTTTTTGTAATAAAAAATGTAAGTTTGTCAATAAAATCTTATTGCGTGTGAAATCCTAATTTCTCCCGGTTACAGTGGTACCACATATGTATAGGTAGACACCCTTTCCTGCCCAGGAGACTCCCCCAAACTGAAACAACGCTTTAGGAGATTTTCAGATAAAATACAACTGTGCTATGCAATATGCGCACCTTGCAGTTTTTCAAGAAAAACAACCCTTTACATTTGAAATACCCCCCACAAACTATATATTCCCTAGAAGTACACACCTCAAGCTTTCTAGGCGTACCAGGCTTGTTGACATAGGTGCAGTTTTCTGGAAGTAATCCCTCAATGTATTCTTTGGTTGCACAGAGTTTCCCTAAAAATGAATAAAACAGCAGAATCAAAACCACATTTTCCTAAAAAAACCTATATGCAAACCAGAAAAAAACAGAAAATCTGAAAAAGCAACATCCCCCAAACAGAATGATACCCAACATGCATAGGTTCTGTCAAGGAAAGAGTTGCCAAACACACCAAAGTAAAGCATGCGCATAACGGTAATTTTACTTCAGATATTCAGCTCTGCAGACAAAGTGCGCACCTTGTGCTTTTTCTACCAAACCAACGCTTTACATTTGGAATATCCCCCATAAACCATATATTCCCTGAAAGTACACATGTTAAGCTTTCTAAGCGTACCCAGCTTGTTGTAGTGGGCTCATCTTTCTGGAAGTAATATCTCGAAGAATTCATAGGTTGCACAGGATTTCACAAAAAAATGTATAAAAAAGCAGAATAAAAAACACATTTTCCTAAAATATCAATATGCAAATAAGAAAAAACAAGCTAAATCTGAAAGCGCAAGGTCCCCCGAGCAGAACAATACCCAACATGCATAGGCACCTGTAACCTTTTGACTGCCAGTCTACTTGAGATTTTGTCACCCTCTCCTGACAGGATATTTTTCACCATTTTGCGTGATGTTTAACTGTGATTTTTGCAGGAATTTCCAAGAAAATGGCATATTTTCTTTTTGTGGCAGAGTTTAGGCTTTAACATGAAATGTCTTGTTTGTATTTTTTCAACTTTTTTAAATATTTTCAAATAAATAAATAAATAAAAAAAAATATATTTTTTAAATTGTCTCCTTTATTTTAAACAAAAACATTTATTTTATTAAAGAAAGCCATATTGCATGTGAAAGCCCCATTTCTCCCGATTACAATGATACCACATATGTATCGGTAGCCCCCCGTTCCTGTCCAGGTGATCCCATAAACTGAAAAGAGCACTTTATAACATTTACAAATAAAATACAACTACTATCCACATAATAAAGGGTTAAATAAAAAAAAATTGGTGTGGGATCCCCCTTTACGGGGGGGGGGGCACCATTTCTTGGGGGAATTTTAAGGTTTTTTTGGGAGGCAGGTAAATGGGGCCAAACTAGCCACAGGTGACTTGCCACACCCCCGAGCCCTGTGAACTGGTATAGGGGTCACATGGACCCCTTACCAGTTCACAAAGGGTTAAAAGTAAAAAAAAAAAAAAAAACACACACAGAGACACACTTTAAAAAAAACTTTATTAAAATAAAATATTTTTTTAATTATTTTTTTTTTATACTTACCTCCCATCCATCCCTGTGTCCCACGCTGATCACTTAGGCTTCTGCTCTCCTGCTGGGTTACAGGTAACAAAGGGTTAATTAAAAAAAAAATGACATAGGGTCCCCCCTCAAAGGGAGGGGGACCCCATTTTATTTTTGGGATTTTTAAGGGTTAAAACCAAAAAAAAATGGCGTGAGGTCCCCCCTACCCAGCATAACCATCCTGTGACCAGCTATGGGGGCTTGTAGAACAGGGCGCAGGGGCCAGCTTTAGTGGCCCCTGGCCCTGCGGCTACAAGCCGTCATAGCCTAGGGCCACGGCTCTTCTGCCCCCCCCCCCTGGGCTTTGGGGAGGCAGGTAATTTGGGGGGCCAGGGGTTAATGGCAAGTCACCCGCTAGCGCAGGTGACTTGCCAGACCCCCGAGCCCTGTGAACTGGTATAAGGGGTCACATGGACCCCTTACCAGTTCACAAAGGGTTAAAGTAAAAAAAAAAAAAGACAGACACTTTTTTTGTAAATACTTTATTTAAAAAAAAAAAATTTTTACTTTACTCACCTCCGATCTTCATCTTCTGTGTCCCGCGGCGATCTGCTGTCAGTGACGGCTGGGCAGAGGAGGGGGGAGGCAGGCCATCGGAGGATCGCCTACCTCCCTCCTTCCCTGCCCAGCCGTCACTGGCATCTGACAGCTGAACCGCCGGGTGCCCCGATGACACCCGGCGGTGACGTCACCGGCCCCGCCCCAAAGAGGCGGGGCCAGAATCCAAGATGGCGGCCGCCATCGGAAGACGCTGCTGAGGGAGGAGGGCTGTTATGCCCCCTCCAGAAGACAGAAGAGCGGGGAGGGGGGATCGGAGCCCCCCCCCCCCCGTGAAGAGGAGAGCCTGCGGGAGCCGGCGGGGACAAAGGTAGGTAACTGTCATTTTTTTTTTTTTTTTTTATTAAAGAAAACCGGGCGGCTGCTGAAACGGGGGGGGAGGGCACCCGGTCCGGGCCCTCCCCTGCAGCCGGAGGAGCCCCGATGGGGCTGAAGAGGAGACACGACCGGATCGAACGAGGGGTCAGGTAAGTGTCTTTTATTTTTACTTTTTTTTTTATTTGTGGGGAAAGTCAGGCACGTAAATTTTACGTGGCTGGCGTTTAACTGTTGGAGAGGCAGCCACGTAAAATTTACGTGGCTGGCGTTTAAAGGGTTAAAGGCATACATAAAAAAAAAAATTTTATGATAAAAAAAACCTACCTAACTGGAAGAAGGAAGGGTTGGGTAAAAAATAAAAAACATTCCTCAGCAGGTACACCAGAGAAAAACCTGCAGCTGACTTACTTTTCAAAAAAGCCTGCAGCCCAGAGCATATACACTTTGTAAGCGCCCCAAGACCCTGGCGCTTCCACCTTACCTTCACGGACCCCAAAACAGCCAACGCTGTGGAGGCATAAACTTGAGTCTTGAGGGGTCCGTGGGGATAAGGCTCTGCAGCGACAGGGTTCAGTCCCCTCACTTGCTGCCAAAACCTTGAGAGCTACCTGAATCTTCAGTCAGTCATCTTGCCACTGCAAGAAAGAAAACTGATCTGATTAGGGGCAGCTGCTACTTATGGGCCGGGAGGGCCACGCCTGTTTTCTTTCTTGCAGTCACGTGATCAGCAAGGAGGAGGAAACCCAAGAGTAAGGAGTGTATGGAATGGATTGGAAGAAAAAGAGAGGTGGATAATTGGGGAGATGGAGCTGGGTGATAGATGATTGGAACTTGGGGGTGGCTGAATGGAACTTGGGGGATGGATGAATGGAGCTTGGGGGGGATAGAGAGGTGGATAATTGGGGAGATGGAGCTGGGTGATGGATGATTGGATCTTGGGGGGGTGGCTGAATGGAACTTAAGGGGGTGATTGAAGCTTAGGGGGTGGCTGAATGGAACTTGGGGGGGGGGATTGAAGCTTGGGGAATGGATGAATGGAGCTTGTGGGGGATAGAGAGGTGGATAATTGGAGCTTGGGGAGATGGCTCAGATGGGTGGGTGATTAAAACATAACACCAGGGGTTTTGACTTTCCTCCGTTTTGTTCCTTGCCCTGCTGCGCCCCCAATATACACACACCCCAAATGCAAAAGCTGTACAGGTAAACCAATGAAATACATAAATAAAAATAGCTTTATTAAACAATGGACAAAACTGAACACCTGTAACTGCTGCCACCAAGAAAGGGTCTCTGTCCCTGGACCGAGACGCCTCTATGCTGTGTCCCATTCGAATGGAATGGATGCCTGGTTAGAAGGCAGAGGGAGATCTTTTTCACTGCTTGAATTATCCCTAGCTGCTCTTGCTCTTCCCTCCATAGGACTGAGACCCCCTTCCAGGAGGTGCTTGTCTGGGACTGTGAAGGTTCTCAGCTACTTCGGTGTTCCTCTGTTCCTTATTCGGCTAATGTTGGGGTTGTACCGAGCCTCCCTGCCACAACAAATTCATGGTGTGTATGTCATGTAAGTACCTGGCGAAATAAACCTGAATCTGAAGCAGAAATGATGCAGACATAAGTTTGTTTTACAACTGTCCAAGAGACCGAATGAGTCTGAGCGAGATTACAGAGTTTGCAATAAATGGGTCAGTTTCCCTGCGCAGGGGGGAATCGGGATTTGTTGGCGCTGTAATGCCTGGTAAAAAACAAAAATATTACCTTTCAAATTGCTCCCATGGTGACTATGACAATGAACACAGTGGCCAATAAAATGGGTGTTAGTCCACTCTAGAGGGACATCTCAATTGCCAGGGTCCCTCTCCTCCCTCGATTAACCCCCTGCAAACTCTGAATCAAATGTGTCTGTTGAACATTTTAATAAACATTTTTATTAAAAACTACATTTTCCCTTCTTCCCAGAGGATGAACCCCCTGACAGAGAGTGAAAAGTTACGTAGCCCCTTCCTCCTGTAAAAACATCCCTCCCCCCCTTCCAAAACTAATGGCTGAAACAGCAGATTCAAATGCTGCTTCCTTTATCTAAATAATGCCCAGTCAGCACAAATAGGATAGGGTTGAGGAGCAACAATGACAGGGCTTCCCTGACCTTCTGGGTACTGGTGCATTTGCACCCCCTCAAGTTGCTCCCCCTCCATTCGACTTTCGAAACCACTCATCAATATGCATGGCATATTAAGCTGATTGTTCTGTGTTTCTTCTGTATAACATCATGTTCGATGAAGAGAACTAAGTATTCTCAAAAGCTTACCCTAAAAATGTTATTTTAGCCTTAAAAGGTATAACCTTAAACCAGACTAACAGCCTGGCACAGTTGGAAAAGAAAGGTAGCGGCCATTTTGGCACTTCCTCTCCCTCTGCCTGGATTCAACTGACATAACTGGCAATGCACAATAACAGGTAACCCAGCAACACTTCCTGTTTGCAGGTGGCCTGCAAATGCATGAGCTGCCATTTTGTTTCTAAAATTTACTACAGCAGGAGTTACAAAAAGGTAAATTATTATTTATGTGCAGCAATCTAAATTGATCTGGGGAGGGATGAATATAAGCACTGTTTGTTGTGTTCTGGTTTAAGTCATTTTTGACTGTTGGTCCGCTTTAATTCCTCACTGTTTACTGCTTTCAATGGCTCAAATGGTAAAACATATCACTACTTAGCCTAGAAACACAGACGATCAGAGCAATGAGCAGCTATCTCCTCTTAAGTAACTAGAGATGGACGAGGGGTGGGATTCCAGCTACATCTCAGAGTAAAAAAAAAAGGTGGTCAAGCATAATTATAATCTAGAGATGGCACTACAAAAATAGTAGATTTCAGCTTCAAATTGCTTATTTGGCAATGCAGGATAAATAATCTGCAAGGTAGGTAATTTTGTTTTTCCACTTAGCTTTTACAGTCCCCTCAAAGTCTGTCCATGCAAAAATAAAAAGGTCACCAACAGTCCCGGGGAGCCAGTTTTCCCTATATGGGAGGTTTCATACCACTGTCTGAGATCCAGACCACACCATCAGCACTCACGACCATGGCCTGTGGTCACCTGGCTTTCCTCCTTGAATTACTCATGGTGACTAACCCCCTGCCTGTTCATTCATTTCAATAGAGTGTGCATGCCAAAGTTTGCCACCCCATCCATTATGATGAATGGAGCTGGTAGTGCCAGGAGACAGCCGCTCCCAATCAGAATTCGGGGACAAGATCACAGATGCAGGTAAGTAGGATATTCCCACTACTGGGCAAATCAGATTAGACTAGACAGGGATTTTAAAGTAATAAGCTAAAGGAAAGTGGGTTAAATATACATAGGCAGTTAAGTATTTGCCTGCAATTGCCCTTTAGTTTAGCTGCAGATGGGTTGGAATCTAACATCCTAGAAAACAGGCAATTGTTTCCCACAACCAGTTGGCATGATTTATGCAGGAAGATGCCAAACCCATATACTGAATTCACTATGCCAGGTACTGAAGTAAACATTTCTAAAATGTAATAGTGGAGTTATTTATACCAATTATCTTTGCACATGGTGTATGGAACAGCTTAAAGACATTTTACAGACAAACAAAAAAATATGTATGCTCACCCTTTGTTCTCTACAGATGATTGCCATCCCCTGTAATTAGTCACTTTAATGCTAAAACGCCACCTCCATTGACTGAAATGAGGGAGGCATGCCAAGATCTGGTACTCCCCCCTCCATTGACAGCAATGGAGGGGTGTGGCAGTGTTACTCTGATGGCAGGTGGCAGTGCCGCGTCGAGAACAAGGAAACATTGGATGATCAGGACAGACTAGGGGCAATCATCTGTGTCAGTCGGAGTATACATTTTTTTAAGGATTGCCTGGGCAATGTCTATTACTAAATAATCATAGTTCATTGGGCTGGATAGACCCTCCTCTGGTATTGCTTCTAGAGGCAGTTTGAAAATCAGTAGTGCATGTTACAGCCAGTGACAGGAGACTTGTACAATAATTTTAGCAATGCTAGTGTGCGACACCCCCCACCAAATACTCATAATCGTGGATTCTTACCTACTTACATCCACACTGTTAAAGATCATGAGCTGAGAAGCCATTGACATGTTTAAACCGGACCCTGAATAAGAACCTGTATGTTTCCCCCACCCTGTACATACAGATTACCCACATTAAAAATCATCCTACTTGCATGTATTGCATTTTTTGAGCCTTTTAACATCCAAGATGGCAACCTGTGGAGTCTCGGGCTGCCTGCAGACAGGAGGTGTCTTTTGACTTTGCTGCTCTGCATTCCTGGATTGCTGTCCTTTTCCTGACCCCAGCTTTACTCGGTATGTGCAAAGCACAGCTATAACCCACCCCCTGCACTTTTCACCCCTCTCCTCAATGTGATGCTTCTGAGGCGCGGTCCGAATCCTAAAGTCCTTTAAGCCCAGCGGGAGAAAGAATAATGAGTAAGCAACTTAAAATATATTACTTTTAAATGCTGAGGAATAGTTTTTTTAAGGGTTTGGGCTTCATTAAATGATGCTGAAGGTCCGGTTTAAGTAGTGTACCGCCTTGTGACTAAACGATCACTCATATCCCGGGATAGTTCCATGTCACAAAAGAACTTACTACCAGAGCAGGTGTAACAGGGAAGACATTGAAAGGTGTACGTCATTATGAGGGTGTTATGAATCACCCTGAGCAATTGTTTTTTGGGAGGTTGCATGACTGTGTACTTGAGGTTTTCAGCAAATTTGTTTCCTGGCACTGGATTATGGGAAGGGTGTAATCTACAGCACAGGTCAAGTCAAGGAGCTTTATTAGTTTGGGGGCAGATTAAACTTAGATTTGCATACCTAATAAATATGAGTCAGCAAGGGTTTTCAGCACTACCTAGCATATGGTGAAAGACTATAGTGATCTATGATCTCACAAAGATTAATTAGGCAATGTATGCTTAGGTGTAGATGAACACTCAAGTGCTGAAATGTACACAGAACCCACTAGTCAAATGAGATCATTTTTACATGTATTGCAAGATTATATCTAAATTTGGCTTATTGAAAGGCGCAGTCAAGGTAATGGCAAAAAATAAGGCAAACAAAAGCTCATTTGAAGCATGTCCCATCTGCCTCTCCTGCGGCGTGCTGTAGATGCCGTAGTAGGTTTCCAAAGTTCTTCACCCTTGTTCCTCAGCACTGGCAGTTATGAATGACCCTTGCAAGTGGCTTGCTCATGTAAGGACTGCTAAGGGACAAAGGCAGCTGTGTGATCACATTTGAAGGAATGGAATTGAAAGGAAGGACAAAATTTAAAGACCCGCTACAGCATCTTCAGCACGCTACAGGAAATGGCACAGAGGCACATGGGACAGGCTAGGGTCTTTGCTGCCTCATTATCTCCATTGCCTTGAGTAGTACTACTCAATGTGACAACAATATGGTAACCTTGTAGCCTACAAAGTAAGTCTCAGGATGGAACAAATTATTGTTACTAGTATTTAGAATTATGCTTTCCTTGTGTTATCATTAAAGTTAAAATAGATCTTTAGAAAAAATAATACAATTCTGTGAAGTACTCACCTGTAGAATTGGTATTATACGTATACAGTACGTCCTGCTCCAGATATAATACTTACACTTGGGTTATCCTCCGTCAGATGGCGCTGTGCACTGCAGACATGCAAAAACAGGCTCCTCCCGGCCTTCATATACCCAGGGACCTCCCACAAATCTCCAGCATTGAAAAGCAGTGAACAAGAAGCCGTGAGAATTTAACCACCGAAAACTGGTAACAACAACAATGGCAACAATCACCATACAGGGGATCCAGAATAATGCAAAAACCAGGGTGGGGTGGAGCAGGACGTACTGTATACGTATAATACCAATTCTACAGGTGAGTACTTCACAGAATTGTATTATTCTAAAGTATACAATACGTCCTGCTCCAGATATAATACTTACACTTGGGACATCCAATAGCAGTGTCCATAAAAGTAGGGTGGGATCCCCAACAAAAAGGCAACAGCACGCAGCTTAAACTACTGCCGCCTGCAAAACCTTGCGGCCAAACACAGCATCAGCTGAGGCCCGAACATCAACCTTGTAAAGCTTTGAAAAGGTGTGAACAGAAGACCAAGTAGCGGCCTTGCAAACTTGTTCAACAGAAGCCTGGTCCTGGAAGGCCCAGGAGGCCCCAATAGCACGAGTAGAATGAGCAGTAAGACGGAAAGGAGGACTCTTCCCCTTAGCAGAATAGGCCTGAATCACAGCCTGGCGGATCCATTTGCTGACAGTAGACTTGGCGGGAGCCAAACCTTTCCTAGGCCCAGAAGGCACAACGAAGAGAGCATCAGTCTTCCTGAAAGCCACAATGACAACCAGGTAATACTTCAAGCACCTGACCACACCCAGGGAATGCAGAACCCTTTCCTTGTCATTACTAGGATTGGGACACAATGAAGGAAGAATAGCGTCCTGATTCAAATGAAAGGCAGACACAATCTTAGGCAGAAAATCCGGCTTGAAGCGGAACACCACCTTGTCCTGGTGCCTCTCATAGTACGGAGGCTGAATAGATAGAGCAGCCAGCTCCGACACACGCCTAACCGAAGTTATGGCCACCAAAAAGACAACCTTGAGAGTAAGCACAGCCAGAGAAGCATCGTGAATAGGCTCAAAGGGAGCACCCTGCAAGGCAGATAAAACCAAGTTTAAATCCCAAACGGGGACCACAGGTTTACGAGGGGGACGCGCATGAGTGACCCCCTGAAAGAAGGTCTTAACCAAATGATGTTGAGCAAAGGACTTCTGAAAGAAGACGGACAGGGCAGAAACCTGACCCTTCAGAGTACTGAGTTTTAGACCTAACTCCAGAACCCTAGGGAGAGAGAACTCCCTACAGGGAAGAGACCTAGACTCACACCAGTCAATGTAGGTACGCCATACTCTATAATATTTAACGATGAAACACAGAGCTATAAATAACTATAAGAAAAAAACACACATTCTTTCAATGTGAAAACGAATGAAATAAGTCTTTTGCGTATAAATTCAAAAGAAGCCCTTGGCGTGATGAAATCCAGTAAAAAATGTAGTGACAATAATCCTCCACCATCTGAAATAAACTCTTACCAGAGAGTCTTTAAATCAAAGCCATAATAAACAACTCCTATACCTATATACCTATATATTTCCCCCCTATTCCCCACCGTGGCCATCCTGGCTAAAGTCCCTGGGAGGGACGAAACGCGTAGGTAGCGCGCGGTTGGCATCGCCTGTGTTTTACTTATATCTCAGGTGTTTGGAGGACGGGGGATCCGGCGGTGAGAGTCGATATCTTGATATGCTGGATTTTTAATTGCTTGTTTTACTTTTTACCATTGTGAGTGCACTAGCTCTATTAAATATTCTAAATTGATCAGAGAGGTGCTGCACTAGATTTTCTTCTTTCTTCATTCCTTTACATGTTTTTCACCTGGAGCGATTTATTACATCTATATGCTTTGTGGATCAAATCTTATGGCTCTCTGAGTGAAATAAGCCCTAGAGTTTGGAGCCTTCCATCATAATACAAGTCTATGTCCATTGGTTATTTTGGTTATCCATATCTGACAGCCGTGGAGGATGAAGGAGTTGTTTATTATGGCTTTGATTTAAAGACTCTCTGGTAAGAGTTTATTTCAGATGGTGGAGGATTATTGTCACTACATTTTTTACTGGATTTCATCACGCCAAGGGCTTCTTTTGAATTTATACACAAAATACTTATTTAATTCGTTTTCACATTGAAAGAATGTGTTTTTTTCTTATAGTTATTTATAGCTCTGTGTTTCATCGTTAAATATTTTTTGTTAGTTTAAAGGGTGGGGATCCTTTATAACACGTTGAGCTTGTGTTGAGTTGTTGTTGGAGTGGCAGCGCGGTTTGTATCATTCATCACATACTGTATAATAGATAGCAGCAAAAGTCTTCTTCCTAGCCTGCACCATAGTACCTACCGCAGAGGCAGACAAACCCTTCTCCATCAAGATGGAGGTTTCAGCAGCCAGACCGTCAAAGCCAGCGTTTGTAAATTGGGATGGCGTAGGGAACCCTGAGTTAGCAGATCTGGCACCCCTGGCAGATCGTACTGGTCTACTGCCATTTGAACCACGTCTGCAAACCACACTCTTCTTGGCCACCTGGGGGCCACTAGAATCACAGGCACCCCTTCTAGAGCAATCTTGCGCAGAACCGTGCCCAGAAGGGGGAATGGTGGAAATACATACAGGAGCCGAAACTCCTTCCATGACATGGACAGGGCATCCATGGCCAAGGCCAGAGGATCCTGAGACAGGGACACGAAGGCCGGGAGCTTGTGGTTGTGACGCAAACAGGTCCACATCCGGTAGACCCCAACGGTAACACAGGGACTGGAATACCCTGTTGCAGAGGGACCACTCTCCCTGACGGGACATCCCCCTGCTCAGAGCATCTGCAAGCAGATTCTCCGCCCCTGGAATGTAAACAGCTGAAATGCATTGTACATTGGCCTCCGCCCATGTCAGAATCTGAGACACCTCCTGGAGGGCACCCTTGCTCCGGGCCCCTCCCTGATGGTTGATGTAGGCAACCGCCGTCCTGTTGTCTGAGCGTACCTGTACCGACAGACCCCTCAGGTGTTGGGTCAACCGCTCCAGTACCAACCGGACTGCCCACAATTCCAGAATGTTGATGGGTAAATGGGCCTCCTGAGGACCCCACTTCCCTTGGAAGCGCAGGGACTTCCAGAATCCCCCCCAACCTGACAGACTGGCATCCGTTGTGACCATCTCCCAGAAGGGGGCCAGAAAAGACCTGCCCCCTATCAAGTTCCCGAGGTCCAGCCACCACGCAAGGGACCGTCTGACCGAGGGTGGAAGCACACAGACCCCGTCCAAGGACGCTGGGTTCTTGTCCCAAATTGACAGAAGGTGAAGCTGCAGAGGTCTCAAATGGAACTGAGCAAAGGGCACCGCCTCGAAGCTCGCCACCATCAGGCCCACCAGCTGCATTCCCTGCCTGATGGAGGGCTGTGGGCACGAGAGCAGGAACCTGGCCTGCGCAGTCAGAGCTTCCACCTTCTGTTGAGGAAGGAATATCCTTGACTGAACCATATCCAGAATCATTCCCAGGAACGGAGTCACCGAGGAGGGGGACAGAGAGGACTTGGGGTAATTGATCACCCAGCTGAAAGACTCCAGGGTGGACACTACCAGCTGAGTGTCCAACTCTGCCTGCCGCAGAGACCGAGAGGTGATGAGTATATTGTCCAGGTAGGGCAGCACACGTATGCCCCTTAGCCTTATCAGGGACATCACCCCTGCCAGCACCTTGGTGAACACCCTGGGAGCCGACGTGAGGCCGAATGGACAAATTGGTAATGCTGATCTTTCAGTGCAAATCTGAGAAACCTTTGGTGTCCTGGAAACACCAAGACGTGAAGGTAAGCATCCTTGATGTCTACAGACGTCATAAAGTCCCTTGGGCGCAGAGAGACAATGGGCGAGCGCAGAGTTTCCATGCGAAAGTGCCTGTTCTTGACAAATTTGTTGGAGGATTTTTAAATCCAGAATGGGCCTGACTGACGCATCCTTCTTGGGTACTGTGAAAAGGTTGGAGTAGAACCCCGTGCCCTTGTCTCCTAAGGTGACCTTGCAAATGACCCCTAGATCCAGGAGACCCTGCACGGCCAGCAACAAGACCTGAGCTGAGGCAGGGTCTTGAGGAATCCGGGACCCAATGAATCTGGTGGAGGGCCGTACAGCAAATTCTATCTTGTAGCCGGAGGACACTACCTTCTGAATTCACCGGTCTGAGACGTGGCGCCTCCAGACATGCTCGAAGTGCTGCAGACGTCCCCCCACCCTGACGGGCGAGGGCGCCCCCTCCTGCCTGAGGGGTCTTGGGAGGGGCTTTGGACTTGGGCCCCCAGGAGGAACCGGGACGGCGTCCTCTATTCCTGTGCCAGGAATCTGCGCGGGACCCAGCGAAGGACACCCCTTTTCCCTGTTTAGCCCCACGGTAGGGGATTGAAAGGGTGCCCTGGCCTTGAAAGGGCCGAATCTGCCGCCTGCGCTGGGGCAAATTGCCTCCTTTGGCGAAGAGGTCTAGACGGTCCCCAAACAGGCGCAGCCCCTTAAATGGAAGCCCAGTAAGGGCTTTCTTAGCGGCATTGTCAGCAGCCCACTGTCGCAACCAAACCGCGCGGCGTATAGCTACCGTCAGGGCAGAATATCTGGCACACATCCTTATAGCATCGTACGATGCAGACAGGATAAAGTTTACAAACACATCACAGTTAGACAGTGCATTGACAGTATCAGGTGGCAACTCATCTGTGCCATCGAGTGCATTCCTGACCATGGCCCTGAGCGCTACTGCCGTAATGGCTAAGGCGCAAACCGGGCACAAGGTCGCTCCCCCAAATGCAAAGGCATGGCATGCCAATTGATCAATACGCCATTCCTCAGAGTCCCGTAGCGTAGTAGTGTCAGGGGAGTGCATAATAGAGATGTTGGACAACCCTAGAATAGGAGCATCGACCTCGGGGGGGCGATGACTAGCACTTAACCAAGTCAGCCGGGAAGGGATACTTTCTATCTACACTCTTAGGGATCCCAGGCAGTCTGCTGGGATGTTCCCATTCTTTAAGCATGAGGCTATTGAAATTGGTTTGCTCGGGAAATTCCAGACGAGCCTTAGCAATATGAAAAGCTCACCCCTTTGCCTGTGAGCCGCAACAGGGGGAGAGATGGACAAAACTTCAAATATCTGAACCAGCAGTCTGTCAATATCATCCGAGGTCCAGTGCTCGGAACCAGACTCCTCATAACCCCTTGACTCCTCGTCATATGACCCCGAGTCAGAGAACAGTTCCCCTTCGTCCGAGGGGGGGTGGCCGTAAGGATGCAACAAGTCATCAGATTCCATAGGGAAAAGAGCAGAATCAGGGGTTAAATGCCGCCTCTTAGCGGTGGCCTTATGCGCTAAAGAGCTAGCAAGCAATCTTTCAACACTGGCCAGTCTAGTAGCCACATCAGGATGAGAATCCCCGCTTGTATTGGGGTTTAGACTCAGGCTTGGGGGAGTAGGTGAAGTGAGGCGAGGTGCAGGTCCAGCCACTGAAGAGGCGGGAAGAACCGATAACGCCTGCTGTGCACAAGGAACACAGACCCGTGCATTGTCACCGCTGCTAGGTAAGACCCCACAAGCTACCCCGTTCACAATATCCTGGGACGCCTTCATATGGTGATTTTATCGGCACAATAGGCCAGTAGGGATTGACGCTGTAAGCTACCCTGGATGCCCCAATAACCCGCGGGGAAGTGGGAGTAAATTTAATAGTCTCAACCGGGAGGTACACCGGAATTCACGGTCTGAAAGACATAAGGGGTACAGGAATGTCAGAGCCATGCGCAAGGGTGTAATAAAGGTAATATAAAGGTAGTATAAAGGTAATATAAAGTCGCCTGCGAGGGCACTTACAGACAGAGGGGGGAGGACGGTCTTCACCACGCGCGCAAGCAAGAATGGCGCCAGAAGAACCTCGAAGGGCGGCCAGAGCTGACCGTGACGCGGAGCGTGCCAACTCCCCCCCCCCCCCCCCCGGAGAGCGCGAAGCTCCAAAAACGCATAGCCAATAGAGAAAACAGGGCAGTGACGCCTGAAGGAATTGATCGAGTGGATTACCGCAGCAAAGCCACTACAGGCTAAGAAAGAGACGCCGCAGCATCAGCAAAGCCGCCGCCGCCGGCCGTGCAGTACAACCATATAGGAAGGGCGCGGCGGCGATCATACAGGTAAAAAGTACACAGCGTGGCTCTGACACCCATTCCCAGTCAAACGCGAAACTAAGGCCATAAGCGTGTAATAGGGTACACTGAGGCCGCCATACTCACAAACCCCTCCTCCCCCCCATTTCTCTCCCCACGGGCTAGGGGGGGGGGAACGAGAAGGGTTGGCGACCCTTTACACAGGGTCCACCGCTACACGGGGCGCGGGACAAAGATGCGGGAGGGGCATCCCCTAAAGGCTCACCATCAGCCTAAACCGCCTACCCTTTGGTGGGGGACTGCGGTGGAGCATGGCTCCGTTAAGCACGCATGGTGCTGCCTACCTTTACCTGACCAGTGCAGCCCAGGCTGGGAGGCACATCACAAATAGGACGGGTGGGAGTAGTCCAACATGGCCGCAGGCTGTAACAGCCCTGCTCACCTGCGAGAGAGTGATACTTCATGTCTTCGCAGTCAGCACTGCAGAGAAATCTTGGGGATTTGTGGGAGGTCCCTAGGTATATGAAGGGCCGGGAGGTGCCTGTTTTTGCATGTCTGCAGTGCACAGCGCCATCTGGCGGAGGATAACCCAAGTGTAAGTATTATATCTGGAGCAGGATGTACTGTATACTTAGAATATATAAATATTTTCTCACCCATGGGCATTATATAATATTGCAACTTACAAAGAGAAGTAGAATGACAAAAGAACTTGTTTTAATTGATTTAAATGTTTCTTTAAATATTTTATATAAAAACTCAGAGGTAGAATATCTTTGAATTTAAGTATTGACATAATGGATTTTTATGATACATAGTATGGAATTAAATAAATCAATAAATGAACAATGGATTGATGAGAATGTGACATGGGGGCCGATTCAGACCCAGGTGAGAATTCTCACTCCTTTTTTAGGGCAGAAAATGGCCACTCACTTTGTCTACTTTGGGGCTGATTCGGAGCTTGGTGACAATTTACACCTGGTAGACAAAGTGAATGGCAGTTTTCTCTTCTAAATTGGATTAAGAACTCTCACCTGGCTCTGAATCGACCCCCATGGACATATTCATTGATTGAAGAGACAGTAATGAAGGATTGCCGTTGTATTGATGAATAACAACTGCAAGTGTGATTTGAGAAGACCTCCGGGTACACATATATAAACATGTCCAAGCGGGTTCTTTGGCCCAAATGAAACTGTCAAGAGCTCAATGAAACATCAGCCAAAAGAATAACTGAGAACCTTTAACAAGAATACTTGGAATTAATTTCTTACCTACATTTGCTGGGATTTGTAAAAGTTGGAATTTTAATCTTTGTACAATAAACCTGATTGTTTTATTGAAAATGTATTCTGAGGTGCTATTAGGAGGGGGCATCCCTGGGTGGTTAAACATATATTGTTTTCCTAATCCTTTCAAATTATTTACACAAAAAATATATACTTTCAAAAATTCAATTAAAGTGTACTTACCTTTTAGTTACACCAACTTTTATAGAGTAGTTAATGTGTCATGTATTTATAACATTTGCACCCTGTTCTGTTTTCTTCAACAAGCCTTCAGTCAAGGGACATGTGACCATGGACCTATAGAGTCATCTTGCCAGTTTTAAGGCTTTAATTTAGCTTTTCTGTTGAGGGACACCCCGAATCGAGGTGTGTGCAGATTTTCAATCATTTTTGACTGGATGTCCAGTTTCATATTAATGGATAAGCACATTCTAAATGATATATTTGACCACATATTATTCTTAAAGAAAAACAAAAAACAGATGAACCTAATCACTAATCGAGGTACATATATATGCATCTTCTCTAAAGTTTGGGGAAGCGATATACTATTTATTTTGTGTGAGGAGTTAATTGGGGGAAAACATACAGTTCTATTACAGTTTCTATTACATTTTTAAATGTACATGTTGGGTCCATGGCTGTACGAGTATAAGCTATAGAAACGGTCAGTTAAGGCCAGCAAGGGGGTGTCTTTAAAGTGAACCAAAACCCATGATTTTGACTATTGACTATTTGGGGCGATTCGGGATGCCCCACTGTGTGAAACACCCCAGATCACCCAGTAAACTCACCTTTCCCCGGTCCTACAGCACATGTGCGGGCTCTCAACCAATCATTGTAATTGTCAAAATTGGCTAGCTGAGAAGAGGTGAGCGGAGCAAAGAGCACCAGCGACCACATCCCCATTACCCTCTAACAGGGCACGTGCCCGCACTGGCTATTCACAAATGCCTGTCACGGGCACGCGCCCTGCTAACGGTATAGCCGTTGGATCAAGTAGAAGGTGAATTTTACCCTGCTAAAAGGTATAGCTGACAGCGGCTTATGCATGCACAGTTTCACACAGCATGCCATCCCAAATCTCGATGCCCCCGGGCGGGGGGGGGGGGGGGGGGGAATCAGGCAGTCCCAGAGTCCTATAGACTTCTGGGCTACTTTTGGTCCACTTTAAAACTGCACTGTTACAACTGAACTGTTATAGAAAAATAAACAGTTATAAGAAAATGGTTATTTAAGCTGGGTACGAGAGTCCCGAACAGCATACATTTTTAAATGAGGCATCACTTTTTTTATGGTGCATAGTTAATTAGGGTTATAGTTAGTGTGGCTTTGACATTGGCTTGGATACAATTTACCACCCACTGAAGTCTTACGTTGTTTGCAAGTGATGCATTTCATTACGTCCTGGACTAAAGGTAAAATTAACATAGGCCAATTAACTCCATTTGAAACAAGATACCTTAAACCGGACCTTCACCATGATTTAATGAAAAGCCCAAACTCTGAAAAAACAATTCCTCAGCATCTAAAATTAATATATTTTACATGTTTAGTCACTAATTTATTATACTTTCCCCCACTGGGCTGCAACTCTGTTCGGGAATTTAGGATACGGGCGCCGCCATCTTGACTCAGAAGCATCACACTTACTGAGGAGAGGAGAGTGGGATAAGGTACAGGGGGGCAGGTTATAGCTGTGCTTTGCTCAGACAGAGCAGAGCTTGGGTCAGGGAAAGGTCAGCAGTCCCAGAATGCAGAGCAGCACAGTCACTTCCTGTTTGCAGGCACTTCCTGTTTGCAGGCTGCCTGCAAAAATGGCAGCTTCCATAAGCCGCCATCTTGGATGTTTAAAGGCTTATAAAATGCAGTAGATGCAGGTAGGATGATTTTTAATGTGAGCAATCTGTATGTACAGGGTGTGGGAAACATATAAGATAGACTCTTATTTAGAGTGAAGGTCCGCTTTAAAGCGGACCAACAGTCAAAAATGAATTACACCAGACCAACACAACAAACAGTGCTCATATGCATCCCTCCCCAGGGCAAATTAGATTGCTGCCCATAAAAAATAATTTCCTTTTTCTAAAGCCTACTGGGATAATTTTAAAAACAAGATGGCCGCTCATGGGATTGCAGGCCATCTGCAAACAGGAAGTCGTGCTGGGCTTCCTGTTACTTTGTATTTCATTTATGTCAGTTGGGAGAGGAAGCTCCAAAATGGCCACTACCTTTCTTTTGCAACTGTGCCAGGCTGTTGGTCCGGTTTAAGAGACTCACTATTAGCCACCACTAGTAACCAACACAACCCACCTTCATTAAACTCTTTGGCAAGTCAAAAATAAAAACAAAAAAAAAAAAAAATATATATATATATATATATATATATTCTCTTACTTTTCATAGAGTGGCTCCAGGTCTGTCCTTCCTCTGTCTCCTTAGTGAGGAAAATCACACCCTCATTCTGGTTTCCTTCTCCACCCCCACTCCCTGCACAGACATCCTAAGTGGCTGCCTCTCTCTGCAGCTATGAGGCCCCGCCCTCCTCTCAGTGTGCTTACATCACATCGCTCTGTTGCCGCACCCATTGTTTCTCCTCATTTTTTCTGTGCATCTCCAATGCTCTAATACTTTTACCAATAACTTAGGAACTACATGGTCTTTTTGAAAACTCATTGAAGTTTGGGACAGTGCAGCATGTTGCCCGAGACAATGGGACAACAGTCAGGCTTGCCATTAGTATAACTTTAATAGCTGGGTATGTAAAGTATGTGGAATGGAGCCTTGAAAGGCTCCATGTGTATTAGTGCTATAAAGGTAAAGCTTCTTATGAAATGGTATCTAATACCGAAAGGTATATCCAGAGGTGCCCCATCCTATCACAGTTTGTTTTCTATTTTAAAAAAATATCCCTACTGCAGAAGGCCACAGAGAAAATTAATAGGTCACATATTTACAGTAGCTAGGCAGGTTATAGCTCATTTCTAGAAAAAGTCTCCTCTTCCTTTCCAAGAATTTAAAAATAGTAAATTTCACTATGTGCAACACACTGCTGTACCCACCTTTTTTCCCCCGCAGCTCCTCTGTGTGGGTTCTGTGAGGGCAAAGATCCAGCAATGCTGTCTCCCATGGCTGTGGTCTCTCTCAGCAGCCTCCTGGGGGCCTGGTTACCGCTCCTACATGCCCACTCCATTCCAGAGGACAACAAAAGATCATGTGTCTTGTGGTCTTTTGTCTCTGGGATGAGAGGAGTATAAGCAAAATGCTTTTAAAGTGGACCAACACCCATGGCTGATGATCAGCTCCCTCCCCGCGGGGCATCCGAAATCGGGATGCCCCGCTGTGTGAAACCCCCCAGGACGCCCACAAACCTTACCTTCTCCCCGTTCCAACGGCGCATGCGTGGGCCGCCTCTCGCACTTCCCTCTAGCAGGGAGCGCAGGCGCGCCGGCCGTTTATGAATGGCTGGCACTCCGTTAGAAGGAAGCATGAGAGGCGGCCTCCAGCGCACTTAGAGCCGCTGTGGTTGTCCGACGCTTGTCAGTCCATACCACAGCGGCTCTGAGCGCTCTGATTGGATGAGCGCTCGCGTAGGAGCGGGGTGAGGTGAGTTTTTTTGGGGGCATTCTGGGGGGTTTCACAGCGATCGGGGTGCCCCGCAGAAGTGGACCAAAACCCAGGATAGTGAAAATCCTGGGTGTTGGTCCACTTTAAAGCATACTCTGCACTAGAGTCCCATTGGCACCTTCTGCTGCTCTGGGAATACCCCTAATCATATCTATTTCCTGCTGGATCTCTGTGCGGTACCAGAGGCTGGGAGACAATGCATTGGAAGAACACCTGGCAGTACTCCAAACCATTGCATAAGAGAAACTTACAGCTATTGCCAAAGATGGGTCAGTGAGCTTTAAAAAATCTGAAAAAAAACTTGAGCAACTTTAAATCTGTACCCCCTTTTATCTCTCTTTACTTTCTGGCAACTGAAGCAAAACTATGAATTTGCAGCCTTTGTACTTCGGACAAAGTCTCCCCCTTTTTGGTTTTCCCTAATGCTATCTCTTTAATAGGGGTGAGTGACCAAAGCAGATGTTACAGTTGCACCAGGAAACTCCGCTCAATACACATCACATAAATGGGATTAAATAGATGAACAGAGATTTGAGCAAATGTGTGCTTAGTGTGAATTAGCCAACATTTCCAGCATGCTATCAGCTATTCTCCGGTATATTGGTGTTTACTCACTATTGACCCTTGCATGTTTACTCAGCAGCCTGTGATTGCACTGGCTACAATGTGCCATGTGTTGTACTTCAGCCGCAGTTTCTTTCATGCAAAAATAGTGAAATGGCAACAGTGAACTACAAAGAAAACACTGCATGCTCTCAATGATACTCGACAAAATACAAAGAGGAAAACACACAAGGGAAGCTTTCTTTTTGCTTGGCATTTGTGATAAACACCTTCCCCCTAAATCGGACGAAAGACCCGATCCATCAGTTCTCATTCTGCAACCAAGCAGGAGTAGACCATTTGTAGCAAGCAGTACTTTAAATGATAACTGATCCCCACTATTTCAACACACAGTCTGAAACTAGTAGACGTCTTGTATGATAAAACCATATTTCAAAAGAGAATCGACAATAGATAAAACTGCCAAACATGAATACCTGGACCACTGCAGGACAAAAAGGAAAGAAATTTTATGGCAAGTTCTGCAAATATACAACACTCGCTGGGATGTCCCAAACAGTACGACAGTCAGAGCTTACTGTAAGCCATATAAAAAAGGTTTTAACTTACAGGACAGGTAAGCAAAAGACGTGGGACCCAATTGACCCCTATAAGTCTTAACCCTTTAAGTGCCAGCCTACCTGGAGTTTTTGTCACACTCTGTTGCCAGACCATTTTGCACTGTTTTGCGCTCCCCATGTTCAAATGTGATTTTTGAAGGGATTTCCAGGGATTTCCCAGGAAATGCTGTTTTTTTCAGCAGAGTCTGGGCTTTAACATGAAATGTCTTGTTTGTCATTTTTTAGGTGTATTCTCAATATTTTTGGGTGAAATATGTGCAAATATATATATATATATATATATATATATATATATATATATATATATATATTTTTTACAATTTGTAGTTTTTTTTTGTAATAAAAAATGTAAGTTTGTCAATAAAATCTTATTGCGTGTGAAATCCCAATTTCACCCGGTTACAGCGGTACCACATATGTATAGGTAGACACCCTTTCCTGCCCAGGAGACTCCCCCAAACTGAAACAGCGCTTTAGGGGATTGTCAGATAAAATACAACTATGCTATGCAATATGCGCACCTTGCAGTTTTTCCAGAAAAACAACCCTTTACATTTGAAATACCCCCAACAAACTATAGATTCTCTGGAAGTACACACCTCAGGCTTTCTAGGCGTACCAGGCTTGTTGATGTGGCCATAGTTTTCTGGAAGTAATCCCTCAATGGATTCTTTGGTTGCAAAGAGTTTCCCTAAAAAAAGGATAAAAAAGCAAAATCAAAGGCACATTTTCCTAAAAAATCTATATACAAACAAGAAAAAACAAGTTTAATCTGAAAACGCAACATCCCCCGAACAGAACAACACCCAACATGCATAGCTACTGTCAGTGGAAGAGTTGCCAAACACCCCAAAGTAAAGCATGTGCGTAACGGTAATTTTGCTTGAAAATTTCAGCTCTGCAGACAAAGTGCGCACCTTGCGATTTTTCAACCAAAACAACCCTTTACATTTGGAATATCCCCCATAAACCATATATTCCCTGAAAGTACACACGTTAAGCTTCCTAAGCGTACCCAGCTTGTTCTAGTGGGCTCATCTTTCTGGAATTATTACCTCAAAGAATTCTTTGTTTGCACAGGGTTTCCCTAAAAAAAGCTGAATAAAAAACACCTTTTCCTAAAATATAAATATGCAAACAAGAAAAAAACAAGCTAAGTCTGAAAGCGCAAGGTCCCCCGAACAGAACAATACCCAACATGCATAGGTACTATTAACCCTTTTAATTGCCAGCCTACTTGAGATTTTGTCACCCTCTGTTGACAGGCCATTTTTCCCCATTTTGCGCCATGTTTTGCGCCATTTTTGCTGGAACTTTCAGGAAAATTATATATATATTTTTTACAGCAGAGTTTAGGCTTTAAAAAAAAAAATTTTTTTTTAGAAAATTGACTCCTTTATTTTAAATAAAAAATGAATTTTATTAAAGAAAAGCATATTGCATGTGAAAGCCCCATTTCTACCGATTAGAACGGTACCACATATTTATCGGTAGCCCCCTGTTCCTGCCCAGGAGACCCCTCTAACTGAAACAAGTACTTTATAACATTCACAAATAAAATACAAATACCATCCACACTACAAAGGGTTAAATCGAGAAAAAAAATGACATAGGGTCCCCCCTCGCAGGGGGGGGATCGGACCCCCCCCTGGTGAAGAGGAGACCCAGGCAGAAGGCTCGGGCCCTCTCCTGAAGACGGAGGACGACGGGGGGGGGGGGGGGATCGGATGCCCCCCCCAGGAAGAGGGAACCCCAAGCTTCACGGGGATACCAGAGGTAAGTGGGTTTTTTTTTCCTAGTTTTTAACTGTTAGGGGGAAATGCCAGGCACGTAGTTTCTACGTGCTTGGCACTTAAGGGTAGGAGAAGCAACCACGTAGATACTACGTGCTTGGCATTTAAAGGGTTAAAGGAAGCCAACCTATAACACGTGGCTCAACTACATCAAGAGCAACCCCAAAAAGGAAAACCATGACTTAGACCAACTTGTTACATGCTAAACTTCTAAAGAGTGAGGGTTGAATAGGCTGCCACTTGCTTCCATTAACCAAAGGAAATTGCAAAGGGCAGGAGACAAAGAAGCATGATTCTTCTAAGAGAAAAGCTGGAGAGGGCCTGGCATATTACAGGCCTACAGATATTGTCCAAGGAGCTAAATGGTTTTGAAATCTAGTTTGAAATCGGGCATAATGGTATGCTTCCTTTAGAGGTAAAAATAAGCAGTATATTATTTATATCTAAGATGTTTCTCTTGTTGGAGAACAATCTCTGTTTCACCCTTTCCAGATCAATTTCCTAGAAAGGAGGCCGTTATTATTGGGATCAGTGCCAACCTGTTGTGGTTGGCCACCTAAACTGTTCCAGAGTGGTCAAAAATATGGACTTCCTCCTCTGGGAATCCTGAAAGGCATCGTTCATAAAAGGCATGAGACAAACTTTCCCAAGTTTTCCCAAGATGACCAGGGTAATAGACATCCTTTATTTACATGCAGATGCTTTGACCAACTCCCAGTTCCTCCAAGCAGTGCACTGCCCAGGGCTTGGTAATGTGGCACATTGGGAGGAAAGAATGCCATGGGGCGGGATTAGAGCCAAACTAATTTGAACCTGGGAGGACACAATCTCCTTTACCAAGGCATCCAAAGCGCTCTCTACTTTAAAAAGCAGAGGGGAGTACATCATAGCCTCAGCATCCCCCAAATAGTTTGTCAGAAACAACTTTTAGGTTCATGACAATATCCTACCTGAGTCAGTCTCCCCTTATTCCTATGCTTATAACACCATAGCAGATGAAAAATTGGCCCGGAGGACACCTTTGCAAAGGATTTTAAGTGCTTGGTTTAAATTTCAGGTATCAGCTGGTTCCTTGAGGGAACTTTGTTCCCCTTGAGGGTAGGAATAACCTTTAGAAGGTAAAGCAATGTAATTGTCCACCTCAGGCTTTCAGGAACATAGACTATGTAGCCAGGGAGATCTGCCGCACACCCACTGGGGGCAACAAAACAGCAATTGTGTTGAATGTAGCAGACCGCAATCAGCAGGGCTGCTACAGAACTACATTTCTGTGACAGTACCCTCCCCCCTTTAGGAGCAGGCACCGAGCACTCCATCCTGAAACAATGCAAAGTCTATGACAAGTCCAATGAAGTCAGCATGTGGGACAGATGACCCAAGCCACCTGCATCAAATGTAGCAGGTTGAGGACTGGGCAAAGGACAGGAAGTGAGGCAGGGCAAGGACTGGAGGATAGGCTTGGTTGAGGTTCGGGGGTTGCAACACCTGGCAGACTTGGTGCTGGATTGGCACCACTCTGCTATAGCTCGGCACCCTTCTGAGCACTTCTATCAACTGGCATGGCCGTTTCTAAAGGGCTACTGGGGGAAGTACGCTAAAATAGAGCTCCTTGAGGGTTGCAGATAGTACAGTATAGGTGCATGAAGGAAGTACAAGAGGCGAGAAGTTAACAGTCAGAAGTACAATTAGTATCAGAAGTAGCGAAAGACTTGTCATTGACTGAAGAAATAAAGACAACTTTAGAAAGTAATTCTCCCCGTTGGACTCCAATGTGCAGTGTTAAAGCAGGAACAGCCACAGCACTGGGGCACAGAATCATCAAAACGCGCTGCCCTGGAGTATACCAGCAACCTCGACAAAAAAGGGGCCTCACAGAACTGCTTGCACCGAGCCAAAGTGCAGACGTGAAACAATCTTCGTTCTTTTGTGGATGTCAGCTTGCTAAAATCCTTGTCTCTTCAGGTAAATCCAGGCAGATTCAATGTTCAGATCAGGGCTCTCTGGGGACCATATCATTACTACTTGTTTTTGTTTAAGCTGGAGTAATGTATGAAAGTATTGTCCAGGTAGATGAAAACTGGATGCCAGGAGCTTACCTCCTCCTGCTGCGGTCCTGAAGGTTCATTATGCACACAGCACCATGAGGAGGGGGGGGGGGGAATAATGCTCCTTTTCCCCTGCCTACAGCACCTCCCCCCACAATCCCATCCACCAATGGAAGCCTGAGCTTCCTGTGGGGCCACCTCCCTTATTCATTCTTATTCATACAGAGCTTCCCGCCCCACCCCAAACAATCAATCGCCTTTCACTTTAGACTTAGTCCGGATGCTTTTGTGGGAAGCGTTTTGCGTTTATGGCTAGAAGAAAAAAAATCCAGCATTCCAGTTTCTATGTTTTTGTGCATGTTCACTTGGTCTGACCTTTTGCCCACAATACTTCCTTGAAAACTACTTCTGGCTAGACATGATGTCCCTTTGTTTTGCCACTCTAAGTTTCATTGGGTGACCACAGTGCTTACAGTCCTCAGCGTTGAAGTCTCAATCTGCTTTGAAATCTTTGCCTGGGAGAGACCTTGCTGATCCATTAGAACTACATGTTAATGTGCTTTATCTTGTCATGGTGTATGAACTGGGACATGAAACAACCTCACTTTTGTGGTAGAATATTATACTTCTATTAATTACAGTTTTAACAGACATGGAAAATTATCATAATTCCTAATTTTAATCATTTTGGATAATTTTAATTGTACACAACTATATTACTATAATACCCATGTCTACAGAAAAAATAGTTGCTATTTTGAAAGAAAAAAAGTGGTCGCACAAAAAATGTATTTGATTTGGATTTAATTTTCTATTTACTTTTCCTTTTGTCGTTTTCTAAAACTATTTACACTTATTTTTAAAAGCATTCTAAGGTTTCAGCATGTTCCCACAACCAGTAGAATAAGTAACTATAACCAATTTTACAGTAGCAGACAATCAGCAGCTTACCTGAGACCTGCATAGAAGCTGCTGTTGCTGCCCTAGAGAACTTACAAGGACATAAGCAGCCAGGGGTTCTGGGACATGGCTAATGTTTCCTATTCAATGAAGATGAGCAGCTTGCCATTATAGCCTTTCCAATATAAAAACAGCCTTTTGTTTGTCCTGACAAAAAGAGGTTTCTGAGTAGACTGTCCCTCCGGAGCTCATAACCTCCACAAGCCCTAGCAAAAATAGAAAAAAATAAAAGAAAAATGAATAAAACTTCTAAAAGGTAACAGGGAGCTGGAGGAAAACTTTTGACCTGCTCTGAGACAGGAAGAAAGACTTGAGCGTTGATCGTTCCACCGAAAGAGGAGTCGGCTACAGGGTATTCAACTATATCACCAATGGTGCTAGGAAAGGACTGTGCACGCCAAGTGAAAAAGAAGAAAGATTCAACGTCTACATACAGAGAATTGAGCCCTGTAAAATTCACTTGTTAGCAACACAAAACACACATTTAATCCATATCTTACGCTTTATGACATCATTTACATGTAACATACTCGGAATCAGTAAACCCTCTGTAAGGGGGGGGGGGGGGGTAAAAATGAATAACTGTAAATTCACAAGTACCCTCTATTTCATAAGAATCCTTTAATGTGTATTCTTCTTACAGTTGTGTTTTTTATTTACAGCCCATTTGATTTTAATGCCAGTCAGCCACCTAAATGTACTGCAGCACTAATGAAAAAAAACACAAGAACCAAACAGAAGGGTTGCCCACCCTTTTGTCCAAACACGGTGCCCTCCTCCTCGGGTCCATCGATGTTTAGTTAAAAATGGTAAGCAAATAAGGTTTTTTTCTGTACAAAAGGTGTGAAAACATGATGGTGCTTCATTCCTTGAGCTGCAGGGCCCCCAACATCCCTTGTAATACTGAACACTGGGATCAGACTTTTTACTTAAAAGGGAGACAAGGCAAACAAAATAAAAATGGACAATGCAGAATCCCAGATCCAACAAGAGGGCAAGAGGATGGGTGTGATGAGCCTTTTTTTTCCAAAGTCAAGAGGGTTTATATTACAAGTTAATAATACTTTTCAAGTCTCTGGATGGTGGTGCTGCTCCAACCCGATAAGGGGAAAATGGATGAAAGAGCCAGGACACAAAGGAGCATGCAAGGTTAGAAGCAGCAGGTGCAGCTTAGATAAGTCCTCTCCTTTTTTTGTAGTCCTCCAGGTTTAAAGACCTCCGTGGAGCGCCATCTTTGGCAGTGGGGGTCTTTGCAGAAATGGAAAGCGACTTGGATTCTGCAAGGTAGAGGATATAAAAGAATTAAACCCTTGTAGGTTCAGCTCTAAAGACATTGCACGTGTCCAACCCCTTCTTGTCCACACCCAGTAGATTTGGCAACAAACAGATTGCATTGGTGCAGCAGCACTGACAGGTTCTTAACATGCACATCTTTTTAAAGTTCAAGTTAGGAAGGGTTACAGAAAATAAGACCCTTACTTGCCCATCAGGCTCCTACTACTCCCAATTTACACATTTAAACAAACTTCCCAACAAAAAAAACATTTCTGTTGCATTTGACTTAGATGGTATATATGTTGTCTATTACACCATGAGAGGTACAGAAGTCTAATAAAAACGTTTGCATGATGGGAAGGTTATCTCAGTGCCACCACCAGCTATAAAAATCTCGGTCCAACATGGAATGAAACATCGTGTTCTTAGAAGAATACTGTACCCCTCATGATGTAATTGTACATTAAACGGATGACATCTATAACATAAAAAATGCTTCACGAAACAGATGTTTTTTGTTGGAAAGTTTATTTAAATGTGTAAATTGGGGGTAGTATGGGGGCCTGATAGGTAAGTGAGGTCTTACTTTGGAAGGCTGTATCCCTTCCAAACACGTGTTATAGTAGCCGCTATACCCATATTACATACCGGGCACCTCTAAAATGTAAATGATATACCATAAGATGGTTTTAAACTGATAGAACAGGTAAAGGCAATTGTTACCCCATTGTGTCGGGCAGTGTTTGGCACTGTTCTAAATGGTTTTCCCTATTTAAGTTGAAGCAGAAATTGCTGAGATATCAAGATTTATAGTTTTACATTATGATTTATTTTATAAAGCATGTGGGCTTGGCGCCTGGAGCTAGCTTTGGTCCAGGGTGGGCGGCAGGCTTGAATGATAGCTTTGAGAGCACCATTCAAGCTATTCCCAAAGAAGGGGGTGTGGTCTAGACTCTTTGCGCTAGTATTTGTGGCCCACATCGGCGGGGTGCCACTGGAGGGGAAGATGAGGAAATGTATTTCCTCATTCATGGCGCTAAAGTGACAGGAGAGACAGTGCTGGATGAATGCTTGGCAAGGTGAGCTGCTGATTTTATTTAACCTTTTTATTGAAAAATCCCTTTTCATGTCCTGATTGTGCTGAGATATAAGGGCCTAGTAAGATTTAGGTCTTAGGGGCAACCTTTATGCATACCTTTTCTCAAAGGACCAGCCTCCACTGACGCTCTGCTGTGCTCAGGTAGATTTGGGCAATAAAAATAAAAATACAATTCTGTGAAATACTCACCTGTAGAATTGGTATTATAAGTATACAGTACGTCCTGCTCCAGATAGAATACTTACACTTGAGTAATCCTCCGCCAGATGGCGCTGCACTGCAGAGACGCGAAAACAAGCTCCGCCCGGCCCCTCAAATACCCAGGGACCTCCCACAAATCCCCAGCATTTAAAAAGTAGTGAACGCGAAGCCGGGAGAATTTAACCACCAAAAACTGGTAACTACAACAACGGTAACAATCACCATACAGGGGATCCAGAAAAATGCAAAACCAGGGTGGGGTGGAGCAGGACGTACTGTATACGTATAATACCAATTCTCAAGGTGAGTATTTCACAGAATTGTATTATTCTAAGTATACAGTACGTCCTGCTCCAGATAGAATACTTACACTTGGGACATCCAATAGCAGTGTCCATAAAGTAGGGTGGGATCCCCAATAAAAAAGGCAACAGCAGACAGTTTAAAGCACTGTCACCTGCAAACCTTGCTACCAAGAGCAAGGGCTCTAATGTCAACCTCGTAAAAACCTTGGAAAAAGGTATGAACAGAGAACAAATAGCAGTCTAGCAAAACTGTCCAACAGAAAACTCGGTGCTGAAGCCCAAGGGCACCAAGGCACGAGTAGAATAAGAAGTAAGGCAAGAAGAAGATTCTTCCCCGTAGAGGAACAGGCCTGAGTAACAGCCTGACAAGACCAAATGCCAACAGTAGCCCTGGCAGAAGCCGACACCTTTCCTAGGACCAGAAGGGACCATCCCAACCAAGTAAAGGCCAAGCTGCCTAAACCCTTGGAGATCAGGCACATACAGGAAGGAAATGGCCCTAGACCCAAAAGGGCATCAGTTCCCCCAAGGAGCAAGAGACAATCCCGGAAACACTGTTGAACACCTGTTGAAGGAATGTAGACCCCTTTCCTCAGCATTGCTAGGAATAAGGCACAGAAGGTAGAATAAATATCTTGAATCAATGAACAAAAGACACCACCTTAGGCAGAAGGTCCGGCGTAAAGCGGAGCAGCACCTTATCCTGGTGTGTCTCAAAGAACGAGGGCTAGCAAAACAGAGCCGCCCGCTCAGACCACGTCTGACTGAAGTAACTGCCACCAGAAGGACAACTTTGAGCAGCATCCAGAATGGGTCCAAGGGAACAGCCCACAAGATATACAGAATAAAATTCAAATCCCAACAGGAACCATAGAATTACGTGGGGGATGCACATGAGCAGCCCCCGAAGAATTCTTAACCAAGGAAAACAGAGCAAAAGACTTCTAGGCGGACAGGGCAGAACCTGACCCTTCAGAGTGTTGAGTTAGAGAGCCAACTCCAACCCATGCTGTATAACTCTAGAACCCTGGGAACAGAGAACACCCGACAGGGAAGAGACCTAGACTCACACCAATCAATATGGGTACGCCATACCCTATAAAAGATGGAAGAAGAAGAAGCTTGCTCCTAGACTTCCAATAGTCACCAGCACCAAGAAGATAAGCCTGTCTCCACCGAGATGGACGATTCAGCAGTCAGGCCATCTAGGCCAGAGTCTGTAGATTGGGGTGACATAAAGGGGCCCAGAGTGAGCAGATCGGCCCTCCTGGCAGAACGTACAGATCTACTGCCCTCAGTACCACGTCTGTGAATCCACACTCCACTAGGCCATCCAGGGGCCACCAGTATCACTGGTCCCTCCTTCCAGCACAATCTTGCGCAGAACCCCGCCCAGCAGGGGAAATGGGGATAAGACACACAGAATAGAATGTCCAGCCATAACGTTACTAAGCCTCATGACCACAGTCAGAGGATCCTGGAACAGGGAAACAAGGGCCGAGAACTTGTGATAGCGACGGGGCCCAAACAGATCCACACTAGTTGTACATCATAGCGACACAAGGATTAGCACATCCTGCCGCAGAAGGACATCCACCGGATGACTGATAAGCAGGGAACGTTGTCCTCCACCCAGATCAGGATCGGATACCTTCCTAGAGGATCATCCTGCTCCAAGTCCCACACAGATGATTAATGCAAGTCACTGTCGCCAGACAGACCAAGCGCCCCCAAACATACAGGTCCTGAAGAGGAGTAGTCCAGCTAGATAGAGCCAACCTGAAGCTCACTGTTACCATAATCAACAAGGATATGGACCCCCTAAGGGTCCCACCTCCCCCGGAACCACGGGGGGTTTCAGAAGAAAAAACCCCCGTCAGCCTGATAGATATGGTATCCAGGGGGAACATCTACAGGAAGAGGCAAAGGAATGGGGTGCCCCCAGACAGGTTCCTTGAGTTCTACCGCTTCAAGGGGGACCACCGTACCAGGGGGAAGGCACATAGACCCAGCTCCAGGGATGCTGGATCCCTGTCCAGTATTAACAATAAAAGTTGCAGAAGGGCCCAAGGGAGCCGAGTATAAGGGACCTCCTCTGAGCAGGCCACCAACGGGCCCACCAGCTGCAATCCTGCCTGGTGAAGGGACGGGGGACAGCAATGAGGGACTGAACCCATGCAACCCAATTGTCCACCTAATTGCCGAGGAAGGAAGATTCTCGCCTGAACCGAATCCAGATTCATCCCTAGGAAGGGAGTTACCAATCAAGGGGACAATGAGGACCTGAGGCGATTGAACACCCATCCAAAAGACTCCCAATGGACATAACCAGCCGAGTAGCCACTCAGCCGGACGTAGAGATTGGGAAGCGAAAAAAGGACGTCCGGGTAGTCCTCGCGCGGACGCCCCTTGGTCTCATCAGAGACATCACCCCCGTCAGCACCTTGATGAGCACTCTGGGAGCAGAAGAGAGGCCAGATAAGGCCACGAATTAGCAGTGTTGGGGCTTCAACACGAACCTGAAGAGCCTCGGTGTCCAGAAGACACAGGGATGTGAAAATAAGCATCTTTGATCTTCACAGACGGCAAGAAGCCCCTGGGCGCAGGGCGCTGGCGGCCCATCTCAGAGTTTCCATGCAGAAACTGCTTGTAATTGTAGAATTGCCGAAACCTGTGAAACCAGAATGGGCCAAAATGACTCATCCTTTTGGGGGAATGTGCAAAGGCTGGTGTAGTGGCCCCTGCCTCTGCCTGTTAAGGGCAACCTGCAAGTGACCCCAATCCTGCAGGCCGTGCATGGCCTGCACCAACTCCTGAACAGAGGCAGGGACCAGAAGCACCCTAACAATCTCGGGAGAGGCCGCGCAGCAAACTCTATCCTGTATCCGGAGGAAACTACCTCCTGAATCCCCCAGAATGAGGCATGATGCCTCCTGATAGGAGCAAGGTGCTGCGGCCATCCCCTCACCCAGACGGGCGAGGGCGCCCCATCATGCTTGAGGGGTATTGGTGGAAGATTTGGACTTAGTCCGACCAGAGGAGCCAGGGCGTTGTCTGCCGCTCCTGGGGCAGGAGTCAAAACGAAAATTCTGGAAGGACACCCCTGGTTCGTGTTTAACACTAAGGTAGAGGGGGGAAGGGGAGCGCCGAGGGGGCAGAGATGGCCGTCTGCGTAGGGGTGTTTTGCCCTTTTTACCAAACAGGTCCAGACGGGCCCCAAATAGGCGTCGCCCTCTAAAGGGAAGCCCAGTAAGAGTCTTTTTAGTAGCATCGTCAACACCCCACTGTCGCAGCCAAACCAAGAGATGTATAGGTACCACAAGGGCAGAAGTTCTTGCACACATTCTAATGGTGTCATCCAGCGCTAATAGAATGAACAATAAGAAGAATAACTGGAGAGTGCATTAAACACCTCCCAGGGGAGATCCTCAGGGTGATGATCAAGCATCTTTCTGATGAGGGTTCTAGCGGCCACTGCAGTGATGGCCGTGGCACAGACCGGGCGCAGCGCCGTTCCTGCACAAGAAAAGGCGTGTGAAGCCAGCCTATCAATGCGCCGGTCCTCAGCATCCCGAAGGGTACGGTAAGCAGGGGCCGCAATAAAGGGGGGGTTAAGAACCCCTATGATCGGTGCATCCACCACGGGAGGTGATGACCAACAATTAACCACGTCAGGGGGGAAAGGGTATTTCCAATCCCAGTCCCCTGGAAGTTTACTAGGGGATTCCCATTCTTTGAATACAAGAGCCTGGAAATGATCCTGCTCCAGAAATTCCAAGCGCACTGTCGCTGTATGGAAACTCTCCCCTCTAGGCTTGGGAGCCTCACCAGGGAGAGAGATAGACAGGACCTCAAAGACCTTTATCAATAATTCGTCAGTGTCACACTGGCCCCAGTATTCAGGACCACTATCATCATGACTCCTCGGCCTCTCGTCAGATGAGCCTGAGTCAGAGAACAACTCCCCTTCACCAAAAGGGGAAAAACACACGGAGTAGTAAACTCCTCAGTTCCAGTAGGAAAAGGCGAAACAGAAGGTGTCAGGGGCGGCTTCTTACAAGGGCCCAAGCGCTCATACAACCTCGAAATAATCTGATCAGCCGTAGGCAGCCTGCGCGGCACGACTTGCTGGTCATCCCAGCTCGAGTGCGACTCATCAGGAGTGCGATTTAAGCACGGGGAGACAGGTGTATTGAAGCGAGGTGCAGCCATTGGCAACCCTGATTGCAGGGCCAGTACTTGTTCGGCACAGGGTCCGCAGACCCGTGCTCTGTCAGCATCAGCATGGGGTTGTCCACACGCTGTACACAGCCGGTCTTGTCCCAGAGGGACCCCGGTCACATAAATCTGAGATGCCTCCATATGGTGATTAACAAGGCAAATATGCCAGCAGGGATTTAAGCAATAAGCAACCCTGGATGCCCCAAGACCTGCTAGGAATGTGGGAGAATTTTTTGCAAGCCCGCTATAATTTATGTCAGGCCGGGAGAAGCCACCGGAGTCTTTGACGTCTGAAAGACATAAGGAGAGTAAGGGGTGTCAGAGCCATGCGCAGCAGAAAAATGATAATGAAATCGCCCGCGAGGGCACTTACAGACCAAGGGAGGAGGAGGACCACAACCACGCGCGCTCTAAGATCATCAAAATGGCGCCAAGCGAACCTCGAAGGGCGGGCCCGATCTGGCCGTGACGCGGAACGCGCCACGCCAGGTCCCCGCCTCCCCCAAAGAGCGCGAAGCTCTGAGGCAGCAGTCAAATCTTAACAAGCAAATGATAAGATACGCTTAGTATAAGCCTTTGCTAATGGAGACGCCGTAGCGTCTGAACGATGCCGCTGCCCGACGCAGCATACTTTAGTAAAAGAAAAGACACACACACGGCGGCAGCCAAAAACTATGAAGAGCAAGCAGCGCGGCTCTGACACTCAGTTGCAAGTCAAGGGCAATACTACGGCCATAAGCGTGATAATACAGTACACTGAGACCGCCACACACATACCCCACCTTTCTTTTTCCCCGAACTACGGGGGGAAATGAGGGAGGATGGCGACCCTTTACACAGGGTCCACCGCTACACGGGGCATGGGCAATAATGCGGGAGGGGCATCCACTAGAGGCTCACCATCAGCCTAAACCTCCTACCCTTTGGTGGGGGACTGCGGTGGAGCGTGGTTCCATAAGCACATATGGTGCTGCCTACCTTCACCCGACCAGCGCAGCCCAGGCTGGGAGGCACATCACGAAAAGGACGGGTGGGAGTAGTCCAACAGGGCCACAGGCTGTAATAGCCCCGCTCACCTGCGAGAGAGTGATACTTCATGTCTTCGCAGTCGGCACTGCAGAGAAATCTGGGGATTTATGGGAGGTCCCCGGGTATTTGAGGGTCCGGGAGGAGCCTGTTTTCGTGTCTCTGCAGTGCAGCTGGCGGAGGATTACCCAAGTGTAAGTATTCTATCTGGAGCAGGACGTACTGTATACTTAGAATATGTTTTTGAAGGTGATTGGCACTAGAGTCCACTGGAGGCTGGACTTCTGGTTTAGGCCCTAGATTGTGCTGGACTGAAAAGAACAATTAGTCCAGATAGGTTTTCTAATATAGGGATTCTAGGACATGTGGACATGTTAGAAGGATGTTAGATTTAGGTTTATGTACACCTAAAAGAATAACTCCAGCCAAAACAATGATCTGTCATCTCTCGTCTAGTAGGTATTAAAGTTTATGTGCTTTGAAAGCGCTTCTTTCTCTCCTTAAAACATTGACATGGGACATCCACACAAACTTGGTACCCTTGGATAAACTTTCCGAATACACCAAATACAAGGTTTTTCTGCACCATGACAAATAATCTTGTCCCCCCCCCCCAAATTCCTTCTGTTTCTTCTCTTCCCACACTACACAATGTTTTATGACTCTTTGTTCAGTTTTTAGACACTGATTGATGTAGACGTTTTTTTACACATCTTAACACTTAGTTCATAAGTAACATATTTACACTCTCAAGCAGTTTCAGAACCACCACCCGCGCTATAGCACACGTAATATACACGTTCAAAGGGCAGCCTTCAACTACCCCTGAATCGCAGGCAGCTGGTTCCAAAATATGGTCTATTACTTACTTACGCGCTCCCTGTTAGAGGGAAGCGTGAAATGCGGCCTCCAGCGCTCAGAGCCGCTGTGGTTGGACGCCGCTTGTACGTGCATACCACAGCGGCTCTGAGCACTCTGGTTGGACGAGCGCCCGCATAGGAGCGTGGTGAGGTGAGTGTTTGCAGGCGTTCTGGGGCGTTTCACACAGCGGGCCACCCCCGATTGGGGTGCCCCACCGAAGTGGACCAAAACCCAGGATAGTGAAAATCCTGGGTGTTGGTCCACTTTAAAAAGCTTAAAGAATGCAATAAAAAAATGTGGGTATATCTTAGCAAGCATATAACCTATATCTTTTTCTTCCTTTAGAAAAAAAGTTGTCTGTTCTCCCATTTCCATCTCACGGGGCAATAGAAGGAAAAGACAATTCTGCGAGTACTCACCTGTAGAATTGCTTTTACCATGCATGACACGGCCTGCTTCACGAAGTCATTACATCTGGGTTATTCCGCCACAAGGTGGCGCAGTGTACTGCAGAAGAGTTGTGGCTCCTCCCGGTACCATATAAAAACGGAATTACCATAGACTTCTCCAGTGTTGGCAAGCAGTTATTTCAAGAAACCGGGAGATAATAAAGGTAAAACAGGTAACAGAACCCCAACTAACTTGGAACAATCACCATAAAGAGGCAACCAAGAACAGCGATAACAAAGGAGGGGTGAAGCATTGCGTGCCATGCATGGTAAAAGCAATTCTACAGGTGAGTACTCACAGAATTGTCTTTTTCCCAATGCATGGCACGGCCTGCTTCACAAAGTCATTACATCTGGGACTTCCAAAAGCAGTGTCCATAAAGTAGGGTGGGATCCCCAAAGAGTAACTGCAGGCAGTTTAAACCACCACTGCCTGAAGAACCTTGCGGCCAAAATCAGCATCTGCTGAGGCCTTAACATCAACCTTGTAAAACTTGGAAAAAGTATGAACAGAAGACCAAGTTGCGGCCTTACAAACTTGTTCAACAGAAGCTTGGTGCTGAAAGGCCCAAGACGCACCAAAAGCACGAGTAGGATGAACAGAATAAGCTTGTACCACCGCCTGACGGATCCACTTGCTGATAGTTGATTTAGAAGGAGGCAGACCCTTCCTAGGTCCAGCAGGAAGAACAAAAAGAGCGTCAGATTTCCTGAAAGGCTCAGTAGCAACCAAATACAACTTCAGAGCCCTAACAACATCCAGAAAATGAAGGGTCCGCTCCTTGGCATTAACAGGTTTAGGACACAAAGAAGGCAAAACAATGTCCTGATAGAGATGAAAAGCAGACACAACCTTAGGCAAGAAATCCGGCTTAAGCCGAAACACCACCTTATCCGGATGCAGCTCAAAATAAGGAAGTTTGATGGAAAGCGCCGCCAGCTCAGAAACTCGCCTGACAGAAGTAATAGCCACCAAAAAGGCCACCTTAAGAGTCAGAATGGGCAAGGCAGCCCCACGTAAAGGCTCAAAGGGAGGACCCTGCAGAGCAGACAACACCAGATTCAGATCCCAAACAGGTAGCATAGGCTTACGTGGCGGACGCACATGAGTAACTCCCTGGAAAAAAGTCTTAACCAACCGCTGATTGGCAAAGGATCTTTGGAAAAAATTGCCAGAGCTGACACCTGTCCCTTGAGGGTACTAAGTTGAAGGCCCGAATCCAAACCATGTTGCAAAAATTCCAGAATCCTGGGGATAGAAAACACCCGACAAGGAAGAGACTTGGACTCACACCAGGCAATGTAAGAATGCCAGATCCTGTAGTAGATAAAGGACGAGGACTTCTTCCTGGCCCCAATCATGGTATTAACAACAGAAGACGGCAAACCCTTAGCCATCAAGATAGAGGTTTCAGAAGCCAAGCCATTAAAGCCAGCGTCTGTTGGCCAAACCACACCCTCCTTGGCCAGCAGGGGGCCACCAGAATGGCTGGTACCCCTTCCTGGGCTATCCTGCGCAGCACCCTGCCCAGCAGAGGGAACACAGAGGAGCCGAAACTCCGTCCAAGGCATTGCTAGCGCATCCGTGGCGAAGGCCAGAGGGTCCTGTGACAGGGAGACAAACCTGGGAAGCTTGTGGTTGTGGTGGGACGCAAACAGGTCCACATCCGGCTGACCCCAGCGGTGACACAGGGAGTGAAAAACCTTGTTGTTGAGGGACCATTCCCCCCAGCTGAGACGTCCCCCTGCTCAGGGAGTCTGCCTCCTGGTTCTCCACTCCCAGAATGTAAATCGCCGAGATGCAAGGGACATTCTCTTCCGCCCAAGACCGTATCAGAGACACTTCCTTGAGGGCTCGCTTGCGCCAAGTCCCTCCCTGATGATTGATGTAGGCAACCGCCGCCTGGTTGTCCGAGCGGATCTGAACAGCCCGACCCCGAAGGTGTGAGGTCAACTGAGAAAGAACCAACCTGATCGCCCTCAGTTCCAGGACATTGATGGGAGTATGGACCTCCTGGGGGCCCCACTGACCCTGGAACTGCAGAGACTTCCAAAAGCCCCCCCAACCGGTCAGACTGGCATCTGTGGTGACAGTCTCCCAACACTGGGGCAGAAATGTCCTGCCCACCAGATAGTTCCTTGAGTCCAGCCACCCCGAGAGGGACTGTCGGGCCAGGGGGGACAGAGCAAATTCCTTATCCAGGGACACAGGGTCCCGATCCCAAACTGAGCCTGAGCAAAGGGGACCGCCTCGAAGCAGGACACTATCAGGCCCACCAACTGCATCCCTTGCCGGTTGGAGGGATGGGGACACAAGAGCAGAGCCGGTGCCTGCTGCTGAAGGCCCTCCACCTTGTGCTGGGGCAGGAATACCTTGACCTTAGAGGTATCCAGAGTCATGGCCAGAAAGGACCTCACCAAAGACGGAGACAGTGAAGACTTGGGGTAGTTGATCACCCAGCCGAAGGACTCGAGAGTGGAGGTCGCCACCTGAGTATCCCTCTCGGCCTGATGAAGGGACTGAGCTGCAATCAGAATGTCTTCCAAGTAAGGAAGGATGCGAATGCCCTGATGCCGCAGCAGAGCCATCACTCCCGCCAGCACCTTGGTGAACACCCGAGACGCCGAGGTGAGCAAACCTGAGAAATCTCCGATGACCTGGGTAGATTGGCATCCTCGATGTCCACAGAGGACATGAAGTTGCCCGGGCGAAGGGTACTGACAGCCGAGCGAAGGGTCTCCATGCGAAAGTGCTTGAACCTGACAAACCTGTTGAGACTCTTCAGGTCCAGGATGGGCTTCAAGGACTCGTCCATTTTGGGGACCGTGAACAGATTGGAGTAGAAACCCTGACTCCGTTCCTGAGGAGGCACCAGGCAAATGACTCCTGACTGAACTGCGCTGACAGAGGGTTGTGAGACATCCGGGATCTGATGAATCTGGGGGGCGGCCAGGCAGCAAACTATCTTGTAACCGGAGGACACCACCTCCTGAATCCAACGGTCTGAGGCGCGTAGCCTCCAGACATGAGCAAAGAGCCGAAGCCGCCGCCACCCCACCCGAATGGGTGAGGGCGCCTCCTCATGCCTGAGGGGGCTTGGGAGAAGGTTTGGGCTTGGGCTCCCATGAGAGCCCGGGACGACCACGGCCCCAAGAACCCCTGCGAATACCTGAAAAGAGGGGGCTCGACCTCCTCTAGGGCCACGAAAGGAGGAGAAGAAAGCGGAGGACCCCCGAAAAGGCCGAGGCTGCCTCATACGCTCACCACCATCCTTGGCTACCATCCTTGGCTAAAACATCCAGACGCTCACCAAAAAGCCGCAGCCCCACAAAGGGGAGCCCAGTAAGAGCCTTCTTAGCAGTAGCGTCAGCTGCCCACTGACGCAACCAAACAGAGCGGCGCATAGCCACCAAAAGGGCAGAGGCCCTACTACTCAGCTGTACCACATCATCCATGGCAGTAAGGATAAAGGCAACAAATTTAGAGCAAAGCAAGAGGGCCCTATACTCCTCCCTACCAGCTGTAGTGCCATCAAGGAGACGATTGATCTGTCTTTTGAGAGCAATAGCTGTGGCAGAGGCACAGGCCGGATGCAGCCCAGCCCCCACACATGTAAAAGCATGTCAGGCCAGCTGATCCATATGCCGGTCCTCACTGTCCCGCAGTGTGGTAGTGTCAGGGGAAGGCATGACATGACAGCCCTAGAACGGGAGCGTCCACCTCGGGGGGACCCGACCATCGCTTAACCAGATCAGCAGGAAAGGGGTATTTCTTATCCAACCCTTTGGGCACCGCGGGCAATCTACTAGGAAGTCCCCACTCCTTGAGCACCAAATGAGTGAAATGACTCTGCTCAGGGAACTCCAGACGCTGCTTAACAGGACGAAAAAGCTCACCTTGTTTCCTCTTAGCCACCTCAGGGGGGACAATGTGCAAGATTTCAAAAATGTGAGACAACAGATTAGCAGTGTCCTCAGGGAACCAGGAATCCTAAGACCCAGGATCACTATCGTAGCCCACCTGCTGGTCCCCAGAGGAATCAGAGCCCGGGGCTAAATGCAGGCGCGGGGGGAGGGGGTAGGTGATGCCGAGGGGGACGCAGAACTGGGAAGCGAAGCGGGCAGCCCAGACTGGAGTGCAAGTACACTTTGGGCGCACAGCACACACACCCTGACACTGTCACTCACAGGGGATACCCCCGAAGGACCCCCAGGCACGTTATCCACAGAAGCCTCCATAGGGTGATTAATACAGGCGCAATAGGCCAGCACAGGGTAAAGGCTAAGAAAGCCACCCGGGATGCCCCCAGAAGCAAGAAAAGGAAGATGAGGGATGGTAATTGATAGGACCGGGAGAAACCACAACCCACAGGTGTCCCGCCTGAAAGACATAAATAAAGACACATAAGTATCCCACAGCGTATTCCCAAAAGCGACCAAAAAACCCCCGAGGGGGACTCACGGACCAAGTAGGACAAGGGCACCAACCGCCAGACCACAGGAAGTGACAAGCAGACCAGGATCACCGCCGCAGCTCCGGGATGAGCTGCAGCAGAATCAAAATGGTGCCGGCAGAGGGACCTTGAGGTGGCGGGCCGCAGGAGGACGACGCGATACGCGTCGACCACCGGCCCTGCCCCCCCCAAGAGCACGAAATTGGCGCTCACGTGACCTCGCCACCCTCATCACAGTAAAAGAAAACGCCTCACAAATATAGCTCCGCCCGCCGTGGAGCGTAGTACGAAGTCTGGTGCTGAAAAGCCCAAGAGGCACCAATAGCACGAGGGGAATGAGCAGTAAGGCGGAAGGGAGGATTCTTCCCCTTAGCAGAATAGGCCTGAATCACAGCCTGACGGATCCATTTGCTGATAGTAGATTTGGCAGGAGCCAAACCCTTCCTAGGACCAGAAGGGACCACAAAAAGAGCATCAGTTTTTCTGAAAGGTGCAGTAGCCACCGGATAGTACTTCAGGCACCTAACCACATCCAAGGAATGCAAAACCCTCTCCTTAGCGTTACCAGGATTAGGGCACAAGGAAAGAAGAACAATGTCCTGATTCAGATGAAAGGCAGACACGACCTTAGGCAGAAAGTCTGGTTTGAAGCGAAACACCACCTTGTCCTGGTGTCTCTCAAAGTAGGGGGGCTGGATGGAAAGCGCCGCCAACTCAGAAACACGCCTAACAGAAGTGATAGCCACCAAAAAGACAGCCTTGAGAGTAAGAATGGCCAGGGCAGCATCCTGCACAGGTTCAAAGGAAGCACCCGGCAAGGCAGACAAGACTAAGTTCAAATCCCAAACAGGCAACAAAGGCTTACGTGGGGGACACACATGAGTAACCCCCTGGAAAAAAGTCCTGATCAGAGGGTGCTTGGCAAAGGACCTCTGGAAGAAAACAGCCAGGGCCGAGACATGACCCTTCAGAGTACCGAGTTGGAGCCCCAGCTCCAACCCATGCTGCAGGAACTCCAGGATCCTGGGAATAGAGAACACACAACAGGGAAGAGACCTAGACTCACACCAGTCAATGTAGGCACGCCAAACCCTATAGTAAATGGAAGAAGAAAACTTCTTTCTAGCCTTGATCATGGTAACAACAGAGGCAGACAGTCCCTTCTCCATCAAGATGGAGGTTTCAGCAGCCAGGCCGTCAAAGCCAGTTTATAAATTGGGATGGCGTAAGTGACCCCGAGTGAGCAGGTCTGGCACCCTGGGCAGAGCGTACTGATCTACTGCCAGCTGCACCATGTCTGCGAACCACACTCTTCTTGGCCACCGGGGGGCCACCAGGATTGCTGGCACCCCCTCCTGAGCTATTTTGCGCAGAACCTTGCCCAACAAGGGGAATGGAGGAAAGACATACAGGAGCTGAAAGTCCTGCCATGACATTGCTAGGGCATCCGTGGCCAAGGCCAAAGGATCCTGGGACAGGGAGACAAAGGCCGGGAGCTTGTGATTGTGACGGGACGCAAACAGATCCACATCTGGTTGGCCCCAACGGTGACACAGAGACTGAAACACCCTGCCGCAGAGGGACCATTCTCCCAGGCGAGAGGTCCCCCTGCTCAGAGAGTCTGCCTGCATATTCTCCACCCCCGGAATGTACACAGCTGATATGCAGGGAACATTGTCCTCCGCCCAGGCCAGAATCAGAGACATCTCCTTGAGGGCCCCCTTCCTGATGATTGATGTAGGCAACCGCCGTCCGGTTGTCCGAGCGGACCTCAACAGGCCGGCCCCGAAGGTGTAGGGTCAAGTGAGCCAGAACCAACCTTATCGCCCTCAGTTCCAGAATGTTGATAGGCGTGTGGGCCTCCTGAGGGCCCCACCGCCCTTGGAACTGCAGGGATTTCCAGATCCCCCCAAGCCCGTCAGACTGGCATCCGTGGTGACCGTCTCCCAGCAGGGGGCCAGAAAGGATCTGCCCCCCAACATGTTCCTGGAGTCCAGCCACCATGAGAGGGACCGCCTGACTAGCACAAGGAGCTGGTCCAGGGACGCAGGATCCTTGTCCCATACTGACAAGAGGTGGAGTTGCAGAGGCCTCATGTGAAACTGGGCATAAGGGACCGCCTCGAAGCACAACACCATCAGGCCCACCAGCTGCATTCCCTGCCTGATGGAGAGATGAGGGCAAGATAGCAGGAACCTGAAACCTGGGCTAGCAGACTGTCCAGCTTCTGCTGAGGAAGAAAAATCCTTGCCTGAACTGTATCCAGATTCATTCCCAGGAAAGGAGTCACCAAGGAGGGTGACAGGGAAGATGTGGGATGGTTGATCACCCAGCCAAATGACTCCAGAGTGGACACTACTAGCCGAGTATCCCGCTCTGCCTGTTGAAGGGACTGAGAAGTGAGGAGAATGTCATCCAAATAGGGCAGCACGCGAATGCCCTGAGACCTGAGCAGATACATCACTCCTGCCAGCACCTTGGTGAACACCCTGGGAGCTGAAGTGAGACCGAAGGGCAATGCCACAAATTGGTAGTGCTGATCCTTCAGAGCGAACCTGAGGAATCTGATGACCTGGAAAAACAGGAATATGAAGGTAAGCATCCTTGATGTCCACAGAGGTCATGAAGTCCCCTAGACGCAGGGAACTGATGGCAGAGCGCAAAGTTTCCATGTGAAAGCGCCTGCACCTGACAAATTTGTTGAGGATCTTCAAGTCCAGGATGGGCCTGACTGACCCATCTCTTTTGGGCACGGTGAAAAGGTTGGAATAGAACCCCTTGCCCCTTTCTCTTAAGGGGACCCGACAGATGACTCCCAGCTCCAGAAGGCTTTGCACCGCCAGAACTAGAGCCTGAGCTGACATAGGGTCCTGAGAGATCCGGGATCTGATGAATCTTGGGGGTGGTCAGGCAGCAAACTATCTTGTAACCGGAGGACACTACCTCCTGAATCCACCGGTCTGAGACATGAAGCCTCCAGACGTGAGCAAAATGCTGAAGCCCTCCCCCCACCTGGATGGGTGAGGGCGCCCCTTTATGCCTGAGGGGGCTTGGGAGAAGACTTAGGCTTGAAGCCCCAGGATGAGCCAGGGCGTCCACGTCCTCTGCCCCTACCCCAGAAATCTCAGAAACGGAGACCCCCCTCCCCTGTCTGGCTCCACGGTAGGGGGAAGAAAAGGAACCCTGGCCCCGAAAGGGCCGAGACTGCCGCCTGCGCTGGGGTAACCTGCCTCCCTTAGCAAACAGGTCCAAGCGGTCCCCAAACAGGCGTAGTCCTTTGAAGGGGAAACCAGTGAGAGCCTTCTTGGCAGCGTTGTCAGCAGCCCACTGGCGCAGCCACACCGAGCGGCGTATAGACACCACAAGGGCAGAGGTTCTGCCACACATCCTAATGGTATCAAGGCAGAGAGGACATAAGTCACAAAAACCTCACAACGAGAGAGAGCATTAAACTCCTCACTAGACACATCATCAGGAGCATCATCTAGGACACTTCTCAGCAGGGTCCAAATAGCCACAGCTGTAATGGCAGAGGCACAGACCGGGCGCAGCGCCGTCCCCACGCAGGGACGCCAGCTGATCTATACGCCGGTCCTCACCATCCCGCAGCGTCGTAGAGTCAGGGGAATGCATGACAGAGGTGTTGGACAACCCTAGGACCGGGGCATCCACCTCTGGAGGGGATGACAAGCGCTTCACCACATCAGCAGGAAAGGGATACCTCTTATCCCAACTCTTAGGGACACCGGGAAGTCTGCTGGGACGCTCCCATTGCTTGAGCAAGCGATTATTAAAATGGGCTTGCTCTGGAAATTCCAAGCGTGGCTTAGCAGTATGAAACAATTCCTCCTGCTGCATGGGGGGCGCAGCCGGGGGAGAGATAGACAGCACCTCAAAAATCTGTATCAGTATCATCTGGGACCCAGGGGTCAGAGCCAGAATCATCATGACCCCTGGGCCTCTCATCAGATGACTCAGTCAGAGAATAATTTCCCTTTTTCCAAGGGGGTATAACCAGACAGTTCCAAAAACTCATCTACCTCCATAGGGAACAGAGTGACATCAGAGGCCTTACGCGCCAGGGTATTAGCCAGCAACTTCTCAACACTAGCCAATCTGGAAGACACATCAGGTTGAGAATTCCCACTGGTATGCAACTCAATAGGAGTCAAATTTAAGCTTGGGGGAGTAGGTGAAGCCATACGTGGCGCAGGCCCAGCTACTGGTAAACCGGGCTGCAGCGCAAGCACCTGCTGGGCACAAGGTATACAGACCCGCACATTGTCAGCACTAGTAGGGGACACCTCACAAGCTACACACAGCCGGGCTTGTCCCGAAGGAACCCCGAGCACATTATCCTGAGACGCCTCCATATGGTGATTATAGCGGCACAATAAGCCGATAGGGATTCACACTATAAAAGCAACCTGGGATGCCCCAATAGCCCACTAGGGAAGTGGGAGTAATTTACACACTAGGCCTCACAAGTTTAATAATTAAATAGAGGGAAAAGATCCGGGAGAAACCAATAGAGCTCGACCCGCCTGAAAGATATAAGCGAAGAGAACCCCATAAGCGACATGTATAATGACATAGGGTAAATAAAGCCGCCCGCGAGGGCCCTCACGGACTGCGGTTGGTAGATGCAAATCACGCAGCAAAAAATGGCGCCGGGTATACCTCGAGGGGCAGGCCGCAGAGACAGTGACACGGAACGCGCCAACTGCGCCCCCCCCCCCCCCCGAAGAGTGCGAAGCAGCACACGTGACAAGCAGCCAATAACCGCGCAACAGCGCCTGAGGTAATGCCCCCGCCAACCGCGGAGCCCAAGGAGCACGCGCGGCGGCGGCACTTTCAAAACGCAACCAGTGCAACCAAGTGAGCGTGGAGACTGACACCGAAAGAAGCACACAACACAGTGAAAACACCAGGGCATATAGACACCCCCCACCCCCCGGAGAGCTACAAGAAGGGCGAAGGAGGGCAGCGGACACTCTACAGAGGGCCCACCGGTAGGGGCAAGGGGCAATAGGGCGGGAGGGGCATCCCATAGAGGCACACCATAAGCCTATACCGCCTAACCTTTGGTGGGGGATTGCGGTGGAGCAGCGCTCCTAAGCACCTGACAGCGGTGCCACCTACCATCACCCGGACCAGCGCAGCCGAGGCTGGGAGGCACATTAATAATGGAACGGGTGGGAATAGTCCTACAGGGCCGCAGGCTAATAGCCCCGCTCACCTGCGAGAAGAGAGAGCCATCTTCTTGTCCTTCGCAGTCCAGACTGCAGAGAAGATCTGGGGATTTGTGGAAGGTCCCAGGTATTTGAGGGGCCGGGAGGAGCCAATTACTGCAGTCCAGTAATACCCAAGTGTAATGATTCTTATCTGGAGCAGGACGTACTGTATACTAAGAATAAACCCTGCGAACACACAGCCAAGGCACCCTCGCCGCAACCCAAACAGGCTCACCATAAAGCCTATGGCCGGCTACCCTTTGTGGTACAGGGTCTGCGGCTTGGAGCAGCGCTCCTCGAGCACTTGACCCTAGTGCTCCTCTACCTTCACCTTATCCCTCAGTTGAGGCTGGGAGGCACAGAGGGTCCAGAAACGGGTGGAAATAGCCATGCAGGGCCGCAGGCTTGTTTGCCCCGCTCACCTGCGCAATATAGAGAGCCATCTTCTATCTTCGCAGAAATCACTGCAGAGAGAACACTGGAGAAGTCTATGGTAATTCTGTTCTTATATGGTACCGGGAGGAGCCACAACTCTTCTGCAGTACACTGAGCCAACTTGTGGCGGAATAACCCAGATGTAATGACTTCGTGAAGCAGGACGTGCCATGCATTGGGAAAATGTCCTATCCTGGACAGGAGACCATTCCTATACAGGGCTGGAAGTATTATGAAGTAACTTGCTCTAACATAACTGTTCTCAACCATTTATGCCGAGTACTCCCTATCAACCGGCAGTCGCGATAAAGTAACCCAAAAGGAGGAGGGGGGAGGGACTATGTTGGTGAACATTGCTGAGTAGCCCCCGGGTTAAAAGTACCGCAGGTTGAGAAACCGTTTTCTAACACATGTGAAGTATGTAACGGGAGGTTGAAAATATATCTACTTTTAAAAAGATTTACGGCCTCACATATCCTGTGTGTGGGGGACAGTAAAATTCAGATTCCAGTAACTTTAATTAAAAGCAGTCCAAGGGATGCTTACAACTCCCTACAAAGCTTACTGAGGAGTTCTGCAATTGGCTTTCTGCCATCTCAAAAGAGAGAAGTCCTTTCTGAAGCTTGCGTGTGCAGAAAAATATGTTTACAATGTCTAAAAAGGAGGAAGTTGCAAGCAGGCCTTGGACACATGCATTTATGTTATATTCGTTTTTAAAATGGACCAAAACATGTGATTTCGACCATTCCGGATTTTGGTCCATTTACCCGGGGCATCCTGATTTAGAATGCCCTGCTGTGTGCCAGTATTCTCACCCTGCTGGCTATCCCACAGTGCTTGCAAACTTCAGTGACAGCCAAACTTGAGAGACAGGCCAGTCACCCAGCCATGCTTTTCCAAGGATTGGACTGACCGATCCTTCACTCTCATCCCTCACCAGGATCAGGAGGAGGAATGCAGCCATCACATGAATTTATGTTATTGCCCAATTTGGGTTAAAAAAATAGGGAAGGGGTGGAATAACGTTTAAAAATGCCTGAACCTCCTCTTGAGAACGTCTGCTCTCAATGGCATTTTGAATATGTATATTTTATTGTTCACCAAGATCTACTAGAGAGAAGTGAACCCTGTGCACACAAAACACTGCTGCTTTGGTCGCAGCTGAAATGAGGGAGCACAGCGTTCTGTGTGCACAGGACTCGCATCTCTCTTCTTGTAGGTCTTGGTGTACAGTTAGTTGCCAGTAGTGAGATTGGAGGTATCCAAAACTGCTTCCATAAAACACACATTTGCTAACATAAGAACTATACACTTTTAAACATTCCATCAGAAGTGGACTTTCCCTTTAAGTAATGTAAGTGACACCCATGGTGTATCATAAGCTTCCTTTTTGGCCAAAGAAAGTGATGCTAATCCTCCCAATAGCAGTACTGTGACCTTCTTCTCCCTAGCACCCCACACATTCTCAGAGAAGGCTGACCCAGGCATATAGCTGGAATCCTAGAGCCTGCATTGCTGCAGAACCATGCACTTAACTTTTATGGATGTTCTAACTTTAAGCATTGAAATATCAAAAGGGCTGCAATAAACACAGCTTCTCAGAGGCCTAGCATATGCCTATATTTTTTTTTTCCAAATACCTGAACTGGGGACTTGGAGGTCAATTTTAACATCAAAGTCGTGAACTTTGAAAAGATCCTCGGAGAGGTCGCTGTTGGATTTAGTGTTGCCATCTTTATCAGTGCTTTGAGTCTAGCATGGAAAGAGAAAACAATTTGGTAAACAGGCAAGTCTCCATACACACATCTATACCTTAACTCAAGATACAGGTTAGAAGCACACAACTTTTTATTATTTAATACTAGGAAAAATTAGACAATTAAGGATTTCACAGACACAAAACCATGCTAATTCCTCTTTGAAAGACGTTTACATGAAAAACTATAATACTGCCCCATTAAAATTTGGCATGCTGCATATAGTAGGGGGAAAAAAAAATCAATATTCCAATGGCACTTCAAAATTACAGTAGTGTAGGGTATGTTATGATCTTACTAAAATTGCGCCTTCTGCACTGACTGATCTGGGTACTTCCTCATCTACATACAGTTGCAGGCCCTGTAAGCAACCAATACTACCCCAAAAGGGGATTCATGTAAAGCATACTGCGCAATCTTAAATAGTAATAAAGATGACAACATAAGAAAGGGGTAAGGGCAGAAATGGACAAGCAGTAGTACCCTCAAGACCAACCAGCAGGTTTCTCCCAGGCTGTTCACATTCTGCACAATCTATGTAGCCACACAAACAATGTTGTTATATCCAAAAACAAGGAGCAACTTCTTACATTGCCATTATCTTTGGATGCATCTGGAAGTCCAGCCGACCCGTACTTTGCATTCAGTTGTGCCATGATAGCCGCTTGGACTGCAGGATCTCTAGACTGTAAAAAAAAAAAAAAAAAAAAAAGATAACTTGAAAGGGGTATCAAATGGCATCAGTTAGTAAAGAAAAAACAACTTAAAGGACAAGTATCGCTTGCCACAAGGTGCTGTGTGTTACTATTCATAAATGACACTTCTCTGTGCGAAAGCCAGGAAGGCAAGTGGAGCGGTCGACCTTGAGAAGTGCATACAGTAGGCCATGCCGACGCATATAGGAACTAGGGGTGCGAATTGGCAATAATCTGGTGATATGATACGTATCGCGATACAGGTATGACAAGACTATATCCTGATTCTGTCTCAAAGACGATATATTGAGTTTTTTTTTTAATTACATTTTATTTTTAATAAAAAAAAAAAAAAAAAGACATAGGGTCCCCCTTCCCAAAAAAGGCGCAATGTCCCCTTTACCCAGCATAACCAGCCCAGGCACCAGCTATGGCTTGTAGAACAGGGCGCAGGGGCCAGCTTTGGGTTCGGAGGCCCACCGGGTGAAGAGGAGAGCCGGCCGGATCGAACAAGGGGTCAGGTGAGTGTTTTTTTTTTTTTTTTTAACTTTTCTTTCACTGTAGCAGGGGGGAGTCTGAATCAATACTAGGGAGAAAGAATCGATTCTGGTACTGCCTAATGAAATATCGCAATACTTAACAGAATCAATTTTTTCTGACACCCCTAATAGGAACACCATCCTATAAAGACAAAGTTGGGTGTTTTGTTCCTCTTTAAATGTAATTAAAAATAAAAAACAACAAAAGAGAAAAATAAACAATATACATATCGCTTGGTATGAAACTGGGAATATAATAAATGGGAAAATAAAAAGTTCAATCACTTTTTATGCACAGAAGGAAGTACAGCGCATGCTGAAAGGGTGAGGGGCACCCTCTTGAGGAGGCATCTCCTAAATGTATCACATCAAGCAATACAAAAACAGTGATCATCACTGTTTTCCACTAAACATTTGCAAAACTAAGAAGATCTGGGCACCATCTATTATATCCAAAGGGAAAAAATAAGCTCCTCACTATCAATGAATTAATAAGCCGAGTAACTAAGATGCAGACAATGACCAACATGGTATGATGGTCACAGGGGGTTAGACGCGCGTAGCTCCTACAAAACTTTCAGACAGCGAGACATCCCAATTTGCAGTGCAGTGGCTGACCAAGGAATCTTTTAGAATCCAGGGCTGGCCACACTGGCTTTTGTTCTGCTTTAAGGTGTCCCACGCGGATTCTTGTGTGCCTCAATTGCTGCATCAATTTTAAGGTTTTTACAAAAAAACTCCATAAGGGCTGGATAATTTTTCTTTGACGCTTACACTTGATTGAGGGCTCAGAAGCTTAGTTTTTAAACAGGTCAGTTTTAAGGGCACTTAAGTATGTTCTTTGTATACTTACATTAGACACCATAGTCGGTTTACATTGTCTCCTAGTAAAAGGATCCATCTGCTGTTGCTTCATACTCTGACTTTCAGCCTAAAAAGGAGCTCAGTAATTAGTGTCACATGATCCCACCATCTATATGGCTAATATATATTTCACATGTTCAATAGACAAAAGAAAACACTTCTAGATTGAATTACTAGCTCACATTTGTCACAGTAACATTATCACACAAAATGCTTTGCGTTTCTCTATTTCATTATATATTTTATTATTATTACTGGTTTAGCACATTAGGAAAGAAACCTAGAGGACTAAAATCCATGCCCGGCGGCCCTATAAGATTCTAGGGCAACTAGATTTCCTCCCCCGGGGCATCCAGAATCGGGATGCCCTGCTGAGTGAAACTCTCCAGGTTGCCCAGAAACTCACATTCTTTCCCAATCCAACGGTGCATGCGCAAGCAGAGGCTGCATCCTCACTATTACTTTAGTGCGTGCCTCTTTGTGGGTAGCAGGGGATGCGGCCGTCATCACACTTGGATCAGCTCGCCTTAGACGAGCTCTTAGGCACAGGGGCGGGAGCAGATTGGAACGCTGGATGAGAGGCTGTGCATGCGGCGTAGGATCGGGGAAAGGAGAGTCGGTTTGGGAGACCTGGGGGGTTTCACATAGCAGGGTATTGACCAAAACCGAGGATAGTCAAAATCCTGGGTTTTGGTCCACTTTAAAGGAAATATCCACTGCCCTTCCCAGCACTCGGGATGCCCTGGTTCTGGTTGGCAGGTGGGTGTGGCATGTGTACAGCAAGCTTCCATTGAAAACAATGGCTGCCGCATCCCTCACTACCTAACACAGAGCTTACATTAAAAACAATGGGAGCCGGCTGTACACAAGCCACACCCACCTGCCTGCCAGAAGCAGGGCCGCATGAGGGCGATCAGTGGTGCAGGAGTGCTAGTAAGGCGAGTGCACTTTTCTGTGTGGCATGGAGCAGCAGAAGCAGTTAGTGGAGGACGGGCCAGGCTGCACACTGCCGGTTATGGGGTGCATGGAGGGACTCTGCGCTCTGTCCGTTACTGGGTTCTTGGGGAGATTCTAAACTCTGCTTCTTATAGGGTTCTGGGGGGGGGGGGGGCCTGTACACCGCCCGTTATGGAGTGACTGGTGAATTTTGCACGCTGCCTGTAGGGTTCTTATGCTTAAATCTGCATGCTGCCTGTTACTGGGGGGGGGGGGGGGGGGTCTGGGTTTCTTGCTCACTGCCTTTTATAAGGTGATTGGGTGGATTTTGCACGCTGCCTGTTATAGGGTTCTTGGGTCATATCCCTGCTTGAATAAGATATGCTCTCCAGTCTATAGAAAGCAGTGCAAAACAGCAACTAGAAAAAACCGAAGCTACTTTAGCCACCAAAGACAGTATAACATCCCAAGGAAGGGGCTTCAACCAGAAAGTAAAAAATGGATGGGATTGGTGTCCCCCAATGCAGTCAACAAGCATTTTATAACAAGTACACACCAACTTTGAAATATTAATCAGAAGGGTTGCTCTGTCCACCAACCACTGGTCCTGTACTATGTGATGGTCTAGTACTGTGCACCAGCTGATCAGACTGGCATCCATTGTCATGATGCTCCACACTTAAGGGTTGGGTTAAGAGGAGTCTGATAATTTTGGGGTCATTACCCATGAAAAGGCAGTTGTGAAACACAAAACATTTTTGCAAAACAAATGTGCTTAATGAGCTATCACATAGAACCTATCTTGCCCATAGACTTACCTATTACCAATAAGTACTTGTTACGGGATAGTATTATTTAAATGAGTATATATGTATGATATTATATATATTTGATTATACATTGTTTAGATATATATGCACATATCCTTTTGTACTACACATTCTTTATTATGTTTCTATGTATAGTGATTTCCTATACAAGGACTTTCTCATGTATGGAGATTTCCCTATATATTTTATATTGAAGGTTCACTGTGTAATACAAAATCAAATTCCATTGCAGTGTATAATATTCAATTTTGGTGCCTCTCTACATGGTGATGACTACTAATAAGATGCAGTTTAGTTTAGGTGATATAAAGAAAGTACATTGTTTTGCAATTGTCAGTCTCTGACTGGTACAGCGAAGCAGCACCTCGCTGTGGTCAGAGAACACGGATCCAATTGTCCAGGCCGGAAACAGGGCTCCCTGGACTGTCCTCTGAAATCCATTATCAAAGCAAAGTACAATAGGCTTTCTATTTTATTTTATATCAACTGAGTGTGCAAGTCCTTCATTATTCAGTACAACCAGAATAGCGAAGTGGCAAACAGCAGAATCCCATGCCAAAAGATTTAGATATTTCGGGTCAGAAAGATACATTTCAGCCCAGATTAAATATCTATGAATATCTATATCTATCAAATATCTATGAATCTCCCATATGAAAGCATTATCAATAAATACCACAGGGGACTACTTCAATACAAAGAGGGTTCTGTAAGTGTTGTAGGTTATTATAAGTGTAGAAGTAGCGTAGGTGTAAGTTATTGTAGGTGTAGAAGCTCCCTTGTATCTGTAAATCTTACCACTAAAGCTTTCTCAGATTCCACTATGTTCCACTCCCTGTTCCTCTGATTGATGTAACTGGAAATAAAAGAAAATAAATGTAGACAACTAAATTCAGAAGGTTAAACATGGGCAGTCTAAATCTGAGAATTCTAGATACCTGATGGCAGAGATGTTCTTGGTGCGCTGGCGATCCAGAGCCTCTGCTCGCTCTTCCAATTCATTCAGCTGGTCTTGAATTTGCTTTGCCTTATCCGGATCACCTGCTTCCTCTGCCATGGCCTACAAACATAACCAACTGTTAGCAATGCCACCACCAACGGATACCGATATCTCCCAACATGCTCCAATACCTGCAGTTACATTGGCACTAGGCACATATATCAACTATCCTGCTACAAGGTCACACATATATTAAAAAAGTGCCAAAAAGTTTATTGTATCCTCATTGGGTAATAGTAAAGAAAAACCTTCGGGAGACTCAGTATTCCCATTGTGTGGGACTATTCTCTATTCTATTCTCTATTCCTTTTTTGATAACACAGCTATATTGCCAGAGAAATTCTAAAATAAAATGTCACCTGTGTGCTTTGCATTGGTGTGAGCTGGGCTTGAGTGACAGAGTGGGGGGCTCTAGTCTAGACTTCCACAGAGAGGGAGTGTCAACAAGCCTCCGGCTTTGATTTGTGGTCAGGCTCAGGCAGGAAGAAGAAATTTCTCCTCCTTTCGGAGGCTGGAGCAAGAGGCAGGATGGGGCTGACACTGCATCAGGTAAGCTGCTAGGCAACTGATTTTAAAGTTTGTCTGGCCAATCCTTTTTAGCCCAATAAACGCCTATTTAAACTGGACCTTCACCCTGAATAAGTGTATCTTGTATGTTCCCCCACCCGGAACATACAGATTGCTCACATCAAAAACCATCCTACCTGCACCTATTGTGTTTATTTAGGCTTTTAACATCAAAGATGGTGGCCTGTGGAGTCTCAGGCTGCCTGCAGACAGGAAGTGTCTTGACTATGCCACTCTGCATTCTGGGATTGCTGTCCTTTTCCTGACCCCAGATCTACTCTCTGTGTGCAAAGCACAGCTATAACCCACCCCCTGTGGTTTTCACCCCTCTTCTCTACTCAATATGTGATGCTTCTGAGGCAAGAAGCCCAGCGGGATAAAGAATAATAAGTGACTAAAAACTAAGATGCTTGGGAATAGATTTTTTAGGGTTTGGGCTTTTCATTAAATGATGCTGAAGGTCCAGTTTGAGATTGCAAGGTCATTTGTGTTATCCTTAAACAATCCATCTTTGTCAGTTTTTTCTTGTTCTTCCTTATTGTTTTCCTCTTCTGGGGTGTAATATAGTCCCGTGTGTAAGGTTTGTGCCCCCAGACCCGTGATTTACTTATCCGAATCCAGTTTCTAAGTTTCATATATTCCTCCGACTCGGTCTTGGTAAAACAAGAATGACTTTGTGGCCAATTAGTAAAAGCCCTTGCTCTCCTTTCTGACTAGAGCTCCCAGAATTCTTCCACTGGCTAAACAGGTTGGCTAAACAAAACAGCAACAATTATCTCTCTAGCCGAGAACACTGCCAGTAACCCTTTAGAAAGAGCTGGGCATGCAATGCTTCTAATCTAATCTTCTAATATCTAAACAGCCATCACTTCCTACTTGTGGCCACTTAAACCGGACTAACAGCCGTTATTATATTACGGGTGTTGGTCCGGCTCTTTGCCACATGACCGGCCAGCGGCCAATCACGGGACTCCTTTCCCGGCGCTGGCTCGTAAGGAAGGTAGTATTCTACGTGTTCTGTGCATTTAGGTGCAAGGGGGCTCCAGCATTCTGGATGCCCCCTCGAGCTTCTTTCTAGAAGAAAAGAGCCGGACCTGCACCCAACTGGCTCTTTCTGGGAGATCAAAAGAGAAGATCTGCTTACTGCTAAGAGTTATGGGTAAATCCTGTGATACCTAGTATGTATGTGCCATGTAAATAGGTTTAAAAAAATAATAAATTGAAGAATTGTTATATGTGTCTCCGGTTGTTGAATCACCACTTTTTATTGCCTTGGGGGCCATTCGGCACCAGGTACAAATAAAACACTTTACATTTTTTTTTTACCATAAGGGAACCATTTGTCACCTGGCGCTGAATAGATCCCTACGTGCAAAATGTCAAATGTCACCGATCTATAATCAAAGCAGGAGAGGGCCCCCCCAATGCTGGTAGGACCTTGATTGACCTTTCACCAAACAGTCATTACAGCAGCTAGGCTAGTTTGCTGCAGGGATTAAGAGATGAAAAAGTATGTGACGGTCCTAGCAGTGCAGGCTGCCAAAACAGCAGCATGGGGCTTCCAGTGGAGAATAGAACTCCCACTGCTGATAAGTATTTTTCATTAGGGTTAACTTGGTGGAGAGTATATTTCATTTGATTCTATAGGGACACTTGCCTACAATGTCCGTTGAAAGGCCTCCGTGTGGCAAAGCAATGAATAGGGAGAATCTGCGTGGCTCCATTAGAAGAAGTGAAGTGAGTTGAAGAGTTCAAAGCTTGGGGCTGAATTCTGGGCACTTAAAGCAGACCAAAACCCACGAGCTTCTGAAATACATTCGCCAAAGCCAATTCCCTTTTTAAGGTGTAGAACTAGAAATTTATATTTTCGCTTTTTGTATTGTCTTGGAATACTCTTTCTTTGCGGTCCCTCTGAGATGGCAGGCAATCACTGCATAGGTATGGCAAGGACATCATTGCCAAACACAACAATGGCAAAGAATGGAGGAGGTGTAGCTTTACAGCTAAAACAAGGGCCATTATCTGGGATTAGAGTGAAGCAGGAGCACTAAAAATTGGCAAATATATATATATATATATATATATTTTTTTTTATTTTATTTTTTTTTTTTCAACACAAGTCGATTTTAAGGTAGTGGTAACATACACAGTCAGTATTTACCCTTTTGTCTTACCTTCTCCTTCATAAGCTGTGTCTTTTTCATTGCATAATTAGATGGAGCCTTCCTAAACCGTTCCTTCTCCTTTACAATCTACAAAAGAAGAAAATACTGTAAATAGATAAATAGAGTAGATTATGCATAAGGATCACACAATCAAGATTGCGGAGCATCTCTTATTCTAAGTAAAACTACGGTTAAAGTGGACCAATTACGTCCCAGACTTTGGGGCATCTAACAACAGCACCAATTCGGCAGGCCCTGGAGTCTTTTACTCCAGGGCCTGCCGACTAGGTGCTGTTGTGAGATGCCCCAAAGAACACCCACAAATCTCCTTACCTTGCTGAACCCTAGCTGCAATCATCCCTGGCATCTCTGATGCGTCTCCGTGCCCTGCCATTCAGATAGGCCATCCACACTCCACAGGGGAACCGCCCGCCTCCGCTCCCTATGGACGGGAGCCTGCAAATGCGCCATGGAAACAGCGAACAGGTGAGTTGAGTGGGTGAACAGGGGGTTTCACGCAGCGGACCATCCTCAAATTGGAGTGCCCCAGGGACAAGAACCAATCACCAGGATAGTGAAAATACTGGCGATTGGTCTACTTTAACCACAAGGGCTTTAGTGGAGGAATCCTTCCCCACCTACTACCACACACGTGTCCACCATTGGTGTCGTGATCTAAGATGGGAATTCGAGCCTTCGGCCTCAAATGACGAGGCACTGGAATACATGACACCCACAATTCCTCGCCTTCCCAGGACCTGAACTTCTGTCCTTGTCAGAAATGAGTGACCCACAGAGAACCAACAAGTCCTATACACTCAAAACTTCGCCATGCAATCCTTGGATACCAGATATGGCAGTTTTGTAAGCTCTTGATAAAGATTTTAAAGGACAACTATTATTAAAGCAGAACGAAACCCTGCAGAGCCGGCCCTGGGTGGCCAACCCCCCACCCCACAGAGACTGTCAAAATGTGGGACTGCTTTAACCCTTTAAGTGCCAGCCTACCTGGAGTTTTTGTCACACTCTGTTGCCAGACCATTTTGCACTATTTTGCGCTCCCCATGTTCAAATGTGATTTTTGAAGGGATTTCCAGGGATTTCCCAGGAAAATGATATATTGTTTTTTTCAGCAGAGTCTGGGCTTTAACATGAAATGTCTTGTTTGTCATTTGTTAGGTGTATTCTTAATATTTTTGGGTGAAATATGTGCAAAAAAAAAAAAAAAAAAAAAAATTTTTACATATTGTAGTTTTTTTTGGAATAAAAAATGTAAGTTTGTCAATAAAATCTTATTGCGTGTGAAATCCCAATTTCACCCGGTTACAGCGGTACCACATATGTATTGGTAGACACCCTTTCCTGCCCAGGAGACTCCCCCAAACTGAAACAGCGCTTTAGGAGATTTTCAGATAAAATACAACTATGCTATGCAATATGCGCACCTTGCGGTTTTTCCAGAAAAACAACCCTTTACATTTGAAATACCCCCAACAAACTATATATTCTCTGGAAGTACACACCTCAGGCTTTCTAGGCGTACCAAGCTTGTGGATGTGGCCATAGTTTTCTGGAAGTAATCCCTCAACGTAATCTTTGGTTGCAAAGAGTTTCCCTAAAAAAAGGATAAAAAAGCAGAATCAAAGCCACATTTTCCTAAAAAACCTATATACAAACAAGAAAAAACAAGTTTAATCTGAAAACGCAACATCCCCCGAACAGAACAACACCCAACATGCATAGGTTCTGTCAAGGGAAGAGTTGCCAAACACCCCAAAGTAAAGCATGCGCATAACGGTAATTTTACTTGAAAATTTCAGCTCTGCAGACAAAGTGCGCACCTTGCGATTTTTCAACCAAAACAACCCTTTACATTTGGAATATCCCCCATAAACCATATATTCCCTGAAAGTACACACGTTAAGCTTTTTAAGGGTACCCAGCTTGTTGTAGTGGGCTCATCTTTCTGGAATTAATTCCTCAAAGAATTCTTTGGTTGCGCAGGGTTTCCCTAAAAAATTTATAAAAAAGCTGAATAAAAAACACCTTTTCCTAAAATATAAATATGCAAACCAGAAAAAACAAGCTAAGTCTGAAAGCGCAAGGTCCCCCGAACAGAACAATACCCAACATGCATAGGTACTATTAACCCTTTTAATTGCCAGCCTACTTGAGATTTTGTCACCCTCTGTTGACAGGCCATTTTCCCCATTTTGCGTCATGTTTTGCGACATGTTTTGCGCCATTTTTGCTGTAACTTTCAGAAAAATTATATATATATTTTTTGCAGCAGAGTTTAGACTTTAACATGAAATGTCTTGTTTGTAATTTTTTTTTTTTTTTTTACAATATTATTAAGTGAAAAAAAAAATAAATAAATAAAAATTTTTTTTTAGAAAATTGACTCCTTTATTTTAAATAAAAAATGTATTTTATTAAGGAAAATCATATTGCATGTGAGAGCCCCATTTCTACCGATTAGAACGGTACCACATATTTATCGGTAGCCCCCCGTTCCTGCCCAGGAGACCCCCCTAACTGAAACAAGTATTTTATAACATTCACAAAAAAAATACAAAAACCATCCACACTACAAAGGGTTAAATCGGGAAAAAAAATGACACAGGGTCCCCCTCCCAGGGGAGGGAGACCCCATTTTTTTTTGATTTTTAAGGGTTAAAAACCCTTAAAAATCAAAAAAAAATTGACGTGGGGTCCCCCTTACCCAAAGTAACCAGCCCGGGACCAGCTATGGGGGCTTGTAGGCACAGAGTGGGGGGGCCAGCTTTTGTGGCCCCCCCACCCTGCAGCCTACGAGCCCACATAGCCCATGTGGGCCCGGGCTCTTCTGCCCCCCCCTGGCCTTTGGGGAGGCAGGTAATGGGGGTGCCGGGGGTTAATGGCAAGCCACCCGCTAGCGCAGGTGGCTTGCCATCCCCCCAGCCTTGTGAACTGGTATAGGGGTCATGAACCCCTTACCAGTTCACAAGGGGTTAAAAGTAAATAATGACACAGACACACATAAAGAAAAAAATATTTTATTAATTTTTTTTTTTTTTTTACACTGTACTCACCTCCCATCCATCCTGGAGCCCTCTGTCCCTCGGCGATCACTGGCTTCTGCTCTATGCTAGAAGCCTTTTATAGCTGCTGGATGACAGATTACAAAGGGTTAATCAAAAAAAAAAAATGACATAGGGTCCCCCCTCCCAGGGGGGGCGGACCCCATTTTTTTTTTGATTTTTAAGGGTTAAAAACCCTTAAAAATCAAAAAAAAAATTGACGTGGGGTCCCCCTTACCCACAGTAACCAGCCCGGGACCAGCTATGGGGGCTTGTAGGCACAGAGTGGGGGGGCCAGCTTATGTGGCCCCCCCACCCTGCAGCCTACGAGCCCACATAGCCCATGTGGGCCCGGGCTCTTCTGCGCAGGTGGCTTGCCATCTCCCCAGCCTTGTGAACTGGTATAGGGGTCATGGACCCCTTACCAGTTCACAAGGGGTTAATATTAAAAAAAATGACACACACACAGAGAAAAAAAAAATTTTATTTTTCTTTTTTTACACCATACTCACCTCCGATCCGACGTCCCTCGCCGCTGTCCCGCGCCGATCACCTCACTGACAGATGCCGGTGGTGATCGGCGCAGGGCGGGTGACAGGCGAGGGGGCTCCGATCGGAGCCTCCTCACCTGACACCCGCTCTGCTCCGATCACCACCGGCATCTGACAGATGCCGGAGCTCGGAGGGGGTATAGGAGGAGCGGGATGACGTCATCCCGCTCCTCCCACAATGGGCGGGGCTAAGCGGCGGCGGCCATCGCCGCCATTACAAGAGGTGAGGACCCGGAAGAGGGTCCTCACCTGAAGACTGCGCAGCCCAGGGGGGGGATCGGACCCCCCCCCTGGTGAAGAGGAGACCCGGACAGAAGGCTCGGGCGCGGAGGTGAGTAAATGACAGTTTTATTTATTTTTTTTTTTACAGCGGCGAGTCAGCGCTGGAAACGGGGGGGGGGGGGGCGGCTGGTTTCGGGCCCCCCCCTGAAGACGGAGGACGACGGGGGGGCGATCGGATGCCCCCCCAAGGAAGAGGGGACCCCAGGCTTCACAGGGATACCGGAGGTAAGTGATTTTTTTTTTCTATTTTTTAACTGTTTGGGGGAAATGCCAGGCACGTAGTTTCTACGTGCTTGGCACTTAAGGGTAGGAGAAGCAACCACGTAGAAACTACGTGCTTGGCATTTAAAGGGTTCAAGAGGGATATGCGCCCAAAATGGTCACTGGAGCAATGTGATTTATTTAAACCGGACCTTCACCATGATTTATTGAAAAGCCCAAACCCTTAAAAAACTATTCCCCAGCATATAAAATGAATATATTTTACGTTTTTAGTCACTTATTATTCTTTCCCCCACTGTGCTGCAACTCTGTTCAGGACACGGGCGCCGCCATCTTGACTCAAAAGCATTACACTTACTGAGGAGCGTGGGATAAAATACATGGGGGCGGGTTATACCTGTGCTTTGCTTAGACAGAGCAGAGCTGGGGTCAGGAAAAGATCAGCAATCCCAGATTGCAGAGCAACACAGTCAGAAGGCACTTCCTGTTTGCAGGCTGCCTGATGTTCCATGAGCCGCCATCTTGGATGTTTAAAGGATCATAACATGCAGTAGATGCTGGTAATACAATTCTGTGAAACTCACCTGTAGAATTGTTTTTGGATATATCCAGTCCAGGTGCCCAAGTGATGACATGTGGGACATCCAAAAGCAGTGTCCATTTGGGTGGGATCCCCAGTGCGGAAACAGCATGTAGTTCATTTCACTACCACCTGAAGCACCTTTCGGCCAAAAACAGCATCAGCTGGCTCGGACATCCACCTTATAAAACTTTGTAAAAGTATGAACAGAAGACCAAGTGTCGGCCTTACAAACTTGTTCAACCGATGACTGGTGCTGAAAAGCCCAAGAGGCACCAATAGCACGAGTAGAATGAGCAGTAAGGTGGAAGGGAGGACTCTTCCCCTTAGCAGAATAGGCCTGAATCACAGCCTGACGGATCCATTTGCTGATAGTAGACTTGGTAGGAGCCAAACCCTTCCTAGGACAAGAAGGGACCACAAAAAGAGCATCAGTTTTCCTGAAGGACGCAGTGACTACCAGGTAAGACTTCAGACACCTGACCACATCCAAGGAATGCAGAACCCTTTCCTTAGCGTTGCTAGGATTGGGGCACAACGAAGGAAGATCAAGATCTGTATTCAAATGAAAAGCAGACACCACCTTAGGCAGAAAGTCCGGCTTAAAGCGGAACACCACCTTATCCTGGTGTCTCTCAAAGTATGGGGGCTGGATAGACAGAGCCGCCAGCTCAGACACACGTCTGACTGAAGTAATAGCCACCAGAAAGACAACCTTGAGAGTAAGTACATCCAGAGCAGCATCCTGAATAGGTTCAAAGGGGGCACCCTGCAAGGCAGACAAAACCAAGTTCAAATCCCAAACAGGGACCATAGGTTTACGTGGGGGACGCACATGAGTAACCCCCTGGAAGAAAGTCTTAACCAAAGAATGCTAAGCAAAAGACTTCTGAAAGAAGACAAGACAAAGCAGAAACCTGACCCTTCAGAGTACTGAGTTGGAGATCCGACTCCAACTAATGCTGTAAAAAAACTCCAGAACCCTGGGGGCTGAGAACACCTGACAGGGAAGAGACCTAGACTCACACCAATCAATATAGGTACGCCATACCCTATAATAGATGGAAGAAGAAGTTTTCTTCCTAGCCTTCACCACGGTCTCAACCACCGAGGCAGGCAAGCCTTTCTCCATCAAGATGGAGGTTTCAGCAGCCAGGCCGTCAAAGTCAGAGTTTGTAAATTGGGATTGCGTAAGGGGCCCTGAGTGAGCAGATCTGGCACTCCTGGTAGAACATACTGGTCTACTGCCATCTGCACCACGTCTGCGAACCACCCTCTTCTTGGCCACCTGGGGGCCACCAGAATCGCTGGCACCGCTTCCAAAGCAATCTTGCACAGGACCCTGCCTAGCAGGGGGATGGAGAAAAGACATACAGAACAGAATGTCCTGCCATGACATTACTTAAAGCAACCGTGGTCACGGCCAGAGGATCCTGGAACAGGGAGACAGGGCCGGGAGCTTGTGACGGGACACAAACAGATCCACATCTGGTTGGTCCCCACGGTGACAAGAGATTGGAATGCATACCGCTGATATGCAGGGAACATCGGCCTCCACCCAGGTCAGGATCAGAGACACTTCCTGGAGGACCTTGTTGCTCCGGGTCCCTCCCCGATGATTGATGTAGGCAACTGCCGTCAGACTGACCGGGCACCCCTGAACAGACAGGCCCTGAAGACGAGTAGTCAAGCGAGTCAGAGCTAACCTGATCGCACACAGTTTCAAAACATTGACAGGTGTATGGGCCTCCTAAGGGCCCCACCTCCCCTGGAACCGCAGGGACTTCCAGACCCCCCCCCCCCAACCTGATAGACTGGCATCCGTGGTGACCATCTCCCAGGAAGGGGCAAGAAAAGATCTGTCCCCCAACAGGTTCCTTGAGTCCATCCACTACAAGAGGGACCTTCTTACCAGGGGGGAAGGCACACAGACCCTGTCCAGGGATGCTGGGTCCTTGTCCCATACCAACAATAGGAGAAGTTGCAGAAGCCCCAAGTGGGACTGAGCATAAGGGACTGCTTCGAAGCACGCCACCATCAGACCCACCAGCTGCATCCCCTGCCTGGTGGAGGGACGGGAACAGCTATGAGGGACTGAGCCCGTGCAAACAGATTGTCCACGTTCTGCTGAGGAAGGAAGATCCTTGCCTGAACTGTATCCAGATTCATTCCTAGGAATGGAGATACCAAGGAAGGGGACAATGAGGACTTGAGGTGGTTGATCACCCACCCAAATGACTCCAGAATGGACACCACCAGCTGAGTATCCAACTTAGCCTGATGTGGAGACTGGGAAGTGATGAGGACGTCCAGGTAGGCAGCACGCGGACGCCCCTTAGTCGACATCACCCCCGCCAGCACCTAGGTGAGCACTCTGGGAGCTGAAGAGAGGCCAGATGGCAAGGCCACCAATTGGCAGTGTTGGTCTTCCAACGCGAATCTGAGGAACCTTGGTGTCCTGAAACACAGGGATGTGAAAATAAGCATCTTTGATCTCTACAGACGGCATGAAGCCCCCGGGGCGCAAGGAGCTGATGGCCGAGCGCAGAGTTTCCATGCAGGAAACGCCTGTACTTGACGATTTGCTGAAGATCTGTAAGTCCAGAATGGGCCAGTCTGACCCATCCCTTTTTGGGAACTGTGAAAAGGTTGGTGTAGAGTCCCTTGCCACTGTCTGTTAAGGGAAATCTGCAAATGACCCCCAGACCCCGCAGGCCTTACACGGCCTGCGCCAACACCTGAGCAGAGGCAGGAACCAGGAGTACCCGGGACCTGATAATCTTGGGGGAGGCCGCACAGCCAACTCTATGTTGTAGCCGGAGGACACTACCTCCTGAATCCACCGGTCTGAGGCGTGATGCCTCCAGACATGAGCAAGGTGCCGCAGCCGTCCCTGACGGGCGAGGGCGCCCCATCATGCTTGAGACTTGGTAGAGGATTTGGGCTTAGCCCCCCCGGAGGAGCCAGGGTGTTGTCTGCTGTTCCTGGGGCAGGAATCTGCGCGAGCCCCCGCGAAGGACACCCCTGGTTCCTGTTTAACACCATGGTAGGGGGTAGAAGGGGTGCCCTGGCCCCGAAGGGGCGAGACAGCCGCCTGCGCTGGGGTAACTTACCTCTCTTACCAAACAGGTCTAGATGGGCCCCAAACAGGCGTAGCCCCTTAAAAGGAAGCCCAGTAAGGGCCTTCTTCACAGCATTGTCAGCACCCCACTGTCGCAGCCAGACCAAGCGACGTATAGCCACCACGAGGGCAGAAGTTCTTGCACACATTCTGATGGTGTCATCCAATGCTAATAGGACAAATTTTAGAAACACATCACAACTGGAGAGTGCATTAAATACCTCCCAAGGGAGATCCTCAGGGGCACTATCAAGAATTTTTCTGATGAGGGTTCTAGTGGCCACAGCAGTAATGGCAGAGGCACAGACCGTGCGCAGCGCCGTCCCCACACATGCAAAGGCGTGGGAGGCCAGCAGGTCAATGCGCCGGTCCTCAGCATCCCGAAGGGTAGTATAATCAGGGGGATGCATGACAGGGGTGTTAGATAGCCCTATGATCGGGACATCCACCTCGGGGGGGATGACCAACATTTAACCACCTCAGGGGGAAAAGGAAACTTCCTATCCCAATCCCTTGGGACACCGGGAAGTTTACTGGGGCACTCCCATTCCTTGAGAAAAAGGTCATGGAAATGTGCCTGCTCTGGAAATTCCAAACGTGATTTTGCTGTATGGAAAAGCTCCCCTCTTTGCCTGGGAGCCTCAACAGGGAGAGAGATAGACAGAACCTCAAAGATCTGGATCAATAATCTGTCAGGGTCATCCAGAATCGTCATGACCCCTCGGTCACTCATCAGATGAGCCTGAGTCAGAAAAGAGCTCTCCATCACAAGGGGTATAGCCACACAGATTCATAAACTCCTGAGATCCCAAAGGGAAAACAGTAACATAAGGCGTCAAGTGCCGCTTCTTACCAGGGCCCTTACGCGCTAAAGACCTCGCATCGAATCTGTTCAGCCGCAGGCCATCTAGAAGACAAATCAGGCTGAGAATCCCCACTTGTATGCGACTCAGCAGGAGTGAGATTTAAGCTTGGGGAGTAGGTGAAGTGCAACGAGGTGCAGCCACTGGCAGGCCACATTGCAAGCCCAGCGCTTGCTCAGCACAGGGTACGTAGACCCATACCCTGTCAGCCTCAGCATGGGGTTGTCCACACGCCATACACAGCCGGTCTTGTCCCAAAGGGACCCCGGTCACATTATCCTGAGATGCCTCCATATGTTGATTTTTAGGCACAATATGCCAGTAGGGATTGACGCTATAAAGCAACCCTGGATGCCCCAATGACCCGCTAGGGAAGTGGGAGTCATTTTACAAGGCCCGACTATCAATTACACCGAGCCGGGAGAAGCCAATGGATTCACCCGTCTGAAAGACACAATGAGAAGAAAAGGTGTCAGAACCGAAAAACACTACAAGTATAAAGCCGCCTGCGAGGGCACTTACGGACCACGGTAAGCAAGAACGTCACACGCGTGCGAACTGACAAAATGGCGCCGAGTACATCGAAGGGTGGGCCAGAGCGCGCCGTGACGCGGGGCGCACCAGGCCAGGCCCCGCCCTCCCGATGGGCGCGAAGTCCAACAAGCAGGCAATGAGGACGCAGAAGCGTCTGAGGTAACGCCGCGCCCGGCGCGGAACATCCAAATGAAGGAAAAGGCGCGCGCGGCGGCGGCATTTACACGAGTAAAAAGACAAGTCAGCGCGGCGGCTGACACCACATATACGAGTCCAAGAGACATTACAAAGGCCATATGCATGTAATCACGATACACCCCCCCCTTTCTTTCCCCCCGAAGGCTACAGGGAGAACAAGGGAGGATGGCGGCCCTTTGTACAGGGCCCACCGCTACCGGGGCATGGGACAATAATGCGGGAGGGGCATCCCATAAGGCTCACCATCAGCCTATACCGCCTACTCTTTGGTGGGGGACTGCGGTGGAGCAGCGCTCCATAAGCACGCATGGTGCAGCCTACCTTCACCCGACCAGCGCAGCCCAGGCTGGGAGGCACATCACACAAAGGACGGGTGGGAATAGTCCAACAGGGCCGCAGGCTGTAATAGCCCCGCTCACCTGCGAGAGAGTGATAACTTCATGTCTTCGCAGTCAGCACTGCAGAGAAATCTGGGGATTTGTGGGAGGTCCCTGGGTATTTGAGGGGCCGGGAGGAGCCTGTTTTGCATGTCTCTGTAGTGCAGCGCCATCTGGCGGAGGATAACCCAAGTGTAAGTAATCTATCTGGAGCAGGACGTACTGTATACTAAGGATAAAACACCAAACACAAGTCAAAACACACACAATCCAAAACCAATAAAGCTTGTGGGCAGGGAGGGATACAATCAAAAACAGTATATATTGGTTCCCCCTCAGGCTCACCATAAGCCTGTGGCCGGCTACCCTTTAGGGTCTGCGGCCCAGAGCATGTGCTCTGCCGAAGGCCAACAGACCCCGGCGTTCACCCTACCGTCATGATCCCGTAGCAGCCAGAAGCTGGGAGGCAGGAATGGGTCAGGAGGGATCCGTGGGAATAGGGCCCGCAGCGGCCGACGGGCTAGGTGGCCCCGCTCTGCTGCCATTATCTAAGAGAGTGTCAACGATCTTCTGCAGCCAAGACTGCAAGATGAACAACTGGGGAATGATAGAGGGACACCTGCCTTTATAGGGGGCCGGGAGGAGCTGCATCTTTGATCTTGCAGTCGAGCGCCCCCTAGGGGCGACTACCCACATGTCATCACTTGGGACGACCTGGACTGGATATAGGGAAAAGGGTGATTTTTAAAGTGGACTGTCACCCAGGGGTGATCGGCCAGGGAATCTATAAGATTCCCGGGCCGATCACCTCCCTCACCGCGGGACATCCGAGATCGGGATGTCCCGCGGTGAGGGACCCCCCCCAAAACCCCCGAAAAACTTACCCCTTTTGTGAATGGCCGGCGCGGACGCGCTGTCTTGTCCGCCGCTGTCACCCGCTTGTCCGTGGCTACATCGGAGCGTGTCCCCCTGAAGTGGACCAAAACCCAGGATAGTCAAAATCCTGGGTGTTGGTCCACTTTAATGTGGGCAATCTGTATGTACAGGGTGTGGGAAACATAAGATAGGCTCCTATTCAGGGTCAAGGTCCGCTTTGATTTGCTTTTTAAAGTAAACCTTCAGTAAATCTTAAGCCTCAGTCACATGTTTGTATATACACTTTTATAACATCTAATGTTCTCTTTTGTTTGAATCAAACCTTATTTTATCTCACACCATGTCCTGAAACAAAGATTGAAATGGCCATGAGTTTCATGAGATATTTTAAGAAAAGTTTACTGAATCAAGGCCATAATATAGTGGTGGATGTGCTCCAGATATGCATCGAAGTCTTATGTAAGCTTCGGAACAGCGCGTTTAAGCTTTTACAAAAACACGGCAGAATAAAATATTGCAGAAGTCTCCATCCCCATCCAAATTTTGATACAAGACTGTAGATTGTACTGGAAAATAGACTAAGAGTGCAGATTTCGTTCACTTACATCTTCAATATCCTGGTCATTGAATTTATAGTTCATTGCCTCTTTTATGGTCAGCTCCTTTTTGTTGATCTCATCTAACGTGGGGAGCTGCATGCCAGCTGAAAACATCTACAAAAGTAAACACACATTGTCAGCCTGATAAAGGTGCAGTTTCTAAAAGTACGTGTATATAAGTAGATGGTAACAGAAAAGTCTTTTGAATAATAGAATACAGATGCCTTTGATCATATAAGCACTGTGTGACAGTAACCATGTAAAGTCATTTTTCAAAATGTTGCCACCCCAACTGCCTTTGTTTGGTACAGATATGCTGATGACTAAGAATCTATGAATGTTTGTATGGGCAAAATAGGCCAACCATTAACCCTGCCCCCACACAAATTCAGCCCGAAAATGGACCAACAGTGTATAACTACATTTGAAAATATCCCTATAAACCAGAGAAGCACAACCTGCAGCCCGCAGCATCCCTAAATTTTATAATATTTGTGAAGTGGAGATTTCTGTAGGTGCATGTGGCTGGCCACTTGAGACAGTGTAGAGCCAATTACTAAAAAGAAAAAGGCCCACCTCAGCTCTTCCTCTGCTCCCCTCACCTCTGCTTACCACTTCCTGTCTCACCTCACCTCTGTTTACTTATTACCTCTCCCCACCTCACCTCTGACCACGTCACCTAGGCTCACCTCACCATTGCCTACCTCTATCCACCTCACCTATGCGCCATCTCTTCTAACCTCTGTCCGCTTCATTTTTACTCTTACTCTTTTTGCCTCATCTCTTCCCGCCTCTCCTAACTTCTGCTGGCGTCCTCCCTCCTCACCTCTACCAAACTCGGCTTCACCTCTTACCACTTCTGCTCACCCGACCTTTTCTTATTTTACACCTTGCCCACTTCTTTATTCCGCCTCACCTCTGCATACATATATAAATTAGCTATAATGCCTTAAGCTTGCAGCTTTCCTGCAGTAAACTGTGAATTATTAAGACGATGCGGCCCATGCACCAAAAAAGTTTGTATGAAGTACGTGTGGCTTTTCATGCATATCTAGCGGGAGTGAGTGCGTTTTCCTCAACCCCGCTGATGTAATGCACTTACTGACAGCGTTAAGCTGCCCCCTCCCCCGCAGGTCTTGCAACAGCACAGACTTGCTGTGGAGATCAATGTAACGACTTGTGGGGGTGGGAGTGGAAGTCTTTTACGAAGCTCTAGCTTTGGGTAAGTTTTGTTCAGGTTTTTAGTTTGATATGCAGCGCTGGTGGGATTTTTTTTTTCTTGCTTTCTGTAAATAGACTGTTGGTCCACTTTAAAGCGGTACTATAGTCAAGTCACTAATCAGGTGACCAACGGAAACCTTGGTGTTTGATGTGCCAGCCCACTGGGAAATTCAGAATTTCTGAAAAAAACAGCTATGATAGAAGCCTAATTTAACATTCCTGCATTTGCCTTATTCAATAAGGTTCCAATTCTTAGTAAAATGAATTTATTAGAATTCATCTAAGATTCCTCCATCTTCACTCGGTCACACGGGAAATTTCTTACATTAGGATTATAGAGCTGATACAGCACTGAGAATTTTTGAAAAAATGATTTTTCCTCCACCTTTAGCTGCACGGATTTATTTTTTTCTATAAAAATGTGCACAGCTAAAAAATGGCGTTGAATTGCACTAGGGAAAAAAATCATGAAAAAAAAATACTTTACAAAAAGTAAGAAAAAAAATCTGATGGTGTTGACCAGGATAGGCCACCAGGAGATTATGCAAAGCTGAATCCATCCTCCTGTCAGATCCTTCTGTGGTGGGAGGATACACTAAACACATTAGTCGGGGGGGGGGGCAGCAGATCCACACTGCATAACCAAAAAAAGGCACACACGGGTCCGGCAACAAACATAATGATGCCCAGAAACCATCACCCACACGTGAGAACACAGCAACGTAAAAAAGGATGGGTGCTCAGACTGACAGAAGAGGAAGATAAAGGGGTATTGCAGTAAGTCTACTAACACTACCTTTTCTTTTCACTCAAGGAAAAGCGCTTCATATTAGGGGCACCCCAGAGCAGTGAAAAAATACCATTTTGTGAATACTCACTTGTAAAATGGGTATTATAAGTATGTCACACACCCCGCTTCAGATAGTCATTACACTTGGGTTATACCGACCTGAAGAGGGCGATCTTGCAGAGATGTCATGAAAAAAAGGGAGCCCCTCCCGGTCCATAAATACCTGGTACCTCCCACTCATTCCCCAGTATTAAGACAGCAGTAAAGGGAACAGGAAGAGCCAAAATAACCAGTAACAGTAAAAAAGGTTCACCATAGAAAGGATCCAGAATACCAAAGGGCGGGGTGAAGCGGGGTGTGTGACATACTTATAATACCCATTTTACAGGTGAGTATTCACAAAATGGTATTATTCTAAGTATGTCACACACCCCACTTCAGATAGTCATTACACTTGGGACATCCAATAGCAGTGTCCATAAAGGGCGGGGATCCAAAACAAGGAAACCACTGCAGCTTGCAGAACTTTGCGGCCAAAAACAGCATCCGCTGAGGCCCGCACATCAACCTTGTAAAACTTGGAAAAAGTGTGAACGGAAGACCAAGTAGCAGCCTTACAAACTTGCTCAACAGAGGCCTGATGCTGGAAAGCCCAGGACGCCCCAACAGCACCAGTAGAATGAGCAGTAACACGAAAAGGGGGAACCTTCCCCTTGGCAGAATAGGCCCCAACAATGGCCTGGCGAATCCATATACTAATGGAAGACTTGGCGGGAGCCAAACCTTTCCTAGGCCCAGAGGGCACCACAAAAAGGGCGTCAGTCCTACGAAAAGAAGAAGTAGCCACCAAATAGTACTTCACACAGCGAACCACATCCAGAGAATGCAAAACCCTCTCCTTGTCATTGTTAGGCTTAGGACACAAGGAGGGTAGAACAATGTCCTGATTAAGATGGAAAGCAGAAACCACCTTAGGAAGGAAATCTGGCTTGAAGCGGAAAACAACCTTGTCCTGATGCCTCTCAAAGTAAGGAGCCTTAATGGACAAAGCCGCCAACTCCGATACACGCCGAACGGAAGTGATGGCAACCAGAAACGCAACCTTCTGAGTAAGCGTAGAAAGAGCAATATCCTGCAAAGGTTCAAAAGGAGGACCCTGAAGGGCAGAAAGAACCAAATTCAAATACCAAACTGGGAGCAAAGGCTTCCTAGGAGGCCGCACATGCGTAACCCCCTGGAAAAAGGTCTTAACCAGAGGATGAAGAGCAAAAGACTTTTGAAAGAAAACCGCCAGGGCAGAGACATGCCCTTTCAGTGTACTAAGCTGCAAACCCAGGTCCAGACCATGTTGCAGAAATTCCAAAACCCTAGGGATAGAAAACACCCTGCAAGGCAAGGCCCGGACCTCACACCAATCAATACAAGACCTCCAAATCCTATAGTAGATGGCAGAGGAAGACTTCTTTCTAGCCCTAACCAGAGTCTGAATGACAGCATCAGAAAGACCTTCCTCCTTCAAGATGGAGGTTTCAGCAGCCACGCCGTCAAAGCCAGCGTTGGTAAATTGGGGTAGAGCAGTGGACCCTGAGTGAGCAGATCCGGCAGAAGGGGCAGATCTAACCGCCGCCAACCTTACCACGTCTGCGAACCAAATCTGTCTTGACCATCTTGGAGCCACCAGGATTGCTGACACGCTCTCTAGGGCCAGCTTGCGCACCACTTTGCCCACCATGGGAAACTGAGGGAACAGGTAAAGAAACCCCAAATCCCTCCAGTTCAGAGACATGGCATCCGCTGCCAGAGCCAGCAGATCCCGCGAGAGAGACACAAATGCCGGAAGCTTGTGATTGTGATGAGAGGCAAAGAGGTCCACCTCCGGAGTCCCCCACCGGTGGCAAAGCGACCGAAACATCTTGGGGCTGAGCGACCATTCCCCCCGGCGAGATGACCACCTGCTCAGGGAGTCCGCCTCCGTGTTCTCCACTCCCGGAATGTACACCGCCGAGTTGCATGGGACATTGCTCTCTGCCCAAGCCAGGATCAAAGACACTTCCCTGAGGGCAACCCTGCTGCGAGTCCCTCCCTGGTGATTGATGTAAGCGACCGCCGTCCGATTGTCCGACCGAACTTGAACCGGTAAGCCCTGTAACTGATGAGTCAAGTGAGCCAGAACCAACCTGACGGCTCTCAGCTCCAGAACATTGAGGGGATCGTGAGCCTCCTGAGGCCCCCACAGTCCCTGAAACTGACTATCCTTCCAAAATCCCCCCAACCTGACAGGCTGGCATCCATGGTGACCGTCTCCCAACGAGGGGTCAGGAAAGATCTGCCCCTCATCAGATTGCTCGGTTCCAGCCACCACCGAAGGGAATGCCGCACCCGGGGGGACATCAGAAAAGACTGATCCAATGACAGCGGGGACCCGTACCAGGCCGCCAAGAGATGGAGCTGGAGCGTCCTCGTGTGATACTGGGCAAAGGGAACATCCTCGAAGCACAAATGACAAAAACAATTCGCACCGCTTAAGGGCGGTGAACTCATCACTAGCCGGGTCAAGCCTGGAGGTAGACAACAGGTCCCTGACAACCGACCTAGAAGCCACTATTAAAAGCGCTGAAGCACAAACAGGCCGCAAGGCCGACCCGACACTGGCAAAACCGTGACAAGCCATCTGGTCAATGCGTTTTTCCTCACCGTCCTTGAGAGTAGAAGAGTCAGGAGAATGCAAGACAGATGTGCTAGACAACCCCAAAACAGGGGCGTCCACCTCGAGAGGGGACGACCAGCGCTTCACCACATCCACCGGAAAAGGATATTTCTTATCCCAACCCGGAGGGACACCCGGAAGCCGAGTAGGCCTCTCCCATTCCTTAAGAATAATGCAGTCGAAATGCCTTTGATTAGGGAATTCTAAGCGCGGCTTAGCCTCCTCAAAGAACTCCCCCTTCTGCGGAAGAGTCACTTCAGGAGGAGAGATAGCCAGAACCTCAAACATATGAGCCAGGACCTTAGGGGTATCCACAGAATCCCCCTGACCCCGCTCGGCATCAGCGCCAACAAATTGCTGATCGTCAGAACCATCCAACTCCTCAAAAAGCTCCCCTTCCTCTAGCGGGGGGGGGGGGGGGGGGGTAATCAGACCAGTCCAGTGAATCAAACTCCTCAAGATCAGAAGCCTGCGTGGCTGGGGAAAAGTGCTTTCTCTATTCCTTCTGTTCCTCCCCTAATGTGTCTGTTGATGTGTGTGTGTGGGTGTGTATTCATGTCTAATTATGCATAGTGCAGGAGGGGAGACGCAGGGGTGCTTTTTGAAAGGTGGCTTACTATGCTGGCCACTCTGCCCGCGGCCCAGGATTTCATCAATGGGAGTGTATAGAACAGTCTTGTGGACTTAGTAACCATGCATGGGCCCACTCAGTATGCGGTCTGTTTGAGGAGATGGTGTGGGCCACAGAAGCAAGTAGGGAGTCGGGAATGGCGGGTATCTTGCAAGCCCCCGGAGCCCCCTTCTCCTTGCGCGGGTCAATCGGCTGATAGTCATATTTTTTGCTGTACAATGTTGAAAGTCTTATTTTGTCTTTCTGTTCCTTTTAAACTGGATGTAATGCACCTTTTGGCTCGCCTATTACGAGCATTAATGTCTGTAACTGTTTACTTTGATGTTATGAAAACAATAAAAATAAGTATGATAAAAAAAAAAAAGTGCTTTCTCTTAGCCGGGGCCTTTCTGGCCCCAGCGCTAGAAAATAATTTTTCAAGATTGGACAATCTGGCACACACCTCAGACTGCGACTCCCCACTCGTGACATCACAGGGGGTACGGGGTCAGGCAGGGAGGGGTAGGAGAAGGGGCAGGCAGCGCAGAACCAGAAGCATGGGATCCGGACTGCCACGTAAAAGTCTGCTGCGCACATGGTATGCAAAGGAAAACATCATCCCCTGTAAGGGATGCCCCACACCCCAAACACTGCCGGGGTTGCCCCGAGGGGAGCCCGAGCCCAGTATCCTGGGAAGCCTCCATATGGGGATTTTATTGGTAGTCGCAATACCCAAGGGAATTACGCGATATAAGCGACCCGGGATGCCCCTTCTGTGTCCCGAGTGGGAGGATTTATGGGGAGTTCTTAAATTGAACCAGGGACCCTTTAGGATCCAACAAGGGTCCACCTGGAAGACAGAATACAGGGCTATTCAGCACTTCAATCATGCCCAAGCACACAAGCAGACATACTGATATGCAATAACATAAAAAATATAGATATATAAATATATATGCATGTCATGTTAGTAATGAGGCCCCAAGGGCCACTCACGGAGGAAGATGGCGTCCGTCCTGCCAGAGGCGAAGAACACGAGAAGCAGAGGGAGAAGAAGGGCGGGCAGGCCGGCGCGGTTCGCGTCCGGCCCCGCCCCCCTAACAACGCCGCTCCCGGCCAGTGGCCAGGCTCCGCAGCGGCGCCAGGAGCACGGGGGCTGGCTGCAGGCAATCACGCCGAGCGCCCGACCCCGCCCCCGCCCCCCTACCAACTGCACCCGAGGGGAAGAAGCTCCCCCACCGAAGCTGCCACAACGGCCGGCAGCCGCGGCACAGCCAGCGCCAGCTGACATAAAAATGCACCCAAGTGGATCACACACACAACAAAAAGTACAGTTGTGACAAACACTCAATAAAGACAATTACACTAAGGGAGAAAGCCCCCCCCTCTAAGGATTAAGGGTAATCCGGGAGAGGGGGAATCCACGCTGGAAGGGCAAGGGACGGGGCATCCCGAACTGGGATCACCAACCCGGCAAACCGCCTACCCCTTAGTATGGGGTCTCACGGCGGAGCTTAGCTCCTAAGCACCATTAGGTGCAGTCTACCCTTGCCCGGACCAGCAGCCTAGGCTGGGAGGCAAGGTGAAATACTAAGAAAGGGGTCCAGCCAGAAATAGACTAACAGGCAGGTCGGGAGTTACCCCGGCTACCTGCAAGGAGGAGACAGCCATCTCCTGACTTGCTTGCCGTCTGCAGAGATGAAAGACTGGGGAATGAGTGGGAGGTACCAGGTATTTATGGACCGGTAGGGGCTCCCTTTTTTTCATGACATCTCTGCAAGATCGCCCTCTACAGGTCGGTATAACCCAAGTGTAATGATTATCTGAAGCGGGGTGTGTGACATACATAAGGGTAGGGATAACCGAAATATCCAGCTGCTTAAAGTAAGGCTACTGCTGATCGCCCTCTAGACATTTAAGCAATAAAGCTGCAACCCGCTGGAGGAGCTGACATGGGGAGGAATTCAGCTTTGCATAATCCCCAGCACAGTCTGACATCTTATAGGTTAGCTAGTAGGGTTCAGTAATCACAAAGAGCTCTGCCCGTGCCGTGTCCTGCAACAGGTAACCACGAGAATACATACAAATTGCTGCTCCCTCCTGCTGCATGTGTGATATCCCTTCCTGCAGGACTTGGCAAGGGGGCTTGAGCTTTGTGTATTCTCCATAGGCTGACCCCCTCCTGGCAACAGAAGATACTACCCGAGTGTAAAGAATAACATCTGTGTGACCAAGTGAAAGAAGAGAATTCATATTTTTCCTAGAAAGAACGGGTCAGGTAGGCGCCAGGCAGCAGAATACTCACAGCCTCTTTCCATTTCATGAACTCGTTCTCTGTAAACTCTTGATTCGAGACAAACTCTAAGCGAAATACCCTCTGGTCACTTCCATGTCTAAGCAAGAAGTAAATGTTACTGTAGTAATCCTGCGTTTAAGATAACGACTGATAGTGTAAATGTATGTTAACAGTTCCAGAAAAGGCTTACCTTAACTGAAGGCCTTTATTTGTTCTCGTAGTGCCTAACTGATAAACCTTTCCCGTTTCTACCACACCTGTAATCTCTGCTACCTGAAAGGAAGACAACATATCTTGAACAAAAGCAGAACAGATAAATATATCAGATTACGGATGCAACTAACTTAACACATATGTAAGCCCATAAACAATTCCCTTGGTGTAGTGGTAAGCCCAGGGTGTGGTTAGGATGGATCTAGACTCACAAAAGGCAACATTCCTTAAAAGTTAATTTAAGGCACTGGCACAAACCTTCAATGGTTTTCATTAGCTTCTGAGCGGAGATAACTTATTTGAGCTGAGCTACTGGAGTTTAGGAATTGTCGCATCTGTATACAAATCGCATAAGAATTTTTCCACATATCCATTTATTTGGTTGCATTTTTTTATTTGATCAAGTTAATAGGATGTTGTGCCATGTCAGCCATTGATATGAGCAGAAAATTAAGAAAGTTAATGTAACAATTTATTGGCTAACACAATAGCTGGAACAGACAAGCTTTTTATGCTACTACCTAAGGCAATTATTCCGAAAGCCACAGATTTAAACAAAAACTATAAAGGCAGAAACAAATGTTTTTCTACTGACAAAAGTGAAAGGTGGCAAGAGCCGTAAGAAGTTTAGGAGATGCAGGATAATGGTCAGGGGATTATTGATAATAGTTAGCTAATAAGTTCACATGTGAGGAGGGGGGTAAGTGTTTATTTTTATGGCATTCTACACATGTAATCCAAAGCTAAGGTAATACTCTGTATTGGCTAACTCAATAAAGATGGAAAATGCAAGCTTTTAAAGAAATGCAAGATGCTTCTTCCGGCATAATACAGGTCTGTAACTTAGACACACATTTATACAGAAAAATATAAAGCAGTCACAATTGTTTTTCTACTGACACATGAAAAATAGCAAGTCGTAAAACCGCAAGCTGTGAGATATGAATCAGGGAGATTAGGACAATTAATGGTGGGCTGATAAAAATGGGAGTGTGTGGAATTTTTATTGCTCCCCCTTCAGTCTGTTTAATATCAGACCTTGTGATGGGTCCAGTCTATTCAACCCCTGTTATGACACATAAAATTATCCCTGTTTAGCCCACAGTCCATCGATTTAAAGATTTGGATGCATTTACTTTCCCACTCCAATCTCTCCTTTTGTGAACGGAAGCCCCCTTTGAGTGCCAAGTTTCAGGTCACATAGGCCATGGCATGGTCTACAGAAATGGTGCACAATAGGCACATCAGTTTTTTTTTTTTTTTTTTTTAAATTGTGAATCTTTGCAGATTTAGTTGCTTTCTTAACGATCACCTTGTCTGCCCGATGTAAAATTCTGAGAGGAGGTTTGTCCTTTTCCCTTAAAACATATGGTGATGTCAAGGAAAATTATTTTAGTTGGTGACTGGGTAAGTTTCAAACATCTTGTGGGATGGAAGTAATTAAAGTTCATGTGGAAATCTACGAGGTCTTCCTGGCTTGCAGACCAGACAATTAGCATGTCATCTATGTAGGGAAAATAGGCCATTGGTTTAGTGGCACATTGTGACAGGAACTCCACTTCAGTTTTGCCATAAATAAATTTGCGTATTTGGGTGCAAATCTTGACCCCATGGCCACACCCATCTGCTGCATATACAGGTCCTGGCCAAATCAGAAAAAGTTGTGGGTCAGGATAAAATGTATTATTTTGGTGATCTCATCTGCAGGCAAGTCATGTTCCTGCATGTACCATGCACAAGCATCATGTGGGATGTTGGTATACAGTGACTCTAGTGGCCAATATGGTTCCCTCTGGTAAACGTCCAATTGCAGATGGTTTAAAAGGAAAGTGTGTTGTGTACTGAATAAAACTTGGCGTCTCCTAAACAAGAGGTTTGAGGATATGTTCCACCCAGCCTGACAGGGTTTCAAAGATCCAATACCAGAGATTATAGGTCTTCCTGGAGTTTCTGGTTTATGAACTTTGGGGAACTTATAAAAGCAGGCCACCTTTGGGTCCTCTGGTATCAGCTGCATTATGGAATCCCTGATTTTAGATGCATTCTACATAACCTCAGGTAAGAAAGTCTTGTTAGTTCATGTGGTCTTTAATTTATTTTGGAAGCGAACAAATCTGCACAGACTCACCGTAAAAAAAAGTTATATACTAGTTACAACCCGTTTCTGTAAGGCAGGCTATGGCCTATGACCTCACAGCACTCCAAGGGGGCTTCTGGTCACAAAGACGTCGGGGTGGGAATGTATATAAAATTTGTGGGCTAAATAGTCATAATGACACATTAAGTTATTGTCCCTATCATAAAAATAAACCCAAGGACTGGCTTTAACACAGTATACAAAACTAAACCGAATTTCACTGATGGTATGTAGAATGCCAAAAAATTCCACACACCCCCATCTACACACATGAACTCCAAACAATGTGTCAATCCCCTGACCATTATCATGCAACTTTTTACGACTTTTGAAATCTTTTACTTTTGTCATTAGAACAAGAACTTGTGCCTGGCTTTGGTGTATATATCTGAGGCTTTAATATTCATAATGGAAGACGTCAAGGCTTGGAAAGCTCAACTTTTCAGATTTGATGTACTTGATTGTTAAAGCCCTCCAAGGCACACTGAAATTTTTCAGTCTTCGGCTTTAAAGTGGACCAACACCCAGGATTTTGACTATCCTGGGTCTTGGTCCACTTCGGTGGGGCACCCCCGATCGGGGTGCCCCGCTGTGTGAAACCCCCCCGAACAACTCACCTCTCCCCGCTCCCAGCGCCGACGGACAAGCCGCGGACAAGCGGCTCCTCCTCCGCCGCCTCCCGCGCGTCCCTCTTGACGCGCGCGTGCTCGCGACGGCCATTCACAGATAGGTAAGATAAGGTAAGGAGTTTGGGGTGTTTGGGGGGGTTTCACCCCGCGGGACATCCCGATCTCGGATGTCCCGCGGGGAGGGAGGTGATCGGCCCGGGACTCTTATAGAGTCCCGGGCCGATCACCCGTGGGTGTTGGTCCACTTTAAGGGCCCCGGGCCGATCACCCGTGGGTGTTGGTCCACTTTAAGGGCAAGTTTGGTGTTCTTTCCCATCAGACGCCACATCAGAACAACAGTTAAGGAACAAAGCTCCCCCCTAGCTGCTTCCATGGCATCTACAGCTCTCCTTAAGGCCCAGCATCTCTGAATGGCTTCAGTACTTGACCAATCCAAGACATCCATAGAGCTTAATGAGCACCTCATGCACCTCATGTCCAAAATGTTGAGATGCCGGGCACCGAGGAGAGTGAAAGACGTCTTGGGGGTGGATGCAGGTAAGCCTTGTGCCCAGGTCTCTTCACTTTAAAGCATCCCTAACCTCTTCTATAGTAGTCTTGGAAAAAACAACCCACAAAAAGAAACATACCCTGTACACAGGCTTGCTGTTATGATTTCCAATTCCTATCCTTACAAAGCAACCAGACACTGTCTTAGCAAAGAAAGGCATGTGACACCACCGTTCCAGCTTATGCCGTGATAACCGGACTTTGTTTAATTCTTCGGGCAAAGAAACTGGTAAAGACTTGGGAGGAATTTCCTCTTTCCTGGAGACAAAAAAAAAAAGAATTATTAATAAATGCTGCATTACTTGTGCAGTTATATGATGCAAGTCCACACCCTAGGTTTTGCTTTCCCTACTTTTGGGATTTTTTGGGGAATTTGTGGCAAAGAACCTCATTTAATTTTTTCTCTGCATTTAACCAATTTGTGCAGTGAGTATACACATGCCTGGAGCGGTGAGCTGCCCTAGTTACCGGCCCGGGGAACAGTTGGAGGGTTAGGTTTCTTGCGCAAGAGCACTTGAGTCATGTCCCACTGAACCTGCAACCCTCCAGTCACAAGGCTTCTTTCGGTATCTCTAGGCCACAACTGCCCCACCATCTTCCTACAGACACCACTGTAGACACTAACAGGGAGCTCAGGAAAAATACAATTCTGTGATTACTCACCTGTAGAATTGTTAATATGAGTATACAGTACGTCCTGCTCCAGATAAGAATCATTACATTTGGGTATTACTCCGCCAGATGGCACTGGACTGCAGAGACAGCGAAATTGGCACCTCCAGGCCCCTCAAATACCTGGGACCTCCCACAAATCCCCAGCATTAAAAAGCAGTTAACGAGAAGCCGGGAGAAAGAAAACAGAACCAACCAGTAACTATAACAATGATAACAATCACCATACAGGGGATCCTAGGATAATGCAAAACCAAGGGTGGGGTGGAGCAGGACGTACTGTATACTCATAATAACAATTCTACAGGTGAGTAATCACACAATTGTATTATTTTTAGTATACAGTACGTCCTGCTCCAGATAAGAATCATTACACTTGGGACATCCAATATCAGTGTCCATAAAGTAGGGTGGGATCCCCAAAGGTAACAACAGACAGGTCAGACCACTGCCGCCTGCAGAACCTTGCGGCCAAAAGCAGCATCTGCTGAGGCCCAAACATCAACCTTGTAAAACTTTGAAAAAATACAATTCTGTGAAATACTCACCTGTAGAATTGATATTATTTGTATACAGTACGTCCTGCTCCAGATATAATACTTACACTTGGGTTATCCTCCGCCAGATGGCGCTGCACTGCAGAGACATGGAAAAGCAGGCTCCTCCCGGCCATTCAAATACCTAGGAACCTCCCACAAATCCCCAGCATTGAAAAGCAGTGAACAAGAAGCCGGGAGAATTAAACCACCCAGAACAACTGGTAATGATAACAATAACAATCACCATACAGGGGATCCAGAATAATGCAAAAACAGGGTGGGGTGGAGCAGGACGTACTGTATACAAATATCATCAATTCTACAGGTGAGTATTTCGCAGAATTGTATTCTTAGTATACAGTACGTCCTGCTCCAGATATAATACTTACACTTGGGACATCCAATAGCAGTGTCCATAAAGTAGGGTGGGATCCCCCAACAAAAGGCGACATCAGGCAGTTTAAACCACTGCCGCCTGCAAAAACTTTGCTGCCAAAAACAGCATCAGCTGAGGTCCTAACATCAACCTTGTAAAACTTTGAAAAGGTATGAACAGAAGACCAAGTAGCGGCCTTGCAAACTTGTTCAACAGAAGCCTGGTGCTGGAAGGCCCAAGAGGCACCAATAGCACGAGTAGAATGAACAGTAAGGCGGAAGGGAGGATTCTTCCCCTTAGCAGAATAGGCCTGAATCACAGCCGGACGAATCCATTTGCTAATAGTAGACTTGGCAGGAGCCAAACCCTTCCTAGGACCAGAAGGGACCACAAAAAGAGCATCAGTCTTCCTGAAAGCCGCAGTGACTACCAGGTAATACTTCAGACACCTGACCAAATCCAGTGAATGCAAAACCCTTTCCTTAGCGTTGCTAGGGTTAGGACACAACGAAGGAAGAACAATATCCTGATTCAAATGAAAAGCAGACACCACCTTTGGCAGAAAATCTGGCTTAAAGCGGAACACCACCTTGTCCTGGTGTCTCTCGTAGTATGGGGGCTGAATAGACAGAGCCGCCAGCTCAGACACACGTCTGACCGAAGTAATAGCCACCAGAAAAACAACTTTGAGGGTAAGTACAGCCAGAGCAGCATCCTGAATAGGCTCAAAGGGAGCACCCTGTAAGGCAGACAAAACCAGGTTCAAGTCCCAAACAGGGACCGTAGGCTTACGTGGGGGACGCACGTGAGTGACCCCCTGAAAGAAGGTCTTAACCAAGGGATGCTGAGTAAAAGACTTCTGAAAGAAGACAGATAGGGCAGAAACCTGACCCTTCAGAGTACTGAGTTTTAAACCCAACTCCAATCCATGTTGCAAAAACTCCAGAATTCTAGGGATTAAGAATTCCCTGCAGGGAAGAGACCTAGACTCACACCAGTCAATGTAGGAACGCCATACCCTATAATAGATGGCAGAAGAGGTTTTCTTCCTAGCCTGTACCATGGTATCCACCACTGAGGCAGACAAGCCTTTCTCCATCAAGATGGAGGTTTCAGCAGCCAGGCCGTCAAAGCCAGAGTTTGTAAACTGGGATGGCGTAAGGAGCCCTGAGAGAGTAGATCTGGCTCCTCCGGCAGGACGTATTGGTCTACTGCCATTTGTACCACGTCTGCGAACCACACTCTTCTTGGCCATCTCGGGGCCACCAGAATCACTGGCACCCTTTCCAGGGCAATCTTGCGCAGAACCCTGCCCAGCAGGGGGAACGGGGGAAAGACATACAGGAGCCAAAATTTCCTCCATGACATTGACAGAGCGTCCGTGGCCAAGGCCAGAGGATCCTGAGACAGGGAGACAAAGGCCAGGAGCTTGTGATTGTGACGGGATGCAAACAGATCCACATTTGGTAGGCCCCACCGGTAACACAGGGACTGGAATACCCTGTTGCAGAGGGACCACTCCCCCTGACGGGAAGTCCCCCTGCTCAGAGAGTCTGCTAGAAGATTCTCTACCCCCGGGATATAAACAGCCGAGATGCATTGAACATGGGCCTCCGCCCATGTCAGAATCTGCGACACTTCCTGGCGGGCACCCTTGCTCCGGGTCCCTCCCTGATGGTTGATGTAGGCAACCGCCGTCCTGTTGTCTGAGCGCACCTGCACAGACCTGGTCTGTCAACTGCTCCAAAACCAACCTGACCGCCCGTAGTTCCAGAATGTTGATGGGTAAATGGGCCTCCTGAGGGCCCCACCTCCCCTGGAACCTCAGGGACTTCCAGAATCCCCCCCCAACCTGACAGACTGGCATCCGTGGTGACCATCTCCCAGGAGGGGGCTAGAAAGGACCTGCCCTTTAGCAAGTTCTTGTGGTCTAGCCACCACGAGAGGGATCTTCTGACCAATGGGGGAAGCACACAAACCCCGTCCAAGGACGTGGGGTCCTTGTCCCATACTGATAGGAGGTGAAGCTGCAGAGGCCTCGAATGGAACTGAGCAAAGGGCACCGCCTCGAAACTCGCCACCATCAGTCCCACCAGCTGCATTCCCTGCCTGAGGCAGAGCTGGGGGCTCGAGAGCAGGGACCGCACCTGCGCAGTCAGAGCTTCCACCTTCTGTTGGGGAAGGAATATTCGTGACTGAACCGTATCCAGAATCATCCCCAGGAATGGGGTCACCGGTGAAGGGGACAGAGAGGACTTGGGATGATTGATCACCCAGCCGAAGGACTCCAAGGTGGACACCACCAGCTGAGTGCCCAGCTCCGCCTGCTGTAGGGGCCATGAGGCGAAGAGGATGTCGTCCAGGTAGGACAGCACTCGAATGCCCCCTGACCTTATCAAGGACATCACCCCCGCCAATACCTCTGGGAGCTGAAGTGAGGCCAAACGGTAGAGCCACAAATTGGTAATGTTGATCTTTCAACTCGAATCTGAGAAACCTTTGATGTCCCGGAAACACAGGGATGTGAAGGTAAGCATCTTTGATGTCCACAGACGTCATAAAATCCCCTGGGCGCAGAGAGCCAACGGCCGAGCGCAGGGTTTCCATGCAAAAGCGCTTGGTCTTGACAAATTTGTTGAGGATCTTTAAATACAGAATGGGCCTGACTGATCCATCTCTTTTGGGTACTGTGAAAAGGTTGGAGTAGAACCCTTCTCCCAATTCTCTCAAGGGAACCTTGCAAATAACTCCCAGATCCAGAAGTCCTTGTACTGCCTGCATCAGGACCTGAGCTGATACCGGGTCCTGGGGGATCCAGGACCTGATGAATCTTGAGGGGGGCCGCACAGCAAACTATCTTGTAGCCGGAGGTAACTACCTCCTGAATGCACCGGTCTGAGACTTGGCGCCTCCAGACGTGCGCGAAGTGCTGTAGCCGTCCCCCCACCCTGGCAGGCGAGGGCGCCCCATCATGCCTGAGGGGTCTTGGGAGGGGCTTTGGGTTTGGTCCCCCAGGAGGAGCCAGGACGTCGCCCCCTGCTCCTATGCAAGGAGTCTGCGCGAGCCCCCGCGAAGGACACCCCTTTTCCCTGCTTAGCGCCTCTGTAGGGGGCTGAAAGGGGGCCCTGGCTGCGAAAGGGCCGAGGCTGCCGCATGCGCTGTGGTAACTTACCTCCTTTAGCAAAGAGGTCTAGGCGGTCCCCAAACAGGCGCAATCCCTTAAATGGGAGCCCAGTAAGGGCTTTCTTAGCAGCATTGTCGGCCGCCCACTGGCGCAGCCATACCGCGCGGCGTATAGCCACCGCCAAGGCGGAAGATCTGGCACACAGCCTAATAGCATCATCCGATGCAGACAGGATAAAGTTCACAAACACATCACAGTTAGACAGTGCATTAATAGTATCAGTAGGCAACTCGTCTGGGCCGTCAAGTGCATTCCTGACCATGGCCCTGAGCGCCACGGCAGTAATGGCCAGAACGCAGACCGGGCGCAGCGCCGCCCCTCCAAACACAAAGGCATGGCACGCCAATTGGTCACTGCGCCGGTCCTCAGACTCCCGCAGCGTAGTAGTTTCGGGGGAGTGCATAATAGAGGTGTTAGACAGCCCTAGAATAGGAGCATCGACCTCGGGGGGCGATGACCAGCACTTGACCATATCAGCAGGAAAGGGACACTTCCTGTCCAGACTCTTAGGGAACCCGGGAAGTCTACTGGGATGTTCCCACTCCTTAAGCACGAGGTTATTGAAATGGGTTTGCTCAGGAAATTCCAATCGAGCCTTAGCAGTATGAAATAGCTCACCCCTTTGCCTGGGAGCCGCAACAGGGGGAGAGATGGACAAAACCTCAAAAATCTGAAGCAGTAGTTTATCAGTATCATCCGGGGTCCAGTGATCAGAACCAGAATCGTCATGACCCCTAGACTTCTCATCAGATGACTCTGAGTCAGAGAGCAGCTCCCCTTCGTCCGAAAGGGCATGGTCATATAGATGTGTAAACTCATCAGACTCCGTAGGGAAAGGAGCAGAGTCAAGGATTATGTGCCGCTTTTTCGCGGTGGCCTTGCGCGCTAGAGTACTAGCAAGCAATTTTTCAACATTGGCCAGTCTAGTAGCCGCATCAGGATGAGAATCCCTGCTTGTATTGGGGGTCAGACTCAGGCTTGGGGGGGTAGGTGAAGTGAGGCGAGGTGCAGGCCCAGCCACAGGTGGGGCAGGAAGTACCATTAGCGCCTGCTGTGCACAAGGGACGCAGACCCGTGCATTGTCACCGTTGATAGATGAGACCCCACAAGCTACACACAGCCGGGCTTGTCCCGAGGGAACCCCGTTCACAATATCCTGGGATGCCTCCATATGGTGATTAATAGGCACAATAGGCCAGTAGGGATTGACGCTATAAGCTACCCTGGATGCCCCAAAGACCCGCAGGGAAGTGGGAGTAATTATACTAGGTCCAACTGGCAATTACATCGGGCCGGGAGAAGCCACTGGATTCGACCGTCTGAAAGACATAATGGGAATAGGTATGTCAGAGCCATGCGCAGTAAGCAAGAAAGATGAAAATCGCCTGTGAGGGCACTTACAGATCGAGGGAGGAGGAGGACCGTTACCGCGCACGCGCGATGAGCATCTGAATGGCGCCAAGCGAACCTCGAAGAGCGGGCCAGAGCGGGCTGTGACGCGGAGCGCGCCAAGCCAGGTCTCCGTCCCCCCCGAAGAGTGCAAAGCTCTGAAGGCAGTAGTCAGTCAGAAGACAGTAACAAGCGAGTGTATGACACACTTTAGAAGAAACGGGGATTACTTCCAGATGCGCCCGACAACGTTTACCAATGAAAACGCCGCAGCGTCTGAGGCGGCCGATAGACAATAAAAAGCAAACAGCGCGGCTCTGACACCAGGTGTATGAGTCAAGGACAATACTAAGGCCATAACGTGTAACTGAATACACTAAGACCACCACACACACACCCCCCCCCCTTTCTTTCCCCCCCGAGCTACGGGGGGGGAACGAGGGAGGATGGCGACCCTTTGAACAGGGTCCACCGCTACACAGGGTATGGGGCAATAATGCGGGAGGGGCATCCACTAGAGGCTCACCATCAGCCTAAACCGCCTACCCTTTGGTGGGGGACTGCGGTGGAGCATGGCTCCATGAGCATGCGTAGTGCTGCCTACCTTCACCCGACCAGCGCAGCCCAGGCTGGGAGGCACATCACGAAGAGGACGGGTGGGAGTAGTCCAAGAGGGCCGCAGGCTTTAATAGCCCCGCTCACCTGCGAGAGAGTGACACATCATGTTTTCGCAGTCAGCACTGCAGAGAAATCTGGGGATTTGTGGGAGGTCCCTGGGTATTTGAAGGGCCGGGAGGAGCCTGTTTTTCCATGTCTCTGCAGTGCAGCGCTATCTGGCGGAGGATAACCCAAGGGTAAGTATTATATCTGGAGCAGGACGTACTGTATACCAAGAATAGTATGAACAGAAGACCAAGTAGCAGCCTTGCAAACTTGTTCAACAGAAGCCTGGTGCTGAAAAGCCCAAGAGGCACCAATAGCACAAGTGGAATGAGCAGTAAGGCGGAAGGGAGGATTCTTCCCCTTAGCAGAGTAGGCCTGAATCACAGCCTGACGGATCCATTTGCTGATAGTAGATTTAGCAGGAGCCAAACCCTTCCTGGGACCAGAAGGGACCACAAAAAGAGCATCAGTTCTTCTGAATGGTGCGGTAGCCACCAGATAGTACTTCAGACACCTAACCACATCCAAGGAATGCAAAACCCTCTCCTTAGCGTTACTAGGATTAGGGCACAAGGAAGGAAGAACAATTTCCTGATTCAGATGAAAGGAAGAAAATCTGGCTTGAATCGAAACACCACCTTGTCCTGGTGTCTCTCAAAGTAGGGGGGCTGAATGGAGAGCGCCGCCAACTCAGACACACGCATAACAGAGGTGATAGCCACCAAAAAGACAACCTTGAGAGTAAGAATGGCCAGGGCAGCCTCCTGCACAGGTTCAAAGGGAGCACCCTGCAAGGCAGACAAGACCAAGTTCAAATCCCAAACAGGCAACATAGGCTTACGTGGGGGACGCACATGAGTAACCCCCTGGAAAAAAGTCCTGATCAGAGAATGCTGGGCAAAGGACCTCTGGAAGAAAACAGCCAGGGCAGAGACATGACCCTTCAGAGTACTGAGTTGGAGCCCCAGCTCCAACCCATGCTGCAGAAACTACAGGATCCTGGGAATAGAGTACACACGACAGGGAAGAGACCTAGACTCACACCAGTCAATGTAGGCACGCCAAACCCTATAGTAAATGGAAGGAGACAACTTCTTTCTAGTCTTTATCATGGTATCAACAACAGAGGCAGACAGCCCCTTCTCCATCAAGATGGAGGTTTCAGCAGCCAGGCCGTCAAAGCCAGAGTTTGAAAACTGGGATGGTGTAAGTGACCCTGAGTGAGCAGGTCTGCAAACCTGGGCAGAGCGTACTGATCTACTGCAAGCTGTACCACGTCTGCGAACCACACTCTTCTTGGCCACCTGGGAGCCACCAGGATAGCTGGCACCCTCTCCTGAGCTATCTTGTGCAGAACCCTGTCCAACAGGGGGAATGGGGGACATACAGGAGCTGAAAGTCCTGCCATGACATTGCTAGAGCATCTGTGGCCAAGGCCAGAGGGTCCTGGGACAGGGAGACAAAGGCCGGGAGCTTGTGATTGTGACGGGACGCAAACAGATCCACATCTGGTTGTCCCCAACGGTGACAGAGAGTGAAACACCCTCTCGCAGAGGGACCATTCTCCCAGGCGAGAGGTCCCCCTGCTCAGAGAGTGTCTGCAGATTCTCCACCCCCGGAATGTACACAGCTGATATGCAGGGAACATTGTCCTCCGCCCAGGACAGGATCAGAGACACTTCCTTGAGGGCCCCCTTGCTCCGGGTCCCCCCCTGATGGTTGATGTAGGCAACCACTGTCCGGTTGTCCGAGCGTACCTGAACAGGCCGGCCCCGAAGGTGCTGGGTCAAGTGAACCAGCACCAACCTGATCGCCCTTAGTTCCAGAATATTGATAGGTGTGTGGGCCTCCTGAGGGCCCCACCTCCCTTGGAACTGCAGGGACTTCCAGAAGCCCCCCCAACCCATCAGACTGGCATCCGTGGTGACTGTCTCCCAGCAGGGGGCCAGAAAGGATCTGGCCGCCAAGAGGTTCTTGGAGTCCAGCCACCACGAGAGGAACCGTCTGGCTAGGGAGGATAGCACAAGGACCTGGTCCAGGGACGCGGGATCCTTGTCCCATACTGACAAGAGGTGGAGTTGCAGAGGCCTCATGTGAAACTGAGCTTAAGGAACCGCCTCGAAGCACAACACCATCAGGCCCACCAGATGCATTCCCTGCCTGATGGAGGGATAAGGGCAAGAGAACAGGGACTGGACCTGCACCAGCAGACTGTCCACCTTCTGTTGAGGAAGAAAAATCCTTGCCTGAACTGTATCCAGATTCATTCCCAGGAAGGGAGTCACCAAGGAGGGAGACAGGGAAGACTTGGGATGGTTGATCACCCATCCAAATGACTCCAGGGTGGACACTACCCGCTGAGTATCCAGCTCTGCTTGATGGAGGGACTGAGAAGTGATGAGAATGTTGTCCAAATATGGCAGCACGCGAATGCCCTGAGCCGAGCCATCACCTCTGCCAGCACCTTGGTGAACACTATTGGTAGTGCTGATTCTCCAGAGCGAACCTGAGGAATCTTTGATGACCTGGAAAAACAGGAATATGAAGGTAAGCATCCTTGATGTCCACAGGAGGTCATGAAGTCCCCTGGATGCAGGGAACTGATAGCAGAGCGCAGTTTCCATGCGAAAGCGCCTGCACCTGACAAATTTGTTGAGGATCTTCAAGTCCAGGATGGGCCTGACTGACCCATCTCTTTTGGGCACGGTAAAAAGGTTAGAATAGAACCCCTTGCCCCTTTCTCGTAAGGCGACCTGACAGATGACTCCCAGCTCCAGAAGGCTTTGCACCGCCAGAATTAGAGCCTGAGCTGACACGGGGTCCCGAGACATCCGGGATCTGATGAATCTTGGGGGCGGCCAGGCAGCAAACTATCTTGCAACCGGAGGACACTACCCCCTGAATCCACCGGTCAGACATGAAGGCTCCAGACGTGAGCAAAATGCTCGGATGGGTGAGGGCGCCCCTTCATGCCTGAGGGGGCTTGGGAGAAGACTTAGGCTTGGAGCCCAAGCATGAGCCAGGGCGTCCACGTCCTCTGCCCCTACCCCAGAAATCTCCTCGGGCCCCAGTAAGGGAGACCCCCCTACCCTGTCTGGCTCCACGGTAGGAGGAAGAAAAGGAGCCCGGTCCCCGAAAGGGCCGGGGCTGCCGCCTGCGCTGGGGTAACCTGCCTCCCTTAGCAAACAGGTCCAGGCGGTCCCCAAACAGGCGTAGTCCTTTGAAGGGAAACCCAGTGAGAGCTTTCTTGGCAGCGTTGTCAGCAGCCCACTGGCGCAGCCACACCGAGCGGCGTATAGCCACCACTAGGGCAAAGGCACTGCCACACATCCTAATGGTATCATCCAACGCAGAGAGGACATAAGTCACAAAAACCTCACAACGAGAGAGAGAGCATTAAACTCCTCACTAGACACATCATCAGGAGCACCTTCTAGGACACTTCTAAGCAGGGTCCTAATAGTCACAGCCGTAATGGCAGAGGCACAGACCGAGCGCAGCGCCGTCCCCACACAGGCAAAGGCATGGGACGCCAGCTGATCAATACGCCGGTCCTCACTATCCCGCAGCGTAGTAGAGTCAGGGGAATGCATGACAGAGGTGTTAAGATAACCCTAGGACCGGGTCATCCACCTCTGGGGGGGGATAACCAAAGCTTCACCACATCAGCAGGAAAGGGATACTCTTATCCCAACTCTTAGGGACTCTGGGAAGCCTGCTGGGACGCTCCCATTCCTTGAGGACCAGATTATTAAAATGGGCTTGCTCAGGAAACTCTAAACGTGGCTTAGCAGTATGAAACAATTCCCCCTGCTGCCTGGGGGGCGCAACCGGGGGAGAGATAGACAGTACCTCAAAAATCTGAGCCAACAGCCTATCAGTATTATCTGGGGCCCAGGGGTCAGAGCCAGAATCATCATGACCCCTGGGCCTCTCATCAGATGACTCAGTCAGAGAATAACTCCCCTTCTTCCAAGGGGGTATAACCAGACAGTTCCAAAAACTCATCTGCCTCCATAGGGAAAAGAGTGACATCAGGCATCAAGTGCTGCTTCTTAGCAGAGACCTTAAGCGCCAAGGTATTAGCAAGCAACTTCTCAACACTAGCCAGTCTGGAAGACACATCAGGCTGAGAATCCCCACTGGTATGCAACTCTATGGGAGTCAAATTTAAGCTTGGGGGAGTAGGTAACACCATACGTGGCGCAGGCCCAGCTACTGGTAAACCAGGCTGCAGCGCAAGCACCTGCTGGGCACAAGGTATACAGACCCACACATTGTCAGCACTAGTAGGGGAACCCCCACAAGCTACACACAGCCGGGCTTGTCCCAAAGGAACCCCAAGCACATTATCCTGAGACGCCTCTATATGGTGATTATAGCGGCACAATAGGCCGATAGGAATTCACGCTATAAAAGCAACCAGGGATGCCCCAATAGCCCGCTAGGTAAGTGGGAGTAATTTACACACTAGGCCTCACAAGTTTAATTACTAAATAGAGGGAGTAGGGCAGACAGAAACCAAACAGGCGTAGTCCTTTGAAGGGAAACCCAGTGAGAGCTTTCTTGGCAGCGTTGTCAGCAGCCCACTGGCGCAGCCACACCGAGCGGCGTATAGCCACCACTAGGGCAAAGGCACTGCCACACATCCTAATGGTATCATCCAACGCAGAGAGGACATAAGTCACAAAAACCTCACAACGAGAGAGAGAGCATTAAACTCCTCACTAGACACATCATCAGGAGCACCTTCTAGGACACTTCTAAGCAGGGTCCTAATAGTCACAGCCGTAATGGCAGAGGCACAGACCGAGCGCAGCGCCGTCCCCACACAGGCAAAGGCATGGGACGCCAGCTGATCAATACGCCGGTCCTCACTATCCCGCAGCGTAGTAGAGTCAGGGGAATGCATGACAGAGGTGTTAAGATAACCCTAGGACCGGGTCATCCACCTCTGGGGGGGGATAACCAAAGCTTCACCACATCAGCAGGAAAGGGATACTCTTATCCCAACTCTTAGGGACTCTGGGAAGCCTGCTGGGACGCTCCCATTCCTTGAGGACCAGATTATTAAAATGGGCTTGCTCAGGAAACTCTAAACGTGGCTTAGCAGTATGAAACAATTCCCCCTGCTGCCTGGGGGCCGCAACCGGGGGAGAGATAGACAGTACCTCAAAAATCTGAGCCAACAGCCTATCAGTATTATCTGGGGCCCAGGGGTCAGAGCCAGAATCATCATGACCCCTGGGCCTCTCATCAGATGACTCAGTCAGAGAATAACTCCCCTTCTTCCAAGGGGGTATAACCAGACAGTTCCAAAAACTCATCTGCCTCCATAGGGAAAAGAGTGACATCAGGCATCAAGTGCTGCTTCTTAGCAGAGACCTTAAGCGCCAAGGTATTAGCAAGCAACTTCTCAACACTAGCCAGTCTGGAAGACACATCAGGCTGAGAATCCCCACTGGTATGCAACTCTATGGGAGTCAAATTTAAGCTTGGGGGAGTAGGTAACACCATACGTGGCGCAGGCCCAGCTACTGGTAAACCAGGCTGCAGCGCAAGCACCTGCTGGGCACAAGGTATACAGACCCACACATTGTCAGCACTAGTAGGGGAACCCCCACAAGCTACACACAGCCGGGCTTGTCCCAAAGGAACCCCAAGCACATTATCCTGAGACGCCTCTATATGGTGATTATAGCGGCACAATAGGCCGATAGGAATTCACGCTATAAAAGCAACCAGGGATGCCCCAATAGCCCGCTAGGTAAGTGGGAGTAATTTACACACTAGGCCTCACAAGTTTAATTACTAAATAGAGGGAGTAGGGCAGGCAGAAACCAATAGAGTTCGACCCGTCTGAAAGACATAAGCGAAGAGAACCCCGTAAGTGACATGTATAATGACATAGGGCAAATAAAGCCGCCCGCGAGGGCACTCACGGACCGCGGTAGGTAGATGCCAGCCACGCAGCAGCCGAAACCAGAGAAAAATGGCACCCGGTATACCTCGAGGGGCGGGCCGAGGAGACAGTGACGCGGAACGCGCCATCCGCCAAAGAGCGCGAAGCAGCACACGTGACAAGTAGCCAATAACAGCGCACCAGCGCCTGAGGTAATGCCGCCGCCGACGACTGCGGAACACAGTGGAAGCGCGCGGCGGCATATTCAAAAACGCAATCAGTGCAACCAAGTCAGCGCGGAGACTGACACCAACCAGAAGCACATAATACAGCGAAGCACCAAGGCATATATACCCCCCCCAAGAGCTACAAGGGAGAGCAGCGGCCACTTAACATAGGGCCCACCGATAGACGGAGCAAGGGGCAATAGGGCGGGAGGGGCATCCCATAGAGGCTCACCATATGCCTATACCGCCTACCCTTTGGTGGGGGATTGCGGTGGAGCAGCGCTCCTAAGCACCTGAAAGCGGTGCTGCCTACCATCACCCGGACCAGCGCAGCCAAGGCTGGGAGGCACATTAAAAATAGAATGGGTGGGAATAGTCCTACAGGGCCGCAGGCTAATAGCCCCGCTCACCTGCGAGAAGAGAGCCATCTTCTTGTCCTTCGCAGTCCAGACTGCAGGGATTTGTGGGAGGTCCCGGTTATTTGAGGGGCCAATTTTGCGGGCTCTGCAGTCCAGCGCCATCTGGCGGAGTAATACCCAAGTGTAATGATTCTTATCTGGAGCAGGACGTACTGTATACTAAGAATAAGTAGTGCAGCGATATCACCCACCCTAATGAGCACATTTTCTCAAAAAGTGGCGTGACTTGTTTTTACGTAGTGTTAGCGGGAGCAAAAACGGGTGTTGGTCCGGTTTAGTGGCATGAGAATGATGCTATTAGCATTCTATTTATAGGACATTTTAACACTTGTCACTTCTGGTATCTATTACCTGTAATCCTGTTCACTATGAACATCTGGTTATGAATGAATGAGACTAGCACCTATATGCTCTTTGGTAATATTTACATTTTTCTATAATATATGGCTAGTGTGCATATAAATTGTCCGCCACACACCTTCATATATTCTCCCTGAGCATTACAGCCGCATCCTGCATCAGTACAATGTATAACTTTATTGCATTTTTCGTCTGTTACTTACAAGCAAGAAGTACTTATTGTGTAACTAATTTTTTACAATATTTTTATTATACACCTTCTTGCTAATCAAATCTTTGGTGTGTGTTTCTCAAGAGTGATTACAGGCACATCGGGGGATTTCACACAGCGGGGCATCCCAATTCAGGAGGCCTGCCAGCCGCGTCGGCTTTTGTTTTGCTTTAAGATGATCAGTGTCTGTTCACCCATTATATTATATGCTTATGTTGTAATTGGCTTAAAGAGGAACAATGGCCTCTGGAGTCCAAAAAAAAAAACAAAACAAAAAAAAACAAAAAACAAATCCAGATACACAACTGGCGCAAAACAAACGGGAAAGTAAAAATGAATGGTGTTCTTCTTTAAGTGCATTGCAGCTAATCCAAAAAAATACTTTTAAAACTACTGCCATCTAAAAATGCTCAACCTCAAAGGTCATAGCATCCACTGCCCTGACATATCATAGGGTTATTGATTTAGCTGAGATGTCATGATTAAGGACCTGTTGTCCGAAACGCGTTGGCGTTAGGGCCCATCTTGTACATATTTACTCACTTTGTGACCTGTTGGATTATTGATTTTAACCAAAGGAAATAAATTCTGAAGATTTTTACATTTGCTGGCTGGCTCAATACTTCTTACATTATTGATTTAGCTCATTATCTTTGATAGAAGTGGCACTTAACATAAGCCAGGACTACCCCCACCCCATTATTGCTACAGTCCAACTCATTCATTTTAGGAAGAAAACATGCACCAAGCACTGTGGGGCAAGTGTCTTAACACTAGGAGACTCAACTGGGTTGACCAAACCCCTCCCTTCAATAAGGCCTTTGAATCATCAGTACTGTTAAAAGTGAATTCCTAAAATAAATCTGTTACATGTTTTGAGGCTTTTCTGATATGCATGTAATTGGGCTTTAAATACTAAACTACCCAGACACAAGATCCACAGAATCCTTGACTAAATCTCTTTGTACTAGTGGCAATGCCATCAGCAGCAGGGCCAATAGAGGGCATGATTCACAATGCTAGGCTTATATTAATAAGGCAAAGGTTTGCTTTAAACAAAGTTGATAAATGTAGGAAGCAAATGCCACATACTCTTCCTCTTCATCTGAGGAGGATGAAGATCCAGAGGAACGATCGCTCTTCACGCTAGACTTCTCGTCTTCCTCTTCTTCCTCATCATCAGAGTATACCTCACTTGTCTTCAAAGGCTGCTTTCGTGCAATCAGTTCAGCTGAATAAATATTTAAGAGGTAGTTCAGGCTATATTACCACAGCTACTTCGTAAGATCTGATAAACCTTACAATACCTTTTATCTGGCAGTAAAAGAGTGGGGGAAAGCATTAGATCCCACTAGTATGGCCTGCTTTAAAATAGCCATAAAGACCAAAGCATCAGTCTATAGCTTATGTTGTATGCTAGGAGGTTTCTCCTGTAAAATTGGAAATCCCCAGGTCATTGAGAGATTCGAATACTATAAAATGACTTAACTTTAGAGGTATCCCCCAAAAAGTCATACAGTTTGATTTTAGTTCACAGAAAAAGAAAAATTCTTCTTTACAAACTAGTGTTAAAGTAGGGGGAAAAATGTGAACTTGTTTTATATTTTGATCAGTGGAGGCAAATTTAATCTAAGTGTCCCAAATTATACATATCTAACAGAAGTATAGGTTGGCTTAGCTTTGAAAAACTGTCTTCTAGACTATAACTTCTTTGGACAGACTTTCCCTTACGTCCTGTCCTTACACCATGGCTCAGGTCAGGAAGATAAAAAGGCAGCTGATAACCTAGAACACAAGTTGTAGTTTTTCTTAGAAAACAGGAGTAATAACAGATGGTACAATACCAGTCTTGTTTTTCCTTTTCTCTCTCTCTAGCCGCAACTCCTCCATTGCTTGAGATTTCTTGTCCAATTTTTCATCCCTCTTTGATCTTCTCTCTTTGTTATGCGACGTGACCTGCAAACCATTCTCATGTTTAGGAACTGCAATCCTCCCAAGCATTTTATATGATCCACAATCAATACCCATTTACAGAAAATAGGTGTTGGGACATACGGGGGAGGGTGAAATTCCCCCAGCTGAACATACACCTACACCATACAAGTCCTGGTATCCATACATACTTCTTGTTACCTACAGTAAAAAAAAGCCCTGCAATTGGTCACCAGCAGTTACATGGTCCAGACTTCTAAAGACCCCATAGGAACTAAATATTACAGAAAAACTGTAGCACCATCTCCATCACTGGATCACTTGTGTATGGTTTTGCTACAATACAGCTATCCCTCTGTACTCAAGATCCCCCTATTTGCAGTTTTAGTTATTAGGAATTTGTTTTAAAGCAGACCAAAATGTCATGACCTGGTCCTAGTGTCTAAAAGCGCATGTGCGATTCTCTGGCAGCAACCATGTTTTGCTTGACAATGAGCATGCTGAGCGCTTTTGTCATTGCCGCAGCACTGGGCAGCATACCCACTCTCCCTGCCATGCGCACTCCTGCCAACACAGCTCTTCAGGTCTGCCAAAAAGTGTCAGTTCTAGTAAAGTGGACTAGGGATAGTTTGGGGCCTGAGAAAGATTCCAAAATGGGGGACCCAAAAAATCAAAGACTGGGAAGGACCACAGAAAGCCTTCAGAAATTTGGGCCACAGCTATGGTTTGAGGACGGTGTGAAATACACAATTTTGTGAATACTCACCTGTAAAATGGGTATTATAAGTATGTATAAATACCTGGGACCTCCCACTCATTACCCAGTATAAAGATAGCAGTAAGATCAAGGGACCAGGAAAGCCAATTAAAACTAACAAAGGTTCACCATATAAAGGATCCAGAATACAAAAGGGCAGGGTGAAGCGGGGTGTGTGACATACTTATAATACCCATTCTACAGGTGAGTATTCACAAAATGGTATTATTCTAAGTATGTCACACACCCCGCTTCAAGACATTCATTACACTTGGGACATCCAATAGCAGTGTCCATAAAGGGCGGGGATCAAAAAAAACAAGGCACAAACTTAAACCACTGCACTTGCAGAACTTTGCGGCCAAAAACAGCATCCGCTGAGGCCCGAACATCAACCTTGTAAAACTTGGAAAAAGTGTGAACCGAAGACCAAGTAGCAGCCTTACAAACCTGCTCAACAGAGGCCTGGTGCTGGAAGGCCCAGGACGCCCCAACAGCATGAGTAGAATGAGCAGTAACACGAAAAGGTGGAACCTTTCCCTAGGCAGAATAGGCCCCAACAATGGCCTGGCGAATCCATTTACTAATGGAAGACTTGGCAGGAGCCAAACCCTTCCTAGGCCCAGAGGGCACCACAAAAAGGGCGTCAGTCATACGAAAAGGAGAAGTAGCCACCAAATAGTACTTCACACAGCGAACCACATCCAAAGAATGCAAAACCCTTTCCTTGTCATTGCTAGGCTTAGGACACAAGGAAGGTAGAACAATATCCTGATTCAGATGAAAAGCAGAGACCACCTTAGGAAGGAAATCTGGCTTGAAGCGGAAAACAACCTTGTCCTGATGCCTCTCAAAGTAAGGAGCCTTAATAGACAAAACTGCCAACTCCGAAACACGCCGAACAGAAGTGATGGCAACCAGAATAACAACCTTCTGAGTAACCGTAGAAAGAGCAATATCCTGCAAAGGTTCAAACGGAGGACCCTGCAAGGCAGACAAAACCAAATTCAAATCCCACACTGGGAGCAAATGCTTCCTAGGAGGCCGCACATGCGCCTGGAAAAAGGTCTTAACCAAAGGATGCCAGAGCCAGCGGATTCCGCGAGAGAGACACAAATGCCGGAAGCTTGTGATTGTGACGAGAGGCAAAGAGGTCCACCTCCGGAGTCCCCCACCGGTGACAAGGCGACCGAAACACCTTGGGGCTGAGCGACCATTCCCCCCGGCGAGATGACCCCCTGCTCAGGGAGTCCGCCTCCGTGTTCTCCACTCCCGGAATGTACACCGCCGAGATGCATGGGACATTGCTCTCTGCCCAAGCAAGGATCAAGGACACTTCCCTGAGGGCACGCCTGCTGCAAGTCCCTCCCTGGTGATTGATGTAGGCAACCGCCGTCCGATTGTCCGACCGAACTTGAACTGGTAGGCCCCGCAACTGAAGAGTCAAGTGAGCCAGAACCAACCTGATGGCTCTCAGCTTCAGAACATTGATGGGATCGTGAGCCTCCAGAGGCCCCCACAGGCCCTAAAACTGAAGATCCTTCCAAAATCCTCCCCAAACTGACAGGCTGGCATCCGTGGTGACAGTCTCCCAGCGAGGAGTCAGAAAGGATCTGCCCCTCGTCAGATTGCTTGGTTTCAGCCACCACCGAAGGGAATGCCGCACCCGGGGGGACATCAGAAAAGACTGATCCAATGACAGCGGGGAGCCGTCCCAGGCCGCCAAGAGATGGAGCTGGAGCGTCCTTGTGTGAAACTGGGCAAAGGGAACCGCCTCGAACGATGCCACCATCAAACCCACCAGTCGCATCCCTAGCCGGATGGATGGGCGGGGGATCGATAGGAGACGCTGAATCAATTCCCGAATTAGAAGAACCTTGGCTCGGGGGAGAAACACCCTGGCCTGAGAAGTATCCAGCGACATTCCCAGAAACTCCACCACCCTGGAGGGAGTGAGGCAGGACTTGGGATAGTTGATCACCCAACCGAAACTCTCCAGAGTGGACACCACAGTCCTGGTATCCAGCTGCGCCTGACTTAGGGAAGACGCCATGATGAGAAGATCGTCCAGATAGGGCACGATGCGGATACCCCTGGCTCCGAGGATGGCCATCACTCCTGCCAACACCTTGGTAAAAACCCTTGGAGCCGAGGTAAGGCCAAACGGAAAAGCCACAAACTGAAAATGCCGATTGTCCACGAAAAACCTGAGGAATCTCTGGTGTGCCAGAAATATTGGAATATACAGGTAAGCATCCTTGATGTCTATGGACGTCATGAAGTCCCCCTGACGAAGTGAATGGATGGCTGAGCGCAGAGTTTCCATACGGAACTTCCGGGGATGCACAAACCTGTTGAGCAACTTCAGATCCAGAATAGGATGCACGGAACCGTCCTTGGGCACCTTGAACAAATTGGAATAGAAGCCCAGGCCCCGGTCTGAGAGGGGCACCGGACAGATGACAGCCATGTCCGCGAGACTTGCTACTGCCGCCCGAAGCCCCTGGGCAGCCAGAGGATCTGACGGCACCCGAGATCTGAAGAATCTGGGAAGGGGCCGGAACTCGAACTCCAGCTTGTAACCGGAAGACACCACTTCCTGAATCCACCTGTCCGAGACCTCTTGGACCCAGACCTGGGAGAAGAGTTGCAACCGTCCCCCCACCCGCAAGGGTGAGGGCGCCCCCTCATTGCTGAGCCGACTTGGCAGCGGCTCTAGGCTTGGAGCCCCAACTGTGTCCTGCCCCTAGGCCAGGAATCACCTCTGGACGAAGGGAAGGCCGAACCCCTGCCAACTCTAGCCCCACGAAAGGACTGAGAGAAGGAAGCCGCCCCCCGAAAAGGGCGACGCTGCTTCTTACGCTGAGGTAACCTACCTCCCTTTGCCACCGAATCCAATTTTTCTCCAAAGAGCCGCAATCCCACAAAGGGAAGGGCCGTGAGCGACTTTTTGGACACAAAATCAGCCGCCCACTGACATAACCAAACCGACCGGCGGATAGCCACAAGCAGGGCCGTAGCTCTGCTACACATCAATGTGTCAACCAGGGCGGACAGCACAAAGGACAAAAATAACTCAGCGCTTAAGGTCGGCAAATTCCTCACTAGCCGGCTCAAGCCCAGAAGAGGTCAACAAGCCGCTAACAACCGACCTGGCAGCTACCAATACAAGCGCAGAAGCACAAACCGGCCGCAAGGCCGATCCAACACTGGCAAAACCATGACAAGCCATCTGGTCAATGCGTTTATCCTCACCATCCTTGAGGGTAGTGCACTCCGGAGAATGGGGGACTGAGGAGCTGGACAACCCCAAAACAGGAGCATCCACCTCGGGGGGAGACGACCAGTGCTTCACTGCGTCAGCCGGAAAGGGATATTTCTTGTCCCAACCCGGTGGGACACCCGGAAGCCGCGTCGGCCTCTCCCATTCCTTGCAAATGATACCATCAAAATTCTTTTGATAAGGAAATTCCAAGCGGGGCTTCATCTCTTCAAAGAACTCCCCCTTCAGCGGAGGAGCCGCCTCAGGGGGGGAAAAATAGCCAGGACCTCAAACATATGAGCCAGGACCCTAGAGGTATCCAAGGAATCCCCCTGGCCCTGCTCGGTATCAGCGCCCACAAACTGCTGATCGTCAGAGTCCTCAGACTCCTCATACAACTCCCCTTCTTCACGCGGGGAACAATCAGACCAATCCAGGGAGTCAAAATCCTCCCTATCAAAGGCCTGCGCAGCCGAATACAAATGTTTTCTCTTTGCCGTGGCCTTCTTTGCGACGGCACTGGAAAACAATTTTTCAAGATTGGCCAATCTGGCACACACCTCAGATTGCGACTCCCCGCTAACGACCACATCACAAGCACGTGTCATGCGAGGGGGAGACGGAGAGGAGACTGGCGGAGCAGAACCAGACGCCTGAGATCCGGTCTGCCGCGTAATAGACCGCTGCACACAGGGTACACATAGAAATACATCATCCCCCAAAAGGGATACCCCACACCTCAAACACAGCCTGGATTGCCCCGAGGGGGGCACCAGCCCAGTATCCGGGGAAGCCTCCATATGGTGATTTTTTATATAATATATGTACAAATATATGTGTACAATGCTCTATTTGGGAATTACGCAATAATGCAACCCGGGATGCCCCTTTAAGTCCCGAGTGGGAGCATTTTAAGCTAGCTAAAATTTTAAACAGGGACCCCTTGGACCGGGAGAACCCCCCTTTAATATGCTGAATGGTCCACCTGGAACACAAAGACAAGCACACGCTCAGACCATGCCAGAATAAAAGGGTTAAAAGACAGATGAAGCTGATGGGCATCAGGCCACTCACCAGACCTACAGAACCGCACGTACAGGCACAATGAAGACCGCTATGTGCAGCAGGAGGAGGAAGGGCGGGCGCGGATCGCACGTGAGCGCCCGGCCCCGCCCAGAGGAGAGGACCTCATGGGCTAACCGCCGCCAGCACAAGACACACACACACACAATAAAGAAGTGAATTCATAAGGGACCCGCCCCCCCCCCCCCAAGGGTATCCGGGAGAGGGGGAATCCAAGCCAGGGTAGGGCCGAGGAACGGGGCATCCCAAACCGGTATCACCAACCCGGATAGCCGCCTACCTCTTGCTATGGGGTCTCACAGCTCCCTACTCCCAACTACCTTTGCCCGGACCAGCAGCCTAGGCTGGGAGGCAGGAATATTACATAAGGGGATCTGGGCAGGAATAGAAGAAAAAGAAGGCCGGGAGCCATCCCGGCTACCTGCAAGGAGGAGACATCATCTTCTGACTTGCTCGCCACTGCAGAGATGAAAGACTGGGTAATGAGTGGGAGGTCCCACGTATTTATGGGGCGGGAGGGTCTTACCTTTTTTTGATATCTCTGCAAGATCGCCATCTACAGGTCAGTATACCCAAGTGTAATGAATTTCTTGAAGCGGGGTGTGTGACATACTTAGAATAGAAACACGTGCTGTTCTTTAAACAAGAGCAGTTGAGTGACATTCATCTGTGTCCCATAAAGCTATCGATCATTTCTCACTAGGACTGTGCCCCTAACCCCTAGTTTCACACACATTTCATAATCTCTTGACAAAGTACCTGTGCCTGGGCTTCCAGGATCTGAGTTTGTTTTTTCTTTTCTTGATCATCATCACCTTTTCTTTTTTTGGATTTCTTCTCTTTCTTCTTTGCAGATTTTAGTTTCTGCTTAATTTCAAACCTAAATTAAAAACATTGATTTAGATTTACTTACACATCTGAAAAAAATAGAAAAAAAAAAAAAAAATGAAAGGGAATGTCCACAGAAAACTAAAGATGAGGCTATAAGTTGGTCAAAGATTAAAGGTGTGTACAATAAATGGGGACCCGGTCATGGCTCATACAGTACCTTTTCCTGTTAGTTTAGCTCAACTGGATACAACTAAAAACTGGACAAATGGCGTTTTTTTTTTTTTTTTACTTCTTTATCTTTTTTAAACACATGTCATAAGGCTCTGGTCACACCTTTGCGCGTTCTGTGTGTTGCAACGCAGTCACAATGTAGAGGAAATATTGTACATTATTGTAGATGGTATAGTTCACATATCGGTGCTGTGTTGAGCAACGAAATAAAGCGTTGCAGACACCTTATTTTAGCACAATGTTGTAACAGTGCAGGTGGATAGACATCTATGGCAACACTTGCTGTGTTTGCGTTGCCATAGACTTTACCATTTATTTATTATGCAACAAATGTTTTCCCTTTTACAAAATGCAACGCGTATGCATTTCTAACGCATCAAAAGCGCAGCGTTTGTTTTGATACAATAATAATTTACATAACGCTTGCTCGTTAACGCATCGGAGAGGTTTGAACAGAGCCTTAAAGTCACATTCCCTCAGATAATATAACAATTTCCAACATAGCATTTTACTATGGTTACATTTTTTTTAAACCAGGCATATCAACATCTTAAACCACCTCAAAATCTAACGATGATTACTTTCTCAACCAAAAAGCTCAGCAGGTAAGCACAAAAGAGAAAAAAAAGGAAAGAAGGGACACTTCCTTCCACTCCCAAAAGAAAAAAGAAAGGGGGGGACAGCACATTTTAAGATGGGAAAGGGGGGAGGGGAGAGAGAAAGGAAGGAACAAAATGGCATTTCTCTTAACATGATATGAGTTCAAGAGAGCAGATATCCGATAAATAAGGTGGAGGAGCAACTTAAAGTGGACCAACACCCTGGGGTGATCGGCCCGGCCGATCACCCCCCTCACCGCGGGACATCCGAGATCGGGATGTCCCGCGGTGAGGAACCCCCCCGAAAACCCCCCAAAAACTCACCTCCTCCTCCCCGCCTCCCGTGCGCCCCTCTAGCCGTGCTAGATGCCTAATCGGGGTGCCCCCCTGAAGTGGACCAAAACCCAGGATAGTCAAAATCCTGGGTGTTGGTCCACTTTAATGGGGTGCCCTGACCTTTTCGGCCCAGATGCAGTTGCAGCTCCTATGGTGACACCCCTGATCCGCTCCTCTGCGCAGGTCTGGTGTTACCCCACAGCTCCTACTTGCAACACCGACATCTCAGAGCGCAGAGATCCATCTAAAGCCTGTCCCATGCGCCTTTGCTCCATTTTCTGTGGTATGCTGTAGATGCTAAAGCAGGTCTCTAAGGTTTACCACTTTTTTCCCCATCTTTTCACAGCCACGAACCAAATGTGGTTAAACAGTCCCTCTGTGGCTGCAGGGCTCACTCATTCATGCTGGCAGTTCTGAGGGACAGGATGGTTATAAAAGGAAAGGCAAACCTTGGAGACAACCCGCACATAGAACAGGCTTCAGGTGAGCTCCTTGCTGCTCTCTTATGTGCTCCAAGTCTATAGCAAAAACCAGTACATCGCACAGCTCAGAAGATGCATGGCTGTGCAAAAAAGCAGTTCAAATGGACCTTCAGCATAATTTAATGAAAAGCCCAAACCTTTAAAAAAACTATTCCCCAGCATCTAGAATTAATATATTTTACATCTTTATGCATTTACATTTTATTCTTTCCTCCACTAGGCATCACCTCTGTTCAGGACTCTAGGATACGTGCGCCACCATCTTGCATCACATACTGAGGAGAGGAGACGGGGCAAAAGAGCAGGGAGCGGGGTTATAGCTGTGCTTTGCTCAGACAAACCCGGGGTCAGGCAAAGGACAACAATCCCAGAATGCAGAGCAGCACAGTCAGAAGACTCTTCCTGTTTGCAGGCATCTTGGATGTTTAAGGCCATAAAATGCAGTAGATGCAGGTAGGATGATTTTTAATGTGGGCAATCTGTATGTACTGGGTGGGGGAAACATACAAGATGGGCTCTTATTCGGGGTGAAGGACCGCTTTTACTCGTACCAATGCAGCACTATGCAAAGGACTTTCCATCAGCTTGCTTGCTTACTGCAGTCTAAGACCACCCGAAACCATCCAAATGGTATTGTCTGTGAGGTGGGGGATGTGGGGTCTGCTTTTGGGAATTTTTTTGTCTGCTATATCGGTACTGTGTTAGAAGGAATCCCCTTCCGAGTATTGTACGGGCAGGACTGTGTTAGCCAAGACTTTGGAAGACAAAGATTTAGGGATACCGATTACTGAAAGATGAGTGGACACTGCGGCCAGACATTCGGGAAAACAAGCAGGATGCTCAGCTGCATAGCAGTGGGAAGAGGGAGGATGTTATGCTGCTGTAAAGAGCACTAGAATACTAGGGCCACTGCTAGAATATGATATGCCGTTCTGGAGACCTTACCTACAAAAAGACATCAAATAAGACAGGCCCAAAGGTGAACAAAAATGGTGAAAGGACATAAGATTAAAATTTATCATGGGAAAATTCACAAACTTTATTTGTACAGTCTAGAGAAAACAAGGGAGAGGGGAGACATGATTGAGACCTTTAAAGTCGACCAATCACCTCCGTGTCCAGCCCAGGCATCCTATCTTACCTTTACCGGAGGCTCCTGCGATGCTGGGCGCACCCCCGGCGTCACAACTATGTGCACTCCCGCATCCAGCTATTCAGACAGGATGGGCGCGTGGGAGTGCGCACTCACCTCCCCTTTGCATGTTGCCACTGGCATTCCCTATGTCAACGCGCAGTCCAAAACAATGGCTTTAGGTCATGCATTAGTATGCATGGCATAGAGCGCTGATTGGAACAGCAGAAAGGTGAGTGGAGTGAGCCATCTGGGGGGGTTTCACAAAGGGTGGCAATAGTAAATAAAAATCCTGGTAACTGGTCCACTTTAAATATGTGAAAGGATTGAATAAGGTTCAGGAGAGAAGTGTTTTTAGGAAAACAAGGGGACACAATTTTTCAGAAAGAGTAGTAGAAACTTCCAGCAAAGGTAGTTGGAAAGTCAACAGTAAATGAATTTAAACATGCCTGGGATCAGTATACATCTATCCTAGTATAAAGCCTTATAAAACATGATATTGCATACAAACGATGATTTTCAAAGTAGCTGTGCCATGCCTGTCCAGCAAGCTCCATTAGGCTGCAGCACATAGATGTGAAAGAAGACACAGATTTTAATGGCCATGATCTTTTCACTTTCATTGTGCTGGAATAGTTCTACTATTAAGCAATACAAGCAGGCATAGAAACATAGAAGGGTGACGCAGAAGGAGACCACACGTCTACTCTTTATCTTAGGATAGATGTATACTTCTTCCAGGTATGTTTAAAATTTACTGACTTCCAATTTTTCAACTACCTCTGCTGGAAGTTTGTCCAAGTACCTACTACTCTTTCTGTAATATTTTCTAACATTGCTCCTGATCTTCCCTCCGACTAGCTTTAGGCATGATCATTGGATAAATATCTTTATATTAATAAAATAGGTGTCCTATAAAGAGAACATGTACTCCTTTGTGACTCAAGCAGAGGGCATCATTTATCATGCAAATAAAAGCTTCAATCTAACATACCTTCTCCGAAGTACTTCTCTTTTTTCTATACGATTATACAGTTCCTGTTCTCGTTCTTTCTCAGTCATCTGCTCTAGCCGAGCCCGGTCCTCCTCATCTCCCATAAGATCCTCTCCATATCCATCGCAGAACTCCTCCGCCTCGGACGAAGAGTCGGAATCGGAGCTGGATGAAGAGCTGTTGCTGTCGGAGTCAGATACTTCACCTAAAAACACAAGAACACTCAAAGATAAATCACATACACAGGAATAAAAAAAAAATTAACACACGGGCCTCGATTCTCATGGTAGTAAAAAACTAAATTCATGAGAAAAAAGCATAAGAATGTCACTGTTGCTGAATCACTAGGTAAAAAAACAATGAAAGTCAATGGCACTTTTTTTTACTCCTTAGAAAAGTAGAGTAGAGAAAACCATTTATTCCTTTCTACACTGTAGTAAAAGCTGCCATTGACTTTCATTGTCTTTTTATCCAGTGATTCTCAGGCTTTTTCAATGAATTTTTACTGCCTTGAGAATTTTTTTTCATCTCTTATTAAATCGAGGCCAAGGGATACTTAAAGTAGCTGTCCAGGCAGAAACAAACACCATATACTCGCCTACAGTCTTATGCATATAAACTGCATTATGCTGGTAGTTTGAAACTTACCGCCTTCAGTGAACTCATCCCACCAGAGCCAAGCATTCCTCTCCTTGCGTCCGTCACAATGACTGGCAGCGCCTGGTCCATTCACCAATATGGAGGGGGAGTGTCAGCCTTTGAAGGCCCCCCCGCCATAGAAATAAATAATATGGGTGTGGCCAGTCATTGGGCTAATGCCGAGAAAAAGCGAGGAAACAGCAATGCAACCACCGTCTGTGGTCGGGCGCGGTCTGGATATCCAACAGAGGTAAGGTTTCGAAGGACAGTGCCAATCAGCTGCACAGGACTACCGCGTTTCCCCCAAAATAAGCCCTGGTGTGATGTTTCAGCATTTTGCACAAATGCTTTGAAATATAAGCCCTCCCCTGAAAAATACCATTTTGTGAATACTCACCTGTAAAATGGGTAATATAAGTATGTCACACACCCCGCTTCAAGACATTCATTACATGTGGGTAATACTGACCTGTAGATGGCGATATTGCAGAGATGTAAGGAAAAAAAGAGCCCCTCCCGGTCCATAAATACCTGGGACCTCCCACTCATCAGCCAGTATAAAGATAGCAGTAAGGTAAGGGACCAGGAAGAGCCAAATATAAGTCATAACAATGCAAAGTTCACCATATAAAGGATCCAGAATACAAAAAGGGCAGGGTGAAGCGGGGTGTGTGACATACTTATAATACCCATTTTACAGGTGAGTATTCACAAAATGGTATTATTCTAAGTATGTCACACACCCCGCTTCAAGACATTCATTACACTTGGGACATCCAATAGCAGTGTCCATAAAGGGCGGGGATCCAAAACAAGGCAACAATGCTCAAACTTAAACCACTGCAGCTTGCAGAACTTTGCGGCCAAAAACAGCATCCGCTGATGCCCGCACATCAACCTTGTAAAACTTGGAAAAAGTGTGAACAGAAGACCAAATAGCGGCCTTACAGACTTGCTCAACAGAGGCCTGGTGCTGAAAAGCCCAAGACGCACCAACAGCACGAGTAGAATGAGCAGTAACACGAAAAGGGGGAACCTTCCCCTTGGCAAAATGGGCCCCAACAACGGCCTGACGAATCCATTTACTAATGGAAGACTTGGCGGGCGCCAAACCTTTCCTGGGCCCGGAGGGCACCACAAAAAAGGCATCTGTCTTACGAAAGGAAGACATTACCACCAAATAGTACTTCACACAGCGAACCACATCCAAAGAATGCAAAGCCCTCTCCTTGTCATTGCTGGGCATAGGACACAAGGAGGGCAAAACAATGTCCTGATTTAGATGAAAGGCAGAAACCACCTTAGGAAGGAAATCCGGCTTGAAAACGGAAAACCACCTTGTCCTGATGCCTCTCAAAGTAAGGAGCCTGAATGGACAAAGCCGCCAACTCAGAGACACGCCGAACAGAAGTGATAGCTACCAAAAATGCCACCTTCTGCGTAAGCGAAGACAAGGCAATATCATGCAAAGGCTCAAAAGGAGGACCCTGAAGAGCAGAAAAAAAGAACCAAATTCAAATCCCAAACTGGGAGCAAAGGCTTCCTAGGAGGCCGCACGTGCGTAACCCCCTGGAAAAAGGTCTTAACCAAAGGATGAAGAGCAAAAGACTTTTGAAAGAAAACCGCCAGGGCAGAAACCTGCCCCTTCAGAGTACTAAGCTGGAGCCCCAGGTCCAGACCATGTTGAAGAAACGCCAGAATTCTGGAAATAGAAAACTCCCTACAAGGCAACGCCCTGACCTCACACCAATCAATATAAGACCTCCAAGTCCTATAGTAGATGGTAAAGGAAGACTGCGTCCTCATCAGCATCGGAAAGACCTTCCTCCTTCAAGATGGAGGTTTCAGCAGCCACGCCGTCAAACCCAGCGTTGGTAAATTGGGGTAAAGTAGTTGACCCTGGGTGAGCAGATCTGGCAGCAGGGGCAGAGCGAAATGATCCTCTGCCAACCTTACCACGTCTGCGAACCAAACCTGTCTTGGCCACCTTGGAGCCACCAGAATTGCTGACGTGCCCTCCAGGGCCAGCTTGCGCACCACTCTGGCCACCATGGGAAACGGGAAACAGGTACAGAAACCCCAGATCCCTCCAGTTCAGAGACATGGCATCCACTGCCAGAGCCAGTGGATCCTGCGAGAGAGACACAAATGCCGGAAGTTTGTGATTGTGACGAGAGGCAAAGAGCTCCACTACCGGAGACCCCCACCTGAGGCAAATCAAGCGAAACACCTTGGGGCTGAGAGACCATTCCCCCCGGCGAGATGAGAACCTGCTTAGAGAGTCCGCCTCCGTGTTCTCCACTCCCAGAATGTAAACCGCCGAAATGCACGGGACATGGCTCTCCGCCCAGGCCAGAATCAAAGACACTTCCCTGAGGGCACTCCTGCTGCGAGTCCCTCCCTGGTGATTGATGTAGGCGACCGCCGTCCGATTGTCCGACCGAACCTGAACCGGCAAGCCCTGGAACTGATGAGTTAAGCGAAACAGAACCAACCTGATGGCTCTCAATTCCAGAACAATGATGGGCTTGTGAGCCTCCTGAGGCCCCCACAGACCTTGAAACTGACGATCCTTCCAGAAACCCCCCCATCCTGACAGGCTGGCATCCGTGGTGACCGTCTCCCAACAAGGAGTCAGAAAAGATCTGCCCCTCAACAGATTGATTGGATCCAGCCACCACAGAAGGGAACGCCGAACCTGGGGGGTCATCAGGAAAGACTGATCCAGTGGAGACCTGTCCCAGGCCGCCAACAGATGGAGCTGGAGCGTCCTTGTGTGGAACTGAGCAAAAGGAACCGCCTCGAAGGAAGCCACCATCAATCCCACCAGCCTCATCCCCAGCCTGATGGCCAGATGAGGGATGGACAGGAGAAGCCGAGCCAACTCCTGAATCAAGAGAACCTTGGACTGAGGAAGTAACACCCTGGCCTGGGAAGTATCCAGAGACATTCCCAGAAAAGACACTACCCTGGACGGAGAAAGGGAGGACTTGGGGTAGTTGATCACCCAACCGAATCTCTCCAGAGTAGATACCACAGTCCTGGTGTCCAGCTCCGCTTGGCTGAAGGAAGACACCATAATGAAAAGATCGTCCAGATATGGCACGATGAGGATACCCTGGTCTCTGAGGAGAGCCATCACCCCAGCCAGCACCTTGGTGAACACCCTTGGAGCCGAGGTAAGACCGAAAGGAAGGGCCACAAACTGAAAATGCCGATCCTCCACCACAAACCTGAGAAATCTCTGGTGCGCCGGAAAGATTGGAACATGCAGGTAAGCCTCCTTGATGTCTATGGACGTCATAAAGTCCCCCAGACGAAGAGAGTAGATGGCTGAACGCAGCATTTCCATGTGGAATTTCCGGACGGACGAACCTGTTGAGGATCTTCAGATCCAGGATGGGCTGAACAGAGCCGTCCTACATGGGCACCATGAACAGATTGGAATAAAAGCCCCGGCCCCGGTCCGAGGGAGGCACCGGGCAAATGACGGCCATATCCAGAAGATATTTTACCGCCGCCCGGAGCCCCTGTGCAGCCAGAGGATCCGAAGGCACCCGAGACCTGAAGAATCTGGGAGGGGGCCGGATCTCGAACTCCAGCTTGTAGCCGGAAGACACCACTTCCCGAATCCATCTGTCCTAGACCTCCTGGTCCCAGACCTGGGAGAAGTGTCGCAGCCATCCCCCCACCCACAAGGGTGAGGGCGCCCCCTCATTGCTGAACTGGCTTGGCCGCGGTTTTGGGCTTAGAGCCCCAACTGTATCCTGGACGGGCACGAGGGCATGAGGAGAAAGCCAAGCCTCTGCCAGCTCTGGCCCCACAAAAGGAAGGAGCGAAGGAAGCCGCCCCCCGAAAGGGACGACGCTGCTTCCTGCGTTGAGGAATCCAATTTCTCTCCAAAGAGCCGCAATCCCACAAAGGGAAGAGCCGTAAGCGACTTCTTGGACACAAAATCAGCCGCCCACTGGCGCAACCAAACCGAATGCCGAATAGCCACAAACAGGGCCGACGTTCTGCCGCACATCATCAATGTGTCATCCAAGGCGGCTAGTACAAATGACAAAAACAATTCACACCGTTTAAGACCAAGGAACTCGTCACTAGCCGGATCTAGCCCGGAAGCAGTCAACAGGTCCCTGACAACCGACCTGGTAGCCACAACCAACAGCGCCGAAGCACAGACAGGCCGCAAGGTCGACCCAACACTGGCAAAACCATGACAAGCCATCTGGTCAATGCGTTTATCCTCACCATCTTTAAGAGTGGAACAATCAGGAGAATTCAAAATAGCGGTGTTGGACAACCCCAAAATCGGGGCATCCACCTCAGGAGGAGACGACCAACGCTTTATCGCATCCAACGGAAAGGGATATTTTTTATCCCAACCCTGAGGAACACCTGGGAGCCGAGTAGGCCTCTCCCATTCCTTAGTAATAATTCCATCAAAATGCTTTTGATTGGGAAATTCCAAGAGCGGCCTAGATTCCTCGAAAAACTCCCCATTTTGCTGAGGAGCCGCCTCAGGAAGAGAAATAGCCAGAACCTCAAACATTTGAGCCAGAACCTTAGGGGTATCCAAGGAATTCCCCAAGCCCCGCTCGGTATCAGCACCAACAAACTGTTGATCGTCCGAATAATCCGATTCCTCAAATAACTCCCCTTCCTCAAGCGGGGAGTAATCGGACCAATCCAGAGAATCAAAATCATCAAAGTCAACCGCCGGCATGGCTGGCGACAAGTGCTTTCTCTTAGCCGGGGCCTTTCTGGCAACCGCGCTAGAAAATAATTTTTCAAGATTGGCCAATCTGGCACACACCTCAGATTGCGACTCCCCACCCATGACAACGTCACACGGGGCACAGATCAATCGGGGAGGGGAAGGAGAAGACACCGGCTGCGCTGAACCAGACGCCTGGAGTCCGGACTGCCGCGTAATAGTCTGCTGCGCACATGGTACACAAAGGAACAGATCATCCCCCGTAAGGGATACCCCACACCCCATACACTTCCGGGATTGCCCCGAGGGGAGCCCAAGCCCAGTATCCGGGGATGCCTCCATACGGTGAACTTATAGGTAGTCACAATGACCAAGGGAATTACGCATATAAGCAACCCGGGATGCCCCTTTAATGTCCCAAGTGGGAGGATTTACAGTAAGCCCAATTTGAAGCCAGTGACCCTAGGACCGGGAGAAAACCCCTTAAACACCAAAGTAGGTCCGCCTGGAAGACATAAAGAAACAACCAACCAATCAACATGGCATGCGCATAAAGCAAATTAAATATTATATATAAATGCATAGGACAACGAAAGTAAAGGAGGCCCACAGGGCCACTCACTGTGCTGTAATGGCGTCCTCACGCCACGATGCGGAGAAGGAGCAGGCAGAGAGGAGAAGGGGGCGTGGCCAGCGCGGATCGCGCCTCGCTCCGCCCCCCCCTCCACCGCCAAGCTTCGCATCGCTGAGCCGGAGACCAGGCTCCGCAGCAGTGCCTGCCGCACGGGGGCGGGCCGCGGCGTCGCGCCGAAAGCCCGGCCCCGCCCCCTACTACCAGCACATGAGGGGAGAAGCTCCCCTTCGCCATGCCGCCTCAGAAGGCCGGCAGCGCCGGACATGAGGAAACAGAACATAAAGTAAATTTAAAGTGAACGCACAAAAAAACACACACATACATAAAAATCAATAAAAATCTAACACGGGAGAAGGGACACCCCCCCCCCCCTCTAAGGAGAAGGGCATCCGGAGAGGGGAAAACCACCCAGGGTGTAATGGCCAAGGGACAGGGCATCCCAAACCGGGGTCACCAACCCGGTTAACCGCCTACCCTCTAGTATAGGGTCTCATGGAGGAGCATCAGCTCCTAAGCACCAAGGGTGCAATCTACCCTCGCCCGGACCAGCAGCCTAGGCTGGGAGGCAGGGTAATCAACAAGGGATCCGGGCGGAAATAGAGAAATAGAGGGCCGGGAGTCATCCCGGCTACCTGAAATCCCCCTGTGCAAGGAGGAGACATCTTCTGACTTGCTCGCCGTCTGCAGAGATGAAAGACTGGGGGGGGGGGGGGGGGGTGATGAGTGGGAGGTCCCAGGTATTTATGGACCGGGAGGGGCTCTCTTTTTTCCTTACATCTCTGCAATATCGCCATCTACAGGTCAGTATTACCCACATGTAATGAATGTCTTGAAGCGGGGTGTGCGACATACTTAGAATATAAGCCCTGGTCACAGAGAGACGGGGCATCTGTGCTCCCCACCTCATCTGTGCCAGCTGTTGCTCTGCTCCTACAAACTCGCTTCGCACGGATGGGCTCACATATACCAACACGTTGTATTAGTATGAGGAAGGACCTTTTCCCTTATTGAGGCACATATTTTAAGTCATGGGGCGGTGACTGATTGTATTATAGCCTAGCTAATGAACATGGGCACATGTTCAAATATTACAAATTTGTTTTTCCTATTGAGACATCCCCTTAAAATAAGCCCTACCACCTTTTTTGGAGCAAAGCAATGTAAGACTGGAAACAGGGGAGTATGGGAGCTTATGTTTTTTGTCTGGACAGTGCCTTTAATAGTTTTTGAGGCCAGAGATAAGAGGTCTCTTTGGTGTCTGTTACCCTAATATGTGTAACTGGTCACGCTTTCCCGTTTGATCAATGAAGACAGGAAGTACAAATGGACTTTTGGTCCACTGCCTAAGGTTCCAAGAGAATATTCCAATATGGGATGCCCTGCAATGAACCAACCTACATAAAGATTGGGTAATACAATCAGTGCCGCAGAGACTGGGTCTCTTATAGTAATTCAAATAAAAAGGGCACTCGCCATTTGTCCCCGAAGCTCATCAGTACTCATCTGTTTGCTGGATCCCAGCTTGCACTGCTCCAGGCTGGAACAGGGTCAGGATTGATAGCGCATCGAGCTTGTGACCCGCCATCATTCACTGGAGAGCTGCCTCGCCCTCTGCATTCATTGCAATGAAGGGCCCCTATGACTGATTGTGGGGGGCGCTAGCTGGACACAAAAGAGGCAATGGAACCGGCCCTGGAGTGAATGGCCTGTACCAGCATGCTTGGGCACCTTTCGATTAGGCTTAGCCAATTTTACAAGCGGGCAGATTGGACGAGAACCCGCACAGGCGCCGTAGGACCGGGGTAATGTGAGTTTTATTGGGTGACCTGGGGGGTTTCACACAATGCACCATCCAAAATCAAGGTGCCCCAGGGGCAAGGACCAAAACTCGGGATAGTCAAAATCCTGGGTTTTGGTTCACTTTTTACAAGACAACCTTTCCCTCTACCTCAAAACAGCTATAAGGATATTTTACTAGTCAGTACATTTTTTGTCATAGATACTTGATTGTATGGTAATAGGGTGGATGTGGGAAATAGAATGGCAGGAGAGAGTTGCCTCACAGTCAGAAGACTTAACATTTACTGACAGGAAGGAGAGCTTGAGGGTCAGGTAGCTAAAACTGAGGCTAGGGGACACTAAATTCTTGCTGGTGGACCTTGAACATCTGCAGTCAATTTGACAGTCACCATTTCTTACTTTTATCTACATAAAACACCAACTTCAAGAAGAATCGCATGGATGAGGGTTCAAGCTATTGGGGGGGGGGGGGGGGGGTGTAAATAAAAGGTGCTCTTTACCTTCTTCGGGGGCTGAACTCTCCCCAGAGCTGTCCTTATCAGAGCTGCCAGAAGAGGCTCCCTTGTTGGCAAGCCTCCTTGCTCCTCCCTTCTTATCCAAACCTTTGCCAGACTTTAACTTTCTTTTAGTTTTTGCTCCCCCGACAGTCCACTGTAAGAAAAGTATTACATCTCAATGCAAGTTCAGTAATACACATCTAAACAATCTAAAATCTAAGGCCCCTTTCACATCTAGCAATTTGTGTTGTCCCACGTGTCACAAACGGCAACATAACGCAAGCTCATTAATATAAATTGGCCTTTTCACATCAGTGTGCTGCAGTTTGCAAAAGGCTACATGCACCGCTTTACCCACGGTGCGGTGAAAGGGCCACACTCGCCACGACCTACCGATCCATTGCCGCTGGTCCCCCGCCATCTGCATTGTTGATCGATCACCTGCTCCTCTCTCGCTGCCTGGTCACATGTCGCTGCCCCCTCCTCCGCTGCCTGATCCCCCAGCTGTCGCTGCCGCCTCCTCCGCTGCCTGATCCCCCAGCTGTCGCTGACTCCTCCTCCGCTGCCTGGTCCCCCAGCTGTCGCTGCCTGGTCCCCCAGCTGTCGCTGCCTGGTCCCCCAGCTGTCGCTGCCTGGTCCCTCAGCTGTCGCTGCCTGGTCCCCCAGCTGTCGCTGCCTGGTCCCTCAGCTGTCGCTGCCTGGTCCCCCAGCTGTCGCTGACTCCTTCCCTGATGCCTGGTCCCCCAGCTGTCACTGACTCCTCCTCCGCTGCCTGGTCTCCCAGCTGTCACTGACTCCTCCTCCGCTGCCTGGTCCCCCAGCTGTCACTGACTCCTCCTCCGCTGCCTGGTCCCCCAGCTGTCGCTGCCTCCTCCGCTGCCTGATCCCCCAGCTGTCGCTGCCTCCTCCGCTGCCTGATCCCCCAGCTGTCGCCGACTCCTCCTCCGCTGCCTGGTCCCCCAGCTGTCGCTGACTCCTTCCCCGATGCCTGGTCCCCCAACTATCGCTGCCTTCCTCGATGCCTGGTCCCCCAACTATCGCTGCCTCATCCGCTGCCTGGTCCCCCAGCTGTCGCCGTGTCCTCTGCTGCCTGGTCCCACGTCGCTGCCTCCTCCTTCGCTGCTGCCTCGCCTTGTCGTTGGGGGACAAAAAACGGCACAATGCAGTGCTGTGTTCGCAAACGCAGTGTGAAAATAGCCTTAACGTAAAACAGTAATGCCAAGATTCACTGACATGCTTTTGAGGCTAGCGCTAGCAGTTTTGGTCTAATCATCTGATCCCACATGGAGCACAAAAGAAAACCATAGTCCAGTTAGGGCTGTAAAAAAGTGTTACATTTTACTTGGCTCCTTTTTAGCTGTAGATTACACAATTCATTATTAACCTCTTATCACTATATATATTTACAGTAACAATGCTTAAACTTTACTCAATACATACACAACAAGACATCTATATGTCACAGTCCACCTTCAGATTAATTGAAAAATGTGTATATTGACAGTATTTTGTCTTTTGGACACTGGAGAAACATCTGACATCCTACTGGAGCATTAGTTTCTTGGCAGCGATTCAGGCCCCCACCACTTTCACCCAGAGGGGAGCTTGAGTACCACCAGGGGTAGTAGACAGGGCAGCCACTAGGAATTTACATACAGCCACAATGTCTGGGCCCCGTCCCCCACACACGTTTTGATCCTACATAAATACGTTTTTTGTCTTGTTTAAAAAAAAAAAAAAAAAAAATAGGGAGTTTAAAGTAGACAAAACCAGGGATTTCACTATCCCAGGTTTTCCCCCACTGTGGGAAACCCCCTGAAATGCTCACCTTGCCATGAATGCAGGGAGCGCCGAGCACCTATTGCGAGTGTGGCTAGGATTCTTTTCAGATACTTCAGCTGCACATTAATATGCATGGCCAGATAAGTTGATTAGAGAAAAGCCGTGTCTGCACTGTGGGCTGGTGGAAAGGTAAGGAAAACACCCAAATCTAGGATAGTGAAAATCAAGAGTTTTGGTTCACTTTAACATATACCAATCCAGTGGCAACACAGTGGCTCTAGTGGGAATACCCATGGAATAACCTTGCTGCTATTTTAAACCTCTAGGGTTTCCCTCCAACTGAGGGCTGGGAAATTGAGCATGCATCAGCCAAGGAAAGCTGGACATGTGTCCACACATGCACCATGGGATCACCAACATTAATTCTACCCGCAATCTCAGCGGGTTTCACACAGTGAGGCATCCCAAATCATGATACCCCTGCGATATGTTATTAGCCAGCATTTCCCAGCCAGGCAAAACAGGTTTTGATCCTCAAAGTTGGGGAAAAGGAGCCAAAGGTGTGTTTTCCGGACTTACTCCGTCCAGAAAACCTGTCCCGCATGGGTCCTACCGCTTTCATCAGCAGACAGTGTCAGGGTGGAGTGGCTGTCAGACATGTCCTGCGCTGGTGCTCTCTCTAAACTCTTCCCAGACAGCCGGCCAATGGGATAGAGTCTGGGAGGGAGAAAGATAGTCCTGTCCACATTCCATTTGCTCTCTCGGTCCCCGACACCAATGCACAGCGTGAATCATTCACTTATTCATTTGCTGTGCTGGCTGTCAGTAGGCCCTGGGACCGCCCACTGGCACCGACCCTGCTGTCCATCACCGCAGCTTATTGGCCTGCACTGTAACCCCACTCACTTGCCAATGCTATGTCCCACCCTCCAGCCTGAAAACACGCTTTTTTCAACTCTGGCGGCGAGAGGAGGGAGCCAAGTTTTTTTGTTTTTTTTTACATAGCGCAGTTGCTCCACAGAGCACCGCGTTCATTGCTGGAGCGCCACTTTTGGGCCATTCAGGCTCTGGGCATCAGGTCTGCCCCTTCCTTCCCCCCCTCGATGTTGGATCTGGTACTAGTACCACTGGTTGGGAAACACTGCTCTAAAGATACAATATATTGAATTTGTTTTACAAAAACAGTTATGTACAAATAGTTCACTTCCATCATCACACATTTACTCACAAATCCACAAAAGGGCCATGACCCACCTTTGCTTCAGATATTTGATGCCGTATAAAAACACAACAGAGATCAACATCTTTGCAATGGATCCCAAAGAGGTCAGTACTTACTATTTTATTGTGGCTCCTTTCAAAAACACTGTTCCTTAAAAGTGGAACAAAAACCTGGGATTTTGACTATCCTGGGATTTGTTCCCTGCTCTGGAGCATCCCAAATCGGCATGCCCCACTGTGTGAAACCCTGCATTTCACCCAGAACAACTCACTCAACAACTATCCATACATTGTAAAGATGGGCCTGGAGATTCTGCACACTGCCTGTTATATTGCAGATTGGGGATTTTTAGCGATGATGAGCATGAGGAGAATTTGTAAAGTGTAGATTGGCGAGTATGCATGTGACATTTAGAGATACATTCATGGCCATAAATGTTGGCACCCCAAATTCTCACAGAAAACGATTGCAGTAACACGTTTTGCTATATATGTTATTTCCTTTGTCTGCATTGGAACTAAACCAAAACAGGGAGAAAAAAGGAAATTAGACATAATGTCACACCAAACTCCAAAAATGGGCTGGACAAAATTATTGGCACCCTTAACTTAATATTTGGTTGCACACACTGAAATAAGTGGCTTGATATAACCATCAATAAGCTTCTTACACCACTGAGCTGGAATTATGGACCACTCTTTCTTTGCAGACTGCTCCAGGTCTCTCTTACTGGAAGGGCGACTTTTCCCAATAGCAATTTTAAGATCTCTCCACAGGTGTTCAATGGGATTTAGAGCTGAACTCATTGCTGGCCACTTCAGAACCTTCCAGCGATTGGTTGCCATCCATTTCTGGGTGCTTTCTGACGTATGTTTGGTGTCATTGTCCTGCTGGAAGACCCAAGATCTCAGACACAAACCCAGCTTTCGGACACTGGGCTGTACATTGCGACCCAAAATCCGTTGGTAATCCTCAGATTTCATGATGCCCTGCACACATTCAAGGTACCCTGTGCCAGAGGCAAAAAAACAACCCGAAAACATAATTGAAACTCCACCATATTTCACTGAAGGTACTGTGTTTTTTCTTTGTAGGCCTCATTCCGTTTTCAGAGAACAGTAGAATTATGTGCTTTACCAAAAAGTTCTACCTTGGTCTCATCTGTCCACAAGATACTTTCCCAGAAGGATTTTGGCTTACTCAAGTGCATTTTGGGAAATGTAGTCTTGTTTTTTTATGTCTGTCAGCAGTGGTGTCCTCCTGGGTCCCCTGCCATAGCGTTTCTTTTCATTTAAACGTCGATGAATAGTTTGCGCTGACACTGATGCTCCCTGAGCCTGCAGGACAGCTTGAATATCTTTGGAACGTGTTTGGGGTTGCTTATCCACCACCTAGACTATCCTGCATGGACACCTTTTATCAATTTTTCTCTCCCGTCCACGCCCAGGGAGATTAGCTACAGTGCCATGGGTGGCAAACTTCTCGATCATGTTTCGCACTGTGGACAAAGGCAAATCTAGATCTCTGGAGATGAACTTGTAACCTTGTTGATATTTTTCCATAATTTTGGTTCTCAAACAGACTCTTCTCTTTCTGTCGCACATGCTTAGTGTGGCCACACACAGACACACAATGCAAAGTGAACTTCTCTCCATTTTATCTGCTTTCAGGTGTGATTTTTATATTGTCCACAACGGTTTCTTGCCCCAAGTGAAGGAGCGTCACATGCTTGAAACAATCTTATTCATCCACAATTTTGAAAGGGTGCCAATTTTGTCCAGCCCATTTTTGGAGTTTGGTGTGACATTATGTCCAATTAGCTTTTTTTTCTCCCTTTTTTGGTTTAGTTCCAATACACACAAAGGGAATTAACATGTGTATAGTAAAACATGTTTTACTGCAATCCTTTTCTGTGAGAAATACTTCATTTTCTTGAGAAATTTAAGGGGTGCCAACAATTAAGGCCATGACTGTAACCGCTTGAACATAGGTATTTAGCAATATTTTAGCTTTTTCCAATTATGACAAAGTGGATGTTGAATCCAGCACAAAAAAAAAAAAAAATCTCATCCGGGACCCAGCGCAGTTAGCGGTGCTCCTGTAGTGGCCGCACAGAGCAGCATGCCCAGCTCCAAGGGCGGGCGGAGGATGCTGCTCTGTGCAACGGATCCAAGATGGCTGCATCCAGAGCCGGCACTAGATCCCAGGCGAGGCAAGGTGGAACTATGACCTGCAGATGCCTTATTGTATTATATTGTTTATGTAACGTTAGCAAAAACTTTTACTGTGTAAAAAACAAAAAAAAAATACAGTGAAAGGAATGTAATAACCCCTCCCCCTTTTTATCTTTTTCCTAGTTATTTTTTATGTCTAGATCATTTTAGATCCCCTACTTTCTGCAGCACCAATGGTGGCAAGCATCATGTGAGCTGCTTGCTGTTGGGTTTACAGTCAGTCCTTTAAAGTGATCCTATATCCAGAAAGGAAGTTTATGTTGTCACCTTCTATCTCCAGCCCAGTGCCCCAAAACAGCCTGTGTTTCTTTCACTAAAGGCTTTGCCCAATATTCAAACACAACTAGATGCAGTTGGTCGAGCAGCCCTGCCCTCTGGCGCTTTCCAGCGATGAAACATTCAGTCGCAGTACACACAGCTCAGCATTGGGGAGCAGCTCAACCTAACTGCCATTATGTGACAGTTTATTTGTAGCTGAATGAATTAGTATATGGTTGCCATTCAGACATCATAATGCTTCATGTGACAGTTTTTTATGAATATTGAGCAATGGCTCTATTACAAAAAAGGAAACACTGTCTGCTTTGGGGCACTGGCAGTGGATAGAAGGTATAAGATAATTAGTTATTTGAGAGTGCCAACCGACTCCCC